>JBBGZY010000309.1:965000-1565000 GCA_037952925.1 Lithobates clamitans
GAGGAGAAGAGGAGACAGGAGGGGAGGAGTAATCATTGGAGATGAGGTAAGCAGAGGAGAAGAAAGATGAGAAGAGGAGGGAAGGAGAGGAGAAAAGAAGTGGAGAACAGAGGGGGGAAAAAGAGAGAAGAAGAAAGAAGAAGAGGAGAAGTGGAGAGGGGAGGGAAGGGGAAACGGAGACAAGGAGAGGGGAGGATGGTAAGAGAAGTGGAGAGGGGAGGGAAGGGGGAACGCAGGAGAGGAGAGTAGGGGTGGGGAGGAGAGAGGAGGGGAGGAGTAAGCATTGGAGAGGAGGTAAGCAGAGGAGAAGAAAGATGACAAGGGGAGGGGAGGAGAGGAGAAAGGAGAGGAGAACAGAGGGGGGAAGAAGAGAGGAGAAGAAAGTAGAGGAGAAGTGGAGAGGGGAGGGAAGGGGAAACGGAGACGAGGAGAGGGGAGGATGGTAGGAGATGTGGAGAGGGGAGGGAAGGTGAAACGCAGGAGAGGAGAGTAGGGGTGGAGAGGAGGAGAGGAGGGGAGGAGTAAGCATTGGAGAGGAGAGGAGGAAAGTAGAGGAGAAGAAAGATGAGAAGAGGAGGGGAGGAGAGGAGAAAAGAAGTGGAGAACAGAGGGGGGAAGAAGAGAGGAGAAGAAAGAAGAAGAGGAGAAGTGGAGAGGGGAGGGAAGGGGAAACGCAGGAGAGGAGAGTAGGGGTGGGGAGGAGAGAGGAGGGGAGGAGTAAGCATTGGAGAGGAGGTAAGCAGAGGAGAAGAAAGATGACAAGGGGAGGGGAGGAGAGGAGAAAGGAGAGGAGAACAGAGGGGGGAAGAAGAGAGGAGAAGAAAGAAGAGGAGAAGTGGAGAGGGGAGGGAAGGGGAAACGGAGACGAGGAGAGGGGAGGATGGTAGGAGATGTGGAGAGGGGAGGGAAGGTGAAACGCAGGAGAGGAGAGTAGGGGTGGAGAGGAGGAGAGGAGGGGAGGAGTGAGCATTGGAGAGGAGAGGAGGAAAGTAGAGGAGAAGAAAGATGAGAAGAGGAGGGGAGGAGAGGAGAAAAGGAGTGGAGAACAGAGGGGGGAAGAAGAGAGGAGAAGAAAGAAGAAGAGGAGAAGTTTAGAGGGGAGGGAAGGGGAAATGTAGACGAGGAGAGGGGAGGATGGTAGGAGAAGTGGAGAGGGGAGGGAAGGGGGAACGCAGGAGAGGAGAGTAGGGGTGGGGAGGAGAGAGGAGGGGAGGAGTAAGCATTGGAGAGGAGAGGAGGTAAGCAGAGGAGAAGAAAGATGAGAAGGGGAGGGGAGGAGATGAGAAAGGAGTGGAGAACAGAGGGGGGAAGAAGAGAGCAGAAGAAATAAGAGAAGGAGAGGAGAAGTGGAGAGAGAATGGAAGGGAGGGGGAAACTAAGAGGAGGAGAGGGAAGGGAAAATGGAGAAGAGGAGAGGGGAGGATGGTAGGAGAAGTGGAGAGGGAAGAGAAGATGAAATGCAGGTAAGGAGAGAAGAGGAGAGAGGAAGGTAGGAGTGGAAAGGAGGGGAGGAGTAAGCATTGGAGAGGAGGTAAGCAGAGGAGAAAAAAGATGAGAAGAGTAGGGGGGAGAGGAGAGGAGGTAAGCAGAGGAGAAAAAAGATAAGAAGAGGGGGGGAGGAGAAGAGAAGTGGAGAACAGAGGGGGGGGGGGAGAAGAGGAGTGGAGAAGAAGTGGAGAGGGGAGGGAAAACGCAGGAGAGGAGAGGAGAAAAAAGAAAGCATAGGAAAGTTAAGTAAAAGAATGAGAAAAGAAAGAAAAAAAAGGAAAATGAAAGAAGGACATCTATGTATAGAACTGAATGCACCCAGCCACAAATGTAGGAAAACCGTCTGTCCGTGGACTACTAAAATCCATTCATCACAGGAAAGCCATTACCTTGATAATCCAGAATTGGAATGACCAGTCTCCAGCTAAAGTAACATTATGTCCTACCTGCTAGCAAGCACCTGAGGCAAGACACATTTAATCTATGTGATTAGAGGATTTCAGATAATAAATTCTAGTTGGGAGAGTTCAGAGACTGTGGAAAGAGAAATCCATCCCAGCTAACATTTCCATGTCGTATATTTCCCTAGACTCAGAACTAGGAAGACATATTTACAGAATTAGTGTACATCCACTCAGCATATTTTCCCCTGCGCCGTGATAAACACAGACAGAGCAAAAGTTCAGCGGAATCCATTTATCATTTTAGTGCAGGTATTACTGCAGCCGGGAAAATAATAGACTTCCAGTGGCAATCATTGAAATATCATATTTCCCTCACTTTTCATCCGCTGGATCAAGATGTTAATGCATTTTATTTCTAATAAATTACAAACTGACAGCAATCGCTGAAGAGGGTTTGCATTCCAAGCTTTTTCTGCTTAAAGAAATATGTAAACCTTAAGAAGTGCAAAGGTCGAGGTAGGTACGAGGTTTTTATTAAGGGCTAGAAATGAATGTGGATGTCGGAATGCCTGATGGAATATGCAAAATTAAAGATGAATTCCAGGCACAAATTATTTCATTTAAATATATTTCTCAATAGCCGCAAAGGATATAAATCCACTGTGTGTGCATCAAATGCCTTTTTAAACCCATATAAAAGTAATAGTGACATCACCGCTGTGCTACCTGTGTAAAGGAGACCGGCTAGAACCACTACAGGCTGCTTGTGTTTCGTCAGATTCGGCGACCCGTCAGAATGTGTAACGGAAGTGACGTTCCTTCGCCGCCATCTTCCTACACCCCGCACTCCTCCACAGTAAGGATACAGTGAGAAGGAGGAAATCGGACATCTTGTTACACCCACCGGAGTTTCGCATTTTATACTTATTTTTAACACTATAGTGAGTTTATATAGTGAAATACAGTAGTTAGAACTCTGTCTGAATGTTTAAATTGTTACACCCACCAGAGGTTAGATGTTGAATTTTAAAAGCAGCGGCAAGCCTGCTGATCTCACAGGTTTGCTAATCTGACAGAAGATAGCTGCTTTTAAAATTAAACATCTAAACATTCAGACAGAGTTCTAAGTACTGTATTTCACTATATAAACTTCACTTTACTATTAAAAATAAGTGTAAAATGCAAAACTCTGGTGGGTGTAACAAGATGTCCGCTTTCTCCTTTCTCAGTGTATCCTTACTGTAGAGGAGTGAGGGGTGTAGCAAGATGGCGGCGACAAACGTCACTTCCGTTACCCATTCTGACGGGTCGCCTAATCTGATGAAACACCTGCAAAAAACTACAGGAGGGGGCGGAGACAAGACCAGTCATCCTGCACAAGGAGAGAGAGCAGCAGTGAGCGGTCTTTATTACGGTAAAGGGAAAGTCTCACACAGGATTACTGCACAGATCTGGAAGAAATGTACAAAGCACACCAAGAATACAAAGCACGCAAAGAATATGCATGCTTTTCAGATTTAGCCAATATTCGTAAAGCGTGGTGTCCAGCTTTAAATGACAAGTCCACCATAAGCTGGTATTTTATATTTTGGTGAATCCTGGAATGGGTTAGACCCCTCTCAGTTTTTTTTTTAATTTCCCTTTAGCTACTGCCAAATACACAGCAAGAAGTAAGAAGAAACCCCTCTAAAGTATGGGGATATGCCCTTACAGGTGTTACCAGAACAGGTTCACCAATTGGAAGATTTCCCCTCCTGTTTCTGTGACAACTCAGATATTTTGGTTTTCCCATCACCTACTGCACTGGAGACAATGGTAACCAGAAAATAATGAGGAGGAATGTCTCAAACAGGGGCACAGACGGCAATAAGAACCTTCCATATTTTATACAAGAATAGCAAAAAAGTTTTGGCTTTACATACAGTTTACCTGACAGTTTTTTCTTATTTTATATTATGGAGAATGTAACAGGAGGAGCAGGAACACACAAAGGTGGGCAAGAACACCCAAAACTCAGAGGAACAGAGTCTGGAATTATGGTGGGGCTGGTATATTTAAAGCTTGGTGCACACTATTAGTTTTTTCCCTTCAACCCATTCAGAGCCACTGTACTAATGATTTGAGGTTAGTACAGCAATTTCCCCTCGCTGAGCTGTTGTTTTCTGACAGGGGGACACCCCCCACCCCCACCAGAACTCTCCGGTCATTGGCTGAGAGAGCTGATGGGAGCCGGTCAGCTGCTGGTTTTCCAGCATGTTCGTCCGACAGAAGCCGGCCGATATTAAAAGCCACAGGCTGACTCAGTCCACCATGTCTCATGGTGATTTAAGTGGCAGGGTCTGCATACCCTATATTGCCCCCAACCTGGCACCACTGCATATAACTAGCCTTTTCAACAATTCAAAGGCTTAATTCAGTGAAATACTTCATAGGTCACACTAAAGCCTCGTACACATGATTTTCCGACGGGAATTGTGTGTTGACAGGCTGATGGCCTAAAATCCGACCGTTTGTACACTCCATTGTTGTCAGATTTTCCGCGGACAAATGTTGGATGGCAGGCTTATAAATTTTCAGCGGACAATGGTCTGTTGTCAGATTTTCTGATCGTGTGTACACAAGTCCGTCAGACAAAAGTCCAAAGTACAAACATGCATGATCGGAATCAGTGCTCACCCAACACAACATTAGTAGAAGGTGCCCAAAGGGTGGCGCTAAAGAGCTGAAAAGCCACGTAGTACGTCACTACGTTCGTGTTTGTTGGCCAACAATTGTGTGCCGTTTGTACGCAAGGCAAGTTCATGGCCAACGCCCTTCGGACAAAAGTCTGACACTTTGCGGAAAATCCGATCGTGTGTACGAGGCTTTAGAGTTTGCTTACATCAGTGCTCTGACCTCATTTGCGTTCATATATACACCTTGTGGGAGGTGCAGCGCAGTGCGGCGGCAATAAACGCAGAGAGTCCAATTGCAGAGAACAGAATGCAGAATTGAGTAATTTACAACAAACCCAGCGGTGCAGGTCTCAGATGTGCCGACAGCATCTGTCTTGAGGGGCGGAATGCAGCCTGGCTGGTTTGTACACTAATGGGGAGGTTTCTAGGAAGGATAGCGCGTCCCTATCCTTTCTCTACTCACCTGGAACCTCTCCCTGCCGCTATTCACTGTCCCTGTCAGACAGGTGACCTATCCCTACACTACTCACACGCAATTGTGCGCCAAGCCTGGGAGCCAGGGCCTTAAATAGGCTCTGCCTTACTCAAGATGGCTGCTAAAGTCACATGGGGTGGCAGCATCTGATCAGATAGCTTCCCCAGTTACCCAGGAACCCCTAAAGGAACCATGTCCCTCTTGACTTCCTCTCCTCCTTTAATGCCACTGCCGTTGAGCCCCACCTGCAGTGGAGAAATTAGACTGTACCTGCCAATGCTCAGCTATGTTTTTGAAGAGCACCATTTGGACAGAACATGTAGGTCAGCTCACCAAAATGCAATAAGTAGGACTTCTTCTGAAAACACATTACATAACATTATAGTGAACATTTGTGAGTGGGTGCAGTGTGATTCAATGGCAATAACACGCACACATTCCAGGTGCAAATAATGGAACTTGTGTTAAAGTAAAGGAAAAGCAGTTCACAACAAGCCTGATGGTAGAAAGCCCAACTGGGAACACTCAAGGATGTCAGCAGTGTATAGTGGAGCAGATTTCAGCTGAACAGCATCTGTTGGGGTCTTAAATAGACTCAGACACAGCTAAGATGGCCATCAGAGTGACATGGGTGGCCATCATAATACCAGATCACTGCCCCAGTGACTCAGAAAACCATAGAGGAACCATGTCCCTCTGCAATGCCACTGCAGATGAGTGCCACCTGCAGTGGAGAAAACAGACTGCACTTCCTACACAGTTGCATTAAAATCAAAAGTTTTTCTCACAATGTATTTTGGTTGGATTGAAGAACCAATTCTAATGCAGTAAAATTGTACCCAGTGGAAATAATAATGGTACTTTGTACTTATAAACCCATAACTGTTTTGACATATGAAGCTCTTCAAAAAAGTGTGTGAAGAGGAGTATAAAAGGATAAGCATTAAAGTATATATATATATATATATATAGCTTTGGATAGATTGGAAATAGATTAGAACCCTCAAAAGGGGCTTGTTGCTGTCTATGTCCCCGGTTGGGGGATTTCAACCGACTTTCCGTGTGGTTTCCGGTAGAGGTTGTAACCTTCTACCACAGTGTGCAAAACTATCTTTTGACGCCCCTGACGACGTTCCTCATTGGACGAAACGTGTGGGGTGAAGACTGAGATCTGGTGTCACGACGATACATGCGCGGACCGCTTTTGGAATAAACTTTACACTGGCTTGATATACTGCACCATGAGGAGTTGTATTTTCTTATTTTAATGCATGATACCTGTAGACTCACCATCTGTGAGGGTTATACAAGATCAAGCTTCATGTTGCCATAGTGAAGTAGTGACCAGTTTGTGGATAAACATCATGCCTGTTTGACCAACCTATAACCTAGTGGTCCATACTTTGGGTTAAGAGGCCCAGTGTGTTGATGTGGAGGATATCATTATTCACTTCCGTCTGTCTAACTTAACACCTCGGGTGACTTCAATAAGAAATATGGACTTTCGTGCCAGTGTTTATGGACACTTTTGAACTTTTTAGATTTACTTCTAGCGCTGCATATACTTTTTCTTTTATGTTCTTATTGTTACTAACAATTTTATGCTAGCTGCTCTCTAGAACCCAAGTGCAGTGAATATTCTCTCTAAAATCCTTATCTCTAAAACTATCTTTTGGTTGAAACTTCACTTTAGGAAGACCAGGAGATAAGTGCCAAAATTTCATCAAATCTCCCATATCAAATCTGAACATTTCCTATTAGACACAATGAGACCAAGGTGGGAAATAAAAGTTAAAACGATATTAAACCCCTTTTTTTTAAATTAAAAAAAAAAATGTGATATTTATCTGCTCTGTGCAAGCCAGCAGATTCATTTGATTGGGCTGACAACCCACCACAATGGACCAAAATTCAGGTATACACCATTATTTCTGATGCAGCACCCCACAAAGTATGGAAGGATGTGGATGGCCCTACAGTATTTCTGCCTATTCCTTACCATCTAAACTAAACAAGAATGTAATCCTTACTGCCCAGAGGAGAAGCCAGCAAATGCTTATAATTAAAGGCTGACCAGAGTTCATCTTTTCTGACATTCATACCATAAAAAAAAAGACATAAAGTTTGTTTATCTGTGATTGACAGTCGGCAGCTCCCAGGTGGTCACCAATAATTTAAACTGAGAATGTTTATTATTAAGTGTTAATGTAAATGAGAAATCCAATATTAATATTACACCCTGATGACCTCCACCCACTCATTACTTAGCTTTGCACGATGAGAACTATTTGTATGAAATATTTCTGTTAATTACCCATGGCAATCTTATTAGCTTGTTAATAAAGAAGTCATCACTATGTTATTATTTTTATAATTTTCTCATTACCTAGTTTAGTGAAGAAGACAACAAACATTTCAGGTGGTTATGTGGCCCAACAACACACAACGTGAATAATGTGAGATAATTGGAAAAGGTGTACACATATAAATAATTCCATTTGCACCTACAACTGAAAGACTAATAATTTAGCCTGACATATGATGGTTTTGCAGTGTTTATAACAAGCTCCTAAAGTATGAGGATCTCAAGAAAACTCAAGAAAGCTCTCGAATTCCCCTCTCTGCAGGCACCGGGTACTGGTCCTAGAAGCCCGTCCCCACTCCACATGCATGTAACAAACACAAAAAGTTGCACTCTGATGATGTTACTGACATGTCAGTTTACAGTATTTAGCCATAGCCAGCAAGCAACATAACCCCACTTAAAGGGCACTCCTCTGTTTCACCGAGAGAAGGGCTTGGTCATAGAAATATGACTTGACATACGACATGAATGATATGCGATCATTGGCAAAGATGTACCTAAATGTACACAAATTGACCACCAAAGGACTGGATTAAGAAGATGATCAAATATGGAACAATGCTTGTCTATTTAAAGTTCATGCATTTGTGAGGTGGAACCCCCAGTTTTCTAATGTTATACATTAGAAAGACCAGCCACCATTTTAAACTGCCTTTAGAGCTGACACTGACTAGCTGCTAGAAGATCCACAGTTTGTAGAAAGTCACCAATGATCCTTTTTACCATTTATTGTGAATTGAAACATAAAAGTCATCACTATGTTGCCTGGATAGAGGGGCCCTCCTAGGTTCTAAAACAATAGCATCAACATTGTGTCATAGTCTTTTCACGATAAATGGTGAAAGGAACTCTTGTGAATTTCTACAATTTCTGTATCTAAATCATCTGAATTAATGTCAGTATCTAATATCGTAGCCTTGTTATGTAGGTGTAGCTATTAAGCAGCTCTTTGCCCCATAGTTGCCCACCAACCACCAGGGGCCTTGGATTAAAACTTGAAGTTAAATAGGTAATTGAGCACCAATGGATTGGATAAAGAAGATGATCATATATGGGACAATACTTGTCTATTTAAAGTTAATACATTTTGAGGGTTATACTAACCCCTATTCTTTTGATGTTTCAACATTAGAAAGACCAGCCACCATTTTTTGCTGTCCACCCGTTAACTCTGATGAACTTTAGAACTGACACTGACTATCTGGTGGAAGATCTGGAAATTGAAGAAAGTTACTAGTGATCCTTTTCACTATTTATTTTGAATCAAAACATAGAAGTCATCACTGTGTTGCCTGGATAAAAGGACCCTGCTAGGTTCCAAAACATTAGTATGAACATTGTGTCATGGTCTTTTCACAATAAATGGTGAAAGGATCATTTTTGGAATGAGTGTGACTTTCTACAATTTCTGTATCTGAATTTTTTATCAGTGCTTAATACCGTAGCCTTGTTATGTAGGTGTAGCTCTTAGGCTGCTCTTTGTGCCATAGTTGCCCATCAACCCCACAGGGGCCCTTGGATGAAAAATTTAGATAATTGAACACCAAAGACTAGCAAATATAAGACTATAGTTGTCTTTTTAAAGTTATACCTACTCCCATTTTTGTAATGGTCCAATATTAGAAAAACTAGCCACCACTTTTTGTTGTCTACCTACTAACTATAGTGAACTGCCTATCTGGCACAAATGATAACAATGACTTTTTTTCAGCAGGAAGCAACTCCTAAGCCCTGAAGAAGAGAGAGAGATTTGTAAAACCCATGAAATGTTTTGGCTGTCAACTTTAAAGAAAGAACTACACCACATCTGATCATCTTCTCAAGCCATTCCTTTGGTGCGCTGTTACCTAAAAATCTGACAGGGGTTTCAACCCTCCTTCACTCTATCCAAAACTCTAAATTATTATTTTTTTATTTATTTTGATGTATGTAAAGTGGAATTATTGTTTGGTAAGGTAATGCTGCCATGTGGAACCAATATCTTTACAAATGATTTTTGTTTAGATTCGATTAGAGTCACCAGTGGTTTAGCCCCTAAATTGGAGTACTTGAGCTATTTATGTGTGGTGTCTTTAAACTGTGCCTAGACTCAAGAATGAGAGAATGTCACCAGCACACCATGGATCTCCAGAATGGGTCCAAAGCTTTATTCAGCGATCATATCATTAAAGCAAATAGCAACATTTTGGAGCCTCACAGGACCCCTTACTCAGATATGTGACCCTGTCTTGCAAGGCTCCAAAACATTGCTATTTGCTGTAATGATGTGATCGCTGAATAAAGCTTTGGACCCATTCTGGAGATCCATGGTGTGCTAGTGACATTCTCTTGCTTCACAGTTCCAGCTAGTGGTCACTTCAGCACCCACTTGTATGCACAGCCATTTCTACAGGAAAGTGCTGGTTGGGAATAATGCGTTGGAACCTTTAAAATCAAGAACAAATACATA
This sequence comes from Lithobates clamitans, assembly GCA_037952925.1. Classification (NCBI taxonomy): domain Eukaryota; kingdom Metazoa; phylum Chordata; class Amphibia; order Anura; family Ranidae; genus Lithobates; species Lithobates clamitans. The sequence continues at coordinate 974,857 of JBBGZY010000309.1, forward strand.
ATATATTGCAACTTATGAGTCCTTAGATGTGGTGGCTGCATTAGTTCTCTTTGTCAGGATTTTTTGCCTTTATTTTCACCTAGTGAGCTTTCCAGTAACACACTTCTTGTCATAGTGTATCTGTGGAGGAGAAGTGTTGTTACTTTAGGTCTGGAAGTGTGTTAGCACTGCAGAACAATTCTCCCTCTCCTCATCTCCATAACAAGCAAACCAGGGAAAATAAAAGAGTGCACAGAACATGGAACACTGTTGAATTTCTGGCAGAATCAACTAGTATTTTTTTCAATAGTATATTTAACAGAACAAAAAGGCAAACATAAAAAGAAGCTAATTTTTAGTTTTTACCCACCTTTTAACTTCTTGTACATACAACAGCAGCCCAATTCTTTTCCAGGTAGTAATTAGTAAGCTGGAACGACAAATAATAAATGATATTTCTTCTCTTTGCAATCACAGAACATGCATTTTATGTTCACTGGTTCTTTAAAACCTCTTCTGATATCGGTGATATGGAAATGAAGGGTGTATTAGATGGAGTACACTGTCTGGATCTCCTCAAAAGTGCTGAATCAGCATATTCTCTATAAACATGGTATACACCAGGGATTCATCTTCTGACAGTTTGCCTTGACTTACTCTTTTCATAAATCATTTTCTTACCATCAAACTACAAAGACCATTCTATCTGAGTCTAGAAAACCAGTCAATGTGCCTTCTTTACACTGACAGCCCTTGCTATTGTATATTTCTTGAGCCTGCAAAAAATGTATTCAGTGTAGACAAAGCATGACATTTTTTTTAGTTTACCGGCTGCTACAGTGTGAGTAAATGTAAGTGCTACTTGGAGATATCTCACATAACAATCCCCCGATGAAACACCCTAACATATACAAAAATACATGTATTTATTATAGGTATTTATATAGCCCAAATAATTTACATGTATTGTACATTTACATCAGCGCCTGTCCTCAAGGAGCATAAAGTGAGACTATACAGAAAAGTGTTAATTGTCATAATTCATTCACATTAATTTTATATATTAAGCCACCGGGGTTGGTTTACTAAAACTGGAGTGTGCAAAATCTGGTGTAGCTGTGCATGGTAGCCAATCAGCTTCTGGGTTTTATTGTCAAAGCTTATTTGAACAAGCCAAAGTTTGAAGCCGATTTGCTACCATGCCCAGCTGCCCCTAGAATTTGGACTCTCCAGTTTCAGTAAATTAGCCCCACTGTGTTTTTTTTTTTATTTCTCTATGTTCTTTATTCCTGAAGCACTGTTGTGCGGTCACATGTTTTCCCTGATCTTTGGCATCTGCAGGGAAATATCCTTGGGATCTTTGATTAAAAAAAAAAAAAGTTTCAGACGAGCAGCAGAAATGGCAGCGCTGCACTCAGATCACTCAAAGGCGATAAAAACATTATTATCAAACCCGCCAACAAAGGCGGGAGTATTGTTATTATGGATTACAGTGAGTACAGTAAGGGTATGCTCTCCTTGCTGGCCGACTCCACTAGCTATATGACATTGAATAGAGATCCACCAGAAGGAGCAAAGAACACCTTATCTCACCTAATCAACATGGGGCGATCGGGCGGTTGGCTGACTGACGAAGTGGCTAATTTCCTCTATAATGACCATCCCCGCATGCCTGTCATCTATGGACTACCTAAGATCCATAAGGGCACCACACCACTGAATTTACGACCCATAGTATCTGGTACAGGGGCCATTACCCAACCACTGGCCCAGGTTATTGGTTTCTACTTACAGCCCCTCGTTAAGGACCTACCTGCCTATACACGTGATATGAGTGATTTCCTTGAGAAGCTGAGACCCTTCCATACCCTTAAGAATGACTGGAAATTCGCCACAATGGATATTTCTTCCCTGTACACCTGCATACCAAACTCTGCCGGCCTGCGGGCCGTTGAACACTTCTGCGCTAAACATGACCTCCCTGGGGTACCTTGCGGATATATCCTTGAATGTCTTGAATTTATTCTTACTAATAACCACTTTATGTTTGATTGAAGGAAATTCACACAAATACGTGGCACAGCTATGGGGAGCTCGGCAGCACCCTCGTTTGCCAATTTATTTGTTGGCTACCTTGAAGAACAACACATCTACCCATCCCCCCTTTTTCACAAGTATGTTGTGAAATGGATGAGATACATAGATGACATTTTCCTTATTTGGTCAGGAAGCAGTGATGAGTTCAGTATGTTTGTTGACTTTTTGAACAGTATCTTTGTAGGAATTGTGTTCAATCCCGAATTCTCTTGTGAACGTATTTCATTCCTTGATGTGCTCGTCACCAATAACCATGGCACCATCACAACATCCCTATACACCAAACCTACTGACAGAAACACCTTGCTCCACTTTCAGAGTGCACATCCTGAACACCTACGCAGAAATCTACCTATCTCACAATTTGCTAGGGTATTACGCATCTGCTCTGATGAGGATGATAAAAAACAGCAACTTGAAATTATGTATAACAAATTTTTGGAATGTGGGTACCCTACGATGGTACTTGACCAAGCTCTTGACAAAGCCCAGAAGAGACGGATCAGAACCCCCAGCCCTGTCACCTGTCCAGTATTTGTACATACGTTTAACCAAGAATCTAGCGCGATTAAACACGCTATTGAACATAATCAAAATATTCTACTATCTGACAGATCCCTGGGACCCACCACAAAGGCTAGGCCCATGATAGCATATAAACGGGGCAGAACACTACGTGACCATCTGATACAAGCTCATCCCAGACATAAGTACATCAAAGCATTACCCAAAATATCATTTAAAACAGGCTGCTACAGATGCTACAACTGCAACATATGCAACTCACTTATCTGTGGTACGCATTTTACACACCCACGTATGGGGAAACGTTACCCGATACGTGAGTACTATAACTGCAACACTGATTTCTGCATATATGTCTTAAAGTGCCCCTACACATTATCATATGTGGGTAAGACCATCGGCCCGTTTAAAAAACGATTCCAGAAACACAGAAGTGACATTAGGGTAGCCCTGGCTAAGACCGAAAAGGGTGAACAGGCGGATCCCAACAAACCTGTAACAATGCATTTCGTACTAGCCAAACACCAGACACATGAGCTCAGTGGGATGGTGATTGAGCACATCAAGCCACCCCATAGAGGTGGGGACCGAGATCGACTACTTCTCCGCTGTGAGGCCTACTGGATCCATACCTTAGGCACGGTACACCCTGGGGGGCTCAATACCATTTTATCGTTCACATGCTTTATTGAAGATAGATGACAATTTCATATGTATGTTTTCTTTTCCATCCACTGCGTGGTTGTCTTTATGTTGAATAACGTGTGATTTTGATTATCCATGCATTATCTTAGCAATGACTCATCGGATAGCTATATACCTTGTACTATGTAAGTATTTGGTACTTTTCTCCCTTTGGGAGACCTTTTATTCCTGTTGCACTTTTTTTCCACATCTGGTATTTATCTGTGATACGCATCCAGCGGGTATTCAAACCATACTTTGGTATTATTGATATTACCTACAGGTTTACAGTCCTTTTTGCTATATTCCCAATTTTTGATGTGTCCTATCGAGCCCCCGGTGGCAATTACACATGTTATCCCCAGATTTTTCACCTCTTTCTCTGTCTCTCCCCCTTCCCCCCTTCCCTCTCCTCCCCCCTTCCCCCCCCCCTTTCCCCCCCTGTCATTCCTTATCTCGGTGGGTTCCCCTTCCCTCCCCTCTCCTCCTCCCCCTTCCCCCCTCTCCTTTTCTTCCCCCCCTCCCCCGTTTTCCCTTTCCTCTTGTTCTTTTTCTGTCTAGTACACCTGATCAACTTGGCTCTTACTCCTTCAAACCTTATACTTTGTTCTTTCATTTATTTTGTTAGATTTTCCTTCCTTTATTCACCTTCTTTCTTCCCTTTTATTTCTGCCATTCTTGCTCTTTCTTGTCTCTCCCCCTTCCCTCCTCCCCCCTTCTCCCCCCCCCCTTCCCCCTCTCATCCCTTATCCCTGTGTGTTCCCCTTCCCTCCCCTCCTCCTATTCTTTACCTGTCTTGTACACCTGATTAACTTGTCTTATACTCCTTTAAACTTTATACTTCGTTCTTTCATTTATTTTGTGAATTTTCCTTCCTTTATTCTCCTTCTTCCTTCTCTTTTATTCTTGCCGTGACAGATGCTTTGCCTCTGTTTCAGGTCCTGTTCCTTGTCTACTTTTTGTTTCTTTTCTCTTCACTTTTCCCTTTGTTTTCGTTACTTTATTTCTTCCCTTATTTCTCTTTACATTTTCTCTTTATTTACACTACTATTCACGTCACCCTGTGCTTTTCCTCACTACGTCGCTTTTCCTTTTCCTTCTCCTCTCCCCGTATGCTCCGAACCCCCCCCTTGGTTACCTGACGCAGCGTCAGCCACACGTCACGGGTTACCGTGACGACGGTGGCCCGCTGCCAGGCGTCCTTTTACTTCCAGCCGTTGCCATCGGGCTGGGCGCATGTGCTACCTACGTAGCGCTATGTGATAGGCTCCCTGGACCTCCAGCTGACAGACAGTTGCTGGGTCCTAGCCAACAGTGTGCCCCGAGCGAGCGGAATCGGCAATCCTAGCCGATCGCAAACCAAGGAACGCATTTGTCAATGGTAATCTGCATTTATTGATTTTTTATTTGTCATAACTGCTGAACTTGCGTTTTACCAGCATATATAATGATTTATAATGATTTAGGCGGGATTCTGACGTCAATCTGACGTCAGAGGGAGGGGACTATTTCTCTTATTCTGCACTTGTTTTTTTTCCTAATTGGTGGCCACTGTATATATACTGTGTTTTTTCACTGTACACCCTATCACTTGCCTGACGAAGGGGTCCTGCGCAGCCCCGAAACGTTACACCTCTCTTGTGATGTGACTTTCTTTCTATTAAAGAACCTTTTTTTGACAGTTCTGCTTGCTGATCCATGGTGTGCTGGCGAAGATATACTTTTGTATTCAGCCTCCCTGAGCCAATACTTTGTAGAACCGCTTTTCACTGCAATTACAGTTGCAAGTCTTTTTTAGGAATATCTCTACCAACTTTGCACATCTAGAGAGTGAAATTTTTGCCCATTCTTCTTTGCAAAATAGCTCAAGCTCTGTCAGATTGGATGGAGAGAGTCTGAACAGCAATTTTCAAGTCTAGCCACAGATTCCTAATTGGATTTAGGTCTGGACTTTGACTGGGTCATTCTAACACATGACTATGCATTGATCTAAACCATTCCATTGTAGCTCTGGCTGTATGTTTAGAGCCGGTAGAACCTCCACCCCAGTCTCAAGTCTTTTGCAGACTCTAAAGCCTCGTACACACGGTCGGATTTTCCGATGGGAATTGTGTGATGATAGGCTGGTGGTGGAAAATCCGACCGTTTGTACGCTCCGTCGGACAATTGTTGTCTGATTTTCCACGGACAAATGTTGGATGCCAAGCTTTAAAATTTTCTGCGGACAAATGTCTGTTGTCGGATTTTCCGAGCGTGTGTACACAAGCCCGTCAGACAAAAATCCAAAGTACAAACACGCATGCTCGGAAGCAAGGACGAGCCAGAAGCGGACGGTCTTGTAAACTAGCGTTCGTAATGGAAAATTAACATTCGTTATGCGGCAAATTATGAAATGTCGAAATGCAGCGCACAATTCTCTTCTTCTTTAATGGGATAATAATGAAGCTGCTTTGCTGGTGATACTGATGGAGTTCTGCAAAACGTATTTTAATAGGCTTTTATTTTCTAGTGATATCAAGAATAATATTATTATGCTTGTTTTGTTTTTTTTTAAGTTACCACAACACCATTATCTCGTAGTTTTTAAGATCAAAGATACAACTATGTTGGTGTCCCTTGTTAATTTTACATTGTATTTTTTTAAATGTAACTGCCTACTCCCAAACTGTCATTTGAAGTAAAACACATAGCCAAGTATTATTCTACACAATTTTTCTTATTGTGCATTAAAAAAAGAAAACAAATAAAATTGCTATCTGCCAATAAAACGTAACCAAAAAATGCATTCTATGTATCCAAAAATATACCAAATCAAATCATTATTCAACCAAAAAATAAAAAAAATAAAAGCCTCATGCATGTGTCCTGCTTCTTAATATAGGGGGTCAACAATGCCAAGAGTTGGTGAAAGCAGGGGTCCATCATCCGAAGATAATTCTGAAAATCATCCGGATTATTCTCCTGGAGCTCCCGCAGCAAAGACATATGACATAATTGGTCACAATTAATAAAGCAACCAATTTTTGGTCCAAGAAACTCTCCTCCTCCTGTTCCTGGACTGGACTTGGCTCAAAGTAATAACTCCAAGTCCAATAATAAATAACACGTTATCTCCTCCGATTCCGCAGCATGTCTGGTTGACGAACGGCCACTCAGAAACGAACTGAAAAGCATGAACTGAAAAGCGCAAAATGAAAAGCGTGAAATGAAAAGCGCGAATCAACCCTCACCAAACTTCTACTAACACGAAATTAAGACAAGGAGCCCAAAGGGTGGTGCCTGACAATTGAACTTCCTCTTTATCAGCTCGTAGTGCGTCTAGTGCGTTACTACGTTTGTGTTTGTTGGCCCACAATTGTGTGCCGTTTGTATGCAAGACAAGTTTTTGGACAACGCCCTTCAGACAAAAGCCCGGGGCTTTGTCTGTGGAAAATCCAATCATTTGTACGAGGCTTAACAGGTTTTCTTCTAAGATTGCCCTGTATTTGGCTCCATCCAGCTTCCCATTAACTCTGACAAGCTTCCCTGTCCCTGCTGAAGAAAATCATCCCCACAACATGATGCTACCACCACCATGTTTTACGGCGGGGATGGTGTGTTCAGGGTGATGTGCAGTATTCGTTTTCCGCCACACATAGCATTTTGCTTTTAGGCCAAAAAGTTCAATTTTGGTCTCATCTGACCAGAGCACCTTCTTCCACATGTTTGCTGTGTTCCCCACATGGCTTCTCACAAACTGCAAATGGGACTTCTTATGGCTTTCTTTCAACAATGGCTTTCTTCTGGCCACTCTTTCATAAAGACCAGATTTGTGGAGAGCACGACTAATAGTTGTCCTGTGGACAGATTCTCCCACCTGAGCTGTGGATCTCTGCAGCTCCTCCGGAGTTACCATGGGCCTCTTGGCTGCTTCTCTGATTAATGCTTTCCTTGCCCGGCCTCTCAGTTTAGGTGGGCAGCCATGTTGTGGTAGGTTTGCAGTTGTGCCATGCTCTTTCAGTTTTCGGATGATGTGAACAGTGCCCCATGAGATGTTCAAAGCTTGGGATATTTTTTGTATAACCTAACCCTGATTTAAACTTCTCCACAACTTTATCCCTGACTTGTCTGGTGTGTTCCTTGGCCTTCATGATGCTGTTTGTTCACGAAGGTTCTCTAACAAACCTCTGAGGTCTTCACAGAACAGCTGTATTTATACTGAGATTAAATTACGCACAGGTGGAATCCATTTACTAATTAGGTGACTTCTGAAAGCAATTGGTTCCACTAGATTTTAGTTTTAGAGTAAAGGGGGCTGAATACAAATGCACGCCACACTTTTCACATATTTATTTGTAAAACATTTGAAAAACTATTTATCATTTTCCTTCCACATGTCAACATCGGAAGAAGAGAAGAGGGAACAAGACGATGGAAAAGACCAGGCCGCTGCTAGCAAAAGAGCGGCAAAAGAGCAAAAGATAGCGGAGGAGCCCGTCAGAAGAACAGGAGAGCAGGAGAAGAACCGGACACTGGAAGAAGAGGCCGGAGAGTGGGAGAAGAACCGGACACCGGGAGAAGAGGCCAGAGAGAGCGGAGAAGTCGGAAGAGACCCCCCGAAGTAGGAAGAAGACCCCCGGAGCTGCCTAAAAAACTACTTTAAAAACCTGTGTAGTGTGTTTTTTATTGACATTTTTTTTCCCCAGGTGAATGGGTAGGAGTACGATGTACCCCATACTTATTCACATAGTATGGGGGGCCGAGATCTGGGGGCCCCCTTATTAAAGGGGTCTCCCGGATTACGATAAGCCCCCCGCTCGCAGACCCCGACAACCAACGGCCAGGGTTGTCGGAAAGAGGCCCTTGTCCTCATCAACATGGGGACAAGGTGCTTTGGGGTGGGGGGGCCACAGGGTGCTCCCCTTTCCCAAAGCACCCACCCCCCCATGTTGAGGGCATGTGGCCTGGTACGGTTCAGGAGGTAGGGGTGCTCACTCGTCCCCATCCCCTTTCCTGACCGGCCAGGCTGCCTGCTCAGATAAGGGTCTGGTATGGATTTTGGGGGAACCCCCATGCCGTTTTTTTCGGCGTAGGGGGGGTTCCCCTTAAAATCCATACCAGACCTGAGGCCTGGTATGCTCTGCGACGGGGCTCACAAGGTATCAATCTCGCCGATAAAAGCGGCGAGATTGACTTGCTTTTCTAGTCCCTTCGTACCTCATCACGTTCAAAATGAACGGACTTTAGTCCATGTGTGGGCAAGTCCGTTCATTTGGAAGTCCGCCGTAACTCTGTCGAAAGTCCGTCTGGAAGACCGGCGGACCCAGTCTGCCGGAAAGTCTGGTCGTGTGTAGGCAAGTCAGTTCGTTCGGAAAGTCCGTTGGAAGTCCGCCGGAAGTCCGTCGGGAAGACCGTCGGACCTAGTCTGCCAGAAAGTCCGGTCGTGTGTACGCGGCATAACACTACCCTCTCCCCAGGTCGACAATGCTGCTGTCCAAAGGTTTCGTCAATGCTTCTCCATCCAGAGTAGAGACACCCTAATGCCCCATACACACAATCGGATTTTCGGAGCACAAATGTTGGATGTGAGCTTGTTGACGGAAAGTCCGACCGTGTGTAGGCTCCATCGAACATTTGTTTGGTTGGACTTTCCACCAAAAATGTTGGCTAGCAGGTTCTCAAATTTTCCGCCAACAAATGTTTATTGTCGGACTTTCCGATCCTGTGTACACAAGTCCCTCGGACAAAAGTTCACGCATGCTCGAAATCAAGTACAAGCTGGAAGCACTCAGTTTTGTAAAACTAGCGTTGTAATGGAGATATCACGTACGTCTTGTACGTCACTAGGTTCGTAATTGTTGGCCAACATTTGTGTGACCGTGTGTATGCAAGACAAGTTGGAGCCAACATCCTTCGAACAAAAATCCACGGTTTTGTTGTCGGAAAGTCCGATCGTGTGTACGGGGCATAAGACAGGAAGTGTGTTATTGCCTGGAGCACCGGGTGAAATTAAAAAAAACAAAAAGCCTAAAAAAAGAAAACAAATGCAGAGTTGTTAAATTGCAATATATAATATTTTAGTTTTTGTGTTTAATATTTCTTTAAGCATTAGGGGACGCTTTGGAGATACTGTACTCTGAAACATAGGACCTCTCGGGTGAGTTGGAAGACGACATATGTTTTCAGTGCCGAGAGCGATGCACTGAAAAAAATAACAGCACCAAGATGTCAGTGGGAAAAAAACTAACGTACCGTGAAAGATAATCATTAATTGTCAGCTCCACGCTGCTACCATGTACCGTTTACTGAGAGACATACAACCTTATTCAGCTGTAGCAGCAGCGGAGGGAAAGGCGATAGCCTAAATTTATCATCACTTTCAAGCTCATGGAATTCCCTTATGACCACTCTGGAGTTAACTAGATTTGCAGAGAGGCCGCATGGAGGTTTTCGTCTGTTTGAGTATTCAGAGAGTATTATCAGCAGTCGTGTCAAAAGGGCTGCAAGACGAAAACAGCATGTTGATTGTTGCTAAATAATTTAAGATCTGGCATCAAAAGCCTCGGCCAAGATATTGAGATGCCTGAGAGTTGAAAGGACAGCCGGAGTACAGGATGGGGACAGATTCATCTTTACCGATGGACTCATCTTCTCTGGAAAATGAATACCGACTTACAGGGAATACATTGTGTAATTTCGTTGGAGATATCATTTTAGATATTGTAATGTTTACATAAAAAGTCAGTTTTGTGTAAATCTAGTTGTAGTCTCTTTCAACTGGATTTGAACCTGCAATGCTGAAAACATTTTGTGGATTACCAAGCCACTTCCTCACATGGAATCCAATGAAATCATGATGATTAAGTTAAGGTGTGCTAAGGTGTGAATATTAATGTTGGGGTATGTTCCTGACACTCTGGGACAGCTTTTCTCAACCTGTTTAACATGGAGGAACCCTTGAAATTGTTTTAAAGCATCAAGAAATGGGTTTTATTTTATAATCATGACATGAAACAAATAATATAAATAATAATATTAATAGGCAGAAAACAAATATAGGCAGTCAAAATTGTAGTGACCCCTTTGGTGGTCAGTGTGGAAGTGACGTCTTACATTGGCAGTCATTGTAAAAGTGACCCCTTAAATTGGTGGTCAATGTAAAAGTGACCCTTACATTGGTAACCAGTGTAAAAGTGACCCCTTACATTGATGGTCCATGTAGAAGTGACCCCTTACATTGGTGGTCCATGTAGAAGTGACCCCTTACATTGGCGGTCAGTGTAAAAGACACCTATTACTTTGGTGGTCAGTATAGATGTGACCCCTTACATTGGTGGCCAGCATAGAAGTGACCCCTTACATTGGCGGTCAGTGTAAAAGACACCTATTACTTTGGTGGTCAGTATAGACGTGACCCCTTACATTGGTGGCCAGCATAGAAGTGACCCCTTAAATTGGTGACCAATGTAGTAATGACCCCTTACATTGGTGGTTAACCATATGCCCACCTGCCGCCGCAGTTGTACTTCGGCAGAATGGCACGGCTGGGCGAAACGACGTTATGTAACGTCGCTTTGCCCTGTGGCCACTAGGGGATGCGCACCCCCCGCTCTCGCCCCCCGAGCTGATGCGAGTGCCTGGCGGTCTCGATCACCACCGGGCTCCCGCGATCGCCGCTGAGACACGGAGAACCCGGAACCCGGAACACTGACCCCTTACATTAGCGGTCAGTGTAGAAGTGACCCCTTACATTGGTGGTCCAAGTAGAAGTGACCCCTTCATTGGCAGTCAGTGTAGAAGTGACCCCTTACAATAATGGTCATGGTTGGCAGGAGATCAGTTTGCCACTGCTCTCCTCTCAGTGAACCCCTAGCAACCTCTGGAGGAACCACAGAACCCTGGTTGAGAAAGGCTGCTCTAGGAACTGAAGAAGTGACTTTCTAACCTATGAAACATCTTCAACATTGCAGAACAAGTCCAGGTGAATGTGACTAACTATTACTAGTAACTGTTACTAGGTAGAAAGTGGGAGTGGGTACCTGTCAAAACTAGATACCAGCTCCCTAAAAAAAAAAAAAAAAGTTTCCAAAAGTGGTAGAGCCAGGGAGAGGAAAAGGAAAAGTGTAACTTCCCTTTTTAAATGTAGTTCCACTTTAATGATAGTTTACTTATATCTGCCTAGAGGTTAGCTTTAATTAACCTGAACTGTGTAATGCTCCTCCTTACAAGCTGACAGATATAAATTTGATTTCTTTTTTTTTCTTAGCTGGAAGTCTCCATTAATGGAATAAGAATTTCCTCTAACCAGCATGATCCCAGAAAAGAAGATACTCAAAAAAAACCCCAAAAAAACTACTACAACGTGAACGGTACTAGTAACTATACATGGATAATCAGTTCCCATCAATTCCCTGCAAAGTTCAGCAGTACAAAGTCAATCTAAGGACAATTCCTTCCACACGAGATCTTTAATTGGTAAAAGTAGAGCCATTTATTTTATGAAACATCTGGACCCCATAAAATAGTACCTTGTCTTCATGCTACCATCTTCTCCCAGTAGACATTGCTAGCGACTGATTATCCACATGCAATATGAATATGCATGTATGAATGGGGATAAAAGCCTGTATATCTTGGGAGGCCATCTGGAAAATGAGAATTGTGTTAAAGTGGACCTGTCACCTGCACACAGTGGAGTATTAACACTATGTCAGGACAGACACGGCTTAGGACCAAGCCTGCGCTGGACTGAGTCAAGAAAAATAATGCAGCCATTACATCTAAGAGATGCTAAGCTGCAATATAATAAATGTTTGCTTTTGGGTTTAATACTGCTTTAGGTTACGTGCTTGCAGTGAAAAGCAGGTTTGCTTATGGTTTGTCCAGGTCTAGGATTCTGCTGACTAAAAATAGCACACTGATCTAGCTATGTCAGAACAAATGTAAAAAATGTAAAACTAAAAAGTAGAAGTTCAGTCAAATCCTAACTATATGTTACCCCAACATTTCATATTCCTGATATGTTCCTGCTGTATTGTGTGCTTGTATTTATGAACACATACAGTCAGGTCCATAAATATTGGGACATCGACACAATTCTAATCTTTTTGGCTCTATACACCACCACAAGGGATTTGAAATGAAACGAACAAGATGTGCTTTCACTGCAGACTTTCAGCTTTAATTTGAGGGTATTTACATCCAAATCAGGTTAACGGTGTAGGAATTACAACAGTTTGTATATGTGCCTCCCACTTTCTAAGAGACCAAAAGTAATGGGACAATTGGCTGTTCAGCTGTTCCATGGCCAGGTGTGTGTTATTCCCTCATTATCCCATTTACAAGGAGCAGATAAAAGGTCCAGAGTTAATTTCAAGTGTGCCATTTGCATTTGGAATTTGTTGCTGTCAACTCTCAATATGAGTTTCAAAGAGCTGTCACTATCAGTGAAGCAAGCCATGACTTGACAGGCTGAAAAAGCAAAACAAACCCATTAGAGAGATAGCAAAAACATTAGGTGTGGCCAAATCAACTGTTTGGAACATCCTTAAAAAGAAAGAACACACCGGTGAGCTCAGCAACACCAAAAGACTCGAAAGACCACAGAAAACAACTGCGGTGGATGACCAAAGAATTCTTTCCCTGGTGAAGAAAACACCCTTCACAACAGTTGGCCAGATCAAGAACACTCTCCAGGAGGTAGGTGTATGTGTGTCAAAGTCAACAATCAAGAGAAGACTTCACCAGAGTGAATACAGAGGGTTCACCACAAGATGTAAACTATTGGTGAGCCTCAAAAAACAGGAAGGCCAGATTAGAGTTTACCAAACAACATCTAAAAAAGCCTTCACAGTTCTGGAACAACATCCTATGGACAGATGAGACCAAGATCAACTTGTACCAGAGTGATGGGAAGAGAAGAGTATGGAGAAGGAAAGGAACTGCTCATGATCCAAAGCATGCCACCTCATCAGTGAAGCATGGTGGTGGTAGTGTCATGGTGTGGACATGTATGGCTGCCAATGGAACTGGTTCTCTTGTATTTATTGATGATGTGACTGCTGACAAAAGCAGCAGGATGAATTCTGAAGTGTTTTGGGCAATATTATCTGCTCATATTCAGCAAAATGCTTCAGAACTTATTGGACGGCGCTTCACAGTGCAGATGGACAATGACCCGAAGCATACTGCGAAAGCAGCCAAAGAGTTTTTTAAGGGAAAGAAGTGGAATGTTATGCAATGGCCAAGTCAATCACCTGACCTGAATCCAATTGAGCATGCATTTCACTCGCTGAAGACAAAACTGAAGGGAAAATGCCCCAAGAACAAGCAGGAACTGAAGACAGTTGCAGTAGAGGCCTGGCAGAGCATCACCAGGGATGAAACCCAGCGTCTGGTGATGTCTATGCTTTCCAGACTTCAGGCTGTAATTGACTGCAAAGGATTTACAACCAAGTATTAAAAAGTGAAAGTTTGATGGATGATTGTTAATCTGTCCCATTACTTTTGGTCCCTTAAAAAGTGGGAGGCACATATAGAAACTGTTGTAATTACTACACCGTTCACCTGATTTGGATGTAAATACCCTCAAATTAAAGCTGAAAGTCTGCAGTTAAAGCACATCTTGTTTGTTTAATTTCAAATCCATTGTGGTGGTGTATAGAGCCAAAAAGATTAGAATTGTGTCGATGTCCCAATATTTATGGACCTGACTGTATCCTGTTCTCTTTGTATTGCTTACTTCATGTGAAATCCCTGGTGATTCTGCCAGTCCCTCTGCTTTCCTAATAAAAAACTGACCACACTAGGCATGAGAGTACATCGTGCTCAGTTTTCTGGCTGTGCTGGGAACTCAGCCTGCTCTCCTCCAATGTTCAGACTTGTGCTGACACATCCCCTCTGCATAGCTATTAACTTGGAAGATCAGTGACCTGCTGTTTCTCCTCCCCCAGCTCACTCAGCTACGTATAAAACAGAATCACTTGTGACCACTTATTAAAAAAAAGGAAAAAAAAGTATTTATAATGCTTTTTATATGTATACACAAATGTTTTGCCTTTAATTTATATTTTGAACTGAATGGGTTGTTTTACAAGGTGAGGGTTCACATATACTTTAAACCTGCTCCCACGCCCATTCTAAGCGTAATGTAACTACCCTCTAAAGCGGTGGTCAGCAACGCTGTCCTCAGGACCCACTAACAGGCCAGGTTTTATGTATTACTTTAGGGGATGCAGACTAGAATGCTGCAATCACTGAGCAGCAAATGATATCACCTGTCATGTATTTCAGTTATCTTGCAAACCTGGCCTGTTAGTGGACCCTAAAGGACAGGGTTGATGACCACTGCTCTAAAGGAAAGATATCTATACTTATGTTGAGGGCGCTCCGGGTCCAGTCACATGATCTCTCCAGCGGCTGGCTTCAGTCTAGAGGAGGGGTCGCCGAGAACGGCTGCCAAGCATAAGTGATGACGTCACCAATAGCCTATTGGTGACGTCACCGCATAGGCATTGCAGCTGTTGTCAGCGATCCCTCCTCTAGACTGAAGCCTTACTACGGGGCATCCGGTGTCGGCTTTCTCTCTTCTACGCGGAAGCTGATCATGTGACCCGGGCTGGAGTGCCCTTAGCATAGGTAAGTATAGACATCTTTCTTTTGCAAGGTAGTTTGAATAGGCTTAGAATGGAGGTGGGAGAAGGTTTAAGTATAATTAGGATTTGACTAAACTTCCACTTTAACCACTTAAGGTCGGCCCTATAGCAGTTTTACTGCTACAGGGTGGCACCTTTGAGCCGGGTAGAATGTGCACCACCGTTGGCTTGCTTCCGCTGTGATTACTCTCAGCAGGAGCCGATCGGCGGGTGCGCAGTACCCGATGTCCTCCGTCACCCACCGATCGTCAGGCAGAGAGACAGAACTGCAATCTGCCTATGTAAATGAGGCAGATTGCTGTTCTGACAGGAGGGAAGAAATAGAATAAAACAAATATACTTCAAAATAAACATCATCAACGTAAAATTATGTACAAATCTCATCGGGTTCTCCTGGAACTTTTTGCACTGACAGTTATTGCATTGCTTTACTTTCATTGTATTAATTAATGGGTGTCTCTAAGCATTATAAAATTACGCGGCAATAACAATTTTACAGCACTGATTACCGTATGTGTAATAGACTCTGTAATATAAGTGGGTTAATTGTAAAATTTGACCTGTGGCGAAATTGCTTTAAAAAAGACAGGAAACTTAACAGCGGCGATTAGGTCACATTTTATGAAAAATTGCAGATAAACTGTGTCCCTGTGACTCCAGCGTAAAATAAAGAATTTAATTGGATTTCTCTTCACTTCTGAAATATATAAAAAAAAAGAAGGAGAAAAAAAAAAATAAAAACGCTGCCTTCATTTATTATAGATTTATTATGCTTGGAGATGTCTCCAGGGACCTTTTGTCAAGATGACAGAATTTTCCCGTTTGATCTCCTCTCTTTTTCTTTCAGACTCAAGTTGTGAGCTTAGCAGCGTTTCTTTAAACTTTTTATGAGGTCTTTTGTGGGGCTTAAAAAAAGGATATAAGATTAACTAAAAAAAAAAAAAAATAGCCTAATCCTGATATTAGCAAAATGTGGATATTAATTGCCGTTTTTAAGCCAAGGATGTTTCTGTTTAAATCCAACTCCAGCCAGACGTTTTATTTTGTGTCTAATAGCACTGGGAAGGGCTAGAACATCTCTGACAAGTCTGTATTGCTGTCTATGTCCCCGTTGGGGTGATTTTTCCTCGTTGTTCTGTTTCAGTTACAGGGTGATAGAGAGACATAAAGTAATGAAAAATTTCTACAATTTCAGTAAAGTAAGAATTTTTTTTTCATGTCCTGGTGACCTCTTTTCCTTTTATTTCTTGTCTAGGCGCATTATATTTTTAGCTGTTTGTAAAGGGGGGGCATTCTTCACAATAACCCCCCCTTGTAAGGGAAATTCTTATCAATGACACCCATTGTAAGGGCGGACTTTTCGGCATCATAGGTCCGAAGGTCTTTCCGACTGACTTTTGACGGACTTTTGACGGACTTCCGACAGACTTTCGAAAGAACGGACTTGGCTCCACACCATCACACCAAAGTCCGACGGATTCGTACGTGTTGACGTACGACCGGACTAAAATATGGAAGTTGATAGACAGTAGCCAATAACTGCCCTAGCGTCGGTTTTCGTCCATCGGACTAGCATACAGACGAGTGGATTTCTCGATAGGAACTGGGTCCGGCGGAAAGATTTGAAACAATCTTATGCCGTGTACACACGGGCGGACTTTTCGACCGGACTGGTCCGACGGGACGAATCCATCGGACAATCCGACCGTGTGTGGGCTTCATCGGACCTGCAGCGGACTTTTTCGGTCGAAAATCAGACGATAAAGTTGTGGAGAAGTTTAAAGGCAGGGTTAGGTTAAAAAAAAATATCCCTTTGAAGCTTTGAACATCGCACTGTTCAATCCATCATCCAAAAATGGTAAGAGTATGGAACAACTGCAAACCTACCAAGACATGGCCGTCCACCTAAACTGAGAGGCTGGGCACATTCATTAATCAGAAAAGCAGCCAAGAGGCCCATGGTAACTCTGGAGGAGCTGCAGAGATCCACAGCTCAGGGGGGTGAATCTGTGCACAGGACAACTAGTAGTCCTGCTCTCCACAAATCTAACCTTTATGGAAGAGTATCAGGAAGAAAGCCATTGTTGAAAGAAAACCATAAAAAGTCCCATTTGCAGTTTGCGGCGAGAACCCATGTGGGGGACACAGCAAACATGTGGAAGAATGTGCTCTGGTCAGATGAGACCGAAATTGAACTTGAATGTGTGGCGGAAAACTAACACTACACATCACCCTGAACACACCATGCCCACCGTGAAGCATGAGACTAGGGTGGAGGTTCACCTTCCAGCAGGACAACGACCCTAAACATAAAGCCATATCTACAATGGAATGGTTTAGATCAAAGCATATTCATGTGTTAGAATGGTCCAGTCAAAGTCCAGACCTGAATCCAATTGAGAATCTGTGGCAAGACTTGAAAATTGCTGTTCACAGACCTTCTCCATCCAATCTGACAAAGCTTCAGCTATTTTGCAGAGAAGAATGGGCAAAAATGTCACTCTCTAGATGTGCAAAGCTGGTAGAGACATCCCCAAAAAGACCTGCAGCCGTGAATGCAGTGAAAGGTGGTTCTACAAAGTATTGGGCTGAATACAAATGCACGCCACATTTTTCACATATTTATTTTTAAAAAATTTGAAAAACCTATTATCATTTTCCTTCCACTTCACAATTATGTGCCACTTTGTGTTGGTCTATCACATAAAATCCCAATAAAATGCATTTATGTTTTTGATTGTAACATGACAAAATGTGGAAAACTTTAAGGGGAATGAATACTTTTTCAAGGTACTGTAGATAGTAATCAAAGGAGATACAGACTTGACCAAGAACATATATTACAAAAGGATCCACTAGATGGTGCCCAGTTATCAAGGATCTATACTGTATACTCCAGCAGGATAAAACGTAGTTCCAAGAGAGTTGTTCAGACTGACCACCACGTGGTTCCGGTCAGACATGTTTCACACTAACGACCATTGTAAAAGGTATTCTTCACAATGACCACCAATGTAAGGTGTCATTCTTCCAACTAAACTCCCATTGTAACGAACATTTCTTTTTACTATCCACCAATATAAGGGGCTTTGTTCTGAACCCAACGTGATGGCATTTTTTTCCTAAGCGCTCATTGCAAAGAGACCTTCTTCTCACTGACCCCCATTATAAGATATAATTTAAGAGATATTTTCTCACTGACAACTAATGTAATGTCTATTCTTCAGACTGAGCATAAATGTAGGGGGTGCCCTTACTATCAGGGAAAGTTGCATTCTTCTTACTGAACACCAATATAAGGGGACCTTCTCCCAACTGAATCCCGATGTCAGGGACATTTTTCTCCCTGACCCCCTAATGTAAGAGATATTTTTCCCACTGACTAGGGGCATTCTTTCCATTGACCAACGATGTAAGGGGACACTTCTCCGACTTTCCACCAATGTGGGGAGCATTTTTTCTCACAGACCACCAACATAAAGGGTAGTCTTCTTACTGGTCACCAGTGTAACAAAGCATTATTTTTTCTGGCCAATAGTAATGAGACACCTTCTCCCACTGACCACCGATAAAGAAGGATCCTTCTTCAGTGAATGCTTATGTTAGGGGGCACTGCAATATTTTACTGTCTGCATTTCTTTTCTGGCCATTAATATTATTTGTTTAATTTACTTTTGATTAATGCCATAAATTATTCTGATGTATACAGCAGACAATGTTAAAAAAAAAAAAATATCTACTGTTGGTGTTATATACTCTAATGCCCCGTACACACGGTTGGACTTTCCGACGTAAAATGTGCGATCGGAGCTTGTTGTCGGAAATTTCGACCGTGTGTAGGCTCCATCGGACAGTTTCCATCGGAATTTCTGTCGCACAAAATTTGAGATCTGGTTCTCAAATTTTCCGACAACAAAATCTGTTGGCGTAAATTCTGATCGTGTGTACACAATTCCGACTCACAAAGTTCCACACATGCTCGGAATCAAGCAGAAGAGCAGCACTGGCTATTGAACTTCATTTTTCTCGGCTCGTCGTACGTGTTGTACGTCTTGACCGTTGGAAATTCCAACAACTTTGTGTGACCGTGTGTATGCAAGACAAGTTTGAGCCAATATCCGTTGGAAAAAATCCATGGATTTTGTTGTTGGAATGTCCGATCAATGTCCAATCGTGTGTACACGGCATAACCCACATTCCCTTTTCCTATATTTATTAATATAATATAATAATAATTATAATTATTACAAAGCATATATACTATATTACCAAAAGTATTGGGAAGGCTGCCTTTACTGTATGTCCATAAAGATATGCATGAGTGAGTTTGGGGTGAAGGAACTTGATTGACCGCAACTCAACAGAACACCTTTGGGATGAATTAGAGTGGAGACTGGGAGCCAGGCCTCTTCGTCCACATCAGTGCCTGACCTCACAAATGCGCATCTGGAAGAATGGTCCAACATTCCCATAGACACACTCCTAAACCTTGTGGACAGCCTTCCCAGAAGAGTTGAAGCTCTAATAGCTGCAAAGGGTGGGCCAACTCAATATTGAATCTTACGGACTAAGACTGGGATGCCCATATAGAGTATAGTCCCTCAGAAGTAATTGAAAGCCCAATGCACCTTTAAAAACTAACCAAAATCACCCTAATTTCTCCTTCTCATTGACTCCAATACATTTCACCAAAACTACAAAATGTTGCCAAAATCCCCTGAATCCGGCAACATTTATGGGAAATGAGAACTCTCAGTTCCACTCATTCCCTGTAAGGTAATATTTCTGCTAATGTCTGCTATTGGCTACATCAGTACTCCATAGTCAAATTCTTTTTAACTGAAC
Organism: Lithobates clamitans; assembly: GCA_037952925.1. NCBI lineage: Eukaryota > Metazoa > Chordata > Amphibia > Anura > Ranidae > Lithobates > Lithobates clamitans. The sequence continues at coordinate 994,620 of JBBGZY010000309.1, forward strand.
AAAGTATGAGATTGTTAAACTAACAATAGTTAAAACAGGAACAATTATCTCTAATGTGTTCAGCTTACTCTTTTCTTTCGAAGAAAAAACATTACATTAATGAATAATTATTATCCTAGAATATAATTAAGTTATTCCTAATTAAAATACTTTGTTGAACTAATTAATTTGTATTATTATCAAATTGTCTGTAAAAGCAAAACTTTTTTTTAATACATTTTGTATTTGTGTTAAAAAGTATACAGGAAAAAAGCAAAAATTACAGATATTTTTTAGTGGATAGCAACATTATAAATAATAAATGCTCATACATTTAAAAATGCAAAGTTACTTTTTCTTCTTGCATACTGAAAGATAAAACCTGAAGTGGCATAGTAAAATATTACAGTATACATATATATGTACACTACTGTGCAAAAGTTTTAAGCAGGTTAACAAAATGGAAAGGTAATGGAAACAAAAGAGAAATCCGAATTCAATCAATACTTGGTGTGACCACCCATTGCCTTGTAAACAGCATCAATTCTTCTAGGTACACTTGCACACAGATATTTTACAGGAACTTGGCAGTTAGGTTGTTCCAAACATCTTGGAGAACGAACCACAAATCTTCCATGGATGTAGCCTGCCTCAAATCCTTCTGCCTCTTCATGTAATCTTAGACAGATTTGATTATTTTGAGATCAGGGCTCTGTGGGAGCTAAACCATGAATCCCAGGACTTCTTGTTCTTCTTTACACTGAAGATAGTTCCTAATGACTTTGGATGTATGTTTGGAGTCGTTGTTTTGCTGCAGAATAAATTTTGGGACCAATCACACGTCTCCCTGATGGTTTGGCATGATGGATAAGTATCTGCTCCATCTCTATCCAGCATTGAGGGCACCACTGATCCTGACCAAATCTCTAACTCCATTTGCAGAAATTCAGCCCCAAACTTGCAGGGAACCTCCACCATGCTTCGCTGTTGCCTGCAGACACCCATTATTGTACCGCTCTCCAGCCCTTTTCCATAAAACTGCCTCCTCCCTTAGTCATATATTTCAAATCTTGACTCAGGTCAAGATTATGTACTGATGTTGGACTTGAAGATCCCCCTCTTAACCACTTGCCTACCAGGCACTAACACCCCCTTCCTACCCAGGCCATTTTTCAGCGTTCAGAGCTGTCGCACTTTGAATGACAATTGCGCGGTCATGCTACACTGTATCCAAACAAATTTTTTTATAATTTTCTTCACACAAATAGAGCTTTCTTTTGGTGGTATTGAATCACTGCTGGGTTTTTTATTTTTTTCCAAAAACGGACCAAATATTTTGAAAAAAAAAATGTTTTTTACTTTTTTTTCTGTGAGTAAATTTTGTAACTAAGTAATTTTTCGCCTTCACTGATGTGCGCTGATGAGGCGGCACTGATGGGCACCAATAGGCTGAACTGGTGGGCATTGATGAGGCGGCACTTATGGGCACTGATGAGGTGGCACTTATGGGCACTGATTAGGTGGCACTGATGAAGGGGCACTAATATGCTGCACTTATGGGCACTGATAGGTGGCACTGATGAGCACTGATAGGCGGCACTGATGGGCACTGTTAGGTGGCACTGGTGGGCACTAATAGGCAGCACTGGTGGGCACTGATAGGCGGCATGGATAGGCGGTACTGATGGGCACTGATGGGCATTGATGGGTGGCACTTATGGGCATTGATTAAAAGCAGTGATGGGCATTGATGGGCAGCACTGTTAGGTGGCACTGACTGGCATTGCTAATGGGCACTGATTGGTGGCACTTGTGGGCAGTGGTGGGCACTGATTGCTGCCACTGGTGGGCACTGATAGTTGGCATTGGTGGGCATTGTTGGGCACTGATTTGTGACACTTTTTTTCTTTATTGTAATTAGGGCACTGATGATCAGTGCCCTGATTACATTCCTACATGTGCCTCGTGAGGAGATGTTGCTGATCGGCTCTCCTCTCCTCACACTCTGTCAGTGTGAGGCGAGGAGAGCCGATTACTGGCACTTCCTTGTTTACATGTGACCGGCTGTGATTGGACACAGCCGATCACATGGTTAAATAGCTGCGGACGCGGCTCTTTACAGAGATCGGGGTCATGCCATGTCCCAGCAACACGGCGCGGCCGTGATCGCCGCGCTGCGTCCCCCGCGGGCGCGCAAGAGCGGCCGTTGTGGGACGCAGTCATAGGACGACGTCCCAGAACAAGAGCTGCACCGCCCCACCGTCATTTGACGGTGGGCGGGCAGCAAGCAGTTAATCTGCATTCTAATTTATCCCAAAGGAGTTTATTAGGGTTGAAGCCAGGGCTTTATGCAGGCCAATTTGCCCACACCAAACTCATCAACCCAGAAGAGGAGAATCTGGGCTGCTCTGTGCAAAATCATTTCACAGAGCAGGTAAGTATGACATGTTTGTTATTTGTAAAGAAAAAAAAAATTGACTTTAGTATCATTTTAAAATACTCATTTAAACATTTGTCTACATAGGCTAACATAGAACTGCATTTGGAGGCAAAAAGAAAAACGCCTCTAATGCCGCGTACACACGAGCGGACTTTACGGCAGACTTTGCACGGCGGACTTTTCGACGGACTTTACGACGGACTTTCTGAATGAACGGACTTGCCTACACACAATCCACCAAAGTCCGTCGAATTCGTATGTGATGACGTACGACCGGACTAAAACAAGGAAGTTTATAGCCAGTAGCCAATAGCTGCCCTAACGTGGCTTTTTGTCCGTCGAACTAGCATACAGACGAGCGGACTTTTCGACCGGACTCGATTTCGACCGGACTCGATTTCGACGGATTGATTTAAAACATGTTTCAAATCTAAGTCCGTCCAACTTTTGAGAAAACAAGGTCCGCTGGAGCCCACACACGATCGAATTGTCTGACGAAATCCAGTCCGCCGGGCAAAGTCTGCCGTAAAGTTCGCTCGTGTGTACGCGGCATTACAGCAGCATTTTTTCTGGCCATTTGCATGAGATCTAAAAGGTAATATTAAAGCAAGTTGAGGTATACAATACATTGGAATTCCATTAAAAAGATTGCCTTTAAAAATAATTATTTATCTGAATTAGATATCCAACGCATTTTTAAGGTTTTAAATAGTGCTTCTTATGCGGGGCTTTAGAAATTACCTGTGTTATTTGACACTACAGTGAAGGTATTTATCTAGATGAGAGATCTGGATCTAGGGGTTTAATAGAGAAGGGGCAGTATGATGCTGGGTATTTGTGCTCAACATAAAACAGGCGTGCAGAATATATAATGGTGTAGACACCAAAACATTTAAATCCCAAATCGCAGCTGGGTAACATCTCCTAATACCACCCAAATGCTCCCCGTGGGGGCCCTTCCTCATACACATTATCAATGAGCAATCCCCAACTTCTTTCTTTTTAATTTTTATATGTCTTTTTTGCAGCTGTCTTGGGTCTGGGCTACGATTGTCAGATCCTGAATTCTGCAGTGCACGGCACTCCTCATAATAATGCAATGGCGCTATCTCTAAAGGGAATTTTGGATTCAAGGGTGGCCTGATGACAAGTGCCAAGTTTTTAACACCCTGGAGTCCCAGGAAGTGAGTTGAATGATGGTAGGTGCTGAACCACAGTGGCGAGTATGGGGACAGCACCAAAGAAAAAGCGAGTTGCATTTTTATTTTAAATTTGGCTGGTATTTTTTTTTTTCTACTTTTGTAAGAAGCTGGAGTTGGGCTATAAGTGAGTTGAACATTTAAAAAAATGTGTACATGAAGTACAGTAATGCGATTTGAAAAGCAATTATGTTTCAACAATAACGCAAGGTGCCTACCTACTGGAAATAACCCTGCAATTTTACTTTAATAACTATTATTTTCAACAATGTATCTGTCTAAGGGAATGAAATACATGGTGGTGGGAGGGTTGGGTAATAAGCAGTGTTAACTTATTGAAAGTAGCTTTTCATTATTAATTAGTTATATTTAATAGCAGGGTACTGCTAGGGGATGACCCCCAGCTGTGGATATATACATAACACGGTCATCAATAATAGAACATTAAACAGTGTTACTCTGACAGCTTCCTGACAGCAAGGATCACACACTGCTTCTCACATAATACCCGTTTGTGCTGCCTTTGAAGATTTCATAGCCTGCGAAAAATGAATTATTTACAAATGACATCCGTTTTTATATGGAAAATAAATCCTTTAGTCTGCAATCAATAAAGGGGGAGGCCGACGTGCGACCTTTACAATGTAACAGACCTGACTCTGATGTAAAAATCATTAAAGGGTCGCTAAGCCTAAGTGCTAATTATCTCTTAGACATGTTTATAAAAAGTGAGGGATTTCTCCTTGTTCTGCTTGTCAGAAAATAAAATTTCTGTTTCACCCCATAGCGAGGACACCTCTTATATGTAGGTTGTATTTCACTGCAGAATACAAAGCTCATAACAAAGGTCTTTTTTCCCTTTTGACTGTCAAGAAAATAGTTTAGATTTATTTAAAGCTGAATTCCAGCAAAAAAAAATAGCCTTGTAAAAAATAAAAAAAGTAGGTTTGCTGCAATACTTGCTTCAGTCTCTCCCCCCTTCCTGCAGAAAACAAACTCCTCTCTGCCACTAGATGGAGCTTCACCTCTGGGTTGAATGACAGCCAACATCATTCAACTCACTTCCTTTGAGACCATGGTGTCATGGACACACCCCCTGGGGGGTGCGTCATCACACCAGTTTGGGCTCACCGTCCTGTAGCACAGAGTGTGGCTTAGATATTTGTGAGCGACACCGCTGATGGAAGATACAAAGAAGGATTGGGATTTCATTGAACTGGCAAGAGGAGCTTTGGGAATAAGGTGCCTATACCCTAGATTAAAAAAAAAAAAGAAATTTAGGGTAGAAGAGGTGAAGAAATGAGGGAATTCCTAGGTTCAGTGTTTTTAGTAAGCTGGAGCTCAGCTTTAAAGCCTAACTTAAGCCAAATGTATTTTCTTAATTTTTTTTATAGAGAGAGTGGGGAAGGACTAAAATGTCCCCCATGTTTTAATCTATGCCTGTGACTTCACTGGGGAGATTTTTTCTTCACTTCCTGTTCCTGTGACAAATGAGTGGTGTGGGTGTCACTGGAACAGGAAGGCTAATAATAATAATAAGAATAATAATAATGATATAATTATAATAATAGCAGCCTTTCTAACCCTTCCCCACTCTATTCCACTATGTGCCCCCCCTTGGAGAGACTTCCTATTTCCTTCTGCCCTGACCTGAAATGAGGAGAAAATTCCTCCAAAAGGATACATAAGGCAATAAAAACCCAATAGAAGGTCTAACTCTACCCTGCTCTATCCAAAACCAAAAACATTTTTTGGCAGGAATGGGGTTTTAAAGCTGATCTCCAGTCTGTATTTTTATTGCATTTTTTTAAAAGCAATCCCTTTCTGTAACCAAATTTCCAGGCACCTTTTGGATAATAGCTGTAGTGCCTGAAAAAAAAACAACTTGAATGACATTCACATTCAAGGCTTGAATAATTTGTCTTCTGGTCCATTAGACTTATCCCCTTTACCGATACTACTGCTTTTATGAAGGCTCTTGTATATTCTTTGCAGGGTACTGCTGACACCTTTACGCCAGAGGTGCCTGCAATAGTTAGATCTGTTTAATGATGCTCCCCGGTTTGTTCTACAATGAGTGGCTTTATCTGTTTTACGATGGTCTCCGGTTTGCCCCCAGTGGATCTATCTGTTTTTCGATGCTCCCTGGTTTGTCCCACAATGGGTGGATCTGGTTTACGATAATCCCTGGTTTGTCCCACGATGGGTGGCCCTGTTTTACTATGCTCCCCTGTTTGTCCTGCAATGGGTGGATTTGTTTTCAATGCTCCCTAGTTTGTCCCACAATGGGTGGATCTGTTTTATGATGCTCCCCAGTTTGTCCCACAATTAGGAGGATCTGTTTTATGATGCTCCCCAGTTTGTTCCACAATGGGGGGGGGGGGGGGAGAGTCTATTTACGATGGTCTCTGGTTTGGCCCCAGTTGGCATATCTGTTTTTGGATGCTACTTGGTTTGTCCCACAATGAGTATCCCTGTTTTACAATGCTCCTTAGCAGGGCTGGACTGGGACAAAAATTTGGCCCTGGACTTCCTCATGACTGGCCCACTTTAATTTTGAGTGTCCCCAACAGCGCCCCCCTTACATCAGAGTGTCCCCAACAGCGCTCCCCTTACATCAGAGTGTCCCCAACAGCATCCCCCTTACATCAGAGTGTCCCCAACAGCGTCCCCCTTACATCAGAGTGTCCCCAACAGCATCCCCCTTACATCAGAGTGTCCCCAACAGCGTCCCCCTTACATCAGAGTGTCCCCAACAGTGCCCCCTTACATTAGTGTCCCCAACAGCATCCCCCTTACATCAGAGTGTCCCCAACAGCATCCCACTTACATCAGAGTGTCCCCAACAGCATCCCACTTACATCAGAGTATCCCCAACAGCGTCCCCCTTACATCAGAGTGTCCCCAACAGCATCCCCCTTACATCAGAGTGTCCCCAACAGCGTCCCCCTTACATCAGAGTGTCCCCAACAGCATCCCCCTTACATCAGAGTGTCCCCAACAGCATCCCCCTTACATCAGAGTGTCCCCAACAGCGTCCCCCTTACATCAGAGTGTCCCCAACAGCATCCCCCTTACATCAGAGTGTCCCCAACAGCATCCCCCTTACATCAGAGTGTCCCCAACAGCGTCCCCCTTACATCAGAGTGTCCCCAACAGCATCCCCCTTACATCACAGTGTCCCCAACAACATCCCCCTTACATCAGAGTGTCCCCAACAGCGTCCCCCTTACATCAGAGTGTCCCAATCAGCAGCTCCCTTCACATCACAGTCCCCATCAGAGAGGCCCCATCAGAGAGGCCCCATCAGAGAGGCCCCATCAGCAGCCCTTCACATCAGTGTCCTCCCTCTCCTCCCCCTCCCACATGTACTCACCGTTTTTAAGGCAGCTTCTCGTTCCTCTCTCCAGTCATGTGATAACAAGTGATAGGGGAGAGAGGAAGGAAAGTCTGCCGTTGATCGATCTCCCCCTGCAGGCTGGAGGGAGCATAACGCCTAATGCTCTCTCCAGCATATGACAGAAGCTGCTCCTCCTGACAGGAGTAAAATTGCGATCACTCACTGTCAGAGAGGAGCGGCTCCAGGACCGCACCTGACTGGCCCACTGAGCCATCGGCCCACCGGGAATCTCCCGGTAGTCCCGATGGCCAGTACATGCCTGCTCCTTAGTTTGTCCTGCAATGGGCAGATCTGTTTTACAATGCTCCCCAGTTTGTCCCACAATGGGGGGGGATCTATTTTTCGATGGTCCCTAATTTGTCCTACCACTACATTTCCCATGCAGAACTATATGGAACTACATGAAAAATGGCACATCAGATCCCACTTCCAGACATTGACAAAAGGATTTTATAGTGACATCACCGCAACTTAAGAAAATGTTTATCTTGGAAATTCTGTGAGGGAGTTATTTTTTACAAACAACATACTCAAAGAAATGCTGGGAACTTTCAAACTTGCAATAATGTCATATGAAGGAAAACTTCAAACAAGCAGAATAGCTCTGAAAAGGCAGCTCCCTCACAGTGAGGCTTTCTTCAATGGATACCCAACAAATAGGTAATTGTAATTGTTGGTTAATAGGTTGTATGAAAACAGCTAACACCAACTAGAAGAACAAACATAAACATAAAGTATAAATAAAGTATGGTATACTATGGGCTGCAGGAATGCGCACAGATCCCACCAAATAAAGTGTACTATACACCCTTTCCTGATGATATGGTCACTAAAGTGCCATGAAACAGGATGATAGTGTGTTTTAACCTGTTATTTTGAACAATAAATATGGACCTTCCTGCAGAGTCTACTTGAAAGCACCTTTTTATTTAATGGGACCCTTTGCTGACAACGTCATGATCTGGGCCGTCACGAAAGGCCAGTGGCAGTTGAGAGATTCACAAGTAGACATCTGGATGAATACACAAAGGGATCCACTAGCAGATGATGCAGGTTCACCCAAGGAATGGGGTCTAAGCACCAGCCAGTCTTTACTAGAGTTTCTGATGGTGGGGATGGATTTCGCTGTGTGCCAATGCAGTTTGTGACCCTCAGGATTGCACCAGCAGGGAGAGAGCAACTGGGAGGCAGGTAGCATAGGAAGCAGATAAAGAACAAAGAACAATCCAAGGGTTAGTACCAAGTGGTAGCTGGAGGGAATGAGAGACAGAAGTGTAACCAAGGAACAAGCCAAGAGTTGGTAACAAGTGGTAGCAAAGATATGGACTTCAGCCGGAGTGACAAGAGCAAGATATTGGCTGGAGAGAACACAATAATCTGGCAAACAGGAAGTGCAAAGGCATGGCTTAAAGTGGATGTAAACCCAATGTCATCCTTTCTAAACTACTGCCATAGGGGTTATCTATAAGGATATACATGCCTCCTGCATGTATCTTTACCTGTCAAATGTCTCCCCTCTCTCTGTTATGAGACCCGAAAAACTGCAGATTCTGTGGGTGGGTCTGTTGTCTGGAGCTCGGTGGGTGGAGTCATGATGTCAGTAGACTCCCCGCCCACCTCTACACTCCCCTTGTCAATATGCATTTTCTCCTGTGTATTTCTTACACTGAACTTCTGCTATGATCTCTAACATCCAGTGAAAAGACAGGAAAGTAACCACGTGACTTCAGCATGCCAAATCATGCTGAGGTGTTGAACAGCCAATCCTTGCAGAGCTGCTGAAGAAAGGAGTGGGGGTGGGAATTAAAAAATAATTCTCATGTCTTAGGCTAGTACACAAGATATGTAAATCACCTGTCACTCACACCAAAGGGGGAGGATTTGACAAAGTTTTTCTCTGTTTGTCAAGTTTTATCTCACTGAACAATAAAAGAGGATTGCTCGGAGCTGGATTAACTCCTTGTGGCAAGACTGGGCTCAATTGATAGGAAATCTTATACTCTACATTATGACATCAAAAAAAATTAATCGGGTTTACATCCACTTTAAATAGGAATTTCATGGGAGGAGCAAAAGAGTTTAAGGTTGATGAGAAACAAATTACAAGGTAAGATTATACAAGGGATTGTCCAGGGAGCTGCCCAGCATCCCAGGTGGCTCAACAAGAAGAGACATCGCTAGACAAATAAGAGGTCGCAGGTTCAGACCTGGGTCCACAATTTATTCCCTCAGCTGGAACTCTCTTGGTAATCTAGGAGCACGAATGTTCTCCTCAGGTTCCCAAGAATTTTCCTCTGGTTTATATCCTTCCCATCAAACCAAATATTGAAATTTGTTCCTAAAGATCCTAGAATCTTGAATTCTTTCAACCACAAATTCTTCACCAAGTAACTTAACAGGTGGAGGAGGTGGAAGAATCCTTCCAGAATTTTTTTTTTTTCATGAAATGGTTTGAGTACATTAAAAAAGGGCGGGGTGTGGCTTGGCAGCACACTAACGGAGCTCCATGAAAGACACAGCCTACTGCCTGACACCCTGCTTTTCTTGACTTAAATGGGCAAGCTGCTTCATCAAACCCCACACTCTCGATCCCGCCCAGGTCCGGCTGCTTCATCCGCTAGGAACATCTCAGATCTGTTCAAGGCCCAACCAGCCACACGAGGCAAGATGGAGGGGAACAAGATGGCGCGGGCACAGCGAGATGAGGAGGACTTTAGCAAGAAGTCTCAGTCTGCCACAGAGGACATGGGTAGGGGCTGCACTTGCACCAACCAACCCCTCACCTATACAGACATGTCAGGATTCGCTGCTGACATAAAATCCACCTTTTAAGCGGCCATAACAGACCTAAAATCGAACCTGTTAGTTCTTACTGAAAAGCTGGCCACAGTGTAAGCCACAGGCAAGCACAGGGACAAAGCTTTACACAGACTGGAGAAAGTAAGCGACTCCCATGCCTTACATTTCATTGAAATGAACCGACACTTGGAGGATTTAGATAATAGGGGCCACAGAAACAACATCAGAGTGAGGGGCATCCCTGAGTCTGTGGACATATCATCCCTGCCATGCAGAGAGTTTTCAACAGCTTATTGGATAGGCAAGAGGATGCAGAGATAGAATTTGTCAGAGCACACAGAGCTCTCAGAGATAGGGGCCCCGAATCTGCCCCTCCAAGGGATATCATTTGCTGCCTGCAGAATTTTACACTGAAAGAGGATATTATGTGTAAGGTGAGAAGGAATGACCACATTGTCTTTAATGGCGAAAATATCATGCTTTTTTAGGACCTCTCACAAATTACACAGGGCACTATGCCCCCTCCTGGACAAACTCAGAAAAAGAACTGAGGTACACCTGGCGCTTCCCCTGTGCTCTGATCGCCACGCATGCAGGGAAACAACACGTCTTACATTCCCCTGTAGAACTTCCTGATTTCTGTAAAACCTTGAACCGAGACTTGATGGAGCTCCCAGACTGGTACCAGGAATTTGCCTTACCTCCCCTGGAGAGAAGTCGTCCAAAATCCCCTTTTTCCTCACCGGACAAATGGCAGTCAAAGAAAATGAAGCATAATCGTGAAGGTGGATCACACATGGGGACTCTCAACCTACGACCTACTCCCTTCAGGGTCCACAACGATGAGTAATTGAGAGTTCACACACCCCCGGATCCATAGAAAGGATCTCGTCGTGCCTGCGACTTGCACTTTGGACTGTAAGTACATGGAACCTGCTTCCCTCACCGTGTTGCTCCAGTTGAGCAAAGGACTATATTTAATCCTCGCATACTATTTGGTTATAACAGCTGACATTCCAGTGTTATCTTCAAAATGTATGCTGCTTAGTACTTTTTGCAGTGTCCCTGCCTCATTGTGGATGAGACTGACCTGTACATGGCCTGCAGATTATTCTACAGAATGATTGTGCCTTAAAGCTCCAACTCTTGCTGCTCTTACTAACATGGGATAGGACCTCTTCACTATCTTCTGCTCCTTCCCAATTCATGCACAGACAGAGTGGACGCATGGCTTTGTTTATGAACAGGGCTTAGCCCCTTGGAAGGCTTCTGGGCTCCAGTACTCCTTTGGAGTTAATGGTGGATGATAATTTCCTATCAAAATAGTTTAACTACATTCACAGGGTTAATGACTGCTTGTAATAGATATATTACAGTTCACATAGTGATGCAAATTTTCCATTTGGTTATGATAGATTTGATGGTGCTCCTAGGGACCATCAAAGATTTGGATATTTTTTTATAACCTAACCCTGACTTGTACTTCTCAACAACATTGTCCCTTACTTGTTTGGAGAGTTCCTTGGTCTTGGCAGTGTTTGGTTAGTGGTGCCTCTTGCTTAGGTGTTCCGGCCTTTGGGGCCTTTCAAAATGGTGTGTATATGTAATGACAGATCATGTGACACTTATGCCGCGTACACACGAGCGGACTTTACGGCGGACTTTGCCCGGCGGACTGGATTTCGTCGGACAATTCGATGTGTGTGGGCTCCAGCGGACTTTGTTTTCTCAAAAGTTGGACGGAATTAGATTTGAAACTTGTTTAAAATTTATCCGACGGACTCTTCTTTCTAGCGGACAAACCGATCGTCTGTGTGCTAGTCCGACGAACTCAAACTGACGCATGCTCTGAAGCAATTACAAGACGGAAGCGCTCGGTCTGGTAAAACTAGCCTTCGTCTTGAAGCTAGCACATTCCTCTTCTGTCGTCTTTTAATACAGCCTTTTTTTAGGATTGATAATGCGAGAGGAATGAAGTTGTTTTTCTGCTTTATATTCACACAGAGTTCTCACAAACTTCTTTCTTCGTGATTTATCCTCCTGCCATGACTAATATAATATTTTGTAACAGCCAGATCTCCATAAATTTTTAATTTTAAAATATAATTTATTTATTTTTTTTTTTTTTATTTCAACACTTTAGCTATTTTACAATGTGTAACAAAAACATAAGAGAAAGAGTTCTCAAAAAGAGGGTCAGCAAGGAACACTAATATTGATACAAATCAGCTTTATTGATTACCAAATAGTATACCAATTTAAATACAGAAAAAAGTGAAAAAAACCAGCAATAGTGACTGACGGTTAACACAAACCAATTAAAATGGGACAACGTTGTCACAAGGGGTGATTAAAAACATGTGGGAGCCGCGGCTTCACATCCACTCATACACATCATACATATCTCTAAATAATGAATAAGGTATAATGAGCTAAATGATATAATTCAGATAAAGTATAGCTGCCCTATTAAGGTACCAGATATATGTAGCGGTTGGCAAAAACCTATTGTTGAAAGTCCTGTGTGGTGGGGGCAGGTCATATATCAATAGCAAAAATGTGGGTGGATGGACAATCTGGCAATTGATGAGGTATATAATAATTCAATTTAGATAGATCGATCTGCTGAGGAATAAGCAATGCCCAGTTAGTGCACACGCATTGTATGTATAACAGCTGTTTGGATGGCAAATCAAATCATATCCCGGTTCCAGCAAGTAGATATAAATTGTGCAGTTCAAGCAGCAAAATATATGTCCATGAAGACAGGTATAGGAGGTGCAAACAATACTGACATACTTTTGTAAAGACGCTGAATGAAATGGAAGGATCTCACCAGCCTCAGTAGCTCTGTCGTCAGGTTTGCAATAAGTCCTCAGTCCGCAGTTCCTGAGTCTTTACATGGATAGGTGCCGCTGTCATAAGCGGATAGGTGCCAAGATGAAGGAACCGTTTGATGATAAAGCCGCCGTAAGGCAGGTGTCTCAGTATGAAGAGATGTTGATGAGGGAGACAGACATCAGCTGTTGAGTTGTGCAGGAATAGGCCGGATCGAATAGTGCGGGTCGAGTTGTCAGGTCGAATTGCCAGATCGAATAGCGCGCGGCTCCCAATGACGTGCTGACGTCACACCGCTGACGCGTTTCACCAGCCAATGGACGCTGGTTTCCATTGGCTGGTGAAACGCGTCAGCGGTGTGACGTCAGCACGTCATTGGGAGCCGCGCGCTATTCGATCTGGCAATTCGACCTGCCAACTCGACCCGCACTATTCGATCCGGCCTATTCCTGCACAACTCAACAGCTGATGTCTGTCTCCCTCATCAACATCTCTTCATACTGAGACACCTGCCTTACGGCGGCTTTATCATCAAACGGTTCCTTCATCTTGGCACCTATCCGCTTATGACAGCGGCACCTATCCATGTAAAGACTCAGGAACTGCGGACTGAGGACTTATTGCAAACCTGACGACAGAGCTACTGAGGCTGGTGAGATCCTTCCATTTCATTCAGCGTCTTTACAAAAGTATGTCAGTATTGTTTGCACCTCCTATACCTGTCTTCATGGACATATATTTTGCTGCTTGAACTGCACAATTTATATCTACTTGCTGGAACCGGGATATGATTTGATTTGCCATCCAAACAGCTGTTATACATACAATGCGTGTGCACTAACTGGGCATTGCTTATTCCTCAGCAGATCGATCTATCTAAATTGAATTATTATATACCTCATCAATTGCCAGATTGTCCATCCACCCACATTTTTGCTATTGATATATGACCTGCCCCCACCACACAGGACTTTCAACAATAGGTTTTTGCCAACCGCTACATATATCTGGTACCTTAATAGGGCAGCTATACTTTATCTGAATTATATCATTTAGCTCATTATACCTTATTCATTATTTAGAGATATGTATGATGTGTATGAGTGGATGTGAAGCCGCGGCTCCCACATGTTTTTAATCACCCCTTGTGACAACGTTGTCCCATTTTAATTGGTTTGTGTTAACCGTCAGTCACTATTGCTGGTTTTTTTCACTTTTTTCTGTATTTAAATTGGTATACTATTTGGTAATCAATAAAGCTGATTTGTATCAATATTAGTGTTCCTTGCTGACCCTCTTTTTGAGAACTCTTTCTCTTATGTTTTTGTTATATGATTCATAGGGCACCTTGGAACTGCATGCAGACTTTTGCTTGCATGAATTTTTGATACTTATCTGTTAAACAACCATCTATATAATTAACCTATCGGTTGATCCAGGCAATAATCCCCTATTTTTTTTTTTTTTTATTTTACAATGTGTGTTAAATGCTAACCACATTTTTGGTGTGTATTTTCAAGTTACCACAATTCACATTCATATTTTGTGTTGTTTGAAAGAACCTTAATGAGGTTGTTGTCCCTTGTTCATTAGACATAGGGGGGTGTATTTAACAAATGCAAAATCATTTTTCACTCCAATTGCTCATTATACATATAATTCCACATAAAGAGCATTTTGAAGTGTGTTCGCTGTGGATCCGAGGGGCACATGCAAGGAAGCCCAAACCAAAACAATTAATTTTTTTTTTACATGTTTTTCCTAAAAAATCAGCAGAGCTTCCCCCGAGCTTGTTTTTGACAAAAGGCTTTAAATCATTTAAGAATATCAAGTGAAACGTTCACTTGAGAAATTGCACACCAAGTGCACTTGTTGGAAGTGCAGTCGCATAAAAACTGAGGGCAAGAGCTTAAATTCGGGGAAGCTCTGCTGATTGATTCCTAAAATCATGTAAAATCAAAATACATTCTTTTTATTTGACAAAATCACACATAGGGGTTGCTTTCCTAAAGGTAAAAAGGCTGTGCATTTTAGAAATTGCATTTGCCCTCTGCAAGAGCAGTTGCTCCCAAGCTTTATTAAATGTGAAGCAGCTCTGCTGACTTCTATCATCCAATCATGTGCAAGCAAAAAGGTTTTTTTTTTGGTTTTACTTGCACAGGATTGGGTACTCTTTGCAAAGTCAAGCTTTTAACTAATTTCTGATGCTCTGGAGCAATTGCACTTGCAGAGGGCAACTGCCCTCTGCAAAGTGCACAGACTATTTTCTTTTGTAAAATCAACCCCATAGTCTTTTCGACCTGTACCTGCCTACTCCCAAACAAAATGGCGTCTTTTAATCCAAACACATAGGCAAGAATGTAAGGTAAACACAAAATTTTTTTTCTAATAAACACAAAAATTAGGAAGGCAACACTGGACACACTTTGAGAATCTGGGAAGCCTTTCGTCCCCCAGGACACACATCAAGTTTCAGGACAAGAAAATAGGTATCTTGCGACTATAGGGAGCACAGGGAGCACAGTCCGAACAGACAGAAACCAGGCAATCACTTTCGACTCTTCCGTGTAGCCTTCCCTCCACGCTTCTCTGCAGCCTTCCCTCCACGCTTCTCTGCAGCCTTCCTCGGAGGTTGTGCCTCTGGTGGTGTACTTGGGGCAGGAGGAGGAGGAGGAGGAGGAGGAGTGGCTTCATCTGCTATATATGTGTTAGCAGTAAGCTCCCCTCTCAAGCCCTTCTGGTAAGCCTGGAAAAATAGACCCTCACAGAGGAGGCGTTGGCCCTTTTCCAACTCCTGTAATCTGCCGGCTAGATAGGTGCCATACGCCTCCTCTACATTGGGAGGTTTACTCAGGATCCGGCTTGCTTCCCGTATGAGCTCTAGGGATTCCTGCTCTGTTGCAGTCATCCTCCTGGGCCTTTGGTGGAGAATGCGGAGGGGAGGCACCTGGCACTCCGTGCGGCTTCTACTTGGCCCAGCCACAGCCTCCTCCTCTCTCCCACTGGGCAAGGCCTCCTCCTCTCTCCCACTGGGCAAGGCCTCCTCCTGGCTGAGGTCATCCTGTGTAAAAAAAGGGACATAGTTGTAATTTTCTGTTATGCAATCACACACAATTTTCAGCTCCTTAACTTTCAAAGATAATTACACAAAATAGTAAAGGCTATCTATTTGACCACACCATTATTTCAGATGATCAACAAGATCTGAAGTTACGTATATATTTGGCCACTACTGTCTAGTGATATGTCTACATATTACTCTTTGTGCAGAAGTGATTTTTGATGAAGCACTTTCAAAATTAACACCTTAACATCATTAATAACATTTACACAATCCCAAAATGTTCCAAAAAAGTATACCTGGCTGAAGCTGGGCGCATCCACTTCATCTATGGTGAAAAGGCCCAGTTCATCCTGGGACTCCTCAGCTGGGGTGGAGGTGGATGGAAGGCTGGAGGGAAGGCTGGAGGGAAGGGTGGAGGGAAGGCTGGAGGGAAGGGTGGAAAGGGATTGCCTGGCTTCGGTCTGCTCATCCAGGAATCGCAGTTTGTGGTAATACCACAACTTGGGTACATAAACTTGGTCAGCTGCTGCCCCGGATCTCAGCGACTCCTGGATTTTTCTGTGTTCCCGCTTATACATATTACGCAAGATACCTATTTTCCTGTCCACAAACTTGAGGTCTGCCTGGGGGAGTCGAGTCTTCACAAACTCTAAAAGTGTGCCCAGTGTTGCCTTCCTAACATCACGATTATAATATTGGTGGTGTTTGACCTCCCAGAGGTTTTTCTTCTGCTCATAGAGATCAATGAAATGTGTCAAAAACTCTTCCTCTTTAAAGGGATTCATTATTTCTGCAAGACAAGACACAAGATCAAAACTTAAAATGTCAGTCCCAAATCTCAGGATTAGTTTGTGTTGTAATCTAGGGGACACACACGGGGAAACACACAAACACACACACACACACACACACACACACACACACAAACACACACACTTTAATCTTACCTTCGTTTGTTCCGCTCGCTACTTCCGCACGGACATACATAGGCCATCGTACTAGCTTTATATACACTGCGCATGTGTCATGCTCCGCCTGCGTCGCCCGCCCCTGACGTTCGTAAGTACGATTTGGCCCCGCCCCTTCACTCTTCGTTGCGCAGTGGGAGTAGATAGCAAAAGATGGCGGAGCGATTAAGTGAGAGTAGCGCGGAGGAAAGCCCGGAGCCCCAAACATCCACATCCCGGAGGAGATATAAGGCCACCAACATGGCTTTTGGAGAGATGGTGGAGATGGTGTCCATATTAAGAAGGGACGACTACGATGGCAAAAAAGGACCGTACACACGACCCAATCTGAGAAAGGACAAAATAATGTCCTCAGTGGTCACCGCTCTGGAAGAGAAATTTGGGACAAAACGTTCCAAAGAACAATTGCGGAAGCGGTGGTCTGACATAAAAAGTCGTGAGCCCGAGCAATATTTCAGAATAAAGAAGCTGCTGAAAAAAAGTAAGTACTTGTGTTTTACTATTGAGATACAGAACTTGCATGCTGATCCTTATTTTTGGCGGTTTTTCTGCATCGTTCGTAAATACCGTTCTTTGGAATAGATCGTATACTTTATAAAGTGACGTTATTTTTTCGCCAAATACGATGGGACAGGGTTGGATATACATTTATGGCTTGATAATTTTGCTAATTCCCACAATGAGTTGATGTGGTGTAGATGTGTTTGAAAATATAATGCTTCATCCAAAATGATTCAGTGTAATGTAGGGACAGGACACAGCAGCTGTTTCCACATCTGGACTCACGAGCACTATAGTTGTTGGGAATGATTTAGCAGTCCCACTATTGTTCTTCGATTTTATTTTTGTCTAAATTTTTAGACTTTTCTTCCGTACGTTTTTTGGCTCTGCGTAACTTCTGCATACTTTCAGCTATTAAAACCATTCAACTATTAAAATGTTCGTCTCTTTTAGCTGATGTGTGGTCATTTTAAAATTTGTTAATAACATTTATACTTTATTAAATAATAATTTTTTATTAACTTTTTTCAACATTGAATTCAATGGGAGCATGCTTGAAATCCTCAAATTCTTCTTCCGTTCCCAAAAGTTTCCGGTCCTTCATACTTTCACCTAGAGACACCAAACAAACTTTACAATGTTCACTAAATATTCATCTATCTGGCTATATCCTTTCTGTTTGATTTTTTTTTTAATTTTGGAGAAAAACCTTTTTGTTTAGAGGTCATTTCCTGACATTTTAGACATTAATCAGAGTGTACTGTGTTTGTTTTGTTGCCATGGTTACCCAAGCTTCTGTTATACACAGGGGGGAGGTGGCTGGAGCATCTCAGCTCTGATTACAGAGCCCGGGGGAGGGGACAGACACACCATGTACTGATTTATAATATAGGAATATGATGGGGCAGTTTTGATGGCGGTCATTTTAGCCATGTAGCTATTCTGCTTTCCCACGCATTTTGCAAAGGAAATGCATTTTCTAGTGTACTATGTGACCATAACGAAATTTTTGAGGGGTAATACACATAGGAGATCATTGAGGTGTCAGCATCTGTGAAAATTTACAAAAAAAATTAAACAACGTTCTACTTTATTTATTAAAACATAAAAGATCAGTGTTTTTTAACTATATACCTTTTTTAATAATCTCATAGGGGAGAAAAGACTCAGACAACAGTCCAAGGATCTCAGGACCCCCCCAAGTCACCAGCCTGAGGCCGAACCTACCCCAAGCCCCAGCCCAAGACCACGCCCACCCGACGACCTTGAGGAAGGAGAGGTGGAGGAAGTGTGCGAGGTTTCAAGCCCACCAAGTGAGTGACTGACACCCCAGCTTCAGTTTTACTGTATTTTGGCGTGCATATTGTAAACCTTGTTTTTATTCACTCGTTTTAGGTGAGTTTCTGGTTGTGGAAGGCCAAGCGGCAGAGCACTTCACCACAGACAGTGCGCAAAGATTAATTGGCCAGATTATGCTGTGGAATGGCCACATAGATCAAATGCGTGAACAAATTCACAGCATGAAACTTCGCCTGGACTCCATGCAACAGGAAATGAAGAACATGATTGATGTTTTGGGCCGAATATAATCACGTTTGGCCTAAAAACATCAATCATGTTCTTCATTTCCTTGTGAAGTTATTTTGTTAACACAAATTTTTTGAAGTTTTTGGGGGTATACCCAAATTTAAAGTGTGTGATGCACACGGTGTGTCATCATGTGCTATCTTCCATCATGGGTTAGCAATGTACTTGTTTTGTGTTTGCAAACCCTTCATCCTGAAAATTCTTTGTTGGTGAGAGGAACCAAAAATGGGTTTGCACACACAAAACACGTACATTGCTCTCCCATGATAGGAGATAGCACATGTTGACTTGACCCTTTCTTAAAGGTCAATTTTGAGCATCTTAGAAATGAACAATTTCCAAGGGTGACATTACATGCACCGTTCTTGAAATATTGTTGAACTTTGTAAGTTCATTTATATTCTAATTTTTGTTTCTAAAAACACTGTTGTGTATGTAAATCTTGTTAGATAAAGGTCTATATTTTAGATAAAAAATGGCTTTAATAATTTAATAAAATAGTATTTTTTTACACAACGTAAAATATTTTTGAAATAAAATTATAAAAAAAAAAAAAAAAAAACCATATGGTAAAAAATGCACCTTTCAATGTGCACCAAGTAAAATTTTTTACCCTATACAATGTGTGTGGCTGTTTCTTGAAGTAAAAATTTAGGGGTTGTTTTTGTGGGCCTGATTAACTAAAGCGAAACGCACTTGACACTACTACAAGTGCACTAGGAGACAGACATAACTTAAAGGTAAACAACAAGAAAAACAAGATATTTAGATAAAACAATTTTCGTTTTGATTTAGGATCTAAACTTACAGCTGTTGCTGAATAGCAATGGCCCCCCGACCATTAAAATAATTGACATAACGGTCACGCACTTGACGTGCGGTTCGGGGGGCCAAGCCAATACGCCCAATTTCTAGGCCTGTTAAAGTGCTAGTAGACTCTTCCAGTCTGGGCTCAGGCCCAACAGAGGATAGATATGTGGCTGAATGTCTCCTTAAAAAGTTATGCAAGATGCAGCAAGCAAGGATGACATGGTTGATTTTATAGTCCGCCAAATTAATAGCCGTAAGGAAGATACGGAACCGGCTGGCCAGAATACCAAAGGCATTCTCCACAACCCTTCTTGCTCTGGCCAGCCGATAATTAAATACCCTCCTCTCAGGGGTGAGTGTCCTTTGGGGGAACGGCCTCATCAAGTTCTCACAGAGAGCAAATGCTTCATCAGCAATAAAAACTGAGGGTAGTCCATCCACATTATCGTCATCAGATGGCAATTCCAGGCCACCGGTCTGGAGACGATGGCACAGCTCGGTCTGTGCAAAGACTCCTCCATCAGACATCCGGCCGTTCTTCCCCACATCCACAAACATAAACTCCAAATGTGCCGAGACCACCGCCATCAAAACTACACTATGGAACCCCTTGTAGTTAAAGAAATAAGACCCCGAATGCGGTGGTGGCACAATCCGGACATGTTTCCCGTCAATCGCCCCGACACAGTTGGGAAAGTCCCAACGGTCAGCGAACTGGGAGGCCACAGTCTGCCATTCCTGTGGACTTGTAGGAAACTGTGGAGTGCAAAAAAAAAAGATAAGGACTTTAATAACAAAAATTTAAGTTCAGATTACACCAAAACATTAGTAAACAACAGCAGTCAAATATTATGAATATGTGTGTTTGTAATTGAAATGTTGAAAAACATAAGGCACACTTATTAAGATTAATCACCCCCTATGATGGCCCATTGATACATTTGAATGTGGGGGAGGGGTTCTAATTAGGTTAACAAACACACCTGACTGGCTGAAACATTAGTGGGGTGGGGGAGGGGTTCTAATTAGGTTAACAAACACACCTGACTGGCTGAAACATTAGTGGGGTGGGGGAGGGGTTCTAATTAGGTTAACAAACACACCTGACTGGCTGAAACATTAGTGGGGTGGGGGAGGGGTTCTAATTAGGTTAACAAACACACCTGACTGGATGAAACATTAGTGGGGTGGGGGAGGGGTTCTAATTAGGTTAACAAACACACCTGACTGGCTGAAACATTAGTGGGGTGGGGGAGGGGTTCTAATTAGGTTAACAAACACACCTGACTGGATGAAACATTAGTGGGGTGGGGGAGGGGTTCTAATTAGGTTAACAAACACACCTGACTGGCTGAAACATTAGTGGGGTGGGGGAGGGGTTCTAATTAGGTTAACAAACACACCTGACTGGATGAAACATTAGTGGGGTGGGGGAGGGGTTCTAATTAGGTTAACAAACACACCTGACTGGATGAAACATTAGTGGGGTGGGGGAGGGACAAACAAGACAATGGAGCAGACAATATACATTGTTCAATGGACTATAGTCTAGAGATAAAAATGCACCCAGCATTGCATGGTGGGGAGGTTAATGAAATAAATTAGGCATGTATAGGGCAATAAAATATTAAAATAGGCATTCACAAAGAGAAAGGGGACATTCACAGCAGATTGAAAGCATGGCAATTAGGTAAAGAGGACAGTTCTACAATACATCCAAAAACATTTAATACATATCATGTAATGTTAAAGGATAAAACTTACCTTCATATATTCCTTCTGCAGGACCTGAATAATAGCAGAACAGGTCTCTGGGATTATGATCCCCAGAGCCTGGGGTGAGATGCCTGTCGAGAACTTTAAGTCCTGAAGACTTCTCCCTGTCGCCAAATAACGTAACGTGGCAACTAGCCTCTGCTCCGCACTGATGGCTTGCCTCATGCAGGTATCCTGCCTGCTGATATAGGGGGTCAGCATAGCCAGCAGACGCTCAAAGATGGGGTCCGTCATCCTGAGAAAATTCCTGAAATCATCAGGATTGTTCTCACGGAGCTCACGGAGCAAAGGCATGTGACAGAACTGGTCACGCTGGCGCAACCAATTCTTGGTCCATGAACTCCTCCTCGCCCTGTTCATGGACTGGACTCGGGTCAAAGTATTAACCCCAACACCAAGTCCCCACAAAGCACGAACTCGAGAACGAGAACGTCCACTCGACATGGCTTCAAAACGGTCGGCTGCTCAAACAAACAAACTTATAACAAACGCACTGAAGAACAGCAAGGCCTATGAAGAACGACCTGAAAATCAGGAACGAGCGGAGCAGAACGGCCTGCAAGGCAGGTTACGAACTGACCAACACGCACTGAAAAGCAGATACAAACCTCACAAGCACAAACTGAACCGCAGAAAACGAACGAAATAAGCTGAAGTGTGAAAAGCGCGAATCGTCTCTAACCAAACTTCTACTAACACGAGATTAGCAGAAGGAGCCCAAAGGGTGCCGGAGTGGGGCTTGGACTTCCTTTTTCTAGTCCCGTCGTACGTGCTATACGTCACCGCGTTCAAAACCAGCGGACTTTTGCAGTGACCGTGTGTGGCCAAGTCCGTTCGTTTTTAAGTCCGGCGCAAGGAGCAAACAAAGTCCGACGAAAAGTCCGCCGGGCAAAGTCCGCCGTAAAGTCCGCTCGTGTGTACGCGGCATTAGATTGCACACAGGTGGACATCATTTCACTAATTACACTAATTATGTGACTTCTGAAGGTAATTGGTTGCACCAGAGCTTTTTATGGGCTTCATAACAAAGGGGGTGAATACATACGCACATGCCAATTATCAGTTTTTTATTTCTGAAAAATAGTTTTATGTATATATTTTTCTAATTTTACTTCACCAACTTAGACTATTGTGTTCTGATCCATCACATATAATTCAGATTAAAAAAACATTGAACTAAAGGCTGTAATGTAACAAAATAGGTAAAAGGGGGTGAATACTTTTGCAGAGCACTGTATTTTCTCTTTCCATCTTATTTCTTCGCTCCTACTCGCTTTCTTGATAATTTCTGTAACGGGAAATTGAAAGATAACAGGTCTATGAGGTCTATTTTGCAGAGTCTACAGTAGCAGTGTAGCACCGTTCCTCCTGAACTCTCCAGGTGGCCTACTCTTCGCTGGGGAGATGCCCCTTAGTGATCTCTCACAATATAAAAGGACTGAACATCCCAGAGAAACGCACAATCCTCCTAAAGGGAACTCAAGAAAGGAAGGTCACACTTTGTCTTCCTGCAGGAAACCCACTTTAAAATGAATCAGATTCCTAAATTCACCAATACCTTTTTCACGGATGCATATCACGCCACCAACGATACCTCTAAATCTAAAGGCGTAACAAATTTAGTAAGTAAAGAGGCCCCTTTTAGCATCACAGATCGCTTAACAGATCTAGGTGGGAGATTTGTGTTTATAAAAGGACATACGGGGGCATAATGATCACGTTTGCGAATGTTTACTTTCTCGACACATCACCTTTTGCCAGCATGTAGTGCATGAGCTCAAGGGATTTGCATCGGGTTGCCTAATACTTGGAGGGGACTTCAATATTCCGTTAAACCCCATGGTTGATTGCTCATCAGGAAAATCTTGTATCGCATATAGAGTACTTAAGGGTGTTAAAACTCTTTTGAACTCCCTCCAATTGATAGACACCTGGAGATTTCTCCACCCGGAGGCCAGGGATTTTACATTTCACTCCATCCCGCATCACTATTACTCTTGCATCGACTTCCTGTTTGTCTCCCAGAGAGATTTGTCGGTAATCTCAAGTGCCCATGTTGGTATCCAATCAATCTCTGACCATGCACCAACATCACTCCAGGCAGACTTGTACACGCCAACGCCTAGGTCTAACACTTGGATACTAAATTCCTCTTTGTTGACGGATCCCAATATACTCCCCAAAGTCACAAATCTACTTTTCAAATTTTTTAAGATTACCACCACCCCAGACATGGACCCCATGATGATTTGGGAAGCCCATAAATGTATTATTAGGGGTGAACTGATCAAAATGGTAACCCAACGCAAAAAGGAACAAGAGAAGGAAACTAAATGACTGACAGAGAACATTTTCAGATTAGAAACTGTACACAAATAGTCCTTGACTATTCAGTCTGCCAGGGAGCAGACTAGTTGGAGACTAGGAAAGCATTACAGCAAATTTTCGAGGCCAAAACCAAAAGATTATTGTTCTTTAAAAAGAAAATTTACAATGAATCGGGTGGCAAATCAGGTAGATTATTAGCTAGAGCCCTAAAAGACTCCATTTCCACCAAGAACATCCTAGGCATCCGGAGACAAGATGGTCACCTAGATGTCACTACAGAGTCTATAGCGGCGCATTTCCACCAATTTTATACAAAACTACATAACTTTCCACAACAACATAGGCCCCCTGGGACAATGGGTGACAGAGTGCAGGTAATACATAACTATTTACGCAAAATTGGTTTACCTAAACTGAGAGACTTTGATGTGGTTCCCTTAGCTCAGATTACTCTAACAGAGATTCAACAGGCAATTGGTAACCTCAAATCGGGGAAAAGCCCAGGACCTGATGGCTTCACCTCCATATACTACAAAAAATGTACAAATATTCTGACTGACCCTCTTGCTAAGGCCTTGAACTCTCTCTCTGTGCCACGAGCAGTGCCTCCTGACTTCCTCTCTGCCTTTATAGCGGTTATACCTAAACCCGACAAAGATCCCACTGAATGCTCCACTTATCAACCTATCTCCCTATTAAACTTGGACCTCAAGCTGCTGGCGAAGATTATGGCTAACAGATTGAGCTTCTATCTGGACTGATGGGTCCTGAACAAGTTGGCTTTATGCCTGGTAGAGAGGCAAAAGATAATGTGATCAAAACACTTGGCAGACCATCGGAGGCCTTCTCTTGTCCCCGGACATGGAGAAGGCCTTTGATAGAGTTTCATGGGATTTCATGTTGTCCACGTGTAGCCACATTGGTCTTGGCCCTCACATGATGACCTGGATCTTCGCCCTCTATGAAAATCCTTCAGCTAGACTAAAAATAAATGGCACCCTGTCAGATAAGGTTGTGATAACAAATGGCACGAGGCAGGGATGCCCCCTCTCACCGCTATTGTTTATTCTCTCACTGGAACCATTCTTTAGAATGGTCAATGCTTTTGAGGTTCCTCTGGGGGCATAAAAAACCCAGAATTAAATTTTCACTATTCACCAGACCCAAGGACTGTGGAGGAATGGGCCTACCAGACTTCCAAAATTACTATCTTGCCTCTCACCTGACACGGGTGATAGACTGGCACTGTCATGGAGACTCTAAAGACTGCATTGCCTTGGAGGCAAGTCTAAGCCCTTTTCCCTTGCAATTTTCTCCTTGGATCCCCTGGACTAGCCATAGCCAACTGTTAAAACAACACCCACTGACAGGGCCAAACCTATATGCCTTCCATACTGTAGCAAAAAAGTTTGACTTAAATGTAATGGAATCACTTCCCACACGCCTTTTGAGTGCTTCCATCATATACCGCTTCCTCCATTCTGAATATAGATATTAGATATCATAGCCGCATATTACAACCAAAAACTAGGCAGGACTCATTTGGCTGCAAAGCTGGAACATGAACTGTTTATTTGAACACAGGTACAGAGATACCTCAGAGGACAACCCCCCTCCTTTTCATAATGACACAGGGTGGGGTAAACTACATTCAGTAACAGACACACAGGTGTATTGAAGCTTCTCATCAGTAGATTGTCTTTGGGAGGGGCAGAAACCCCCCCCCCCTTCTCACAGCTAATCCAAAGAGACCTATACATCCCATAATAGGTTGCACCCAAGGCAGACACAAACAATAGAACAATGGGATACAGCCACACCTCAAACGATCTAGTAAAGAGCCTACATAAGTACCGTATTTATCGGCGTATAACAAGCACCGGCGTATAACAAGCACCCCAATTTAGGAGGGAATTTTAAGGAAAAAAAAACTTTTAGGAGGGAAGTTGAAGGGAAAAAAACTTACATTTAAATGCCCATCATTGCAGCCTTCTCAGTGCAGCCTTGTCAGTGCAGCCTTCTCAGTGCAGCCATGTCAGTGCAGCCATGTCAGTGCAGCCTTGTCAGTGCAGCCTTGTCAGTGCAGCCTTGTCAGTGCAGCCTTCTCAGTGCAGCCTTCCCCAGTGCAGCCATGTCAGTGCAGCCTTGTCAGTGCAGCCTTCCCCAGTGCATCCTTGTCAGTGCAGCCTTCCCCAGTGCAGCCTTGTCAGTGCAGCCTTTCCCAGTGCAGCCTTCCCCAGTGCAGCCTCCCCCAGTGCAGCCTCCCCCAGTGCAGCCTCCCCCAGTGCAGCCTTCCCCAGTGCAGCCTGTCCCTGCTTCAAAATCGCCGACCGCGATTTGAAAATGGCGCCGCCGGCGCCGAAACACACAGAGCCGGTCCTCGGCTCTTTCCGGCGGCTCTCGTTTACTTTCGGTTCCACTTGTAGTCCCGAGCGGAGCTATCCGAGTATTTTCGGATAGCTCCGCTCGGGACTACGAGTGGAGCCGAAAGTTAACGAGAGCCGCCGGAAAGAGCCGAGGACCGGCTCTGTGTATTTCGGCGCCGGCGGCGCCATTTTCAAATCGCGGTCGGCGATTTTAACGTTTTGACAGCTCCGGATCGCAGGGCATCGGCGTATAACACGCACCTGCGACTTTCCCCTGATTTTAAGGGGAAAAAAGTGCGTGTTATACGCCGATAAATACGGTATATAAGACAATATACAATATATATATATATATATATATATATATACACAATATTCCAGTGTGGTTGTACTTGTACAGTGAGTCTGACTAATGCAGATCAGACTGGGGTTCTCGGTCACCCTGTGCCCCTAATATACACAGGGTAACTTACACATAGGAGGGGGAGCTGAACAAGGAGATTCCAGTGCTCTCCAAGGTAAGCTGGGTTCCACTAGTCCCCGGCCCAAAGTGACTCCAGTCACACTAACCTCTTCACTCAGCCCTCTAACACCCCTGAAGGACAATCCTGACTTTATTTCTGGGGTTGGGAATAAGGTTATTATTGTTCGGTAGTATGCTGACATGTAGTGAAGGTTTTGGGACACTACAACTTGCTTATTATGTGATTTGTTTTTTCCTTCTGTCCTCCCTTGCTGCAACTGGACAGCAACTGGAGAGTGTAACATTTGGTGCAGCTCTGCATAGTAACCAATCAGCTCCAAGGGTTTTTTTTTTAAGTCATAGCTTAATTTAACAAGCTGAAGTTAGAAGCTGATTGGCTACCATGCACAGCTGCACCAGATTTTGCATTGTCCAGTTTTAGTAAATCAACCCCATTAAGTCTAAAGAGGTATGCCAGTGCATCAAAGATAGAACAGGGACTGTGGGAACAGCTGCAATGTCCCTGTTCTAACACCTAGCCCTGTCAACTTTTCTCTTTTTCACATCATAGTTCAATACAGTAACCAGCGCTCAGTGCAGCCAGCCAATCACATTTCCCTTCTATTGGCCACTGCAGGTATTGAAAATAATAGAAGTACAGTGATATGAGAATGTGGCACTATCTGTGGCTGTTGAATGAGACTGGTAAAGTGGGGAAGTGAAGAATAAGCAAAATGAGGATCTCCTCTCTGATCATGGAAATTCATCATCACCCTTACTTTAGGAACAAACGACAGGATCAGCAGGTAAAAAAAAACATTCTTTTATATTTTCCTATACACTAATCCAATGACACAGCATCGCTGTACCATAGCAGTGCTGCAAACACTGCTTATATTTGTGCATCTGCAATTCTGCACACACTAACTGAACACTTCCTCCACAGCCATGAGCATCACAGACCGTGCAAATTCAATCAAAACACAAAATAAACTTTGTGCTGCCTTATTTTCTGCCATCATTTCTACATATGTATGGACGGTTTTGCCTCGCTGCTGCCATGTTGTGCCTTTTTTTTGCAATCTATGCGTGCTGAGTACAGCCGTGTCATTTGCACAGCATGTAAACTTCAGCTTTAAAGTATATGTGAGCCCTAAAACAGCCCATTCAGCTTAAAATTGAAATGAAAGACAAAACATTTATTTGTATATATATATATATACAGGGCTTTTTTTTCTTGGAGAATAGGTGCAGGAACTCCCCCCATCTGAGTCACCCCTTCTCTCTGCCCCCTACCCATCTCTGACCACCGTCCCTTGATTCCACCCCCTACCCACCTACCAGTACTGCACCTTTTAGAGAATCCAGAGCCAAGTATCATTTTGTGGTGCTAAATCATTTGTATGGAACATGTTAATGATAAAAAGAAAAGCAGTAAAATAGATCCCCTGCAGCCAACAACAATAGAATCCCAGCAATAGTTCCTCACGCAACAATAGACTACCCCAGCAACAATGGACTCCACCCCAAAAACAATAGATTCCCTGCAGCAACAGTGAACCACCCACAACAAAATATCACACCCAGTAACAAAATATCCACCCAAGCAACATTAGACACCCCCCAGCAGCAACAACAGATCTCCCAGCAGCCAGCATCAATAGATCCTCCAGCAGCCAATAAAAATAGACCTCTCCTTCAACAGTAGATCCCTTCCAGCAACATAAGACCCCCCCAGCAACAATAGACCCTCATCAGCAACAATATACCCTCACACAAAATCAGATCCCCACCAGTGACAATAGATCCCCCAGCAGCCAACATCAATAGACCCTCCAGCACACCCCACACCCCATGCTATTACATACATTCAGTGCTGGAGGTGCCAGAACTGCGTTCTCCTGTGTTCCCGCTGAAAAAAACCCTGTATATATATATATATATATATATATATATACGGTGTATATATATATATATATATATATATATATATATATATATATATATTAGGGATGCACCGAAATTTCGACCGCCGAAACATATCGGCCGAAGATGGCCTTTTTGGCAATTTGCCGAAAGAGAAAAACGGTCGATAATGGAGCCGGAAATGGGGCGGGGCATGGGCGGGTGGGGCTCCGCCTCCCGCCTCTGGTACCGCCTATCACAGGGGCTTCCTATAGCGTAGAAGAGAGGAAAGCCGCTGCCTGGTTGATTAGAGCGCCGGGAACATTACAGCTTTCATTTCAATAGCTGTGTGTTCCCCGCCGCGCACCGTCACATACAGCCCCTCTCCCTTGTCCGGGGGAACTTTGATAGACAAAAGAACATCAGATCTACAACAAGGATTTTATTGCCATACTTAAAGAAAGGCCCCTATATTACTTCTCTTTAGACCTGCTCTCCCTTCCTAGGATAGCATGTAGGCTGGCCAGGTTCCATCTTCTATAGCGTGACAGTATAAGCAGTTAACAGAAACATCCACTAGGAGGTCACATTATATCTAAAGGAAGTGTACATATATGTATATAGTATTGTCATTGTTAAACTCTGTCTTATGCCTTTCGGAGGAATTATTGTGCTGAGTTAACGCTGTTGTTTAAAGCTCAGCAGATTTATTACTTTCTCTTTGTAACAACTTTTATTTGGTTCAAGTAAAATATCTCTAGAATCGAATTACCTTGAGTTGTTTGATTATTGCCACACAGTGCAGCAAGGATGTCTGAACCCAGAGTGTCAGGTGGGTTGGAAGGTTCACTTGGTCATGCCCATGCAGAAGACCAGGTAATTCTCAGCAGTCCTCTAGGGGGCCATGCTATATTTGGGTGCTTGTACGGGATGCTATCTGCAGCTGGCCCTGGATATCCGTAGTCAACCTAAATCGGAGCCACAGTCTGCGTGGGAAGCCGCCTCTATGGTTTCTTGAGGTAGAAGTTATGGGACCCCAACCGAAAGAAGCACAGTTCTGGAGATCTCCGGGAATGAGCATACTGAGAGGGAGATCAGAAGGTGGCTGAGAAATCTGGCACCAGGACACTGGGCCTACTTGGTGGAGACTGAAGCCTCAGAGGAGTTGGATCAAATCAGGGCACTGATAGAATGGCAAGAAGAGGTGCCAGTGTGCTTTCAAGTAGAAGGGGTCCGTCTGGCGGAAGAAGTGACTGCAAGGATGTTCCCACTCAAGCTCGAGAGAGGACAGACCGAAAAGCCTCTCTCGACAAGAACTCACGAAAAAAGTCCTGTACTTGTGGGGGCTGATTTACTTGTGTGACTTGGAGGATCTTTGAGAGAAACTGGCTGAACTAAAGAAGTCAGGAGTCATTAAGGAGTCTAGAAGTCCTTATGCTTCCCCGATTGTGGTGGTGAGGAAGAAGAATGGGTCCCTCCGGATGTGTATTGATTATCTAACTTTGAATAGAAGGACTATCCCTGATCAATATACGACTCCTCACACAGAAAAAGCCTTACAATGCTTATCAGGGGCCAAAAGGTTCAGTGTGCTGGATCTAAAGAGTGGATACTACCAGATTCCTATGCACCCAGAAGACCGAGAGAAGATGGCTTTTATTAGCCCTCTGGGGTTCTTTGAGTTTGATCGAATGCCACAAGGATTAACTGGAGCCCCTGTCATTTTCCAGCGACTGATGAAGAACACGGTGTGTGATATGAACTTAGTAGAAGTATTAGTTTACCTGGATGACATCATCATGTTTGGGCCAATTTTGGAAGAGCATGAGGCCCGATTGGAAAAAGTTTTCCAGTGATTACATGATGAGAGATTGAGCTGTCGTTAGAGAAGTGCCAATTTTGTCAGACTTTAGTCACACACTTGGGACACGTGGTATCTGCCGAAGGGATAGCCATGACCCCCAAAAGCTGGAAGCGGTCACTTCTTGGCCTTGACCAACTACTGTCACCGAATTGAGGTCATTCTTGAGCTTTTGCTCCTACTACAGATGATTTGTGAAGAACTTCTCACAGATTGCTTGGCTGTTGAATGAGATGTTGCAGAAACAAACGAAA
Source organism: Lithobates clamitans (assembly GCA_037952925.1). Taxonomy (NCBI): domain Eukaryota; kingdom Metazoa; phylum Chordata; class Amphibia; order Anura; family Ranidae; genus Lithobates; species Lithobates clamitans. The sequence goes on from JBBGZY010000309.1 coordinate 1,025,158, forward strand.
GAACAGCAGAAGGCCCAGAAAGGGGGAGTCAGGAGGCATCAGGAATCTATCAAGGAACAATGGAAATTGAAGTGTGAGAAGTCATTTGAGCGGTTTAAGCCCCAGTGCTGGCCTACGCTGATCCCTCGATTGCATGTGGATACCAGTAGAGATGGTATTGGGTGAGTGTTGTACCAGGAGTCGGAGGGGAGACTTCATGCATAGGCCTATGGGAGTTGCAGCCTCACCCCCCCTGAGAAGAACTATTCTGTGGACATGTCGGAGTTCTTGGCCCTAAAGTGGGCAGTAGTGGATAAATTACGGGACTATCTGTACGGAGCCACCTTTGTGGTGAAGACTACTTATTTGCTATCCACTACCAAACTGGACGCCACTGGGCATCAGTGGTTAGCTGCTCTGTCCGAGTTCCAATTCAGTTTCAAATATCGACCGGGAGTGGGATATAGAGACGCTGACGCTCTCTCCCGAAGACCTCACTTCACCCAGAATGGTCAGAAGAGTTGGATTCATTTACCACCTGAAGGAGTGCAGGCTGTGTGTCAGGGAGTGGAATATAAGCACAGGGGAGCCATAGGGGCTGAAGCAGCGAGAGTCGCCCCTGTGGGAGTACCAGAGCACTACTGCAATTTGACCCAAGTACGCAGCCAAGAACTACCTCAGTTGACTAAGGAGGGCATGAAGAGGAATCAGCAGGAAGATCTACTAGGGGATCAGGGGATCTTATAAGGAAGTTGCTATCAACTAAAGATCCTAAAGTATTCATTAATAGCCCCTACTACTCAACGTCCCAGTCAAGCACTACACTACTGGGTAGGCCACTAATTTATTATTGGCCTGTCATAAACTTGATATGACTTCCTCTCCTGTTGATGTTTATAATTTGTTATCAGAGGATCCTTCACTAAGTCAGTTATCAGCTGTTGCAACTTCTAGTCTATTAGATAGTTAATTGTTTAGCTTCTACAATGCAGTAAAGTGATTCCAGGTTGTGCTTTGTCTTTAGGGACCAAAGATTTTCAAGTAGGGGGAGGATGTAGCAATATGGACTACAAACATAAAGCACCATACCGTCTAGCATTGATGGGTATTGCCTGTTACTTTAGTGCTCAATGTATCCAGTGACATCATATTTTTGTGTGCCCAATAAAAAGGACTGTGGGACGAATAGTTCCCCTGTCAGATAATTGCTTTGCACGATTGTGTGCCAGGACTACATATCCCAGAGTTCTTTGCTGTCATCTGAAGATTACTGGGAGTAACTATAAAAGCAACCAAAGCCCGCGCGGCCGTTCCCTTCCTCCTGGGCCTGACACAAGACGGACCTCTCTGTTCAACTGAGAAAGAGGTCGCGGCCTATCCCGCAGAGTCATACTTCCAACCCGTGGCCTGAGGGGCCTAGCTCTGTTGTTCACTGTCAGACATCCTTTCCAGGACCACTCCAGTCGCCTGCCTGTCGGTGTGTGGCAACTTCACGTCAGGAGATTGAGACAGCGGATCCGCTGCACGAGTGCCGCTACACGAGTTCCTGTTTGGAGGGCATCAGAACAGTTTGGTTGTTGGTGAGAGGGCATATTGCTCGATCTTTATCCATCCTTTACCACCACCATCATATTGAGACACTTTGCACAGACATCTTTACTCCAAGAACATTTTACTGCATTAATTGAACACTGTGCTGAGACACCTTTAGCTTTCTTTATTGCGAGGAATCCACCATTTTCACTATACCCAGACAGGTTACAGTTAACGAGCTCCAACTAGCCGGTGAAGAACATCAGATCTGCAACGATGATTTTTTTGCCATACTTATAGAAAGGCTCCTATATTACTTCTCCTTAAACCCGCTCTCCCTTCCTAGGATAGCTTGTAGGCTGGCCAGGTTCCATCTTCTATAGTGTGACAGTATAAGCAGTTAACAGAAACATCCACTAGGAGGTGACATTATATCTAAAGGAAGTGTACATATATGTATATAGAATTGTCGTTGTTAAACTCTGTCTTGTACCTTTGGGAGGAATTTTTCTGCTAAGTTAATGCTGTTGTTTAAAGCATCACTTTCTCTTTGTAACAACTTCTACTTTTATAATGTTCAAGTAAAATATCTCTAGAACCTAATTACCTTGAGTTGTTTGATTATTGCCACACGGTGCTGCAAGGATGTCTGAACCCAGCGTGTCAGGTGGGTTGGAAGGTTCACTTGGTCATGGATGTGCAGATGAGCAGGTAATTATATATATATAAAATATTTACAAAATGTAAGAGGTGTACTCTTATATATATATATATACACACACACAGTATTTCACAAAAGTGAGTACACCTCTTACATTTTGTAAATATTTTTTAATATATCTTCTCATCTTCTCATGTGACAACACTGAAGAAATTACACTTTGCTACACTTGTATAACAGTGTAAATTTTCTGTCCCCTCAAAGTAACTCAAAACACCATTAATGTCTGGCAACAAAAGTGAGTACACCCCTAAGTGAAAATGTCCAAATTGGGCCCAAAGTGTTAAATATTTTGTGTGGCCACCATTATTTCCCAGCAATGCCTTAACCCTCTTGGGCATGGAGTTCACCAGAGCTTCACAGGTTGTCACTGGAGTCCTCTTCCACTCCTCCATGATGACATCACAGAGCTAGTGGATGTTAGAGACCTTGCGCTCCTCCACCTTCTGTTTGAGGATGCCCCACAGATGCTCAATAAGGTTTAGGTCTGGAGACATGCTTGGCCAGTCCATCACCTTTACCCTCAGCTTCTTTAGTAAGGCAGTAGTTGTCTTGGACGTGTGTTTGGGGTCGTTATCTTGGAATACTGCCCTGCGGCCCAGTCTCCAAAGGGAGGGGATCATGCTTGGCTTCAATATGTCACAGTACATGTTGGTATTCATGGTTCACTCAATGACCTGTAGCTCCCCAGTGCTGGCAGCACTCATGCAGCCCCAGACCATGACACTCCCACCACCATGCTTGACTGTAGGCAAGACACACTTGTCTTTGTACTCCTCACCTGGTTGCCGCCACACACGCTTAACACCATCTGAACCAAATAAGTTTATCTTGGTCTCATCAGACCACAGGACATGGTTTCAGTAATCCATGTCCTTAGTCTGCTTGTCTTCAGCAAACTGTTTGCGGAGTTTCTTGTGCATCACCTTTAGAAGAGGCTTCCTTTCTGTGCAGCGTATGGTCTGAGCACTGACAGGCTGACCCCCCACCCCTTCAACCTCTACAGCAATGCTGGCAGCACTCATACATCTATTTCCCAAAGACAACTTCTGGATATGATGCTGAGCATGTGCACTCAACTCCTTTAGTCGACCATGGCGAGGCCTGTTCTATGTAGAACCTGTCCTGTTAAACCGCTGTATGGTCTTGGCCAGCGTGCTGCAGCTCAGTTTAAGGGTCTTGGCAATCTTCCTATAGCCTAGCCCATCTTTATGTAGAGCAACAATTCTTTTTTTCAGATCCTCAGAGAATTTTTTGCCATGAGGTGCCAAGTTGAACTTCCAGTGACCAGTAGTATGAGAGAGTGAGAGCGATAACACCAAATTTAACACACCTTCTCCCTATTCACACCTGAGACCTTGTAACACTAACGAGCCACATGGCACCAGGAAGTGAAAATGGCTAATTGGGCCCAATTTGGACATCTTCACTTAGGGGTGTACTCGCTTTTGTTGCCAGCAGGGCTGCAGTCTTCTTCCAAGGATTCATTAAGTGAGCACCAGTCCCGCCGCCCAGCTGTGGGAATTGCGCCTACCGCAGCGCCAGGAGTTGCCGCTCTTCCTGCTCAAGAGAACCTGCCACACATCGCCACGCTGAAGACCTCCTGTGCCACTTGCTTACGATTGGGGAAGCAGTGCAGCGGGTGACAGCTCAGATCCCTGAATCCACCACTGACCAATCCTCCGCATTCAGCTCCCTGCTGAACAGTGTACAGACCCTGCATAGCTTCCTGTGTGTGAGCGCCTGCTGTCTTCGGGATCTGGTGAGCGGGCTCATGTCCAAACTCTTCCCTGCCTGACAGTAACATACAACACATGGACACTGAATGCAGACAACATAAGTATGCTGATACCTTAAGAGTTCCGTCACTGGAACTAAGGGACCAAGCCCAACCCCTGAAAAACAACCCAGACACTGATGTGGATCAGAAGGCCTGGCTCACAGTCTCTGCTCTAATTTATCCCTAAGGTGTTCTATCGGGTTAAGGTTAGAACTCTGTGCAGGCCAGTCCAGTTCCTCCACCCCAAACTCGCTCATCCATGTCTTTATGGTACTTGGTTTGTGCACTGGTCCTAGAGTTGCTATCTCATCCCTTTAAACCCGAACACATATTAGTTACACGGGTTCTGTCACTGATTAAGGTGGTAATTAAACTCACTTGGTGCCTTATCTGCATTAAATTACCCTCAAAACCTGTGTAATTCATATGTGCTCTGGTTTAAAGGGATGAAGTGGCAACCCTAACTGGTCCAAATCATTTCTTGGAAGGGGGGGTTAGTGTGGGAGTGAGTTCCAGTGAAGGGAACTCTTAAGGAACTCTTAAGGTGTCAGCATACCAAGACATTTTGGACAATTTCATACTTCCAGCTTTGTGGGAAAAGTTTGGGGATGGCCCCTTCCTGCTCCAACATGACTGAGCACCAGTGCACAAACAAGGTTCATGAAGACATGGATGAGCGAGTTTGGGGTGGAGGAACTTGACTGGCCTGCACAGAGTCCTGACCTCAACCCGATAGAACACCTTTGACATGAATTAGAGTGGAGACTGCGAGCCAGGTCTTCTCGTCCACATCAGTGCCTGACCTCATAAATGCGCTTCTGGAAGAATGGTTAAACATTCCCATAGACACACTCCTAAACCTTGTGGACAGCCTTCCCAGAAGAGTTGAAGCTGTTACAGCTGCAAAGGGTGGGCCAACCCAATATTAAACCCTAAGACTGGGATGCCATTAAAGTTCATGTGCGTGTAAAGGCAGGCGTCCCAATACTTTTTGTGATATAGTGTATATTTGCATAAATGTTGAAAATATATCAAGATATGGGGGTTCTAAGGCCCCTTTCCCACTTGTGCGACTTTTCCTGCGACTTTGGACATCAGAGTTGCATGAAAAGTCCTACCCCATGATTCCCAATGATAACCATTTATATCTGTGCGACTTCAAGTCGCACCGACTTCAAAGTAGTCCCTGTACTACTTTGGTCTGACTTTGATCCGAGTTAAGGCTCATAGACCTCAAGTTTACACAGGCATTCCCTGAAACCGCGGCACAATCGCGGCAAAATCACGCGACTTTCAAGTCGCGGCAGTGTGAAAGGGGCTTAACTAATCTTCAGGATCGTGGCCTGGTTCACGCTTATGCATTTTTTTGTGCATTTTCTGTTTTGCAGAAACACACTACAGTCCATTTAACATGGTTTCCGATGGGTCACGTTCACATCTGTGCATTTTTTAGAAAGGGCCAGGGACTGTTTTCTTGTTTTTGGTTCCATAGACTTCAATAAATCAAAATTGTGTTTTAAAAAACGCAAAATGCACTTGGAATACGCATTTCGCAAATCGCAGCATTGTGGGCGCGCGTACTACGTGACCGCCCCCCCCCCCCCCGGGTCCCGCGGACACGATGTCCGCCAGGGGCCCACATTCGTGTCACAGAGTGGCAGAACAGGGAGATGCCTATGTAAACAAGGCATTTTCCTGTTCTGCCTAGCATCCCTGTCATCGAGAGCAGTGATCTCTGTCATGTTGTAGTGAGCCCATCCCCCCCACAGTTAGAATCACTCCCTAGGACACACTTAACCCCTTGATCGCCCCCTAGTGTCTAACCCCTTCCCTGCCAGTGTCATTTACACAGTAATCAGTGCATTTTTATAGCATTGATCGCTGTATAAATGACAATGGTCCCAAAACAGTGTCAAAAGTGTCCGTTGTGTCCACCATAATGTCGTAGTCACAATAAAAATCGCAGATCGCCGCCATTACTAATAAAAAAAAATTCATAATAAAAATGCCATAAATCTATCCCCTATTTTGTAAACGCTATAACTGCGCAAACCAATCAATATACGCTTATTGTGATTTTTTTTTTTACCAAAAATATGTAGAAGAATACATACCGGCTTAAACTGAGAAAGACATTTGTTTTTTTTATATTTTTGGGGGATATTTATTATAGCAAAAAGTAAAAAATATTGCTTTTTTTTTCAAAATTGTCGCTCTATTTTTGTTTATAACGCAAAAAATAAAAACCGCAGAGGTGATCAAATACCACCAAAAGAAAGCTCTATTTGTGGGGAAAAAAAGACGTCAATTTTGTTTGGGTGCAACGTTGCACGACTGCGCAATTGTCAGTTAAAGCGACGCAGTGCTGTATCGCAAAAAGACATCTGGTCAGGAAGGGGGTAAATCCTTCCGGGGCTGAAGTGGTTAAATTGCGCATTTTTACATCCATCTGAAGTTTTGCTTTAAGACCCCTTTCGCACTGAATGTGCTGGCCGATACCGCTAAAGCGCCACTTGTTTTAGCACTGTTTAAGCTGCGCTTTTGCACCGCTTTTCGGCTGCTGGCGGGACGGTTTTAACCCCAAAAAAGGGATTAAAAACTCCCGTTTTGCGGCGCTTTCAAAACGCTTTTCAGTGGCTGCCCATTCATTGCAATGGGCAGGGCGTTTTGGAAACGCTAAATACAGCGCTCCCAACCCGCCCCAAAGATGCTGCTTGCAGGACTTTTTATAACCTCCGGCAAGCGCACCGCCCCGGTGTGAAAAGTCACACTGAAATTAATGGGAGGCGGGAATCAGGTGCTTAGCAGAGGCTAAAAACCGCCCCAGCGTGAAAGTGGTCTAATAGCAAAAACACTGATACTTGACATTGGATATGGAAATAGACTTTCATTTTCGATGCTATATTGCCCCCTCCATCTGAACACATATAAGTGCTAATTTCTTCCACCCAGCAGGGCTTTCCAGGGCACAGCCTGAGCCCTAGAGTGTCGCCTGGGCTACTTATCCATGCATTGGCACTGCTATAAAAGAAAGGGATAGGAATTTAATCAATTCGTACTTTCATTCAGCCAGCACAAGACTCTTAACTGAAAATCTCGCCTAAGTGGTACCATACTGGAGCTGAGAACTATAAATCACAGCGGGGAAATATTTAATAAAGTATGTAGCTAGCGCGGTATGTTAATCTTGGCCTATTAGCTGGTCACTGGTCTGTACAAGCTGTCTCTAAATCAAATCTGATTTCCTAGGATTACACTAATGCTTCTGTTTATTACAGTGGCATTGCCCCGGCATGTTTTTGGTGGGTTTTATTACTGCGTTTGCATATTTAAAAGCCTGTGATGTGACAGCCAACCCTCGTCACAAGGCATAATGGATTCACATTGTCCAATGTTTCCTATAATTTGGGTGCTGAAGCCAATTTAAACAAAGTGACGATAAATTCGATAATCTATACCATGGCTGGAAATCCCTTAGAAAGGCTTTATTTAAACTAAGAGGGGGGTGTTGTAATCCTCTTATGATAGCAAACACTGTACGTCTGTATGTTTAGTATTGCGAAGGAAAATAAATCGCCATAGTACATCTAAAAATAGATATGGTATAGTTTACTTTCTTGGAAGGCATCGAGATTAAGCCCTTCATGCCTAAGCCTTTTTCTGACACTTGTTGCTTACAAGTTAAAATCAGTATTTTTTTTTGCTAGAAAAGAACCCCCAGATATTATATATATATTTTTTAGCAGAGACCCTAGAGAATAAAATGGCGATCATTGCAATATTTTGTATCACACTGTATTTGCACAGAGATGTTTCAAATGCAATTGTTTTCGAAGAAATACACTTTCATGAATTAAAAAAAAAAAAAAAAAAACAGTAAAGTTAGCCCATTTTATTTTGTATAATGGGAAAGATGATGTTCCGCCGAGTAAATAGATACCTAACATGTCATGCTTTAAAATTGCTGCTGTCCCAAAGACGGGTATGGCTGGAGGCTGCCTCCAGGTGGGTATAGCTGGAGGCTGCTGCTGTCCCCCAGGTGGGTATGGATGGTGGCTGCTGCTGTCCCCCAGGCGGGTATGGCTGGAGGCTGCTGCTGTCCCAAAGACGGGTATGGCCAGAGGCTGCTGCTAACCTTCAGGTGGGTATAGCTGGCGGCTGCTGCTGTCCCCCAGGCGGGTATGGCGGGAGCCTGCTGCTGTCCCCCAGGTGGGTATGGATGGTGGCTGCTGCTGTCCCCCAGGCCGGTATGGCTGGTGGCTGACGCTTTCCCCCAGGCAGGTATGGCTGGAGGCTGGTGAAAAAATTATTAGACCCCCGCGCTTATGGTGAAAATGGAAAATGAGGAGCTGCAGCCTCTATCAATAAATTCGCCCCAAGGTAAATCTAGAAGAAATGTGAAAAAGAGGGGATAAGTAAGGCGCTGCTTTTATTAAGAGGTGACCTACAACCTCTAAATACTTGAGGGGTGTGTGCCACGGGTGCATTTAGTGCAAAAAGTGACAATAAAAGTGCAGAAAATAAATATTTGTATATTCACAAAAATCCACAAAAAATCCTACTGTGTAAACTTCCTAACCGCTTATATATAATATATATTGTTATGTTCAAACGAAACTAAACACAAACCTGTGCAAAACCTGCAATTCAATGTGACATTTCTGTGCAAAAAAATCCAACATATATGACTGGTGTATATTGTTGCTGTGAAACTGGGTTCGGAAATATGCAAATACCGTCCTTAAACTCTGGTGAATAAAAAAAGTCCAATAAAGTGACAATGTGTTCCTTCAAATTGTTCTGTGCTTCTTGGAAAACAGTGCCCCATAAGAAACGCACTCACCGCTATTATTCACCCCACAAGGAGGTATTTCACCTTCGCAGTATGAGCCACTGTGCAGCCTGTGGAGTGGAAGGGAACTTCCTGTCCTGTGTTCTCTAAGTGCCTCCTTGTCTGCGATGTAAGTGATCTACTCACTGTTGACCTCTTAGATGTTGCCCACATGTAGAGAAAAAAGAGACTCCATAGTGTGATACCGTACAAATATCCAAAAATGTATTAATAATACTGATGGGTACTCACATTTAATAAAAATCATTAAAAGCGAAAACAGTGTTTAAAAACAGGAAACCGGAGCGATTTGCGCTCCACGGCTTGAAACCGGAAGTGATACAATGACGCTGTATAGTCCCGCCCTACGCGTTTCATCAATGTGACGTCATCTGGAGCAGTGCCATCTTGCTACACCATCCGGTTTTTATATGGTATGAGGTGTGTCCTAAATTGATGGCCATGTGACCGCAGCCATTTTTGGTTAGTCCAGGCTTCGGCATGGAGGATGCTATTGCTAGTAGTGTGATTTAAAATGGCAATAGACAACACTACTCCGCAACATGACGAGGGATAATTTTAAAAGGACTACTTAACTCCAAGTTGTAACGGACACACCGCATAATAACAGAATACATATCATAATACACATACATGATAATCATAATACACAATATTACAAAATTAAATTTAAGTTAAAAAATGGGTAAGAAATATAATTGCATTATGGTATTCTGCTGGACTAGAGGTAAAAACCTTTTAAAAAAAAGTTTTTAAACTGATTGGTTTTTCAGGAGCAGTGATTTTAATGATGCTTAAAGTGAAACAATAAAAATGAAATATTCCTGTAAATATCGTGCCTGGGGGGTCTCCTTAGTCTGCCTGTAAAGTGGCGCATCTTGCAGTGCATTATGGAGCTTTACGAAGCGGGTGAACTTCCCGTGAGCGCCCCATACGAACAGCTGATGTTCGAGTCAAATATTCAGCCTATCCCTGTTGGCCTCACCAGATTATTTGTGGAAGCAGTCATACTGCTTTAACTATACAGCCACATGTATGGAGGGATTAAGTCTTCTTGCTCTCACTAGCAGCAGACTTGATGCACTACATTATCCTCAGGGTACTCTCTAGCATCGCCTTTACTGACACCCGTCCACTGACGGGGAGGAGTGAGGGGTGGTCCTCACTTGACAGGCCCCAAAGACACAGATCTGTACTCACAGTAGGCAGCATCAGATCCTTCCTGGTGTCTTACTTCCAGTCAGCTCTGCAGGACCTCTGGGTTCAGTTTCTCTCTCTCTAGGCCCCAGGGTTGACCACTCAAGGCTGCACGACCACCTCTGTGGAGGAGAGGGCAGCCGTCCCCCTCCCTCCTGGAATCTGTTCCCCATCTCAACTCACACTGAGCACATGTACCCTGGGCTTTTATACAGCATCCCAACATGCAAAGCAGCACTTTTCCTCTGTCAATTTCCAGGACTGTAACAAAGCCTGTGCAATCACTTGCCAGGTCCCCTCCTACTGTCCAATATGCCTCCCTATTGGACCAGTGACAGTCAAACAAGCTGAAGTGCACCTGAGTACAATGAGCAGACCTAACCAATAGATCCTGCTCCCTGGTAGGCAGAGAGCCTAATGCCGCGCACACACAGCATCAAAGGTCCGATGGTCTTTCCGATAGACTTTCGACGGAGTTACGACGGACTTTTGGACGACCGGACTTGCCCACACACGAACGGACTAAAGTCCGTTCGAAAGTCCGTTGGTTTGAACGTGATGACGTACGAAGGGACTAGAATAGGGAAGTTCATAGCCAGTAACCAATAGCTGCACTTGCGTCCTTTTTGTCCGTCGGACTAGCATACAGACGAACAGATTTTTCGACCGGACTCGAGTCCGCCGGAAAGATTTAAAACATGTTCTAAATCTAAAGTTCGTCTGATTTTCGGACAGAAAAAAGTCCGCTGAAGGTCCGCTGAAGCCCACACACGGTCGGATTGTCCGACTGATTCGTTCCGTCGGACCAGTCTGGTCGGAAAGCCTGGTTGTGATTATACGGCATTAGCTTTACCTGACAATCTTCCTGGTAAGCAGAAAGACCAAAACTATACTCTCTTCTAAAAAAGATGAAGAACCAATGCGCTACCAAGTGTAAACAAAGGATATACTGTATATACTGTATATATAAAAACAATGTGTAAACTAAATATAACTCGTGCACTAATCTGAGTAAAAGAACAATATAATATAAATAAGGTGTACTTCCTAGATTTAATAAAACAATAAATAATCTTCAAAAAGATAAAGCTGTCAATCCCTGTAGTGTCCCCACATACATAAAGAATATAAATCACAATAAGTGGAAAAGGCGCTAAACCCATAAAAAACAGTGCTCACATGATAGTATAAACAGGTACATAGCAAAATAAAAATCATACGTGAAAATTAATCACATAAGAGTGAACAAAATATAATAAAAATAGATAAAAAGCCAATCCAGCGAAAAAAAGATATATTCCAATGCAAACTTTTGATTGATAATAATAAAGTTCAGTGCAGAAAAACACAAAGGAAATGAAAGTGTTGAAAAATCCAAATCCAGTGATGCTGTATTAATTCATGCAGTCCAGTATAAATCCGAGGAATTTAATAAAATCCACCAATGAGTGCAAGGGCCGCTTACCTTATTAAGGAGAATATCAGGCAATAAATCAACCACTGATCAATATACGATCTCCATTAATCCATCAGGTGACTGGTCCGCCTGCACACATATACGGCAATAAAAACTCCTCGTGGTGTAGTACCAAAGATTAATTTATTGTAAAACAATGTAGCAATTTACAGTTTACAATTTGGACATCCAGCATAAGGCAAAGACAAAGGGGTCAAAGACAAGCTGAACGATGAAGCAATCCAAACATCCGGTCTCGGCTGTGACCGGAAGTGACGTCACCCAGCTTCTCCTGACACGTTGCGTCACTGACATGTGACTTTATCAAGGGCCCTACCAAGGAGGGTGCTACATCTACTAAACTTTCTTTTTTATCACATTGGGGACAATGTGATGCATTTTTGGTGACAGGTTCTCTTTAACAATGTCATCATGTGCAACAGGCAGGAAGAAGCATTTCCCCAGTCACCTGTCCCCTGGTGAAATTACTGCAACATTGCAATTTTGTAGCAAGTAAAGACTGTAGCAGGGGTTGATCTTGGGAATCTTTTACTTTAGAAAAAGTATTTTTATTGCTTCCTGCATCTTCATTCATAGGAGACACAGCAAAAAAAAAAACAGACAAGGATAAAATTTCGATCAGCTAGGGCAGTGGTCTCCAAACTGCAGCCCGGGAGCCAGATGGGGCCCTTTGCTTGCTTTTATCTGGCCCTCGGGTGCGATTTTATTCACAAACACCAATGAAGGACACAATTCCTCCCAAAGACACCAACAATGGGGTGGACATGGCGAGGTCCCTCTTTAGCAAAGAGGAGGTGCTGCTCATTTGCCGGCCAATGTGGATTCAAGTTTGGAGCAGCATAATGGAAGGAATCTACATCTGATTAGGGATGGGCGAATGGTTCAGCCCGACCATAAGTTCGGGCCAAACTTTGGTTGTTCGGATGAACACTGAACAATATGCGGTGTTCGGGGCAAATTCGAAAGCCACCGGAGCACCGTTAAAGTCTATGGGACACGTACATAAATAAATAAATAAATAAGTGCTCATTTTAAAGGCTTATATGCAAGTTATTGTCATAAAAAGTGTTTGGGGACCCGGGTCCGGCCCCAGGGGACATGGATCAATGCAAAAAGTTTTTAAAACGGACGTTTTTACCGGGAGCAGTGATTTTAATAATGCTTAAAGTGAAACAATAAAAGTGAAATATTCCTTTAAATTTCGTACCTGGGGGGTGTCTATAGTATGCCTGTAAAGTGGCGCATTTTCCCCGTGTTTAGAACAGTCCCTGTACAAAATGACATTTCTAAGAAAAAAAAAAGTCATTTAAAAGTACTCGCGGCTATTAATGAATTGTCGGTCCCAGCAATACAGATAAGTACGTTTTTTCCCAAATGGGGAAAAAAAACAGTGGTTATTAAAATGGGTCATAAAAAAAGCTACAAAAACAATTTGGTTACAGACCCCACACCTTTCGTGTACAGTAACACCCTCCTTACTCCACCTTCACACTGTATGTGACCTGTGCATTAACCCCTTCACCTCCTCCTGCTCTCTGACCTATGATTCTGCTGATAGTGATTCATTACCAAGCTCCATGTTTTAACCCTCGCAACACCAGCTTCATCATCTCCAAAAAAAGTGGGGAAAATGAGATCACCTTGGAGTGTCTACTTTTTTTTAAAAAAAAGGTTAATCTCATGGGTGTCTGTAGTGCCCTGGTGTTTTTATTTGATATATTTCATAACAGGAAATAAGTTTTTTCCCAAATGGGAAAAAAAAACTGTGGTTATTAAAATGGGTCATAAAAAAATGCTATAAAAATAATTTGGTTACAGAGTTGCATTACAGAGTGATTGTCAGTCAAACTATCTCAGCACTAAAAACTGAACAATGACCTGATAATGAAAGGGCAACACAGGCCTGTATTATGCATTTGACAAGCGGTGAGGAGGTGCTGTGTTGCCTCCTCACCGCCTGCCTCAACCTCTTGATCCCCGCACTAGTGTGCCGCAACTACGTGCATTGAATGTGGTTGCGGGGGGCACTTGCAGGGTGGTCCTATTCACTAGTGCCCGCAGACAGTACTGGGGTTTTAATTCTTATTGTGGTCGCTCAGCAAAGCTGTGGATGTGGCATGCGTCTACCCCTAAATAAACCAATCTTTGCCGTGCTAAAAAGTGACGCAAAATATCTGCGTGAAAAAAATAATCAAGCGCTTGTAGCAAATAATACCGGTACCAGGATTGCATCCGTCAATGTCCTTAATCTGGCGTGCGTGGTGACGTCACGAACGTGAGCTCCGCCCTACGTGTTTTGTCACAATTGACATAATCCGGGCATGGATCTCCTTTGGTTTCTTCACTATTTTGGATGGACTTGGGACTTTGACACTTTTTTCAGCTGGATTGTTTTCACATATGTATTATGTACGTATATATTGTTCATTATATTTTACATTGGACTTATTTTTGGGCACACTACAATATTGGATTTCTGTCCATTGTATATTTTTTTCATGTTGATATTTAGGGGGTTATTTATGAAAGGCAAATCCACTTTGCACTACAAGTGCAAACTAGAAGTGCAAAGTGCACTTGAAATTGCACTGAAAGTGCACTTGGAAGTGCAGTCGCTGTAAATCTGAGGGGAAGATCTGAAATGAGGGGAAGCTCTGCTGAATTTATTATCCAATCATGCGCAAGCTAAAATGCATTTTTTAATTTTCCTTGCATGTCCCCCTCCTGGATCTACAGCGACTGCACTTCCAAGTGCACTTTCAGTGCAATTTCAAGTGTACTTTGCACTTGTAGTTTTCACTTGTAGTGCAAAGTGGATTTGCCTTTCGTAAATAACCCCCTTTGTGTCACCTTTTAGCATGGCAAAGATTGGTTTATGTTTGATTTACAATTTATCTGATTGTTTTTTGCCAGCTGCTTCTTCTTAGATCTGCCAGTGAGATATCTGCATGTATGCCATGTGTATACCCCTGTCCGCTGCCTCAGCAGCTAAAGGGGGGTAGCAGTCTGGGGCAGTAAAAGTGCAGCTCAGCCTTAGGGTTTTATGATCCCCCAACCACTAGTGTGAACAAACCTCAAGGAATGAACGTAAGCTTATACAAAATACCATAACATTAACTTGGGTACAGTCTTTAATGACAGTTGTCAATTGTCAGCCAAACTATCTCAGGACTGAAAACTGAACAATGAAAGGGCAATACAGGCTGGTATTCAAGTGGGTAAAATGTCTCTAAGGAAGTGACATGAGATTGAAATTTCTGCCACCAAAAGAAAGCTCTGTCTTAAAAAACATGCTATAAAATTCATTTGAGTACAGTGCTACATGGCAGAATTATTGTCAGCCAAACTATCAGAGCACTGAAAACTGAACGATGGTCTGGCAATGAAAGGGCAATACAGGCTTGTACTCAAGTGGAAAAAATGCCTCTAAGAGAGTAACATGAGATCGGAATTTCTGCCACCAGAAGAAAGCTCTGTCTTAAAAACCATGCTATAACATTAATTTCGGTACAGTGTTGCATGGCAGTGTGATTGTCGGCCAAACTATCAGAGCACTGAAAACTGAACAATGGCCTGGTAATGAAAGGGCAATCCAGGCTGGTTCGCCTGTGGTTAAAACCCCTCTATGGGAATGACATAAGAACTGAGTTTCTAAACTCAGCACGAACAAATAAAATCTGTTTATATTAATAACTAGTTGTCACTGTCTTTTGTCTGCCAGTGTCACTTGCCGATTCCAGGCACAGCGGTATTAAGGGCCGTCCTGTTTGTTCCTTTCACAAGCTGTGTTTTGAAATCCGTACGCTGACAGTTTTTTCCATTTCCATTATCATTCTGACAATTACATTTTGCAGCTATTGTGGAGTCCTTAGAGTACCTGACAAATAGAAGGCTGTGACAACGAGGGGGAAAATTTGAAGAACTTTTACAAATTAAATAGAAATAAAAAAAAATAAAAAAATAGAGGAAAGAAATTGCGCTCTCTCCATCACAATGGATCGTTCCCAAGTCTCCGGCATTCAAATGTAATCTCTCCTTCAGATTTGTTGCACAATCCACTTTAAAGACGCGGTTCTGGGAAATATAATACGTCTGGCGGTGAGGAAACCGTTTCTTCCACTTGATATTACCTATCCTATTTGACATGATTATGGCATTTTCTTGTCATTTTCTCAGTCACTATGCATAACGCTTGTTCAGATGGATACAGAAAACATTACATTGCATATATTGTATTTATATAAGTGATTTTCAAAAGCAACTTTAGATATCTATAATAGGCAGGGAGCTGTCATCTCGGTGCTAATATTTATTTTGTTATTTAATTCACTGCGGCCAGATTCAACAGTCATTTCACCGTGCCTTTGGGTAGCTTCTTGCTTCTAGAACACTGTTTTGGGCATAGGGAATTATACAGTGCCTTGAAAAAGTATTCATACCCTTGAAATTTTCCACATTTTGTCATGTTACAACCAAAAACGTAAATGTATTTCATTGGGATTATATGTGATAGATGTCAGGGAAATTTGGCTGTACGCTATGCGCACACACCATGTGTCCTGTGCTAATAAGCACACATTTCGTCTAATGATATAATGCATCTCACCTTTAGCTCTATTTCCCGTATATCCCCAAGTAAACAGACATCACCATAGCTTACGTTCTCAGCTCCATCAGCATCACTGCCGCCGAGCAGTTTACGGCTTCTTTTATTTACACACAAACAGGAAGTCACAAACTGGAAGGCAACTACAACAGCCAATCGCCTCCTACACAGGATGTGACCTCACAGGAAATGACCAAATAAGGATGTAACAACACAGGATGTGACCTCACAGGAAATGACCAAATAAGGATGTAACAACCCAGGATGTGAATGTCAATACAGGAAATGACCAAATAAGGATGTAACAACAGAGGATGTAAATGTCAACACAGGATAAATGAATCTATACAACAACCAATGAACGATGACTACAATTCCTGCTGATGGGAGATTATCTGCAGGTGTACGCTCATGCCACCATAAATATGTTGATCAGGCATACAGGGGTGACACGAGCGCACATCCGCTAAACCGATAATGTGTTTGCAGAGCGAACACCCCCCCCCCCCCCCAGACGATTGTTCTGTGCATTGTACAGGGGCCCTTCGCTGGTGGACATATCCTCACTCCGCAAACACCTCTCTCCAAACAACAGGAAGTTTTCCACTACCCAACGAATCTCAACCAGCGTCAGTCTGCCCCAGTCAGCTCTTTAGAGCGGGTTGCGGGAGAACTAACACTGGGAGACACTGTGACAATACATATTAAAATACATCTTCATAAAATTTCCACAACATAGACCAACACAAAGTGACACATAATTGTGAAGTGGAAGGAAAATGATAAACTGTTTTCAAAATTCTTTACAAATAAATATGTGAAAAGTGTGGGGTGCATTTGTATTCAGCACCTCTAAGTCAATACTTTGTAGAACCACCTTTCACTGCAATTACAGCTGGAAGTCTTTTTGGGGATGTCTCTACTAGCTCTGCACATCTAGAGAGTGACATTTTTGCCCATTATTTTTTGCAAAATAGCTCAAGCTCTGTCAGATTGGATGGAGAGTATCTGTGAACAGTAATTTTCAAGTCTTGCCACAGATTCTCAATTGGATTCAGGTCTAGACTTTGACTGGGCCATTCTAACACATAAATATGCTTTGATCTAAACCATTCCATTGTAGCTCTGGCTGTATGTTTAGGGTCGTTGTCTTGCTGGAAGGTGAACCTCCGCCCCAGTCTCAAGTCTTTTGCAGACTCCAACAGGTTTTCTTCTAAGATTGCCCTGTAATTTGCTCCATCCATCTTCCAATCAACCCTGACCAGCTTCCCTGTCCCTGCTAAAGAAAATCATCCCCACAACATGATGATGCCACCGCCATGTTTCACAGTGGGGATGGTGTGTTCAGGGTGATGTGCAGTGTTAGTTTTCCACCACACATAGTCTTTTGCCTTTAGGCCAAAAAGTTCAATTTTGGTCTCATCTGACCAGAGCGCCTTCTTCCACATGTTTGCTGTGTCCCCCACATGGTTTCTCGCAAACTGCAAACGAGACTTCTTAGGCCAGATGTGTGGAGTACACGACTAATAGTTGTCCTGTGGACAGATTCTCCCACCTGAGCTGTGAATCTTTCCAGCTCATCCAGAGTTACCATGGGCCTCTTGGCTGCTTCTCTGATTAATGCTCTCCTTGCCCAGCCTGTCAGTTTAGGTGGACAGCCATGTCTTGGTAGGTTTGCAGTTGTGCCATATTCTTTCCATTTTCGGATGATTGAACAGTGCTCCCTGAGATGTTCAAAGCTTTGGATATTTTGTTATAACCTATCTCTGCTTTAAATTTCTCCACAACTTTATCTCTAACCTGTCTGGTGTATTCCATGGCCTTCATGATGATCATGATTTGTTAACTAAAGTTCTCTAACAAACCTCTGAGGGCTTCACAGAACAGCTGTATATATACTGAGATTAAATTACACACAGGTGGACTCTATGTACTAATTAGATGACTTCTGAAGGCAATTGGTTCCACTAGATTTTAGTTAGGGGTACCAGAATAAAATGCACGCCACACTTTTCAAAAATGTATTTGTAAAAATGTTTGAAAACCATTTATCATTTTCCTTCTACTTCACAATGTGCCACTTTGTGTTGGTCTTTCACATAAAATCCCAATAAAATACATTTACGTTTTTGGTTGTAACATGACAAAATGTGGAAAATTTCAAGTGGTATGAATACTTTTTCAAGGCACTGTACACTGAATTTCTAAATTCAAGCTGTGGGCACCCCTGTTGACACCACCCTGCTCGGCAAAAGTCAATTGTTCAAATAAACTTTTTTTGGAGGAGCCAGGTGGAAAATTGTTCGCCAAATGCAGGCACTGTTTGGGTATTCTGACAGGGGCTATGGCTGGCTGCCGGTGTTCTATCGAGAAATGCCCGCCTTCAAAAAATGCCCCCGATGGGTCTGCGCATGCGCAGTACCAAATGTCACTCCAGCTGATATGTTGATCAGCTGGCCTGGCGTGACGTAAACACAGCGCATTCGCAGATCATCGGAGGCATTTTTCGACGGGAGACAGTATTCGACGGGCACTATTCAAAGCTATGCAAACAGCGGAGGGAGATCGCTCAACTTGGGTACATTCAGTCTGCCCATACATGGTTCAAACCTCGGCCAGTTCCTGTCGAACCGGCCAAGATTCGAACCAACTATGGCCGGCTTTAAACATCCAGGTAAACATCTTCTACACACCAAGTGCAGCCGCCTCCATGTGTTTTAATGGAAAATCATTATTAACTGGGTTTTCAGTAGCCCTCAGAGGCAAGGATTATTTTTTTCTGAGAATTCGGCTTAATGATTTTGAAAATATTATTTTTTTTATGAAAAAAAGGTTTATATAGTGCAATAATTTGTTTTATATATCAATATTTTTATTGAAAAAATCTGGTAATGACAGAAATATCATTTAAATAAAAGCCAATTCTTGGATTGTCACTATGTTAAAAACATGAATACATAAAGCATGAACAACAATTTTGTTTTACAAATTATCAAGTGCTGGCTGTGATATTACCTTCACTCAGGGACACTCCTTTGTGTGCTATAAATGGAGCTCTTTCCCCCTAGTGCTCAACATGGGGGAATAATCACATCACTTCCTGAATGCAGAGGACAAGCCATTCACTGATAGCAGAGGATTGTGGGACATTTAGTCCGGTCACCTGGATTTACACTAGACTTAACATTGTTTGAAACTACAAGTTTCAGAGTGCTGAAAGACTTTTTTTCCCCCCTTTTTTTAATCAAATAATTTGTTTTTATTTTTATAATTATACATACAAACAGATAATATATCAAATAAGTTCATTAAATATACGAAGATATAAAGTGATATATAAGAAAAGAAAAGCAAAAAAAAAACAAACACAAAAAAAACATAAACCAAACAAACCTTGCACCTCTCATATCAAATTCACTTATCATATAATAACCAAAGCATAATAGGAGCATAAATACATCTACTAATCAAATTAAGTTAAGCTCCCTTAATATCAGTCGTCAAACTATGGAAGCAGCTTCAGTTTATCTTTCTTTTGCATATTAATTGCTTCTTCTTCTCATCTACTCCACTTCCTTCTACCGCAGGTCCTTACTCCCAACTATCTCCATTGCCTTTACTCATCTCTACCAGATAAACCGTCATAAAGTTTGTTACTAGGTTCTATCCACCATGACCATATTTTACCAATTTTTGAGGTGTACCTCTATGCTTATACGTTAATTTTTCTCTTTTCAGTATATAATTAAGTTTCCTAACCCATTGTTTATGGGTTGGAGGATCAGCAAATAACCATTTTTGTAGAATAACTTTACATGTTAAGTATAACGATCTTATCCACATAGTGTACATCTCTGCAGGTAATGCTCCATCAGGTATTATTCCCAATAGCGAAAATTTGGGCGTTACTAGTATCTCAGTAAAGCATAGTAAATTTAGGGTTGTGAATATTTTTCCCAATAACGATGAAGCTTCTGACATCGCCAAAGCATGTGGAGAAGAGAACCATTGAATAGAGAGCATCTCGAGCATAACGGTGTTATATTTTTACCCCAAGCATGGCGTTTTTGTGGGGTATAATGAGCCCTATGCATGTATAATGTATAATTGAAAGACTAAAGGAATTCTGGTCAGTCAGATAAATTGGACCATCCTGAGTTGGCTTACTTTCTTAGGACACAGGCTTCAGAGCTGCAAGAGCAGGAGGCTGCCACTCCGGGTGGCGTTGGCAGGCACCACGGCCTAGGCTGAGCTGGGACCTCTCTGGGCTGCATCGCTGGGCGCAGGGTGGCTGTTGCTGTCACTGCAGCCGCTGTATTTCTGATCGGGTTCATATCTTCTGCACACCCACACAGTCATTGCTGGTTCCCTGGGACTAAAGGTTGCCAGTCAGGCACCACACAACTTGCAGGAGATATTCAAGAGCCTGCGCAAGGACATCCTGCCTCACAGGCAGGGCCGGGATAGGGGGTGGGCAGAGGGGGCAGCTGCGCTGAGTTCCTTCTGTTGCAAGGCTTACGGGAGTAGTGACAATAGCATCACTACTCTTGTAAGCCCTGCGCTGGAAGCAGTGAGGAGAGAATCAGGAGGAGGTGTGGGTTGCATATCCCCTAAGCTTTCACATTATAAATGGGAAGGGGAGCAGTTCGGCAGCTTTGCCCTGGGCACTGAATGACCTTGTCCCGGCACTGCTGACAGGACCTGTGTATTGGCTGGATTGGTGAGTGGGCAGAAGCCCATCTTATCTCTGACACTTTACCTAAGAGACACTGCATGCAGACTCCTTTATACCTGACCAACATATTATTTAACAGAAGTTATGATTTGAAAGACACCAAAAGTTATGTGAATCTTAAGCATATTCTCCTTAGGAGATGTGAGATGTGTCCCATCAGCCTTCTTCGCCTGGTACCATCTTTAAACATCAGTGTAATCACTTTTATGAATGTAGTACTACAATAGCAGGAGTTATGGGCCATGTATAGAGTTTGGCTCTGGCAGTTCATTCTCGGGTTAAAAGACTTGCAGATGTGTATTTGTACTAAATGGTTCTACAACAGGTTTACGACAGGTTTATGGCATCCTGCTAATGGGGTTTAGTGACACTGCTGCATGCCTCTTAGCTAGCCTGTATTCTGTCAAAAATGCTTTAACTGGAATGTTTAATGGCATTTATGATGCATCTGTTTTTTGTTAAATGTGTTTAATGCCACGGCCACGTACACACGAGCGGGCTTTTCGACCGGACTGGTCCGATGGACCGAGTCTGGCGGACAATTCGACCGTGTGTGGGCTTCATCGGACCTGCAGCGGACTTTTTCGGTCGAAAATCTGATGGACTTTAGATTTGGAACATGTTTCAAATCTTTACGTTGGAACTCAGCAGGGCCCAGTTCCTATCGAAAAGTCCGCTTGTCTGTATGCTAGTCCGACGGACAAAAACCGACGCTAGGGCAGCTATTGGCTACTGACTATCAACTTCCTTATTTTAGTCCAGTCGTACATCATCACGTACAAATCCGTCTGACTTTGGTGTGATTGTGTGTAGGCAAATCCGTTCATTCGGAAGTCCGTCGAAAGTCCGTCGCATAGTCCGTCGGACCAGTCCGGTCGAAAAGTCTGCTCGTGTGTACGTGGCATTAAGCTGGCTTTGTTGTTTTTCAAGGGTATTCCAGTCTGGGCTGTGACTATTTAAATTCTCACCTTCTCTACCACAGACATTAGATTTAAGTCTGACTGTTTTTTCAAGGCTGACCTGTGAATTTTGGAAAAAGGGTGAAATGGAGAAATGAGGGTGACACAGTGTTTAGTATGACTTCACTATTCCCCCAACACCCTCATCCGGTTTGGGGTTTGTCAGACCTCATTATCATCACACAGTGGACTAATACTATCACATATAATAAATGATTATACATCAAATAAATGTTTTACCTGGAAACAAGGGGTAATGGCAGCTAGAACAGAGCTAGTAATGGACCTGGGTCTAGTGGTAGGGAAACTGCTTTTTCTGGCCTTGAGAGAACCATACACCTTGGCAAGAGTTGGTTCAGACAGGCTGGTATTGGTTGGATAAACAGGCAATCATCTCCTTGTGCCTGCCATCTTGCCAGTCCATCTAGCCACTCTTTCTTCATTACTTTAGTTGACTTGCTGTCACACACAAGTGCCTTTACATGCTTTGTCAACCAGCAAGCTCTAATCCTATCCATTTTAATTTCATCCTATTCCTCTCGCCATTATTGCTTTACCTCCAGGCTCATTTTCCAATGTTTTCTTGCCTATTTTCATTTGTGGGTTTAATCGATAACCTGTTCACTGCTAGCCTTTAGAGATCTGTCATCGAAGTTTCAATTAATCTTCTTTGAAAGCTCCATCTTGGAACAGAGATCTGCTCTGCTATGAGCGATGCTTCTCTACCTCTTCTGCAAACCGTTAGTGCAGATTTGATAGAGCACAATAGCTGCTATCATGCCCTTATAGGTACTCCACTCAATGACTTTCCAGGAGTGAATGGAAAGCTAAGCTCATAGCACTATGTTAAGTGGTTTTCTGAGGACACAAGAAACATAAATATAGGGTCGGTGTCTATTCAGCTGAGCTTGTGATATTATACTGGTATTGTGTCAAAAAAGGGGAATAGAGATGTTTGTTGTATAAATAATGTGTAATTAAAAAAAATTCTACAATTCTGAAAAAATAGGGCTTGTTTTGTCCTTGATTTTGACCGGGGCAGAATTTATATACAGCTTTATACAACTGTAGCCAGTCTTGGGTGTCTAGATTTGTCTTTCTTGGGTAATAACTAATCTGGAACAATTGCTGGCTGCCCATTTTGTCTCTTCCTTATATTTCGGCGTTGTTGTGGTACCCTACTACCGTCACTGGGTGTAATTGACGCCTAGGGCTATAGTTATGGGGCTTTGTTATTGAGCCTATATGCCCCTTCTGTCTCCCACTAGTAGTCAACGGTGATGAGCAGTACATCTCTCTAGTCCCGAACCCCAAGCCTCCTCGCACCCTGTGTGCCCCTTGGGTGTGGACCGCTGTTCCTTTTATATCACACAGAACCAGTGGGTCAGACCCAATGAAGCCTGCCAAAAAAAAACAAAAAAACATGGGAACATAATTAACACTTACCTTCCCAACTGGGTAGCATTAACCTGTGCCTGCCTATAAGCAAATCTCTTAATTAAAATAGAAGCTCCAGCTGCTGTACTCACACTATTTACAGCCCTGTGCACTGGAGACTCACCTGGTCAACATTCTAGCACTGCTCCTCTTCTGGGTTAAATGACTATGCACATCCTGTGCCCCCAGAGTATCAAAGCTTCATCAGACAGCCTGTATTACTTTTTTCAGATTTTATTCAAATTTCTACACTTTAGATATTAGGCCATACCCGCAATCATGTCATGCCCACCATCTGTAATATGGCATCTGTAATTTTGCTTGCAGGAATTTTCTTAAGGGCAGTTGGTCAATAGAACAGTACTATTCCACCAATTACTCAGAGGTGCCATCAAGGCAATCCTATCTGCAGCATATGGGTTACCTTGAACACACACCAGAGATATGCTCCCCCCTCCCCCCACTTCTTAACCACTTAAGTCCCGGACCATTTGGCTGGCCAAAGACCAGCGTGGTCGTGCGACGTGGCTCCCAAACAAAACTGATGTCCTTTTTTTCCCACAAATAGAGCTTTCTTTTGGTGGTATTTGATCACCTCTGCAGTTTTAAATTTTTGCGTTATAAACAAAAAAATAGCGACAATTTTGAAAAAACACATTATTTTTTACTTTTTGCTATAATAAATATCCCCAAAATTATATAAAAAAAAATTTTTTTCCTCAGTTTAGGCCGATACATATTCGTCTACATATTCTTGGTAAAAAAGATCGCAATAAGCATTGATTGGTTTGTGCAAAAGTTATAGTGTCTACAAAAAAGGGGATAGTTTTATGCCATTTTTATTAATAATTTTTTTTTTACTAGTAATGGCGGCGATTAGCGATTTTTATCGGGACTTCGACATTATGGCGGACACATCGGACAATTTTGACACATTTTGGGACCATTCACATTTATACACATTTATCAATGCATTGATTACTGTGTAAATGTGATTGGCAGTGAAGGGGTTAACACTAGGTGGCGCTGTAGGGGTTAGGTGTGTCCTAGGGAGTGACTCTAACTGTGGGGGGGCTACATGTGACAGATCACTGATCATCGCTCCCGATTACAGGGAGCGTTGATCAGTGTCCTGTCATTAGTCAGAATGGGGAAATGCTTGTTTACATTGTTTTACATCGAGTCCGTGCGACCCACAACCCTACTCACAGAGCCAGCTGCAAATTCAAAGGGACTTACAGGTACGCCCATTTGCGCACCCCTTCAATTCTGTCGACGTACATATACAGGCAGCGGTTAAAGTGGTTGGATACCCTTCATTTTATTTATAACAAAGATTTTATACTTACCTGCTTTGTGCAATGGTTTTGCACAGTGCAGCACTGATCCTCCTTATCTCAGGTCCCTCACTGGCACTCCTGACTCCTTCCCCCACGGAGTGCCCCATAGCAAGCCGCTTGTTATGGGGGCACTCATGAAGGTTTGCTCTCGAGATTGACACAGAGCGCAGCTCAGCCCCACCTCACTGGTTGTAACTGACATGAGCGGGAGCCATTGGCTGTCTCTGAGCCTATGAGAGCCTCCACATCGCTGGATCAAGATCGGGCTCAAGTCAGCCTTTAGAACCACTCTAAATATCAGCTTTTGGTTTCAAGAAACATGTAGGGAGAAGGGTCTTAACTATAATTACCTTACTCGCAGCTTCCACCCTTTATGTCTTGGAGAGGGCGGTGTCATCATCCTTCTGGCTAAATCCTGGGAAATGCTGAGTATCCTAAATGTCATGAGAAGATGTATCTGCAATGTGCTGTAGGTTTTGAAACATAGCATAGCTATGGCATGTATCATATGTATATGCTGTGTGTATCATCAGGGTCGCCATCAAGGGGGACAGCCAATAAAACCGTAAGGGTCCCTGGGGCCCGAGGAGCCTGCCTGGGCCAGGAGAAGGCAGGAGCGGGTGAAGGGGAGCCGTGTTGTGTACTATAGTAACGGTTTCTGCAGTTTCTGCTGCTCTGTGTCATTGAGCTCAGACATCAAGCTCTTTACTGCCACCTCTGGCTACTATGTGCATGTGCACCCCTCTTGTGAGCTGCCTGTACTGTTATGTAGTGTGATCGTTTCCTCTGTGTCTCAGCAACATGTCAGCTTTGTGGAAACAAGAACTGAGACTAGGTAGGAAGATCTCCTTTACAAATAGGGGCTGTGAAGGGGCTGTTTGTGTACTAGAAGGGGCCACAGCTTTGTGTGTTTACTGATTTATGTGGAGGGCTGACATAAACACAAGTGTGAGGGGGGCTGACATATATACAAGAGTGAGGGGGGCTGAAATATATACAGATGTGAGGGGGGGCTGACATATATACAGGTGTGAGGGGGGCTGACATATATACAGGTGGGAGGGGGGCTGACATATATACAGGTGGGAGGGGGCTGACATATATACAGAAGAGAGAGGGGGGCTGACATATATACAGGTGTGAAGGGGTATGACATATATACAGGTGTTAGGGGGGCTGACATATATACAAGAGTGAGGGGGCTGAAATATATACAGATGTGAGGGGGGGCTGACATATATACAGGTGTGAGGGGGGCTGACATATATACAGGTGTGAGGGGGGCTGAAATATATACAGATGTGAGGGGGGGGCTGACATATATACAGGTGTGAGGGGGGCTGACATATATACAGGTGTGAGAGGGGCTGACATATATACAGGAGTGAGGGGGGCTGACATATATACAGGTGTGAGGGGGGCTGACATATATACAGGTGTGAGGGGGGCTGACATATATACAGGAGTGAGGGGGGCTGAAATATATACAGGTGTGAGGGGGCTGACATATATACAGAAGAGAGAGGGGGGCTGACATATATACAGGTGTGAGGGGGGCTGAAATATATACAGATGTGATGGGAGCTTACATATATACAGGTGTGAGGGGGGCTGACATATATACAGGTGTGAGGAGGGCTGACATATATACAGGTGTGAGGGGGGCTGACATATATACAGGTGTAAGGGGGGCTGACATATATACAGGTGTGAGCGGGGCTGACATATATACAGGTGTGAGGGGGCTGACATATATACAGAACAGAGAGGGGGGCTGACATATATACAGGGGTGAGGGGGGCTTACATATATACAGGTAAAATTGAGTACTGTCCGTGATACTTTTTTTATTTGCACTAACATACAATTTTTCAGGACAAGCTTTCGGGGTATGTCCCCTTCTTCAAGGTCCAAGCAGTACTCTTTGAGTACTGCTTGGACCTTGAAGAAGGGGACATACCCCGAAAGCTTGTCCTGAAAAATTGTATGTTAGTGCAAATAAAAAAAGTATCACGGACAGTACTCAATTTTCTCTGTCACAATTGCACTAATACGGCTACAATCAAATCAAGTATATATACAGGTGTGAGGGGAGGCTGACATAGATACAGGATTGAGGGGGGCTGAGTGCATACAGGTGGTGGACGGTGTGCAGATACGGTGGGATGGACATGGGCAGGCCTTGGGGAATGTTGGTGGTCAGGCTCGGGGGGGCCCAGGCCTAAAGGATTTCGCTGGAAGGAGGGTGCCGTCACCCCCTGCATTTTGGAAGTCTTGGGTTAGGTACAGTAAGTATGTGTACTAATATTTTATTCTCAATGTCTTTTTTTTTTAACTACAAGCTGCTATTTATGATGGAGAAGGAGTCCTAAAATAGAAAGCCGATCTTACTTAAAAGAAAAACAAAAAACGATATCACTTTTTGAAGGCCCAACATAGGCTCAAAATGATATACATTTTGCAAAACAGACATAAATACACCAAAACAATCCATAAATCTACAAATGAATATACAGCTTTTATGAATATTTATACAGAAGTCCACACAACCAGTTTATCTATATTTTACTTGTCTTAAACCTTTTACTTTAGCCGATTTGGGGTTGGGTCCTCTTCTAGTAGGTTCAGGACCAGCCCGACACTGAATTCTGCCATAAAACAGATTTGAAGCCTGCAGAACTTCTGTACAAAGTCATTCAATTATTCTCCAAGGAGAAATAAAATACAAAGTTAAATGTGTTTATGCCCATGACACTTCCCTCCAGCACAAGAGTATTCAGGTCAATACATTGATTGCTCCTATGTTGACTTGTTGTGTAAGCTCTTATGTAGGGTAGATGTAGCTTCTGGCATCTCAGCAACCTCCATGTCCTTCAGAGTTGGTAGGCAGTGTTTGCCCAACAGCGTAAGTACAATCATTCACAGTGTTACTATTATGGTACCGTAGTATAATATTCTTATACAATAGAATATAATAGCAATAATATAATATTAATTAAATATTCGTATTATATATACAAGTATGGAATGAAAATGTTGACTCTTCCGGCAAAAAAACATACAGCACTTACATAACTGGGATACTCACAAATCTTCAAACATAAAAACTCCCATTTCCCAATTTTCGTGAATTTAGATGTGCTGAGTTCAAAAATGAATTTTAATTTATTTTTTTGTCAGTTTGGATTCTCAAATTGCTTTTGGGAGAAAGAGACCAAAGCCTGCTCCAAAGGCTGTTTCTGCCTTATATCTGCTTTTGCGGTTGCCTGAGAACCCTTTGGGCAGTATCAGACAGGGATACGGGGGGCTGTAGAAAGGGGAGTTGCAGTTTTACTGCCCCCCTGGATGCCCTGTCACAATACAGCCGGACAGGGCTGTGCACATGCCGTGGCCAAGGCATTTTTAACTCGGAATGCAGAGTTTGACAAGCGCCAACGGGATGCAGAGTTTGACAAGCGCCATCGGGATGCATCGTTTTTTGTCCATCGGACTAGCTTACAGACGAATGGATTTTTCGATCGGACTCGAGTCCGTCGGAAAGATTTGAAATATGTTCTATTTCTAAAGTCCGTCAGATTTTTCGACAGCAAAGGTCCGATGAAGCCCACACACGATCGAATTGTCCGACGGATTCCAGTCGAAAAGTCCGGTCGTGTGTACGCGGCATTAGGTGCCACAAAGCCACACCCTACTATCTTGGAAACTGGTTCAGATTCCAATTGACTTATATGGGACTTCCAGTTTTCACTTTGCAAATTTGGGAGGTTTAAATTTTTTTTGTAAAGTGCAGCCAAAGTACAACTGATCCCATTTTTCACAAGTTAGCTTATCTCTACTGTGGATGGGTGGGGGGGAGGGGTCTCTTCAGAGTGGCAACTGCTTCCATCTCTCTGCTTATGATCTGCTGTGGGGGAAGGGCAAAAAGGGGTGCAACTGAATATTTTTAATACAGAATTAGAAATGTTCTTGGAGCAGTCTAACTATGATTGTTTATGGCGGAACTAAACTTACCTTGAATGTTTTCTTTGAAGTTCAACCTGGACAATAAAGCATATCTAAAGCTAAATGCATTTTTTTATTTTTTTATTTTGCACAGAGTAGAGAAGGGTTAAAATCCTTGTAAGCTCTTTTTGCCATCTATGTGGCGTTGGGGAGATTTCCCTTTATTTTGTTTCCTAAGTTGGAGGAAATTTCTCCAACGTGAGGGGAATCCCATCTTAGACAGTTGTCAGTGAAATAGGCGTTTGTAACGGAATCGCTTCCCACACTCCGCTACTACGTTTGAGTGCTTCCGTCAGTATATAGCCTCCTCCAGTCTGAACAGCAGAGATTAGATATTATAGCTGATCGTAAAAGACTAGCCGACAATAGCTTGTATGAACATGGAACATTTATTTTACAAACTCACATAGCATATACAGTATAACCCACAGGTGGACATCCCCCCTCCTGATCATATTACACTAACAATACAAACTGTAACCAGAAACATATTTACAACAACCAACATATACTATAAACATTACATTAGTTAGCCACCTGGATGACTCAGATGTCTCATTCCAGGTCAGACTTGCTGACTTCAAGCTCACTAAAACAATACACATTATTATAAGTATAAACACGTCCCACAAGGATTTGCTAGCAGAGACAAAAGGTGTTCCAATTAGCACAATTAACAATACAAACAGAGATCTCCCCCCGTCCTCAGCCTAGTAGGCAACAGACTATAGCAGGAGACCTCAGTAGCAGACTATCCGGCTCCTACATTGAAGACCATGGAATCCACATCTAAGCAATGCTTTGATTAATCAGGAATTGCAGACAGCATGGCAATGGTCTACAACAGACTATGAGGCAAAGCTCATACAATGTTCAATCATTCTGTAGTAATGGTGGTGACCTGCGATTTTTAGCGGTACTGTGACATTTTGACAGACAGATCAGAGACTTTTGACACTTTTTTGGGACCATTGGCATTTATACAGCGATCACTGCTATAAAAATGCACTGATTACTGTGTAAATGTCACTGGCAGGGAAGGGGTTAATACTGGGGGTCCATCAAGGGGTTAATTGTGTGTTCCCTTACTGTGTTCTAACTGTATGGGGATAGGATTGACTAGGAGAGAAGCCATATTGTTTTTCCTACTTAGTAGGAACAAACGATATGGCTCCTCTCCTCTGACAGCACAGGGATTTGTGTGTTTACACACACAAATCCCCGTGCTGGCGCTTGTGCACGCAATCGTGCTCCCTTCTCCCTTCTCCTCTGGACCCTGATCTGCTACTGGGGTGCTACCATCCCCTTCTCACCCTGGGCCTCTGGAACTGCCGCGGGTGTGGGGCAGAGGTCTTGGACCCTCTGTCTGGTTGTCAGCGCTTCAACTGGAAAAGTAACTCCACAGGTGCTGCTGTTGGGAAATTCCATGTCCCTGTCAGTGTTGTGGGAGAAAGGCAGGCTGCCTCTTCTCTCAGGAAGGATGAAGCTGTTGTTGGTGCTGGGCAGAGCTCAGTGATGTTCTGCCCTGATGCCAACTCTTCTTCTGGGTTAGTGTCATCATTCTGGGACACCCTTTCTCTGGTAATGTCTCCCAGGTGCACAGATCCTTGTTGGAGAGGGGGAATGGCTGCTTCCCCTCACTGCATCTCTGAAATTCACTGGGTAAGAAGAACCACCACCTTCTCACCTCGGGCATTCGAAACTGTCGCTGGTGTGGAGCAGGGGTCTGCAGTACTCTGTTCTGCTGCCAGCACTGCTGCTGGAGGTTCGCTAGGTGGTTCCTTCTCTTCAGAAAAGTCTATTAAATCCCCAGTCTCTGAAATTGCAAAATGTCCAGGACACGAACTGGTGGCACTTGGACCCAGTGCTAACACTTTAGCAGGTGACTCATCATCCATAACATCCTCTCAAATAAATCCATGCTTTCTGTGATATGTGGCTGGGGCAAAGAGCTGACTGCTCCATCTCCCATACCCTTATCCGACCATTGGACAGATGCATTTTTCCATCCAAACTTGTCCTGTGCAGAAACATGTTTGGCAAGGTCGGTCAGCACTTGCTGCATCCGCCATAAAGTTCCGCTTCCATAGCTGCGAGTGGTGGTGGGCAAAGCACACTGTTACTCTGCCCCATTGCCAACACTTCAGCCAGGATTTCAGAGCTGTCGGCTGGTACTTCCTGAAAGTCCCAGGCAAAGGGAGCCCAGCCCTGTGGCCGAGCAGAGTCTAGCAGCCATTTGTAGGTGATGTCCAGCTCCCATTCCTGAACGGCCAGAAACTCCATATCTTCCAGTGCCCAGAGCACTTCCGAGATGTTCAGTATCTCTTCTCTGTAATCCAGGATTTCTTCCAACCGCCACTCCAGATTGCTCCCAAGGTTAGGATCCCTTGACAGCTTCCCGTACAACAGTCTAGTACAATCAACAATACAAACAGTTATCTCCCCTTCTTCTCAGCCTAGTAGGCAACAGACTATAGCAGGAGACCTCAGTAGCAGACTGTCCGACTCCTACATTGAATACCATAGAATCCACATCTAAGCAATGCTTTGATTATTTAGGAATTGCAGTGGCATGTCAACGGTCTACAACAGGCTAGGAGGCAAAGCTCATACAATGTTCCATCTTTCTGATACAGTGGAATTATTGTATCATATTTTTGAGGGAAATTGTTGATAAATATTACTGTCCCATTTGAGGTAATCCAAACCGTTCTAAACGCGGTGACGTAAAACACGTACGTCGGGACTATAAACGGGGCAGTAGCCAATAGCTTTCGTCTCTTAATTTATTCTGAGCATGCGTGGCACTTTGTGCGTCAGATTTGTGTACACATGATCGGATTTTCCGACAATGGATTTTGTTGCTCTCAAACTTTGTGTGTCACAAATTCCGATGGAAAACGTGTGATGGAGCCCACACACGGTCGGAATTTCCGACAACAAGGTCCTATCACACATTTTCCGTCGGAAAATCTGACCGTGTGTACAGGGCATTAGTGTCCATTAGGTAGTTGTCCATCCTTTTCTCGGTCACTCTGTGCTTCTAATAGATACAGGGTGACTTAGACATAAGAGGGGCCTGTGGAGCTGTTTCCCAACCTCTCTAAAGTAAGCTGGGTTCCATGAGCCCACCACCCAGTGTTCTTATTGGAAGATTTACCTGTTTTTTCCTGTCAAAACTGTCAAAACTCAAAATTTTGGATTTTCCCTCACTTACTATCACAGTGGTCACCAGGACATATACAGTAGGTGAATCTCTATAGTTAGGACAGCAATGAAAAAGTGGAAAGATAGTATGGTTGACACAAACTTACAGACAGTCACAAGGGTCATTCTTCACTTCTGGTTTCTTGGGTTAGGCAGCCCAGCACCAAACCATGGGTTCCCTGAAAAAAATTGGGAACCCCAGTCTAGGAAATCAAATATATTTGAACCAATGCAGATACTAAACCAATGCCTCAAGAGTCCAGTGTTTTTATTGTTTTAACTGGTTACAGGACAAAGACAAAAGCATCCAATGTGGCCAACACTTCCCTTCATCAGGGCTTAGAACAATGTACTAGAATGATTGATGGACTCTAGAATGCTCCCGAATGGACAAAACTATTACAGGAGTTAAAGTATAACTAAAGGCAAACTTTTTTTTTTAGTTTTGGATAGAGTGGAGAGGAATTAGAACACCTGTCAGTTTTTATTGCTGTCTGTGTCCCCGTTAAGGAGGTTCCCCTTCTTTATTTGTCCTATTTACCATAATCATTGAAGGTGAGAGAAAATCCACAATTTTGGGTTGTCACCACAAACGTAATAAAGTGGAAATCTTTCCATGGGGACACTAGTCCTGGTCCCAAGGAATTCCCTTAATTTGCATGGATTTCCTCTCACTTCCCATTTGGCTATGGGACATTCTTTACTAATTTACATAGATTGTTTAAATTTCACGTTAGTAGAGTAACTCTTCCTCTCTAGCAACTCTTAATGGATTCCAAGCAGAAGTAGCATGCCATCTTGATAGAGGGTTGCAGGCTGTCCAACAAGGTTACATGGTTACAAGTCTGCAGAATGTTTACGGAGATGACACCATTTATAAGAGTCAACAATGACGTTACTCTTCCCAATGGTGTTATCTCTGTAAACATTCTATAGCCTTCTGTGGATGTCAGACAGCCTTCACCCCTCCTTCATCAAGAACTCAGTGACTGCACAATGCTTCTGCTTGGAATCCA
This sequence comes from Lithobates clamitans, assembly GCA_037952925.1. NCBI lineage: Eukaryota > Metazoa > Chordata > Amphibia > Anura > Ranidae > Lithobates > Lithobates clamitans. The sequence goes on from JBBGZY010000309.1 coordinate 1,057,999, forward strand.
TTATTTACATGCAATGAAAAAGAGATACTATAGAAAAAAAAATAATCTACCAACATGTGAAATGTGAACAATCTATGTAGGTTAATGTTTTGCCATCTTTTACTTAATTTTGAAGTGCTCTCAATATAGCACAAAACAGGATATTAGCAGTTAAATAAAATACTTTTTTAAAAAAATTACCATAATTTGGCATTGCTGTTCTCTTATCCATTACCCTATACCACTAACACACTTGGGAGCCATGTTATATGCTTTTTGCAGTGAGCTCTGTAGTGTTTCCTATGTGATACATTTAATCAAGGGGAAAGGGTGGAGGTTGATTCAATGCTAAGCTGAATTACCTGGCAACCCAAAGATGATAATACCCATACAGGAGAGGAGAGAGCCAATTCATCTAATTAGCAGAACCAATTATCTTCTACTCCGAGTGAACAAGATTAAAACTTCTTTTTTTTTGCCGGAGCCTTGCGGTTAAAAATGGGTTATAAAATAATCGCATATTTTTCAGGATGAATCGAAAAGAAAGTAATCTCCCGTGATTGGCAGAGATGGCAGTGAGAGGGGAATAAATAACAAGCTGTGGATCATTAAAAAAGGGTCATTTTATATTCTCCCTGAGTTCTTGTCTTGTGTATAATTCCTAAGTGTCTGGATTGACTTGTTAAAGAGACGGAAAGAGGGTGATTTGTGCCCTTCTGCATAGTGGTAGCTGTTACCGATAAAGACAAAAATAATAATTCACTGTTCATACTGGAAGTGTGTACCAGTCAAAAATGCCTGCTTTGAAGTTCGGCTCCGGTTTTAAAAGTAGGTCATATATATACACACACACATATATATATATATATATATATATATATATATATATATATATATATATATACACACACAGGGAGAGAGAGAGAGAAAGGTTTTAGAAAACGTAATTGCACATTCCCACAGTCTTCTGTTGGAAGAAATTGGGCACACTGTTCTACAGTGCAGCTGCTGAAGCTTTTAAAAAAGAGTAAAAAAGTAAATTCTGTATTGGGGCTTGGGCAGGTGGGCTAATGGAGTGTGCTTCCAAATACATTTAAAAGCAGTATTGGTGACATTTAGAATTTTCATTTTCGGGAAACTTCAGCAAAAATTAGAAAGTTTCTGCAAAACGTTAAAATTTTTGGCAAATGTATTGGAGTCAATGTTAAAGGGTAAAGATGAAGCATATCTATGGTCAAAATGTAAAATCATATGTTCATTTCCACATTGTATTTCAACTATTTTTATTTTGATTGGCAAGTGGCAGCATTTGATGGGCACAAGTGGAGGCATTTGATGGGCACAAGTGGCTGCATTTGATGGGCACAGGTGGCTGCATTTGATGGGCACAGGTGGCTGCATATGATGGGCACAAGTGGCTGCGTTTGATGGGCACAAGTGGCTGCGTTTGATGGGCACAATGGATCCATTTGATGGGCATAAGTGGCTGCATTTGATGCGCACAGTGAGGCTGCAATTGATGCAATTGATGCACCCAATTAATGCACCCAAAAAAATTTGAGCACCAGCCACCACTGGTGCAGCATAACACCAGTGTCTCAATAGAGGGAGAGAGGAATAAAAGGCAATGTCTCCTTCTCCATATTGCTGTAGCTCAGCACCTGGCTGCATAAAGTGGGGGTCCACCCACACTGCCAAAAAAAAAAAATATTAAAAGCCAGCAGCTACAAATACTGCAGCTGCTGACTTTTAATACATGGCCACTTACCTGTCCCAGGGTCCAGCGATGTCGGTAGGTGACGCCGAGAACCCGCTCGGTTCTCGGCAGCTGCCACCGCCATCCTAGGTGAGGGAATCAGGAAGTGAAGCGTTGCAGCTTCACTTCCCGGTCCCCTACTGCTCATGCGTGAGTCGCGCTGCGCATCGTAAGTGGTTCCCGCTCTCTCCTGGGAGCTGTGTGTTTCCCAGGAGACAGCGCGGAGGGACAGGAAGAGGCGTAGACTCCCATGGGAGTCTATGCCAGAAGTGGGTGTAAATACCTGTCTTAGACAGGTATCTGCACCCCCCTCCCCCTCCACATCCTTGCCGCTCTTACAGTAAAGAACCCTCTACGTAGTTTAAGGTTAAACCTCTTTTCTTCTAATTTTAATGAGTGGCCGCGAGTCTTGTTAAACTCCCTTCTGCGAAAAAGTTTTATCCCTATTGTGGGGTCACCAGTACAGTATTTGTATATTGAAATCATATCCCCTCTCAAGTGTCTCTTCTCCAGAGAGAATAAGTTCAGTGTTCGCAACCTTTCCTCATAACTAATGTCCTCCAGCCCCTTTATTAGCTTTGTTGCCCTTCTTTGTACTCGCTCCATTTCCAGAATTATCGTTTTATCTCTGGAGTTGATCCCCTTTTTAATGCATGCCTATCATCTACTAGGACCCCCAGGCCCTTTTCCATCCTAGATTCTCCCAGAGGTTCTCCCCCCAGTCTATAGATTGTATTCATATTTTTGCCACCCAAATGCATCATTTTACATTTTTCCACATTGAACCTCATTTGCCAAGTAGTCGCCCACCCCATTCATTTGTTCAGATCTTTTTGCAAGGTTTCCACATCCTGCGGAGAAGTTATTGCCCTGCTTAGCTTAGTATCGTCTGCAAATACAGAGATTGAACTATTTATCCCATCCTCCATCCAAACATTTATGGAAAGTAAGTAAGTAAGAATTCAAAATATTCTTTATTGTGTTTTTACCTGTCATTTTTAAGTTAGTGACAGGGTCACATTATTTTTCTTTTAGAACAGAAAGAAAAAATAAAACAACAATAAATCAAATAAAATAAATTACAACCAATAAGAAACATGCTCTAAATGAAGAAAAAAAGACACCAAATGGGAAAAGTGAGAGATTCTTTTTTAGAACAATTTCATGAGCACAGAAACTGTTTAAATCAATTTTTTTTTCAAAATCACTTCACTCACCCTTTATTTTTAAATCAAATGGGAACACTCATGCGGTCTTTTACAGGCGCACTTAACCTGCAGTTGTTTGCCTTCTGATTTGCACTTGATTTCCTTCTAAGTGGTTTTGGCCCTTGACTTGTATGGAGAGAAAAGCAATTTGGTCTGTGTGTACCAGGGGCATAACAATTCATGGGACCCCCTAGCAAAATTTTGATGGGGCCCCCAGCAACCCCTCCCTGTGACACCTGGCAATGTCGATTGGGTCAATAATGTAGTTAATCCTAACATAAAGCAAGTCGAAAATCAAGGACAGGCACCAGGAGAGCTGTGTGGATAGGGGTTGCCAGAGAAGATGGAACGGCAGTGTAGGAAATTAACCTTTAATCTAAAGTCTCCAACTAACTACTGATCTTTGTAGGAATATAAAATCTTATGGCTTTTGTGTAAATTAGAACCCCCCTTTTGACCCTCAGCTAGCAAATACTAAACATTCGGGGAGGTGTTCCGCCTGGGGAAAAAAAATTAAAAGTCAGCAGCTACAAATACTGTAGCTGCTGACTTTTAATACTAGGACACTTACCTGTCCAGGGAGCAGGCAATATCGACACCCTAGCCAATTTCCGGATTGACTCCCGTGTGCTGCCGCCGCCATTCCTGGCAAGGGAAGCCAGCGGTGAACCTTTTTCGGCTTCACAGCCGGCTTCCTACTGTGCATGCGCAAAGCGCGCTGCGCTTTCTAACTGGCCCAGTGGCGGGGGAAAGAGGAGGGGGTGCGGCGCCATCTCCCGGAAGTGAAGAAGGGTACCTGTCAAAAACAAGTACCCGACCCCCCCCTCCCCCTGAAAGGTGCCAAATGTGGCACTGGGGGGGGGGGAGAAGCAGATCAGTGGAAGTTCCCCCTTTGGATGAAACTCCGCTTTAAGTATTCCAATGGGTGTATGTCAATTCAGGATTAGAACTATATCCACAGCAGCTATGTGGGCCGCCAGGGCTATAGTTACACTGCTGGTGTATACACAGACATAGACAAAAACACATTTGTAGTAGAGGAGTTAGTCATTTTCATGGCTCTTTAAGTCTTATAGAAGGAGACTTTTGGTCTGAGTCAGACCCTGAATTTTTATACGTTTTGGCTATTCCAACACCGAGAGCTCCCAACCGTAATTCTCATCACTGCTCCTATCAGAGTTTTGGGTGTCCTCAACCACCTTTTGCATGTTCCAGCCCCACCTTCATACTGTCTATAATATAAAATAAATAAAGATCCACCAGGCAGAGTGAAAACCCTTCATAGTGGTCACAGCAGGTGTGCAGAGCTGGGAAGCCAGCAAAGAGATAAGAAGAAACTAACAGGTTTATATAACCCTTCCAGCATCTACCAAGAACTTGAATACCATTTGCAGGTGCAGTCTGTACTCCCCACTGTGGGTGGCACTTGCCCGAAATGGCAATGCAGAAGGTGAAGGAAGTTGTAAGGAATTTTGTTCCTCCATGATTTCCTGTGGACACCAGGGGAACAGCTGTCTGACTGGACGCTGGTGCCCCTCATGATCTCTGCGCCCATCTTGGGGGAGGGCATAGATTTTTGTAAGGCCTTGGCTTCCTAATTTGGCCCATAGTTTGCAAGTGGTTAGTGTAGGGTAATTTTCACTGTTTGTCAGGGAGAGTGTTCAGAGACAGGGAAAGGTTCTGGAGGAGTAGGGACAGTGCAGGGACTACATCCATCCTCAATTTTAGGAAGCCTCCCATTTAAAGTGGAGGTCCACCCACTTTAAAGAGGTGGCCTTAAACGAAAGACCACCTCTCCACCCCTCGTTTTTGGCTAGTTCATTTTTTTTTTTTCTAACTTACCTTTTTATGAAGTACAGCCTGTACTTCCGATCCATCTGGTCCGCGGCGCAGGACGTCATATCCTCTTGTGAAGCGAGCCCCTCTGCTGTCTTCTGGGACCTGTGTGTGTCCCAGAAGACAGCCGTTCATTCACAAAGCGCTGCGTGACTCATGCATGCACACTGCATGGTTTCCCTTAATTAGAATGGCGGGCCTGCAACCAATCCAATTGACGGATCAGCCTCGGGGGGGGGGGCATCGTGGGCTCCCTGGACAGGTAAGTGTCCTTATTAAAATTATTAGAAAACACTGTAGCTGCTGACTTTAAAAAGAAAAAAAAATTTGTGAGTGGATGGAACACGCTTTAAGTCCTCCCCAAGGACTGTGCTGGAGGATACCACAGCCTGCCACCTAGATCAGGTAAGTGCCTGACCTCCAGCAGCCCGGGTGGGGGGGTGGTAGTGTCGCGCCATCGGGGTGGTTGTTTGCCACCGCCCCCCACAAAAAAAAAACCACCAGCCTCCACTGTACCTGTTATAATCTAATAGTACAGTCTATGTGCAATCTAATTTGTATTAGATTATGATTAGCGATTACAAAGAAATTACTTAATTTTTAGTCAGGTGGGCCCTTGTCATTGACGAAATCCAAGCTCCAGCATTTTTGTGATCTCCAGACATGGATTCTTCCTTTTGTCTTCTGGCATCAACTTTGGAAGTCCTTACTCTTAGACAAATAATTGTGTGAGTGTTGTTCTGTCCAAGAGTACTGTGAGTTCAGACTGGCATGATTATGCAAATTGGGGGCGTGTCTATGACAGCCTGGGCTCAGAGAAAGTGGGATGGATGACTTTGGGCGTCATTAAACCTGAAAGGTTAGCAGAGTTTTGTTCTACAAGAGACTGTACAGTCATATTACATGTGGTGGTATGTCTATGTATGTGGCTTTCCAGTTGGCAATTTCATATTCTTATGAGGAGGCTATCTCCAGGAGCCATTCCTATGTAGGAGCAGGCTCTGGGAATCCTAAATAAATTAACTTCTTTGAATGCAGCAGTAAGTCACATACTGTGTTTTTATATTTGATTCTGCAGATTAAAGTATGATTATTTTTAGCATTCTGTTTCTCACAAGGAACATTGTGTCTCGGGAGACTTTGCGAGTACAACAGATGTATGTGAAAACAAAGGAATGGTGACCCTTGTCATCACAGGTGACTTCAATGGTTGCAGAAGCAAATGTTGTTTTACATTCTGCATTTACAGGTTTGAATTCTGTTACAAAAAATCAGGAATAAGAAGCATTTCATCCGATATCATCTTTTTTTTAAGCCCCTAATGGCCAAACCAAAACTTAGTTATATAATACATGGACAAGCCTTTCCCAGTACTGCCAATCACCAGCTGGGACTATCTGTCAAAACTGTAGGCTATTGGTACTGCTGGACAGAGTAATGCCGCGTACACACGAGCGGACTTTACGGCGGACTTTGCCCGGCGGACTGGATTTCGTCGGACAATTCGATGTGTGTGGGCTCCAGCGGACTTTGTTTGCTCAAAAGTTGGACGGACTTAGATTTGAAACTTGTTTAAAATTTATCCGTTGAAATTGAGTCCGGTCGAAAAGTCCGCCGTCTGTATGCTAGTTCGACGGACAAAAAGCCACGTAGGGCAGCTATTGGCTACTGGCTATGAACTTCCTTGTTTTAGTCCGGTCGTACGTCATCACGTACGAATTCGACGGACTTTGGTGGATTGTGTGTAGGCAAGTCCGTTCATTCAGAAAGTCCGTCGGAAAGTACGTCGAAAAGTCCGCCGGGCAAAGTCCACCGTAAAGTCTGCTCGTGTGTACGCGGCATTGGGAAACACTTTCAGAAATATCCTTTTGAATTTTAGACCTGTTAACCAGAATGCAAAATAATTAGCAAATAGGGATCTATACATTATTTCATACACGCTACATTAAAGCTGAGCTCCGGGGCAAACAGATAAAGAAACAGAGGAAATATAAAGAAGGGATCTGTCATACCTGTCAAAGGATCTGTATTTTTGTCTATCCAGTCCTAGAATTTACACAGTTCTGAAAGAAAGCAGAGCCAGTCTGGTGCCCTCACTTTACACTGCTGCAATTAAAGGCTACCTTCATCTTTGTTCACCTTTTTTTTTTCTAAATTCCAGCTCCCCTATGTACCAATTTAGCATCAATGTACTTATTTTGCAAAAGTAAAACAGCTTTCCATTTATTCTACACACGCTTACCTCACTCTCTGCATGGATGTTTAAAAACCTTGCTCAATTACTTCTGCTTTACTTCCTGGACAGATTTTAGGTCAAGACGCAGGAAGGAGTTGACCAGCTGAGGGTAGATGATGCAGGATGTATGCTAATGAGCTCAGCAGGTCAACTCCTTCCTGTGTCATGACCTAAAGTCTGACCAGGAAGTAAGGCAGAAGTAATGAAGCAGGGTTTTTAAACATCCATGAAGATAGTGAGGTAAGCATGGGTAGAATAAATGGAAAGCTGTTATATTTTTGCAAAATAAGTACATTAATGTTATATTGGTACATAGGGGAGCTGGAATTTAGAAATAAAAAAAAGGTGAACAAAGGTGAAACCTTCAAACTATGCAGGTAGTCACCTCCCTGCCCCCAGACTGTGACTGAACAATGAGGGGTCATCATCCCCCTATTAGAATGTTCTTTACCAGCACCGCTGCATAAAAGACACCTGCTTGGCCCCAAGTACTACTGCTCCACCCTTTCTCTCTTTTTAATAGTTTATTGAGAATAAAACATTACATATTAATCATACAATTTTTAACATTGTATAAAAATAACAAATACGTTTTCAGGAATAACTTCTCGATGTAAAAAAAAAAAGCAGACAATATAATATTGTAGTAGCGTAGATACAATATAAAAGGAATGTGGGAATTTTAACAATCAATATAAATATAGGATATAATTCTTATGATGAATATTTCTATAATAAATTGTATAAGGGAGATATAGATAATGTATCATATATGGAGTAAAGGGTAGAGGTCAAAATATTTATTAATTAATCAGTTATTAGGATGTCCTAAAAAGGTATCCAGACATCCAGGGCCAAGGTAAGACTATGTGGCCTGGTAAATCCCAGATGACCGGGTACCCAACAGAACACCCCTATTGCAGATCAGGAAAAGTTGTTAAAAAAAATGATTAATATCCTACTATCAAGGTGTAATTCAGTATTAGAGTAAAATAAGATATTCCCACTGTCGTTTATAGTGAAAGTAAAGTACCGTATATACTCGTGTATAAGTCGAATTTTTCAGCACATTTTTTTGTGCTGAAAGTGCCCCCCTCGACTTATACTCGAGTCAAGCACTTTTCTGCAGCAAAAAATGTCATTTTCTGAACTGATTTTGGGGCCCCGTATCTCAGGGCGACTTGGTGCTAGAAACCCCAAATTTGGTATGCAAACCCAGTGGACCACAACATATCCAAAGCTGAAGTTCCTAGCACTAAGTGGCCCCGTATCTCGGGGCCCCAAAATCGGTTCGGAAAATGTCATTCTCTGCTGCAGAAAAGTGCTTGACATTTTCTGAACCGATTTTGGGGCCCCATATCTCAGGGCCACTTGGTGCTAGGAACACCAAATTTGGTGTGCAAACCCAGTTATACTGGTGCCATAACATATCCAAAGCTGGGGTTCCTAGCACCAAGTGGCCCTGAGATACAGGGCCCCAAAACTGGTTCGGAAAATGTCATTCTCTCCTGCAGAAAAGTGCTTGACATTTGCTGAACTGATTTTTGGGGCCCTGTATCTCGAGGCCACTTGGTGCTAGAAACCCCAGCTTTTTAATTTTATGGTGCTAGTTCCACTGGGTTTGCACACCAAATTTGGGGTTCTTAGCACTAAGTGGCCCCAAGATACGGGGCCCCAAATTCGGTCAACTGTGTCTATCTGCAGCAATGTCATTTCAGGACCCTTTGGGTTCAGAGACCCCAAATTTTGGCTGCAGCTAGGGGGCATCTAGGAACCCTTAACTACCGAGTTTGAAGTTCAGGGGACCTATGGCTGCAAATGGGCACAGTGAGGCATGCAAATGGGCACAGTGATGCTGCAAATGGGCATTGTTGACCCTCTTTTCCACTTACAGTAGCTGTGTATTTCTCACCCTCGTCTTATACTCGGGTCAATAAGTTTTTTCCATTTTTTTTGTGGTAAATTAGAGCCTCGACTTATACTCGGAACGACTTATACTCGAGTATATACGGTAACTTATGTGGGGAGATGGTGTGGGAACTGAAAGGAAGTTGGGAGGGTGTGGGATCTTCAAAAGGGGGTAGGTTATCTCAATACAAGCATAGTCATATATCATTTTGACCATAAAATGGTGAAACAGCTAGGGTAAAAGTAGGGAGTAGTCTAAATTTGATGGTAGGAAATGGGTTATCCATGGAAGCCAGAGTGTATTCAATTTATCAAGTTGATCGAGTATAATTGCTTCCATTTTTGCGTGTATCATAGCTTGTGTTATACGTTGTTTCACCTTAACTTCACAAAGTTTGTCTGACTTCCAAGCTTTTGCTATCGTCTGTTTTGCAGCAGTTGTAACATTTAATAAAAGTTTAAATTGAAGTTGTGTGATGTTTATTCCAGCCTTTCTCTGTCTCGGTGCGGCTGTACAGGCTATTAAAAGAGGTTGAATTTGAGTAAAAATATCCCAATTGCATTCAAAATAGATGTAATTTTTTAAATACACGCACAACTGAATTCTTTGATTTATATATCTGATTGGAGCTCAGCTTTAAATATAGCTAGAGGAAAAACAAAACTAAATTCAAATATATAATTTTTTTGGGTCAATCTTAGTTTATACACTTTTAAATCGATGTTTTCCTATTTATATAAAAATCTTTGTTTTACAAATGAATATTTAACGAATGATGCACCCATGACCAGAATTCCCAGAGCCCACTATGGGTTTTCTAAATATAGAGCACAGTAGAAGCTTTTTCCACACGCTATCCCTAATACAAGCTTCAAAGGAAAATCTTTGAAAAGGAGGGGGGGGGGGGGAATCACAGCTCAGGCTCATTCAGCTGTGTCTATTTATTTCAATTTTGGACTATTGAGCCCTGTAAACAACATGCAAGAAAAAAAAATCTATCTATCTATATATATATAGATATATAGATATATATATCTATATATCTATATATATATCTATATCTATATATATAGATATAGATATATATATACACATGGTATCTATACACCCCTCACATTTTTGTAAATATTTTATTTTATCTTTTCATGTGACAACACTGAAGAAATGACATTTTGCTACAATGTAAAGTAGTGAGTGTACAGCTTGTATATAGAAAAAAAAGGAAAGGGGGATGCACAGACCTTGTGCATCACCAAAGATAATATGGCTCTGAGGAAGAAGGTCCTCCATCGAAACGCGTAAGCCACCCTGCAATACCATCTGCTCCTCCAAGATCTTCAGTTCCAGTTGCAGACTATAGATACACTGCTATTGCTGTTGCGTTGTTAAGCTTGTATACCACGTTTGTATGTGAGTATAATCATTGCTGTTTTACCTTTATTAAAATTATCTTTGGTAATGCACAAGGTCAGTGAGCCATCTTTTGCCCTTTTTTCTATATGTTCCAGCTCCAAGGACACCCATTGTTCTGAGGAGGGCAGCAAGACCAGGGACATTCCACACATAAAGGGTTATACTTCTAGACCTAGCACCCAAGCGCAGGAGAATTGCTTTGTGTGTGTTTTTGTACAGCTTGTATAACAGTGTAAATTTGCTGTCCCCTCAAAATAAATCAACACAGCCATTAATGTCTAAACCGCTGGCAACAAAAGTGAGTACACCCCTAAGTGAAAATGTCTAAATTGGGCCCAAAGTGTCAATATTTTGGGTGGCCATCATTTTTTTCCAGCACTGCCTTAACCCTCTTGGGCATGAAGTTCACAAGAGCTTCACAGGTTGCCACTGGAGTCCTCTTCCACTCCTCCATGACAACATCACAGAGCTGGTGAGCCTTCTGTTTGAGCATGCCCCACAGATGCTCAATAGAATTTAGGTCTGGAGACATGCTTGGCCACCTTTACCCTTAGCTTCTTTAGCAAGGTAGTGGTCGTCTTGGAGGTGTGTTTGGGGTCATTATCCTGTTGGAATACTGCCCTGCAGCCCAGTCTTCGAAGGGAGGGGAACATGCTCTGCTTCAGTATGTCACAGTACATGTTGGCATTCATGGTTCCTCAATGAACTGTAGCTCCCCAGTGCTGGCAGCACTCATGCAGCCCCAGACCATGACACTCCCACCACCATTCTTTACTGTAGGCAAGACACACTTGTCTTTGTACTCCTCACCTGGTTTCCGCCACACACATTTGACACCATCTGAACCAAATATGTTTATCTTGGTCTCATCAGACCATAGGACACGATTCCAGTAATCTATTGCCTTAGTCTTCTTTTCTTCAGCAAACTGTTTGCAGGCTTTTTTGTGCATCAACTTTAGAAGAGGCTTCCTTCTGGGACGACAGCCATGCAGACCAATTTGATGCAGTGTGCGGCGTATGGTCTGAGCACTGACAGGCTGACCCCCCACCCCTTCAACCTCTGCAGCAATGCTGGCAGCACTCATATGTCTATTTCCCAAAAACAACCTCTGGATATGACGCTGAACACGCGCACTCAACTTCTTTGGTCGACCATGGCGAGGCCTGTTCTGAGTGGAACCTGTCCTGTTAAACCGCTGTATGGTCTTGGCCACCGTGCTGAAGCTCAGTTTCAGGGTTTTGACAATTTTCTTATAGCCTAGGCCATTTTTATGTAGAGCAACAATTCTTTTTTTCAGATCCTCAGAGAGTTTTTTGCCATGAGGTGCCATGTTGAACTTCCAATGACCAGTATGAGAGAGCGATAACACCAAATTTAACACATTTCAGCTTGTGCCCACCATGCAGCCTGTGTCCACCATGCAGCCTGTGTCAATTATGCAGCTGTGCCCACCATTCAGCCTGTGCCTACCATGCAGCCTGTGTCCACTATTTAGCCTGTGTCCACCATGCAGCCTGTACCCACCATGCAGCCTGTGCCCACCTTGCAGCCTGTGTCCACTATGTAGCCTGTGCCCACCATGAAGCCTGTGTCCACCATTCAGCTTGTGTCCACTATGCAGCCTACTTGTGCAGGGGAGGAGACGAACAGGAGAGCCGTCCAGGGAACACAGCGATAACAGCTTTTATTTCAATTGTTGTGTTCCCGCCGCTCAATGTTATATACAGCCCCGCCCCCTGGGTGTCAGATGCATGAGGGTGTCATTAACAAATAATTAACAAATAATGGCACTGCTGTGTAGCTGCTAAAGGGCAGCACGTTTCTGTGGTGTCAGGAAAGCTATATTGCATGCGTTCCCGACACACACAAATGTGAACGCAGGCTAAATGTTTCAGTTACATTGGTGGTCAGTGTAAATCTTCTCATTACATTGGGGCTTGGTGTAAAATCCTTTCATTCACACTAGTGGCCAGTGTGAATGTCCCCCTTACATTGGTGGTCAGTGTAAATCCCTATTTACATTGGAGGTTACCGTGAATGCTTCTATTAAATTCGTGGTCAGTGTAAATCCCTATTACATTGGTGGCCAGTGTTGAAACTGCTCTTTATATTGGTAGTCGGTAAAAAAAAAAAAAAAATCAGCATTGCCATTGATCACACCCTCCCCCCAGCACTGCCACTGATCCCAGGAATTCTAGGATCCCTAGGAGTTTTCTGTCTATTAATGGGTCCCCTTACCTCCCCAGTCCATGGTGTGCAGGCAGTGAGGAGATGATGTGCTGTAACCTCCAGCAATCAATCAGTAAGCAGTAATGATGTGCAGTAACCTCTAGCAACCAATCAGTGAGCACAGCCTCTGCATCTCCTGTACCATGTCCGCACAGCCTCTACATAGCCTCCTGTACCATGTATATATATATATATATATATATATATATATATACACACACACACATACACACACACACACATGTATATTATATACATGTGTATGCCCTCCCAAGTGTATGACTTTCTTTACTTTGCTGCTATGGGTTCTAGCCCCAGATCTTTTGTAGACCTAGCAAGGCTCCTGCAGGTAAGTAAAAAGCCTTTAGTCTCTCCTAGACATAAATGAACAGTTAACTCCTGCAGTGCAGGCACAACGCCACAGAAGGGAGAAATTTTCTAATTTCCCAGTGTTGGGATTTAGAACAATGATAATGCTATGTTAGAGTCTTCTTTAGGGTACTTTGTACTGGTAAGAAGGATACAGTTTCTGCAAGCTTGACTTGACCATTGAAAAACATGTTAAATGAATGTGTAGCTGCCTTCTCACCCACGTTTCTTTCCAGTAAGGACTGTAGGTCACAGAGTGTATGGTTCAGTGGATGAGTGACATTTATATTGATGACGCACAACAGAGTTTTATAAGTGCTCTGTGCCAGCATATTGTAGATACCTATATTTGGCCTTTACTAAGTCTTCAGTCAACTACAAGTACTTAGCCTTCAAAGCGTGCCTTGCATTAGCATGTAAGATCTGCTTATCTGGGAGTCACTCACTGCCTGACTAAACACTGTTTAGTAAAGGGCAAAGAAAGCATGCACAGAAGAAAAAAAATACTTGCCTGCGTGCCTTCTGGTTACGTTCTTTAGGCAACGGTGATGTTGCTGTGCCACACCTTAAGGTCTTGGAAAAGATGAAGATCCTAAATCTCATGAGAATATGCGTCAGCCATATGCAGATGTATTTTTTTAATGGGATTTGGAATCCTTAGCTTTTGCAGCATCCAGTGATATCACAGGCCCCTCACAAAGGTGGGAGGAGTGGTTCCCCTGTATTAGTGGGAAGAATGGTGCCCTGTGTCAGTGGGAGGAACGAAACCCCTGTGTTAGTGGTCATTGGACACAAAGGTGCCCCTGTGTTAGGGGTGAGTGGACAGAATGGTGCCCCTGTGTCAGTTTGAGGAATGGTGACCTTTGTCTGTAGGAGGAATGGTGCCCTTGTGTTAGTGGTCAGTATACAGAATGGTGCCCCTGAGTTAGTGGTCAGTGGACAAAATGATGCCCCTGTGTTAGTGGTCAGTTTACGGAATGGTGCCCCTGTGTTAGCGTGCAATGGACAAAATGGTGCCTCTGTGTTAGTGGTCAGTATACGGAATGGTGCCCCTGTGTTAGTGGTCAGTATACGGAATGGTGCCCCTGTGTTAGTGGTCAGTATACGGAATGGTGCCCCTGTGTTAGTGGTCAGTATACGGAATGGTGCCCCTGTGTTAGTGGTTAGTATACGCAATGGTGCCCCTGTGTTAGTGGGCAATGGACAAAATGGTGCCCCTGTGTTAGTGGTCAGTATACAGAATGGTGCCCCTGTGTTAGTGGTCAGTATACGGAATGGTGCCCCTGTGTTAGTGGTCAGTTAGTGTGTCAGTTTGAGGAATGGTCAGTATACGGAATGGTGCCCCTGTGTTAGTGGTTAGTATACGGAATGGTGCCCCTGTGTTAGTGGTCAGTGGACAAAATGGTGCTCCTGTGTTAGTGGTCGGTGGACAAAATGGTGCCTCTGTGTTAGTGGTCAGTGGGAGGAATAGTGCCCCTGTATCAGTTAAAACAATCAAACCCCTGTGTCAGTGGGAGAAAGGTGCCTTTGTGTCAGTGGGAAATGGTGTCCCCCCAGTATTGGTGTTCATTGCAACTTACTATGCAAGATCCATATCCTGCGCCACTCTTCTGGACGCCTCCTGGACAATACAGGTACCTTCAGGAACAAGGGGAGCATTTTGCCCGATGGTGCCTGATACATTGCTGGGTGTTGAAAGACTCTGCGCTCCAGCGCCTACCACTCTGCATACAACAGCGCCCTCACCGTGGCTTGCAGTGAAAAAGCCTTGCATTCTGGCCTTCTTATAGAAGAGATTGGTATAGGGCAACCAGTGGGCTGTAACTGGCCTGCAGGATTGATGCTGTATTCTGTCCTGTTTTCTGTTGCAACTAATGAGATTCAACCCTGCATTAGAATAAGATAGTTTAAGAAATAAAGTTTCAATCTGATTCCTCTATTGGACAATACCAACAAGTGCTACTTGAGCCTTGCAGATAAATAAGGCCCATTAAAATGTCTCATTTCCTATCGGATGTAGAGCCTTTGATATGTAAAAATCACCTTGTTATACTTCTAACCAACAAATGGGTCTCAGGTGCATAGAATCCTATTAACGGTATTCTTTCTCTGAAAAAAAAAAAGCAGAAAGCTTAATTCCGGGGCCACGGCTCTGGGGCAAGCAATCTGTTGACCTGAATAACTCTCCAAAATTTCAATAGATAATATATTCTCTGCATAGTCTAAGAAGCTTGTTGTAAACCAGCAGAAGGAAGTAGCTAAAATAGCAGATAAGTAGTAGTATAGCATTTCCAGCTGTCATACCAACACTAGGGTGTCTACTTAGAATTCTTTTCACGCAACTCTTACCCAGGATTCACACAATTTTCCAAAACAAAAGTCTGAAGTTTGGGTGAAAGTTTTTTGAATCTTGTGTGAAAACATTAAAGATGGAAACAGACAGAATATGCAGTGTAGGCAGCATTGGCTTTTGTCAATGGTTACATAGTTAGTCAGATTGAAAAAAGACACAAGTCCATCTAAGTTCAACCAATAAAAAATAGAAATATAAAAAAAAAATACAATCCCATATACACAAACCTTCACCCACAGTTGATCCTGAGGAAGGCAAAAAACCCCAGCAAAGCATGATCTAATTTGCTACAGCACAGGAAAGAATTTCTTCCTGATCCCCCGAGAGTCAATTGGATATTCCCCGGATCAACTTTACCTATAAATGTTAGTATCCAGTTATATTATTTACATTAAGGAAATAATCCAGGCCTTTTTTAAAGCAATCTACTGAGCTGGCCACAGTGGCGTCACTAGGGTTGGTGTCACCCGGTGTGAAAAAAAATTGGTGTCACCCCCCCCTCCACCAACTATAGTCCTCCCTCAGTATATAGATAGACACCCCCCCAGTGCAGACCCCCATCAGTATAGACACCCCCCAGTGCAGACCACCCCATCAGTGTAGACACCCCCTCAGTGCAGACCCCCCATCAGTGTAGACACCCCATCAGTATAGACACCCCCCAGCTCAGACCCCCCCATCAGTATTGACACCCCCTAGTGCAGACCCCCATCAGTATTGACACCCCCTCAGTGCAGACTCCCCATCAGTATAGACACCCCCCATCAGTGCAGACCCCCCATCAGTGTAGACACCCCATCAGTATAGACACCCCCCCAGTGCAGACCCCCCATCAGTATAGACACCCCCCATCAGTGCAGACCCCCCTCAGTGCAGACCCCCCCATCAGTATAGACACCCCCCAAGTGCAGACCCCCCACCAGTATAGACACCCCCCTCTGTGCAGACCCCCCCATTAAAATAGACACCCTCCCTCAGTGCAGACCCCCCATCAGTAAAGACACCCCCCGAGAGCAGACCCCCCCCATCAGTATAGACACCCCTCTCTCCTCCCATACTGCCCCCCCTGCACATGTCCATCTACACATAATAAAGTGTACAGATTTCAGGGACGGATATACACAGTGGTGAGTGTCCCTTGGGCTCCTCCTGTGTGGATGTAAACAGAAAGGAGGGGGAGGCGGCTTCGGTCCACTCCGCTGAGGGACACAGCTGCATGACCTGAGAAGCGCAGATCAGGACAGCGGCCGGTGTTAGCGGTGCTGCTACCCATGGGTGTCACCCCTCTTGCGGGTGCAGCCCACCTCCCCCCCCAACGACACCACTGGCTGGCCAGAACCACCTCTGGAGGGAGTCTATTACACATTTTCACAGCTCTTACTGTGAAGAAACCTTTCCATATTTGGAGATGAAATCCCTGTTCCTTCAGATGTAAAGAGTGCCGCTGTTTTTTTATTTTTTGCGCTAGAAACAAAAAACGAGTGACAATTTTGAAATAAAAACAATATTTTTTACTTTCTGCTATAATACATATCCAATAAAAAATGTAAAATCTCACATTTCTTTATCAATTTAGGCCAATATGTATTCAGCTACATATTTTTGGTAAAAAAAAATCCCAATAAGCTTGAATACTATTTAGAGATATGTCACCATTATGTATTGCTATTGCAACACTGTGAATAACCCTATGGGAATCTGGATTGTTTCATCCATACATATATTTTATGTTTACTTTTTGACATTTACTGTTATTGCAATATTATAGACGAATCTATAGGACCTTGCAACTTCCCACTCATATATATATATATATATGTGTATATATATATATATGTATGTATGTATGTATATATCCCTTAGTCCCACTTATACCCTTTGATCTAAAATTTAAATGTGGCATTATATTGCCAGAGCCATTACGCCGTAATACATTTCATGAAAAGGATTAAATATGATGGGACGTTGCAAAATTAGGTAGATATGACCTCTCTAAACCTCATGTGTACTTTCATCTACAATAGTATACTAGAACTGCATACGATATTGCAATAAATGGTTCCCAAGGCAAACCATGCTTAGGATACACTAAAATAATATAATAAAATAATATAATAATAAAAAACAAAAAACACACACTAAGAACTTTTTTTTTAATTTTTATCTTAAATTCTATTTTTTACCATTTATTACTCTCATTATTAATACTTCTAGCAAGTACCAATTAAGAACTCATTATTTATTAAAATTATTTGAACCTTCATTCACAGGATTGTTCCTCTTTGCTCTAGTATACCGCAATGGCCTGCACGCATCCGGGAGGGGCAGGGGCAGGGGCAGGTGAAGTTTCATGTATACATCTCCCCTCTGGGGGAACCATTGTACAGTTGAGAAAGTACCCAGGGAACAGCATCCCGCACCTACAAATAACAACCAATTGTCATTTTCTTTTGCTCAAAAATCTTTTGCTCCATTTTGTAGTTTTTACTACCCAATGCATAGAAACCAACATTAACACAACAGGTAGGTGATCGTTGGATCATTCAACCTGTAAATGGTTACTAACACAAACAGAGCAGGGAAAGAAACTACAAAATCCTTGTATTCATCGCAGTGGGAAAAGATCTGTGAACCCGTCTGGGAGGAAGGCCGTCGCAAATACCCACCGCAGCCGATCTCATTCCTGGTTCACCAGGGAGAGATAGGAAGGAATTTGGCTACAGTGGGGGAAACCCCCCAGACGACGTCTATGAGGACGAAATGCATCGGGCAGGACCCCATTGTCGCCACTTTTTCTCACAGCGCTGTTTTATGTTTTGGATCTACATGTGAGTGTACATCTATTTATTTTAAATAAAATTTTTTTTGTTTTTCGGATTTACACTATGTGGCCCTTCTTTTCTTTCCTTATCCTACCACATCATTTCCTGGTCCGTGGAATGTTGCTTTGAGGGGTTTACCTACGGAACACCCCACCCTCCTAGGATCTACATGACCACCTATATCCGTGAGATTGCCCACAGCCTTCCTGATCCGGGTGCTACTTGTAGGAATACAGTAATCCGCGAGACAATATCCTTCTTGGAGCCTAACACAGCCACTCACCACCTAAGCCTTATCTGCCCCAATTCGGCGTATGCCCCATTGGGTCCACCTTATCCGGTAAGCCTTTTCATCTCTCGGTGGTAGTGAGCTGGTCCGCATTTGGGATGCCAAAATAATTCTTCATAATTTCGTTTATACCATATTTTTATAAGGACTACTTACCTGTAAGGTTCAGTCATAATGTCTACATGAGGACTACCTGTTCATGTCAGATACAGTTGATCCCTTTCACTGCACATTGACTGGTCCATATTAAGTTTGACATTGTTTAGCGCTACACTTTTTTGTTGTTTTTCACTAAGATATATATGGCAACTTACCAATTATATTTATTTAACCAGTTTAGATGAACTCTTCTTTTTCAATTATGCCCTTGAAGAAGGATTGAAATAGAATGTATTCCGAAACGCGTCGGACCTGAAAAGAGTTCATCATACATGTGCTATTTTTTAACAGATAAGAAATTGTTCAAAATTATGTTTACCACATAATGTGTCTTTGTGGTTTGTGATGTTTACAATGTCTTTTAACATATGAGAATTTTTGAATAAATAAAAATACTTCTTTTATTCTTCACATTAGTGTGTACCTCTCCACTTTATAATAAACTATATGCAAGTGCCGGAAAAATCCACTTAGGGGAACCCCATTTTCTTTGAATGTAATTTTTGGATGTGGCATGGCCTCCCCCCTTATTAACCTAGGTGAGCTAATCACTCTCTCTTTTAACTCTACCCAGGACAGGACAACATTAGCGGCCCTGCGGGTTCTCTGACAGCTCCATACATAGTCTCCTGGCAGGCACCACACAATGGGCAGAGTAGCCCCTGAGCCCAGTCCTTGTAGCTCTCAGCCATTCGTCTTCCTGGCAGCACAGTACATATTTAGGAATCCCTCTCAGCTCGTGGCTACCCACCCTTGCTTGTGGTGGAAGCCAATCAATGTTCTTATGTGTCCTCCCCTCTCCCTGCACTCAGTGCCAGAAATGTCCTGTGGTGGCCAGGAGGAATGTTTTGCCAGGTGGTTTAATGATACCTTGGATAACATGGTACCACAGATAACATGGCACTAAGGATAATGGGGCATCCCAAGTAACAGGTCACCCAGCACAACATGGTACTATGGATAACAGGTCACCACAGATAAGAAGACACCCTGGATAATGGGGCACCAATGGTAACAAGACACTCCAGAACACGGGGCACTATGGATAATGTGATACCATAGTTAACAGGGAACCTCAGGAAAAACAAGACACCCCAGATAATAGGGCACCAAGAAAAACAAGACACCATAGAAAATGGGGCACTATGGATACCATATCTCCAGATAACAGGGCACCATAAATAATAGGTATTCTGCAGGGACTTTAAAGCATGTATAGGCACCTAGTGCTTTGGGAATCCTTTGTCATGTATCTCATGTTTTTATTAATCAAAGATTGTATATAGATTTATCGATAGTGTAAAAACAACTATTAAATTGTTTGAAAGCTTAATAAAAACACAATAAGATTTACTAAAACCATTGTAGTTAACCTAGGTAGGATAACTGTCATAAAAAATATGTTATGGTAATTCATGATGATGCAGGCCAAGCTGATCAGACAAAAGTGACAGTTACAATTGTTGGGACAACCTAGAAAATTGACAGGAGTGCTTATAGTCTTTTTTCCACATAGTTTAAGGCTTTAGTCACATCTTTCCATGCTTATTTTCATGCACTTTTTATAAGCAACAACAATCATGTATTTTCATGGTCTACCTTTGTCATCAATAGGCCCTTGGATGCTTTCATGTATCGAAAAACAGATAAGCCACATCAATGCATCATACATACAGTAAACTAGTGCTATTTTAAAACAATGGGTAACCTGTGTCTAGGGCTTACCCTGGAGGAGCCTTGAGAATCAGACAGGTTCTCCCAAAGTTGTACAGAGGCTGCCGGTCACACAAGCTCAGTCCCACACACACTGATAATTTAGGCTCAGTCTAGGGGATGTCTTTTTAGTATTTATTGCTGGAGAACTAGAGAGGGATTTAGTATTACGGGATGCTCCAAAATGATTAGTATCAATAATGGGAGGACACATTTCTCACTAATCTTCTAATACCAGTTTTTCCTGGTGGTAACAGGGAATGGCCAGTATATCTAGGACCCTACAGCAGCAATCCATATAGCCACTTCTGGCACTCAGTTCTCCTCTAGCACTTGCACAACTATTAGTCCACAGCAAAGTCTGTACTCATTGTGTCCCAGGAACTGTCTTCCACCCAGCATCCACAGGTAGATCCTCAGTGAGGGAGATAACAAGATCCTTGTCCAGACCCAGACTTTCATATAGTGCCCTCCAACAAATATCTATTGGCAATCTTCTCCAGGCCCTTGGCTCAGCAGCTGCTGAGGCCGAAACTGCAATCTCCTGTCTCCAGGGGCAGCAGCCCCAAGGGGACTTGAACCCTCTCTTGAGGGAAAAGAACACTCTGGCAAGGCTTCCAAAACACCTGCCCTCCAACAAATATCTATTGGCAATCTTCTCCAGGCCCTCGGCTCAGCAGCTGCTGAGGCCCAAACTGCAATCTCCTGTCTCCAGGGGCAGCAGCCCCAAGGGGACTTGAACCCTCTCTTGAGGGAAAAGAACATTCTGGCAAGGCTTCCAAAACACCTCCCCAGCCACCTTAAGGATGCCTCCCTCCAGAGATTTGCTGGGGCATGATAAATATTCATACTGATCATTTGAATCTCCCTGGCCTATGCTCTGGAAACTTCTTTCAGAGGCAGGTGGGAGGAATCAAACTGTCAGCTCAGGAAAGCCTAATTAGATTAAAACAATCACCTCACCACTCACTACAATGAAGCTCAAAAATGAAATTTAACCTAGCAGCCTAACTAGAGGAGGGTGCTACACCTGTTTAGGCAGGGCCTGGGGCTGTGGTGCCCAACCTGGTAGAGATCACACATACACAGCCCGTGATGTTGTATAATATCTTGTATATTGTAATAAGGTTAACGGAAATATTTGCAGATATTAGCTATAGGCACTGTTATTCAAGTGAATGAATGTAAATATTAAACTCAGTGCTGCTCCGATAAAACAAAGAATAATAAAATATCATATAAAGTGTCTACATTAATATAATCAATCTCATAGGATTAACAATATAAAGTGCTCAGTGCAAATATAGTGCAAATATAGTGCAAACATCTAAGGTGCAATCATATAAAGTCCATCCATATAATTATATGGTGTGCTGAGCTTATGCAACTTATACGGTTAGTGCAGACCTTGGTGACACTCCGTGCTCCCCTCCTTGGTCCCCACTCACCAACAATAATCTTTAAACACGCCTGGTATACAAGTTGAAATATCGTCTTCCACCAATAACTGGGACTGCTGGATGTAGTCTGTATATAGGTGAAGGTATCACCCTTCTTCCACTGATGAGCTCAAAGAGACGTCAGGTATATCCTATGTCCAGATGAACATATCACCTTCCAAACTCTCCCAGTGGTATATCCATATAATAGACGTATGGCAATGAAGAGAAAATGATATATAGCGTAATACTGCTAAACTTATTTGTTAAAAGCCTAAATCATTACATCAAAAGATTAATACCATGCAAAAAAAAAAAATGTCGCATTGGTGTGCAAACAACCGTCACTAGGTCTCCTCCACTTGACGCGTTTCGCCCCTCCCACTGGGGATCTTCAGAAGCTGGAGGTGCCCAGTATTATGTATTAAGTCCCGCCTACTACACCCGGTTACTCCTACTCCTCTCATTGTATGCACAGTATAAATTCAGCCACTTCCTGTTTCTGCCAGAACTGGAACTGTTGTTACCGTCATCTTAGTACTCCCATAGACTTTGTTGCGCAGTATAAATTCACCCACTTCCTGTTTCCGCCAGAACTGGAAGTGATGTTACTGCCATCTTAGTACTCCCATAGACTTTGTTGGAGTGTGTATGTTATGTTCAGTGACTTCCTGTTTCCTTTCACTACACCCAACAATGTGTGTACTCGGTGTGAGGTCACTTCCTGCTTTCACAGGAAGTGACCTCACATGTTGTTATTTATTCTTTATCCTTACACCCAACAATATAAGTGTCTTATGTGAGATCACTTCCTATGACCGCAGGGAGTGTGTATGCTGCCATTTTGGTGCTTACAGCCCTTATCAATGTATATGACATGCTTAGTTATCTGTCATTTATGTAGGAAAAAGCATATATGTCATTCCAGTACTCCTACTGTGTATCTATCGAGTATTGCTGTTATTAAGTCATAGAGTCTCATCTTAACTCAATACCACAAAAGATATCTAGAAACTCCCCGCTAGTACAATCGAGGGACTATGCAACCAATACAATATTATGCTTTACATATCAATATCTCTGATGGTCCTATGTTACAATCATTATTACAACAAATACAATCTAGTGCATTTTACAAACCAATAACATGTTCAGATTAGTTGACAACATTAAAAATTTAAATTAAATTTAAAAATACTAAACATATCTTTTAATAATTACTTATAAAACAATTGACATCTAGATCTACATTTAACCCTTTCGGTGTTAGTGACTGTAAGTGGTATATCCATTGGGTTTCATTTTGTGAGATAGCCTGTTTCATATGAGTGCCCCTCCAGTGTCTCTCTACTCTATCAATGCCACAAAAAGACAATTTAGAAAGATCCCTATTGTGGAATCTCCTAAAGTGGTATGATAAACTATGCTTGCGAAAGCCCTTTTTTATGTTATTGATGTGTTCTTGTAGTCTTACGCTCAATTCTCTGTTGGTTCTACCCACATATTGGAGACCACACTCGCATTCCAAGGGGTATGTGACGTGTGTGGTACCACATGTGATGAATTTGGGTATTTCATATACTTGTCCAGTGGCTCTGGATTGGAAATGTGTTGTTTTCTTCTTTCCTTTCTTACAAGTTTTACATGTCAAACATTTACCACATTCAAAAAATCCTGATCTGATCAAACAAAAGTGACCATTTTCTTAGGAGGGTCAGGAATACCTTTAACAATTCTATCCTTCAATATTGGTGACGTCTGTAAATGAATTTTGGTTGTTTGGGTAATATTTTGACTAGCACGGGATCCCTGAGCAGAACGGGCCAATGTGTATTGATTATCCTTTCTATTTGTTTATGTTGTCTATTAAACTCTGTGCAGAAGGTTAACTCATATTCCTCTTTCTTTTTTGTTTTGGGGGTAAGTAATTCTTTTCTATCCATTAGTCCTACTTCTTTTTGTATTTTAATGAGCCGTGGGCGTTTGTATCCCTTTTGCTCAAATCTGTCTAATAACATGTTGGATTGTACTTGGTAATCTTCTCGGAGAACACAATTTCTTTTCACTCTCATTAACTGGCTTTTAGGTATACCTGAAATCCATTTAGGATGGTGACCACTTGAGGTGGGAACATAACTATTTCCTGTCTGTGGTTTTAAAAAATGTGCATGTATATTCACTGTTTCCTTGTTTAAAAATGTCTAACTCCAATAATTTATTTTTATTTACTATAACCATCCGCGAAAGAGATGTTTTACTTATTGATATTAATATGTTATAAAAATTCTTCCAATGTGTTCTTGGCTCCCTCCCAGATTAAAAAAATGTCATCAATATACCTTCTATAGATTTTAAATCCCGGGATTTTTCCTTCCAAATATTTCTTCTGACTCCCACTTGCTCATAAATATGTTTGCCACGTGGGAGCATATTTTGCTCTGATGGCGACACCCTTTATTTGTTTATAGAATTGTTCGTCGTGTCAAAAGTAGTTATTTTCCATTGCTAATTTGAATGTGTCCAGCATAAATTCTGTTTGAGTGTTTGTTTTGGAATGCAGAGCCCATTTATTCTTTATTCTCAATTTATGCTGGACACATTAAAATTACAAACATAATTCACCCATAATTCACCCACTTCCTGTTCCGATGGAAGCAAGAAGTGGCTGGATTTATACTGCGCATACTGTACAATCAGAGGATTAGGAGTAACCGGGTGTAGTAGGTGGGACTTAATACATAAAAGGGAACCAGGCGCCCCCAGCTTCTGAAGATGCCCAGTGGGAGGGGCGAAACGCGTCAAGCTGAGGAGACCTAGTGATGGTTGTTTTTTTTTTGCATGGTTTTAATCTTTTGATGTAAGTGTAATTATTTTGGATTTTAACAAATACATTTTGCAGTATTACACTATGTATAATTTTCTCTTCATTGCCATACGTCTATTTTTTGGATATCCGGCCACCGGGAGATTTTGGAAAGTGATATGTTCATCTGGACATAGGATATACCTGAGGTCTCTTTTAGCTCATCATTGAAAGAAGGGTGATACTTTCACCTATATACAGAATACATCCAGCAGTCCCAGTTATTGGTGGAAGACGATATTTCAACTTGTATACCAGGCATGTTTAACCACTTCCTGTCTGCACTATAGCCGAAATATGGCTACAGCGTGGACCTACTTTGCCGGGAAGGCGTCCATAGATGTCTTCCCATGCTCGAGCGGCCTGCGCGCCCCCTACAGACTCGGTCGATCACAGATCGGAGTAAGAGGTCGATCCCTTACCACGTGATCAGCTGTCAGCCTGTCAATATCTGCCATAAAGCCCCGACTGGTGGAGGGCTGCAGTGATGGTTGACTTTCTACAACTTTCTCCCATCTCCCGACTGCATCTCTGAAACTCAGCCACAGTGATCTTTGGGTTCTTCTTTACCTCTCTCACCAAGGCTCTTCTCCCCCGATAGCTCAGTTTGGCCAGTCGGCCAGCTTTAGGAAGGGTTCTGGTCGTCCCAAATGTCTTCCATTTAAGGATTATGGAGGCCACTGTGCTCTTAGTAACCTTAAGTTCAGCAGAAATGTTTTTGTAACCTTGGCCAGATCTGTACCTTGCCACAATTCTGTATCTGAGCTCTTCAGGCGGTTCCTTTTGACCTCATGATTCTCATTTGCTCTGACATGCACTGTGAGCTGTAAGGTCTTATATAGACAGGTGTGTGGCTTTCCTAATCAAGTCCAATCAGTATAATCAAACACAGCTGGACTCAAATGAAGGTGTAGAACCATCTCAAGGATGATCAGAAGAAATGGACAGCACCTGAGTTAAATATATGAGTGTCACAGCAAAGGGTCTGAATACTTAGGACCATGTGATATTTCAGTGTTTCTTTTTTAATAAATCTGCAAAAATGTCAACAATTATGTGTTTTTCTGTCAATATCGGGTGCTGTGTGTACATTAATGAGGGAAAAAATGACATTAATGAGGAAGAAAATGATTTTAGCAAATGGCTGCAATATAACAAAAAGTGAAAAATTTAAGGGGGTCGGAATACTTTCCGTCCCCACAGTACTAATGATTACAGAGTTGCACGAATGTGTGCCTTTAATAACTGTCTAGTGTGACTTATAGCAGGACTACGATATAGCGGCGGAAAAAGTGGACACTAACTGACACTTTGGGACCAATGACACTATTACAGTGTTCAGTGCTAAAAATATGCACTGTCACTGTACTAATGACACTGGGCTGGGAAGGTGGTTAACATCAGGGATGATGAAAGGGTTAACTGTGTGCCTAGCCAGTGTTCCAGTGTAGTGGAAGTGAAAGGCATGGATTTCTAGTGAAAGGCATGGTTCGGTGTTCCCGCTTTACAGAAACAAAGGATTTGTGCCTTATGTACTGACAGAACGGCAATCTGCCTTGTTTATATAGGCAGACTGCTGCTCTCAGGGCCGGGACAAGGGGTGGGCTGCCCTGGGCACTGAGATATCATGTAAGGTGGGGGGGGGGCACCACAACGAGAGTGGGAGGAGGGGATGTGTGCTGAGAAGGGACATTTGGGGGGCGGCAGGGTTTAGGAATTGTTCTAGGAGGGAACAATTGTTCCAGCCATTGCTTCTCACACCTTGGAGTCTATTTATAAAACTTGTGTTGGATGAATGTTGCACACATTTTTGCAGGCTGGACAAATCTTTTCCATATTTTCTGTAATACATCAATTCCTATGATTGTCAGCTTCATCTAGTGGCCAAAATGTGTATAGTTTTTCTGAACTACCTCAATGAGAAAATTTACCACATTTTGGCCACTAGATGGAGCTGGGGTTTGTGGAAGTTAATCTATTACATAAAATATGGGAACATCTGTACAGCTTACATGACTGGGTATGACGTTGGTCCAACAAATGTTTCATAAATAGACCCTTTGATGTCGGCTTCTTTTTGAGGATGCAGCAAGTATGCAGCAACCCTCTAGATGTTTTCCCCTCTAGCAATGCTGTAGAGGTGGAGTAATGGCAGATTTACCTTAATACATACAGTGCCTTGCAAAAGTATTCACCCCCTTGGCTTTTTACCTATTTTGTTACATTACAGCCTTTATTTCAATGTTTTTTTAATCTGAATTATATGTGATGGATCAGAACACAATAGTCTAAGTTGGTGAATTAAAATTAGAAAAATATATACATAAAACTATTTTTCAGAAATAAAAAACTGATAATTGGTATGTGCGTATGTATTCACCCCCTTTGTTATGAAGCCCATAAAAAGCTCTGGTGCAACCAATTACCTTCAAAAGTCACATAATTAGTGAAATGATGTCCACCTGTGTGCAATCTAAGTGTCACATGATCTGTCATTACATATACACACCTTTTTAAAAGGCCCCAGAGGCTGCAACACCTAAGCAAGAGGCACCACTAACCAAACACTGCCATGAAGACCAAGGAACTCTCTAAACAAGTAAGGGACAATGTTGTTGAGAAGTACAAGTCAGGGTTAGGTTATAAAAAAATATCCAAATCTTTGATGATCCCTAGGAGCACCATCAAATCTATCATAACCAAATGGAAAGAACATGGCACAACAGCAAACCTGCCAAGAGACGGCCGCACACCAAAACTCACGGACCGGGCAAGGAGGGCATTAATCAGAGAGGAGCACAGAGACCTAAGGTAACCCTGGAGGAGCTGCAGAGTTCCACAGCAGAGACTGGAGTATCTCTACATAGGACGACAATAAGCCGTACGCTCCATAGAGTTGGGCTTTATGGCAGAGTGGCCAGAAGAAAGCCATTACTTTCAGCAAATAACAAAATGGCACGTTTTGAGTTTGTGAAAAGGCATGTGGGAGACTTCCAAAATGTATGGAGGAAGATGCTCTGGTCTAATGAGACAAAAATCTAACTTTTTGGCCATCAAAGAAAATGCTATGTCTGGCGCAAACCCAACACATCACATCACCCAAAGAACACCATCCCCACTGTGAAACATGGTGGTGGCAGCATCATGCTGTGGGGATGTTTTTCAGCAGTCAGGACTGGGAAACTGGTCAGAGTTGAGGGAAAGATGGATGTTGCTAAATACAGGGATATTCTTGAGCAAAACCTGTACCACTCTGTGTGTGATTTGAGGCTAGGACAGAGGTTCACCTTCCAGCAGGACAATGACCTCAAACACACTGCTAAAGCAACACTTGAGTGGTTTAAGGGGAAACATGTACATGTGTTGGAATGGCCTAGTCAAAGCCCAGACCTCAATCCAATAGAAAATCTGTGGTCAGACTTAAAGATTGTTGTTCACAAGCGCAAATCATCCAACTTGAAGGAGCTGGAGCAGTTTTGCAAGGAGGAATGGGCAAAAATCCCAGTGGTAAGATGTGGCAAGCTCATAGAGACTTATCCAAAGCGACTTGGAACTGTGACAGCCGCAAAAGGTGCCTCTACAAAGTATTGACTTTAGGGGGGTGAATAGTTATGCACATTGACTTTTTCTGTTATTTTGTCCTATTTGTTGTTTGCTTCACAATAAAAAAAAAACATCTTCCAACTTGTGGGCATGTTCTGTAAATTAAATGATGCAAATCCCCAAACAATCCATGTTAATTCCAGGTTGTGAGGCAACAAAATGCAAAAAATGCCAAGGGGGGTGAATACTTTTGCAAGGCACTGTAGTACTTTTCACAGATAAACTGAGATTCAGTATTTACTTACGGAGTCATTTTTTTGTTCAATCCTTCTCCAAAACTACAGGTGCACTTTAAGTAAAACATTTTTTTTTTTTTACATAAGAGTTCCGCTCGCTCTAATGCTTTATTATCCAGCCTGCAAAAAAGCGGCAATAGGATTTGATGCTTCCAGCAGGCAGCTCTGGAGCAGGCTGTACAGAGGAAATGATTTAAACGTCCCACCTCGCCTTGTTCTGCTGCGTTATTTATGGAAATCTAATGTGATCGGTGGGGGAGAAATATGATGCTCATTTTAATGGAAGGCTACAACTGAATATGGTTTGGACAATTGTAGAATAGGAAGTGTCCCAGGAGTCTGCTGGGCTGCTTATTTATAACCCTCTACCCAAAATCCTTTGTAAGTCTTGCTAGCCTAATAAGACTACCTCTACTAAATATTCTCTCCCTAAATGCTCCTTCTGTCCCATGGATAAAGATAGAAGTGCTTTGGAAATATTTAGTAAGGCAGTGCAAAATATCTACAGGGCGTTCAACATCCTTTCTCCACCTTTTTACCCCAGAAGAGCCCTTATAATAATAATGTTTTGATCATGGGAAACCTAAAAACAAATAATTGAAGGTTAGTGGGAAGAATATTCCTTACATTGGTGATCAGTGAGAAGAATGCCCCTTACATTGGTGGTCAGTGGAAAGAATGTCCCTTACATTGGTGGTCAGAGGGAAGAATGTCCCTTACATTGGTGGTCAGTGAGAAGAATGTCCCTTAGCCTCGGTTCACACCAGAGGCGGCACGACTTGCAGGTCGCCTCACCAAGGCGACCTGCACACGACTGCCGGGGCGACTTGCAAGACGACTTCTGTATAGAAGTCTATGCAAGTCGCCCCTAAAGTAGTACAGGAACCTTTCTTCTAAGTCGGAGCGACTTGCGTCGCTCCGATTAAAACGGTTCCATTGTACAGAATGGGAGGCGACTTGTCAGGCGGCTAGGTCGCCTGACAAGTCGTCCCCGTGTGAACCGAGCCTTACATTGGTGGTCAGAAGGAAGAATGTCCCTTACATTGGTGGTCAGAGGGAAGAATGTCCCTTACATTGGTGGTCAGTGAGAAGAATGTCCCTTACATTGGTGGTCAGTGGAAAGAATTCTCCTTACATCAGTGATTAGTGGGAAGAATGTCCCTTACATTGGTGGTCAGAGAAAAGAATGTCCCAGAGAAAAGAATGTCCCTTACATTGGTTGTCAGTGGAAAGAATGTCCCTTACATTGGTGGTCAGTGGCAAGAATGTCCTTTACATTGATGGTCAGTAGGAAGATTGTCCCTTACATTGGTTGTCAGTGGAAAGAATGTCCCTTACATTGGTGGTCAGTGGGAAGAATGTCCCTTACATTGGTGGTCAGTGGGAAGAATGTCCTTTACATTGGTGGTCAGTGGAAAGAATGTCCCTTACATTGGTGGTCAGTGGAAAGAATGTCCCTTACATTGGTGGTCAGCGGGAAGAATGCCCTTTACATACTATAGGTGATCAGTGGCAAGAATGTCCCTTATATTGCAAAAGAAATCCTGCAATGTCGTATGGAAGGGAATTGGGACTATACGATACCCAGGAAATATTGAGAATGAAAGTAATGCAAAGATAAAAAATGACAAAGTCTATTATATCAATATATAAAAAGAGGAAAAAACACTTTAAAGTGGAGTTCCACCCAAAAGTGGAACTTCTGCTCATTTGTTTCCTCCCCCCTTCTGATGCCACAATTGCCACCTTTCAGGGGGGAGGTGGGTCAGGATACCTTTGACAGGTATACTGTTGCCACTTCCAGGAGCCACAGCCGCGGCTTTTGATGTCACCGCTGGGATCCCTTTTCCCTTCCTCCTCCTTCCCCTGTCGCCGGGCCAGTAGGGGAGAGGAGCCGAGCCTTGCGCATGCACAGTAGGGTTCCCGGTGTGAAGCCATAAGGCTACACTCCCGATTCCCTCACACGCAATGGCAGCGGCAGCACCGGACAGCTGATGGAAACGTCATCTGCGGTGATGACATCGCTGGACTCCAGGGCAGGTACGTGTCCTATTATAAAAGCCAGCAGCTGCAGTATGTGTAACTAATGGCTTTTAATTTTTGCAGCGGTGGGCGGACCTCCGCTTTAACTGCACCTTTAAATGAAAAGTAACAGTAATTTCAATACAACAAATACAAAGGGGTGAGCCCCATGCCTGTAAAATATAGCTGAACTGAGTGGACATAAAGACCTGTGTGTCTTTAAATGTTTTTCCTCTTTTGAGGTTTTTATATATTGATATAATAAATTTTATAGTTTTTTATCTTTACATTACTTTCATTAGCAATATTTAGTTGATATCATATAGTCCCAATTCCCTTCCATACCCCATTGTGAGGTTTCTTTTGCATTGTTTTACAGGGATAGATACCCTCTTTCTTAATTTTCTCTGGACCTTGGAACCTAGCTGCATTGGTCTCCGTTACATTGGTGGTCAATGAAAATAATGTCCCTTACATTGGTGGTCAGTGGGAAAAATGTAATTCTTAGGCACCTTAGGATGGGAGATCAATCAGCCACAGCTCAAATAACCATAAACAACCTCTGGATGAACCCTAGGTTTGCACAGAACCCTGGTTGAGAAACTCTAGTGTTCAATTTACAGTATTTCACTGAAGTCTGGCGAAATGCTTTGCACACTGATCATTGTATACATGCACAGCAGTGACTAGGTTGCGTATATCTCACATTTGTGCCTGTCTGTGCTTGACAATGCTTCCTGGAAACATTTACTTTATTACAGTTATTTATATAACACAGACAATTTATACAGCAATTTACATACTGTACACTCACATCCAGTCCCTGCCTTTGAGGAGCTTACAATCTAAGTTCCCCACTTCAAATGCACATGTACTACCTAAATTTACCTTATTCTAGGTGGTAGTCAGCCCAGGATAATTTTTGTAGTTCGTCTGGTCGCTTGGTTTTTCCCTAAACTCAGTGAAGCTGATATTTCTCTCTGCTGCCAGTAGGTGTCACTGGTACCTCTGGCTATAGTATTAGATGCCACAGGGAAACCTGGTTATGAATATTTATATTTCCTCTAGCCAACCAGTGGGAGGTTCATTAAGATTGGTGCATACTTCCAGACAGGTTTCCTGCTGTACTATATATTTAGTTAGTTATTTGGCTGCCCAGGTCAGAAGAAGGGGTTAATATTTCTTGCCGCCTTCCCTGATCATGTTCGACGGCTTTTACCGGGGCCCAGCCTCCTCTCCCATGTGATATAAAAGGGAAGGGGTTCGGGTCCCTGGGGGAGCGAGGAAGTAGGCACGAGATCGGGAGCTTTGCCGAAGCTTGCTGGGACCTGTGGTCCAAGTTCCTGTGACTATGAATACCTCTACTCGAGTTCTTCAAGTTATGGACTACACCCAAAAGGCTTTTGTCTATGCAGGTACATTGGGGCAGCCACAACTGAGAAATAACGTTTATTCATTCATAACATTTACGTTATACATGTTTGGCTGAATTCTCAGTAAAAGTTGTTCAACTGCCAAGAGCCTGGTCTGAAGTTATTCAAGAGGTGCATGTTGGGTCTTGACATATTCCTAGAGAATCTGGGTCTGTAATAGCACTATGGGGTATATGTAACACCACTACAGAAGGTTAACTCGCAAGGTAAATAAGAGGAGGTAGATGACATGGGTAACCAGAAGAAAGAACAACTACTGGGAACAACTACTGGGACAACAGTTTGGCTCTGGACTTCATCCAGACCAGCCCACTTTATTTTGCAAACACGCACAAAAGCAAGTGAATAAGTGAAGTGGGAGGGCTAACGTCATGCAGAAACATCGCTACAGCCTTATTGGCTGAAATTTCAGAAACCAACATTGCTGCACAGCCATTGGCTGCCTTTCAGCAATGCAGGGGCGCTGAAGCTAAGCCGGGTTGCACACTATGAAGTGAGGTAATGGGCAGTGCAGATGACAGGTCTCTTCCATACATGCCGGACAAACTTGCGCCGGCCAACCCCGATGGCCACCCAAGCCCCCCCATTCACTGGCCATTAGCTGTTCTACTTTATTTCTATTATAGGCGGTACAGCCAGTGGTGTATTTTGGTTTCGTGCTGCCCTAGGCAAGACTAAAATTCGGGCACCACCCATCTGAATTTGCCCCACCCCTTCCTGCTTAATATCCACCCCTTCGTCTGTAAACTCCACCCCTTCCTCCTTAGGCTCCACTTTTCCTATTAGAGCTCAACTTTAGGAGTTGGTCAGAGACTGCAGACATGATACAAGAGATGGTCAGAGACTGCAGACATGATACAGGAGATGGTCACAGATTGCAGATATGGTACAAGAAATGGTCAGAGATTGCAGACATGATAAAAGAGATGGTTAGAGATTGTGGACATTATACAAATTATGGTCAAAGACTGCATACATGATACAAGAGATAGTCAGAGACTGCAGACATGATACAAAAGATGGTTAGAGACTGCAGACATGATACAAGAGATGGTCAAAAACTGCAAACATGATACAAGAGATGGTCAGAGACTGCAGACATGATACAAGAGATGGTCAGAGACTGCAAACATGATACAATAGATGGTCAGAGACTTCAGACATGATACAAGAGATGGTTAGAGACTGCGGACATGATACAAGAGATTGTCAGAGACTGCAGACATGATACAAGAGATGGTCAGAGGCTGCGGACATAATACAAGAGATGGTCAGAGACTGCGGACATGATATAAGAGATGATTAGAGACTGCAGACATTGTACAAGAGATGGTCAGAGATTACAGACATGATACAAAAGATGGTTAGAGGCTGCTGACATGATCAGAGGCTGTGGACCTGATCAGAGGTTGCGGACATGATCAGAGGCTGCGGAAATGATCAGAGGTTGCGGACATGGTACAAGAGATGGGCAGAGATTGCAGATATGATACAAGAGATCGTTAGAGACTGCGGACATGATATAAGAATGGTTAAAGACTGCAGATATTGTACAAGAGATGGTCAGAGATTGCAGACATGATACAAAAGATGGTTAGAGCCTGCTGACATGATCAGAGGCTGCGGACATGATAAGAGGTTGCGGACATGATTAGAGGCTGAGGAAATGATCAGAGGTTGCGGACATGGTACAAGAGATAGGCAGAGATTGCAGACATGATACAAGAGATGGTTAGAGACTGCAGACATGATCAGAGGCTGCTGACATGATCAGAGGCTGCGTACATGATCAGAGGCTGCGGACATGATCAGAGGCTGCTCTGAACTGGAAGTTAGGCCTAAAGTAACTGTAGAGCTGCCATGTCTGTTGTTGGGGGAAGCTGTGTCAAGATGAGAATCAGGAGGTGGACCATGCTGGAGGTCAGTGGCGGAATTACCAGGGTCGCACCAGTCCCACTTGTGACTGGGCCCTGGAATTCTGCCACTGTGGGAGGGGCCCCAAGACGGCAAGAAGGACAGCATGGTTGCTGAGTGAAGAGCCTGCCCCGAGCGCTCCTAATCTGTGAGATGAGGGGGGAGCGAGGGACACACACGGAGCTTTTGTCACTTCTCCTTTCTGACAGGAGAGACTGTTCTTATCCCTCATATGCACAATGTGCCGATTCCTGAGCTCTGCTGTTCCAGTCATTTGAACTTTTCCTTATCTCTCCTCCTTTCTGCAACTTTTACGCTCTCCCTCCCCGGCTCTCAGCATGTTCTCTTCCCCGTGTCTCTTCATCTTCTTCCTCTGTCTCACTTAATCTGCACATCTTCTCCAGTGGTCGGTCGGCACATCTCTCTACCTTCCCTCCACAATCATGCAATAAGTCAACAGTGATCCTCTTGAACTTTTTTTCCTGTTAACTTTATCCTTTTTTCTTCTATCTGCTCTACCACCCATAAATCTGCACAACACATGCCCCTGCAGAACCCCCGCCCCAGCTCTGGTCATTCCACACTCCCATATGTCTGACACCCTTTCCATCCCAGTGTATTCCTCTACTACCTGTCCTGTTCCTATAATGCAGCCTTAGCACTTTCTCTGTACTCCTTCATTTATTTATTTATTTATTTTGGGTACTTATATTTCATGTACTCTTACTACCTAGACCCCCACCTATTCACTCCTTTCTTTTCCCTAGGGCCCCTTTTTTACAGGTTGGGCTCTGCCAGTAGAATCTGTCCACTGATCCCCGCTGAGCAGATGGATGGCTGGTCCATGTCCACTGCACTTATGCAGAGCAGACACAGACACAGCCTGTTCTCCTCTATGGGTTGGGCGGATGTAAGCGGACCACCTGTCTGTTTACACCCAACTGCCATCCAATCCGATCCACCAGACAGATTGGGATCCCCATCCATCTGTTTTTAGCGGATCGGATTGGATGTCAGCAGGTGTAAATGGGCACATTTCTGTTTACACCTGTTACTCCATAGAGGAGAATGGAGGGTCCAATTGGGTCTGCCTGAAAAACTGACACGCTGACCCAATCAGTCCACTCATGTGAAAGGGACCTTATAGTAGACTCACATCAGTGTGCTGCAGTTTGGCCACAGTGTGATTGTATGAGCAGTTTACATGTGTTTTATGGTATGCTACTAATGAATGAGGCTAGTTTCGTACCTTTTACAGGACAGGAATGTGGACAAAATTGTGGCTTTCCTGACACACACAAACACACTGTCCTTTAATAGACACACAGCAGTACCATTAATTGTTAATGGCACCCCCACACATCTGCTAACATATACATTTTCAGAAACAGCATGGTGCCACATGGTGTTCCTATT
This sequence comes from Lithobates clamitans, assembly GCA_037952925.1. Classification (NCBI taxonomy): domain Eukaryota; kingdom Metazoa; phylum Chordata; class Amphibia; order Anura; family Ranidae; genus Lithobates; species Lithobates clamitans. The sequence goes on from JBBGZY010000309.1 coordinate 1,093,199, forward strand.
TAAAAGTAAGCTATCTTGGGTCTGTTTAGAGCCCCGATGTTTCACCAAAGCCAAACAGCTGATTACCATGTAAAAAAAAAGTCAATAAATAAATTCTAAAAACTGTTTAAAAAATGTAAAAAAATAATTAGGGCTTGCTTTCGTCTCAGAAGAGCAATTAGCATTCAGATTGCTCTTCATAGATCATTTGACAGGCAGTAAGGAGGCGTCATATTGCCTCTGCACTGCCTGCTTTAACCCCTTCAACTCTGCATTAGCATGCCATAACCATGTGCATTGCATGCAGTTGTGGGGTGCTTGCAGAGCAGCACCATTCACTTGAATGGGTGGAGTTCAGTGGGGGGTATAATGCCATGTCACTGGAATTAGTGGGAGGTGCCCCGGACTCAGAGGGAAGGCATAGCTTCCAACTGTCCCTGATTTCGAGGGACTGTCCTTGATTTGGAGCAATGTCCCTCTGTCCCTCATTCCTCCTCATTTGTCCCTTATTTTGGTCTGATCTATATAGTAAAATGTATATAAAATGCACTTTTTATCTTTCAGAAAAGGGTTTCCCAGTGCTAAAAATTTCATCCAAATTATAATATGCTGCATTCGTACATTTTAAAAGCCAATATAAAGGAATAGTAGAGGTAAAAAAAAAGCCCTTGTGGATTTAATTAACCTTTATTTTTTGGTTACTTCTCCTTTAACGGGGTGTGGCAGGGGGCGTGTCCTATGCCTACATACGTTTGGTAGTAGGTGTCCCTCATTCCCATCTCAAAATGTTGGGAGGTATGGGAAGGGCCCCGGGACCGATGAAAGACGGGGTCAGGGGGGCCTTTCATGCTTTCTTGCACCAGGGCCTTGAAGGTTTTAGTTACGCCTCTGCTGGAGGTAGCCAAGATGAAGGTTGATTTCCTCACAAGGGCCTGGTGACTCTCTTGGAGAGGATACATGGAAGCCTATGAGAGTGCACAGAGGGCACTGAAATAAGCAGGGTTACTATTGTGACAACCAATCATCAGTAGGGTAAAACTAACCTGTCTCATGATGATCTAAACCTAGCTCATGTTCCCTATTAGTGGGTGAACAATCCAACGCTTTATTCTGCTTTACAATGATAGGAGACATAGAAGGATCAGAAAGTGATGTCGCTATGAACACTTGGCCACCACAAGCCAGTTTTCCCTGTGGTAATTTTTCTGATACCTCTTCTGTATGGTCTGTATTCATACTGAAAATCAAGATCAAGCAAGCTTTTGCCCTTCTGCTCCACAGGAGGTTTCTGTCACTCCTGAGCTCACCTTAGGACACCTGCGTTACCGTTACCTGCCCATCCAAACTCCTCATCTGCTACTATCCCCAGGGCAGGTTGCACCTTGCACGCGCCGGGCACTTGGAGCCAGAAGTAAGAGCCTCTCTGGGCTTGCCCCCCCGCCCCTTCCCCCCACCTCACTGGGTAAGTGTAAATACAATAGTTGCAGACCAGAGTTAAGCTCAGCAGGGTCTTCTTTCCCCACCGATTTCACCATGCCCATTCTCTTGGCTGTAGTTTTGCTAGGTAATAGCAAAGTGGGAATCTTGTTCATATATTCATGCGCGTCACTAATTAGATGATGAGACATTTGGCTACCTTGAAAGAGTCATAGTTACTCCCGCTGTTTACCCGCGCTTCATTGAATTTCTTCACTTTGACATTCAGAGCCTTGGGCAGAAATCACATTGCAAAGAACAAAATAAACAAAATAACAAACAGAATGATAATAAACACACCCTAAAGAGTTAAACTGCATCATTTTAATGGCTATAAATAATCAAGATACAAAAAGGCGATAGCAATATCCCTTAATCCCCTATAAACAGACCAGAAAGGAAGTCCCAAAGATGAAGGGAATGACTTCCAGGTGGTCTATAACCTCCCCAAAAAAAAACCCCCAAAAAACCTATAAAAACAGATGATCCATATAATTCATCGCCTCTCACAATAAGAATAAAGACCTGGAGTCCATGGATCCCTCTCTCCCCCGATATAGAGCACTCCCCATAAACACCTGTTAATACCCCCAGCCACCTAGGGGCGAGAACTGAACTATAAAATTCCTGAAAAGAACAGTGCGATTCTGTAAACACAGAAATGTTCACACTGTTCCGTTTTATGGAATGATACAGTTATTCCAACCGAAGAAAATGCAGTATGCACATATCATCGCCCAATGGTCAATAAGTCAGTCAGGAACAGGGAAACCGTCATGGTAAGAGCAGGGGACACAACTAAATATTGTATGGTAATCCAAGCAAATAACTGGGGGAGAAAGCAATGCACTCCTTATGGTGTTAAATATGTCCTCAAATATGGGTAGTTCCTGCTGTTCTCATCCTGCAATCGAAGTGAGAATCATTGTGCAATGACAGACACTAGTTTGAGCTGGATGGATCACTTGACACTGCAGTCCCAGCTGGTCAGATATATTATCACACAGATGGAAACAAACTCTCAGATATATATTCAGTGTAACCATATGCCGAGGTGCCCACAACGTGCAGGTGTATCCTCTAGGCAATTGTAGCAAAAAATGCTGTATGAAAAAACTGTTTTGGTTACTTACGGATAGCTGGTCATTCAGAGATCTCTCGAGTGTGCGGTGAGATTCAATCTGTCGGTCTGTGTACGTACCGTGGATCTCCAGCTAATTATCTGTGATGTTTATGGTAATTTCAAATCAGAGCGGTGTCTTAGTATATCTCACATAGAGTGATGAAGATCCAAAGGATGGTTTAGTCCATACCCATAGTGTCTGTTGATGATAAATGGTTATTCATGGAAACCCGTATGGGAATCATTAAGGCTGGTCATTACCAAAATGATATTATCAGGTAACAGTTCGATGTCCTCAAACCCACAAACGAGTGTTGGCTGGGGTAGGTGAATAGCGGGGGTGCTCTCCCAGCATAGAAAGCTTACATGTTTCGTTCCTAAAGTTGCGGAACTTCGTCAGAGCTCGTTTGTGGGTTTGAGGACATCGAACTGTTTCCTGATAATATAAGTAGAGTAGGGACAGTTTAGATAGCGTCAGTGTAGTGACAGTTGAACACCATCTATTTGATTGCGTTACTGCCAGTTTAACGCCATTTACTTCTGTGTGCGTTACTGCCAGTTTAATGCCATATAGTTTAGTGTGCGTTACTGCCAGTTTAACGCCATATAGTTCTGTGTGCGTTACTGCCAGTTTAACGCCATATAGTTCTGTGTGCGTTACTGCCAGTTTAACGCCATATAGTTCGGTGTGCGTTACTGCCAGTTTAACGCCATATAGTTCTGTGTGCGTTACTGCCAGTTTAACGCCATATAGTTCGGTGTGCGTTACTGCCAGTTTAACGCCATATAGTTCTGTGTGCGTTACTGCCAGTTTAACACCATATAGTTTTGTGCGTTACTGCCAGTTTAACGTCATTTACTTTTGTGTGCATTACTGCCAGTTTAACGCCATATAGTTCTGTGCGTCACTGTACGTTTGGCGCATTATATTGCAGTATATTATAGTGTATCCGTGGAGTGTGTCTGTGTAGTGTGAGTACTCAAATTAAAGTGCACCAAACACTCCTTTACATTGATTAAAGTGCATCTACGTACAGATTTTAACTTCTTCTTTACATGTGCTTATAAGCACCGCCCCCTCCCTCCGAATAATGTCTGGGAGGACAACAAGGAGAGGCAGACATTCCCTTGGCACTGTAAGGGGGCCAGCAACAAATGTGTCCACAGGCAAAAGTGGATGTTGTGGTCAGTCCTCAGGCAGGGCATCATTTCCTCTGTTTAGTGAGTTTGTCCATGCTATCCAGCCACAGCATGGAGAGGAGGTGGTGGACTGGCTTACTAAACCTTCCTCATCCTCCTCATCCTCTGTCACGCAAGCAGAGACAGGTGTGAAGTCCCCTGCAGTTGCCAGAGTGGATAAACCTGCCTCCTTGTCCACATCTATTCCTGCCATAGCCCCAACATCAGCCATTGAGGAGTCAGCTGAGTTATTTGACCACAGGGTCAGCCACTTGCTCCTTGATGATGCCCAGCCATTACTGTATTCAGATGTTGGTTCTGAGATGAAGATGACAGGAACATGAGCCTAGAGAGAGGGAGGAACACTGGTAGACAAATTGGCATTCATGTTCTCCAAGCCGCAGAGTATTGCCAAGTTGTCTCCAGTGGTAATGATGAAGATGGAGGAGATGGAGATGATGATGATGAGGTCACTGATGCGACTTGGGTGCCAGATAGGAAACTGAAGGTGAGAGCATGGGCCCAAGGAGGCCGACATCAAGAAAGAGTAGAGAGCAGCCACCCTATTCCATCATATTCTGCAGCCATTATCTCCTGAGCTTTCTTTTGGTGGTATTTGATCACCTCTGGGTTTTTTATTATTTTTTTTGCGCTATAAACAAAAGAAGAGCGACAATTTTGAAAAAAACACAATATCTTTTACTTTTTGCTATAAAAAATATCCCACGTTTTATTAAAAAAAACTAATTTTTTCCTCAGTTTAGGCCGATATGTATTCTACATATTTTTGTAAAAAAAATTGCATAAGAGTATATTGATTGGTTTCCGCAAAACTTATAGCGTCTACAAAATAGGGGATAGATTTATGGCATTTTTATTATTATTTATTTTCTTACTAGTAATGGCGGCGATCTACAATTTTTATTGGGTCTGCGATATTGTGGTGGACAGATCGGACATTTTTGACACATTTTTTGGACCATTGACAATTATACAGCTATCAGTGCTATAAAAATGCACTGATTACTGTATAAATGTCACTGACAGGGAAGGGGTTAACATTAGGGGGGGATCAAGGAGTTAACTGTGTTCCCTAGGTGTGTTCTAACTGTAGGGGGATGGGACTGACTGGAGGAAATGACAGATCGGTGTTCATACTTAGAATGAACACATGATCTGTCTCTACTCTACTTCCCTGAAAGAACCGGGATTTGTGTGTTTACACACACAGATCCAAGTTCTCGCTCTCTGTCACAAGGGATCGCGGGTGCCCGGCAGTCATTGGCTCTGGGTACACGCTGCGGGCGCGCGCCCCTAGTGGCCAAAAGGCGAAGGTAACGTAAGGTAACGTCGTTTCGCCCAGCCGTGCCATTCTGCCGCAGTAAAACTGCGGCGGCTGGTCGGCAAGTGGTTAAAAATGAAGTTATTCACAAACTTTTTTTTCATTGATACATGTCCCCCAGGGCAGGACCTGGCCCCCTACAACCATTGCATGCCCAATTACTTGCATATAAGCCTTCAAAATGGGCACTTTTGATTTTTGACGTTCAGGTCCCATTGACTTTAATGGGGTTCGTTATTCGGGTCCGAACTTTTGCGGTGTTCGGAAGTTCTGGTGCGAACCAAACTACCTTCAGAGTCCACTATAGTAACTACGTTAAGTATGGTAGAGAAAGGCAGGGTCAAGGACGTCTAAATCTTATGACTGGCTGAAAATAGTTATAATCATTTAGTCAAGTAAAACAGATTCCATATGTGTGTTTCCACTGCGTATTTAGCAGTTTGCCTAAAGTTCATTTTTAATTGAACAAATCAGCTTCTGAAGTACCTTAGGTTGTACTGTGAGGATGGCCTTCTCTGTAAAGTAACATAAATTGAGGAAATCTCATTAAATGTGCTACAGGGCAAACTCCTCCATTGCAATGTTAATTATTCCAGCTCCATCCTGGTGTTTTGCTAAATGAATTCCTCATTATCACTTCAGTTACCAGCCTGCTATTCCATCTCCTCTTTGATTTTACCAGTATGCCATTCTGCGGGAAGGCCTGCAAATTAAATGCCGTTGGTTCTTCTTATTATTTATTCGCTTTTGGTCTGATGGAGTCATAAACATTTTTACAGGTTTCACAGTGAGCAATTAATACATGGAGTGTAGAAAGACATACAAGAAGGTTTATTTGTATTATACGTTTAAAGGGATGGTGTGTCCCCTTTATTTTAAAGTGTATCTAAACCCAACATTTTTTTTTTTTTGGTTTTGAAAAGAACAGTAAGTGGTAAGTCTGGAAAATAAATATTCGTTCACCAACATCACAGTTACATAGTTACATAGTAGGTGAGGTTGAAAAAAGACACAAGTCCATCAAGTCCAACCTATGTGTGTGATTATATGTCAGTATTACATTGTATGTCCCTGTATGTTGCTGTCGTTCAGGTGCTTATCTAATAGTTTTTTGAAACTATCGATGCTGCTGTGGAAGGGAATTCCACATCCTTGCCGTTCTTGTAGTAATGAACCCTCTACGTAGTTTAAGGTTAAACCTCTTTTCTTCCAATTTTAATGAGTGGCCACGAGTCTTATTAAACTCCCTTCCGCAAAAAAAATGTATCCCTATTGTGGGGTCACCAGTACAGTATTTGTATATTGAAATCATATCCCCTCTCAAGCGTCTCTTCTCCAGAGAGAACAAAAAGTGAGAAAGTTGGTCGGGAGACCAAATAGGTACAGTTTGGTCGGGAGAGAATAAGTTCAGTGCTCGCAACCTTTCTTCATAACTAATGTCCTCCAGACCCTTTATTAACTTTGTTGCCAGTTATTATTAAAAAAAAAAAAAGAAAAAGTACCTTGTTGATGGGAATTTTAAAGTGTCTACAACGTAATGCGTGTACTGAATGTATCTACAACAAAAACAACATTTCACAAATTAATTATAATCATTATTAAATCCCATAAAACTGATCTAATGATCCTTTTACATGCACATTTCTTATATGGCTTCTCAAGCCTATTGATCCTATAGTCTACAACAGCTTTTCTCAACCTTTTTAACACAGAGGAACCCTTGAAATAACTTTCTGACCTCAAGGAACCTCTGCTAAAAATTAATATATCTACAACTCATGATACATTAGTGTGATGGTCAGTGGGAAGAATGCTCCTTATACTTGTGGTCGTTGTGAAAAATGACTCCCTTACAGATAGCTAAAAAAATCAATGGTGTCCGTGGGAACTTCTCTGAGAGGCAGAAATTGCTCATTGTTCAAGGAAACCATAGGAACCTCTGGAGGAACCATGGAATCCTGGTTGAGAAACCCTGTTTTACAATATCCACAGTACACAGATATATCAAACCACACATAGAGCTAATCCTTTACCACTGCCCTGATCATCCCCACCCTTCAGTATATTATATTCATTTTTGACATAGCTTTCAGTAATTGTGATATCTTGTATGCTGCTCAAATGGTGGGGTTCTACTGGATACAATGCGTTTCATGGGTTATTACACCCACTTCAATAGGGTCTATAACAGCTACATAACAAAAAACAAAACAATAATGACTAAATTGACATATAATTGTTGTATAGACTACCATAAACACATCGATAATGCATCATTCTACAATCCACATAATAACTATTTATCCACTTGCTGACCAGGCCTTTCCTGGAACTTTTTGTTTAAATTAGTATTTTTTGCTAGAAAATTACTTAGAACGCCAAACATTGTATATATTTTTTAGCAGAGGCCCTAGAGACTAAAATGACGAGCATTGCAATATTTTATGTCACACTATTTGCGCAGCAGTCTTTCAAACGCAATTTTTTGGGGAAAAAAATACACTTTAATGAATTTTTAAAAAAGAAAACACTAAAGTTAGCAAAATTTTTTTGTATAATGTGAAAGATGATGTTAGGCCGAGTAAATGGATACCTAACATGTCATGCTTTAAAATTGCGCACGCTCGTCGAAAGACAACAAACGATTTAACATTTTTTACAGGTTACCTGTTTAGATTTACAGAGGCAGTCTAGTACTAGAATTATTGCTCTCGCTCTAACAATTGCGGCGATACCTCACATGCTTGGTTTGAACACTGTTTACATATGTGGGTGCGACTTACATATGCGTTCGCTTCTCCACGTGAGCACGGAGGGATGGGGCGCTTTACTTTTTTTTTTTCTTATTCATTTTACTTTTTATTTTTACACAGTCCCTTTATTTATTTATTTATTTATTTATTTATTTTTTCACATTTATTCCTATTACAAGGAATGTAAACATCCCTTGTAATATAAATAAGCATGACAGGTTCCTCTTTATTGAGAGATCTGGCGTCAAAAAGACCCCAGTTCTCTAATTTACCCTTAAAAGCCCAAAAAATTACACTATGACTTAAAAAAAAATATATATATATTTTTTAGGCCCAAGAAGCCATAAGTGACTTTGGAGGTCACTCTGGCCCTCCAGTGGCATAGAGCTGAGTGTCGGCTATCTTGCCCTCACTTGACTTCCTGCCTAGCCATCGGCCGTATCGGATCGGTTCCGGGCTTACTGACGGCTCCGGTAAGCTCGGAAATGACGGACAAGTATCATAGGGGCACCTCTCCCTCCGCCTTTAAAAGTGATCCCATGGTGAATCCTCCGCTGGGACCACTTTTAACCGACTCCGAAACGCCCACAGAATAAAATTATACTGGGATTATGGCGGTTAGCTACTGCCATAACAAAGGGAATTTAGCGACAAAGTAAATGTACTGTGGGTGGTTGCCAATTAAATATAGTTGCTTAAAGGGGGATTCCGGCCAGCTAAAATTTTTTTTTAAAGTCAGCAGCTACAAACACTGTAGCTGCTGACTTTAAATAAGTAGACTTACCTGTCCTGGGTGCCCGCGATGTCGGCCACCCGAGGCCGACCCGTCCCTCGGCTCTCGGGTCCCGGCACCGCCATCTTAGGTAAGGGAAACAGGCAGTGGACCCTTCCGGCTTCACTGCCAGTTTCCTACTGCACACGCGCGAGCGGCCCGGCGATCTGTGAATGGCTCCGTGGTTTTCTGGGAACACACACAGTTCCCAGAAGGCAACGGGGCTGCTCAGCTAGGAGCAGAACACGCCGCGGAATAGGAACAGGCAGATTAGGAAGACTGCCTAGCAACAAGGGTTCAGGGAGGTATAAAACTTTTTTTTTTTTCAAATGTTTTTTTTTTTTTTTTTTTGGATTTTTGGTGCAATTTTTTTCTCAGGGTGGCCCTCCACTTTAAGTGAGATTATGTAGCAGCTTAAAGTGGAGTTCCACCCACTTTTACAACTCTTCAGCATCCCTCACTAAACTGTGCACTGTAAACGAATTGGATATTTTTTTATTTTTTTTCTCAGCGCCTACTGTATATCTGCTGTATTCATTTTTCACTTCCTCCTTCCTGGCCATGGCCCATCGCATCATTTCTTGTTTGCAATGCCTTCTGGGAAGGGGCGTCAATTTCCTCTGACACTGCTGTTGCTATGGAAACCTGACCTGAAACCTATTACACTGCTTGTGCTGCACTGAGCATGTGCGAGATCTGCAAGGATGAGATCCAGGAAGAAATACAGTCTGGCTTCAGATGCCCACACTTAAGATGGCCACGGCCTGCTGTAAGTTTATAAAATAACAAACTACTGCTATAAACTAACAAAATAGACCTTAGTTTACAGACTAACTTTACCAGAATACATTACGCTTGTGTATTATAGGGGTATTTTGATTTAAAAAGTATAATTTCGGCCGGAACACCACTTTAACTGAACAATGGACTGAAAATAATGGACCTCCTCCTCACCAAACCTTCCCTTGGAGGGAGAGCTAACCAAATCCCAATTACAGAGAAAAAATGGATTGGGGGAAGGAGGGATAAAGGTTTTTTTTTTTTTTTGGATAGAGTAGGAAAATTTTAGCTTTTTCTAGCTGTCAAAGGATAAAAAGCTAAATACAATTGAAATTTCAGTTACCATTAAAATGTAAAATAATAATATTGCTATTAGCAGAAATATTCACACATCGTATAAAAACAATTACACTCGCATTAAAAGGCGGTAGACCCCTGGGCTATTGAAACTCAACAGTGCGTTATATATAAACCACAATCTCCAAGGTTGTATGCATTGCCTGCTTGCCTGTGCCAGTAATGAATATCTCAATCAAACGCCAAATAGCAATTTGTAAGGATCCAAGTCTTTGCAAAGGGAACAACAGTTGAAGAGAATATACTCAATTATTCAATGTACAAGATGTATCCAGGTATTCACTGCATCATGTTCCACCGCAATTATATTTGTCCTGTTTGTACTCCAATCAATAGAATTGGACCTTGCAATGTTTTCCTTAGACTACCACTTGAGAGCACAGTGCTTGGTATTCCCACATAAGTTATATACAGTATGTCAAGGTTCATATCATTTCGATCCAGTTAGATGAATGCTTAAAATATCTCTGGAAAGAGTTGCTTAACCACTTGCCGACCGGCTCACGACGATATACGTCGGCAAAGTGGCACGTTCCCGCAAAACAACGAATGGGTACGTCGTCACCTTTAAGAGCTGCACGGCGGGGGACCCGATGCGCGTGGCCGGTGTGCGCGATTGACGGCGGCCATGCAGGCACGAGAGCCAGAACGGAGATTTGTATGTGTAAACACACCAATCCCTGTTCTGTCAGGGGAGTGGACACAGGTTGTTTGTTCCTAGTAAATAGGAACAGTGATATGTCTTCTCCCCCAGTCAGTCCCATCCACCCACAGTAAGAAACATTCACGAGGGAACATATTTAACCCCTTGATCGCCCCCTAGTGTTAACTCCTTCCCTACCAGTGACATTTACACCGTAATCAGTGCATTTTTATAGCACTGATTGCTGTATAAATGTCAATGGTCCCAAAAATGTGTCAAAAGTGTCCGATCTGTCCGCCGCAATGTCGCAGTCCTGCTAAAAATTGCAGATCATCGCCATTACTAGTAAGAAAAAATAAAATAATAAAAATGCCATAAAAATGCCATAAATCTTTCCCATAGTTTGTAGACGCTATAACTTTTGCACAAACCAATCAATATACGCTTATTGGATTTTTTGGGGGTTTTTTTACCAAAAATATGTAGAAGAATATATATTGACCTAAACTGATGAAGAGATTTGTTTTTTAAAAACATTTTTGGTGATATTTATTATAGCAAAATGTAAAATACATTTTTTTTTTTTTCAAAATCGACGGTATTTTTTTTGTTTATAGTGCAAAAAAAAAACAAAACGCGGGTGTGATCAAATACCACCAAAAGAAAGCTCTATTTGTGGGAAAAAAAGGACGTTAATTTTGTTCGGGTACAGCGTCGCACGACCACGCAATTGTCAGTTAAAGCGACGCAGTGCCGAATCGCAAAAAATGGCCTGGTCATTAGGCAGGAAAATCTTCCGGTCTGTAAGTAGTTAATGATCTTGTGGATATTAATTATTTAAGGCATTTTAATGATTCCTTAGATTTACCTTATTTTAATATAATGGTCATCAATGGTATTATCACTAGATAACGCCACTTTGGACCCTGTTATGCCCTGTACACATGATAGGATTTTCCAACAACAAATGTTGGATGTGAGCTTGTTGTCGGAAAGTCCGACCGTGTGTATGCTTCATAGAACATTTGTTGTCGGAATTTCCACCAACAAATGTTTGAGAGCAGGTTCTCAAATTTTCCGACAAAATTCCAAGCGTGTGTATATAAGTGTGACGCACAAAAGTCCACGCATGCTCGGAATCAGGCAGAAGAGCCGCACTGGCTATTGATCCTTATTTTTCGCGGCTCGTTGTATGTGTTGTACGTCACCGCGTTCTTGACGGTCGGAATTTCCGACAACATTTGTGTGACCGTGTGTATGCAAGACAAGTTTGAACCAACATCCTTCTGAAAAAAATCCACGGTTTTGTTGTCGGAAAATCCTATCGTGGCATTAGATTGCTTTCTGTCCTACGCACCATTGTATAGATGCTTTTTACCACTGATATACAATTAGCGGACCTCCAGCTGTTGCAAAATCATGCCTCTGCCTCTGGCTGTCATGCTTGTGGCTGTCAGAGTCTTGCTATGCTTTATGGGACTTGGAGGTCTGCTAATTGCATATCCCTGCTTTATACCGTGTGTGTTTTGTAAGCATCCTTATAGACATAAGGTCCTCAGGGACATGTAATAATCAAAGCTTGTATAGACATCCAGTAATGGGGCAGCACAGTGGCTTAGTGCTTTACACTTCTTCCTTGCAGCACTGGAGTCCTCAGTTTGCACCTCAGTCAAAACACTATCTATGTAGAATTTGCATGTCTCTCTGTGCTTGTTTGGGTTTCTTCTAAGTATTCCCGTTTCCTCCAACACCCCAAGCACAGGCTTGTAGGCTCTTGTCTGCAAGGGAATTTTGCCACAGAGCTTAGTGAATGCGGCGAAATTGAATTTAAAAAATACCCAATTGGGTACAAAGAAAATAATAAAATCCACATTTTTGCTTCCACTAAGCTTCACTTTATTCACTAAGCTCTGGGGCAAATTCCCGTCCAAATTGAGCAGTCTGAAAAGCCAACATTTTTTGCTGGCTTAGGATGGAGCGTACAAAGGGTAGCAAACCCTGTTAAGTTTTATTGTTGTTCTGTGTCCCTGTTAGGAAGAGCCACCCTCTCTATTTGTCCTAGTAACCATTGTCACCAGAAATGAAAGTAATGTATGGGCTTAAGTGGTTAAGCTATGGTCCCATGAGGCCAGTGGCCTCCCTCCATTTCATAGCTTTATTCATTAATAAATGTAATGTGCCTGTCATCTCTATGGAACAGTTTCCCTGCGCTTCATCTTTCAGGTCACTAGGTCACAAAATGAATTTCTATAGCAGGATCAAAAATATCCACTTGATGGAAACCTTCATGGCCAGATTGAACAGCACCCAGGACATGCATAATGAATTATGGACACCACTGGAGCTCCATATTGCTTGGAGGTGACATAATCTTTCTACATGGCAGCTAGACCTCTAAACCTTCCTCTGTTTTGTCTCCATACTCCTATTTTCTCAGTGTATTGGTCATAATAAGCACTTAGAAGGACTGCAGTGACTTATAATTCAGGGACTAGATTCATGACTTGGGGTGGGAAGGTTACAAAGGAGGATGCTTCCACCCTGTTTTTTTCATATTTTTGAAACTACCCTCTTGAACTATACTGCAAATCCATTGTTTGGATACTGGGCTAAGGTCACCAGACGTTCCTCCTCCCTGACTCCCCCCCTCCAAGAATGTTGTTCCATGTTGTGATAGAATGTAGTATACAGGGGGCGTGGCCTGGCTGCTCGGGAAGATGGACGCTTGAGAGACTAGCTCCCGCTACTTCACAGCCTCTCCGCTCCAGCCAAACGCCAGAACACACTGCCGGACACTGAAAGATGGGGACAGCCTCACGGACATCCTCCGCCTCACGCTCCTGCTCACCAAGAGAACACCAACAGAGCGGTACGAGCCAGAGCATCCCCGAACTGTTCCGCTCCCAGAGATCTAATATGGCGGCGTCCCGCCACACTCCCTCACAGCTCTCAACACCACCACTGCCTGGAATGCCTGGAGCGACTTCTAGCCTCATCGCCTCAGACTCCGGAGCCCACAGCGCGCTCACACAGCAACACCCAAGCCTCCTAGACCTCAGAACAGTGGCGGCAGACATTAAAGATACTCTGTCAGCCACCATAGCCGACCTGCGCATTGATATTCGCGCCATTGCTGACAGAGTTCAAGAAAAAACTACAACCCAGCACCACACTGTCCTCCGCAAAGTGACTCATAAGATTGATGCACACACCACTCAATTGAGAGACCTACAGAGACATGTGGAAGATTTGGACAATAGGGGCAGAAGACACAACCTCCGTGTCAGAGGAATGCCTGAATCTGTTGAAAATGACCAGCTTCCTGCCGCCATTACATCCCTATTCAACAACATATTAGACCGGCCAGCACAGACCAACATAGATATGGAGAGAATCCACCGTGCACTCAGACCCAAAGGTAAAGTATCTGACCCCCCCAGAGATGTAGTGTGCTGCCTGGTGGACAACAGGTTGAAGGAAGACATACTCCGCAAAGCGAGAACTAGGATCCAACTCACCCATGGTGGCTCAGAGATACACATATACCAAGATCTATCTGGCATTACCTTGCAGAACAGACGGGATCTAAAACCACTCCTAGACACACTTCGCGCCAAAGCCATACCATACAGATGGAAGTTCCCCTTTGGTCTCTCCGCTACCTACCATGGCCGCACAGCACTACTCAGAGTACCCGAAGACCTGCCGTCTTTCTGCGACGCCATGGGCATCCCTATGATGGAAGTCCCAAATTGGTACGCCGAATTCCGCCTCCCCCCACCTAAGAGAGATCAACGCCACGAAGAACCCATGGAAACGCAGGAAGCCAGATATCGCAGACGCAGATCAACGTTGGGCAACAGATTGCACACATCCTCCAGAGGAAACCGCAATGACACCAGCTCAACCGACTCTCCGCGATCAAGACGAGCCAGAAGAGATTTTGGCCCGACTCACGATCGCTCCCCGCCTATCTGAACAGAGGCTCACCGCATGCAAAGAAAAGTTACCAGGTGTTTCTGTTTTCCTTTTTGTTTTTCTCTTTTTTCTTTTAGGAACGTTTAAGCTCACACATTCCACGGTTGGACAGTTCCCGTCGTTCACTTTTGCGACCTCTAGATCTGATTAGGTAAGCAACACTCGCTCGCTCTTGAGGACTCAAATTTCTTACCACTCAAAAGTCTCTGCACATTTTACACCTGTTATCTGAGACAATGAGTCTCCCAATACGAGACTATTTTACCCTAAAAGTGAATGTATTATTTGCCCCATCACTTTCATAACGATCGATATAACAGGTTGTACATTGGAACTGTTTCTTGCTTTGCTCAAACTTTTTAATCTGCCTTTAGATAATACAAGTGGTATGTTACTCATGTTATCCACATACATCAAATTTAAATGTCCTAATGTTACTAACTCACTGCCATACGTAATAAGAATGGAGTATGTATGCAGGGTGTGTTGATATGAGCTAGCCGGGGCTTCCCTACTGCCAATCACACTTTTAACTTGCCCCCAATGTCTCTAATTATTCACGAACCTCCCGGACATAAGCCTACTTATTTCTGACTAATGTACCTCATATGGCACATCACATATCTACAGCCCCTCCCATTTTATCTATGATTCACATACTTGGGGATGCTAATGGCGGTGGTGGAGACCAAGTCTAGCTCATTTTATTTCTTTCTTAAATCTGACCTTGTTTCGTACACATAACACTAACTAGCAGGGAGTACTTCATAACTTACCCAGCAGATGAAGATAGGTCATACAAGCTATAGGGACTCATAACATAACTCTCCCATGATTGACTATGACCCCATTCACCACAAACAACAAGGTAAAATCTTATACCCTGTTCTATAGAAAACACCCCTTCGTCCCATATGTAAAATAGAGAAACTTCAGATCCCGGAGTTCCTACTCTTGGTCTCACTTGGGACAGGAATCAGAAACCTCAGGACATTCACATGTTAAGATTATGTTCTTAATATACATACCAAGATATGTTTGTTATATTGTTTTACCAGTTGTTGATTTTCTTTCTGCAAGACCTCAATGTTTGAACTCCATTGCACCAGATCTCCATGACTGGTCCGGCCATACATGAATACGCATACAGCGGTTAACAAAATTACGATTTCCTCCCTGACCTAACGGTCCGCCCGACTTACCAATTTATAAATATACCCATTTATTCCATTTACATATCCGACACCAAAGACAGGAACATAAGGAAAACCAAAATAGAAATGGCACAAACGCACACAACGCTTCCCAAACACATATATTCACCCGTCTCTGGCTTAGACAGTAGCGGTATACCACAATCCTACTTCACTTCTCATCCTTCCTGTGTAGACTTTCTCAACCCCCACACAGTAGTTTGGACAGGTGAGGACCTCTCTTAGACAGGTTCTCTTTGCTCTCACTCTGTACCTTACCGAACATATTAATACAGGTATTGGATTTGATTCCAGGCCTGCTCGGTTTACGGTTTAGGAGTATCAGCCTCCTACTATACCCCCTTTCCCTTATCCTCTCCGCGCCCACCCCATCCCCCTCGCTCCCTCACGCAACACCTACACCACTTACACATACACACAGTGTAAGCACCTGATAGCGAAATGCCGCTCCCTAGAAGAGGTGACACCCCCCAGGTCAAGCTATACTCCTTAAACATAAGGGGACTCAATACCCCCGAAAAAAGATCGCAATTACTTCTACTACTACGAAAAGCCAAAGCAGATGTAGTTTTTCTCCAAGAAACACACTTCAGATCGGACGCCATTCCCAAACTTTTTAACTCATCTTACCCAACAGTATACCATGCCACAAATAAAGATGCCAAATCTAAGGGAGTTTCCATCCTAATTTCCAAAAATTGTCCCATTCAGATACACGACACAATGATTGACAGCAATGCACGATACATCTTTCTGAAAGGCAAATTGCACAATAAGCCTGTTACATTGGCCAACCTATATGCCCCCAATAAGCAACAGGTCCCCTTTTTTCGCGACACCCTACAACACCTCTCCACATTTTCCAAGGGTCTGCTGGTTGTTGGGGGTGACTTCAACTTAACCCTCAACCCCTCCATGGACGCATCTTCAGGTGCATCCTCTATTACCTATCGTGCACTCTGTGCAATAAAAACGCAACTGGCCAACCTAACTCTACACGACGCATGGCGCACACTGCACCCAAATACTAAAGACTATACATTCTACTCACCGCCTCACAATAGGTATACAAGGATAGACTACCTTTTCCTGTCTCAATGGGACCTAGACTCACTTCTGACCGCTACAATCGACCCAATGGTAATATCGGACCATCATCCTATTTCCATCACAATTACATTCCCAGCCTCCTACCCGAGACATCCGAACTAGCGATTAGATAACTCTATCCTCACGGATCTTGCACATCAGAGGAGACTTAACGATTGCTTGTCCCATTACTTTCAAGAAAACGCATCCCCCGACACCAACTCGGTGACCCTATGGGCGGCTCATAAATGCGTCATTAGGGGAGAATTAATTTCAATAACTTCGTAACAACACAAAGCCAGGCAAGCACTTCTAAACAAACTCTGACAGAGTTCGATCTCTAGAGGGAAAGCACAAGCAATCGTTAACGGATCAAAACCTCCAAGAGCTATTGAAAGCCAGAGAGGATCTCCTAGAGGAAATAGGGAAATCAACCAGACATAAATTTGCCCTATCACAAAAAATTTTTTAGGAATTTGGGAACAAATCTGGTAAAATGCTCGCCAGAGCCCTCCAATCCAAAAGAGCAAACTCAACTATCCACAATATCCTAGACCCACAAGGGAACAAAATAGAATCTTCAATCGGTATAGCAAACCAGTTTCAACAATTTTATTCCAAATTATATAATTTAAAGACTCACCCAACGACTGACCCAACTGATGACAGGAAAAAACTGATAGAAGACTTCCTATCGCAATTTGGCCCACACCCCATCACCACTGCAGAAGCCGATGAGTTAGATAAACCTTTCACAAAGGAGGAACTCATTGAAGCTCTTAAACAACTAAAACCAGGCAAAAGCCCTGGCCCTGATGGTCTACCTGTCGGCTACTATAAGACCTTCACAGATACACTCATACCACAGTTACTAAACACCCTCAACTCACTATATACCCAACCTGACAAGTGTAAGGACCTTCTGGAAGCCCACATTGTGATGATACCAAAACCGGGTAAAGACGCTACCATAGTTTCCAACTACAGACCTATTTCGCTTATCAATGTAGATATAAAACTCTACGCAAAAATTTTGGCAAATCGTATACTTCCCCTACTCCCCTCGCTGATTTCCCTAGATCAAGTAGGATTCATCCCCGGGCGGGAAGCCAGGGATAATACCCTGAAAGCTATTAATATTCACCACTGGTTGTTGTCCTCCAACACCCCGGGTTTCTTCCTTTCCCTCGACGCGGAGAAGGCATTCGACAGAGTTGCCTGGGACTACATGACAGAAGGCTTACGCAAATTGGGGTTTAAAGAGCGTATGCTTAAATACATTTTAACCCTCTATTCGTCCTCAACTGCAAAAATCAGGGTTAACGGTGTTCTGTCTGATGCCTTCTCCGTGTCGAATGGAACCAGACAGGGATGTCCATTATCCCCCCTCATATTTACACTCACAATGGAACCAATACTCCGCAGGATTAAGGTGAATCAAAACATCAAAGGAGTCGAAATAGCCAACAAACAATACAAAATTGCAGCATACGCCGATGACATTCTCCTATTCCTAACAGACCCCATCACCATACTTCCCAATTTATTAAAAGACTTTTCCCTTTTCAAGAAACTGTCCAATCTCCAAATAAATTTCTCCAAATCTAAAGCCCTTAACATTTCCCTACCAGATTCCACAGTGACCCTCTGTAAAGCCAACTTTCCATTTGGATGGGATGCACAAGCCATAACCTACTTAGGGATCCAGCTTCCATGCAACCTAAGTGACCTCTATCCTAAAAATTATGCTCCCATTCTGCAAACAATAAGGAAGGATGTCCAAAACTGGAACAGAGGCACCTTCTCATGGTTCGGAAGAGCAGCAATTATAAAAATGAACATCCTCCCCAGACTCCTCTATCTACTTCAAACAATCCCGATTAAATTACCACAGACATTCTTTGATACATATAAAAGGCTTTGCCTACAATTTCTATGGGCTGACAAACATTCACAAATACATTGGAGAAAATTGGTGATCCCTAAACTGAAAGGAGGAATCGGCCTCCCTGACATACAAAAATATTATTGGTCGTGCCACTTAGCTAGAATCATAGACTGGCACTTACATTCAGGGACTAAAGCATGGATTGATATAGAGGGAAACTTTTCCTCCCTGCCTATTCACCACTTACCATGGATAAGCTCACCCAAAACACCGCACGAAAACAAATCACATCCCCTAACAGGCCCCACGTTACAAATTTTTCGCACAGTCTGTAAAAAAATGAACATTGCCTCCTCACCCGGTCCACTGACCCCACTTAACTGGAACCCAGACTTTCCCCCAGGCATCACACACCTTGACACTGATGATGAACCTACACCGAGGTCCATCAGAGCAGAATCCTTCTTTGATAAAGGAAAATTGTTATCCTTTCAACACATCCGAACTCGACTTCCTGACACGGACATACCCTTCTTCAAATATCTCCAAATTCGTCATTTCTTACAGAGCTCAAATCCACAATCCCAATGGTATAGAGACCATACCCCGTTTGAAGCCCTATGCAGAAGTCACAGCCCTCAGAGGCACATCATCTCAGACATGTACTCTCTACTGTTCCCCGACACACCGTCCATGGAAGAAACGACATGCCGAAAATGGGAGAGAGAATTATCCATAAACCTTACACAAGAAGACTGGCATAACATATATACTCACATTCATAAAGGATCTATAAATGTAACAGCACAAGAGAATGGATACAAACTATACTCTAGATGGTATAGAACACCAGACAGAATCCACAAATTCCTCCCCCAGGTATCTCCGCTTTGTTGGAGATGCAACACCGCTCACGGCTCTCTACTGCACATTTGGTGGGAATGTCCCCTAATCAAACCATACTGGACAGAAGTTCACCGACTTACCTCGCAGATCACAACCTATACCCCTGACTTCTCGCCGGCCCAATATCTCTTACACCATACATCTATACCACCATCGACCTATAAAAAATCTCTTACTATACATCTCATAAATGCGGCGAAACTCTGCATTCTCACGCATTGGTGGACTACTTCTCCTCCCACCATTTCTAAATGGCTCCGTAGAATAGGGAAAATAGCTGAGATGGAAGATATAATACACCAAGCTAGGGATACGCCAACTAAATTTTATACAACATGGGCTTGCTGGTTACATTTTAAAGGAATGACAGACTACAACAACATCCTGTTGAAACCTGCATAGCTTGGCCTGGGGGACGAGATGGTACATACTGCCTCACGTACCAGCACCACACTCGGTCTCGAACTCCCCACCCCCTCCTTCCTTCCCTAACACCCTTTTTATTTTAGTCGTTACATCCCCACATGCATTCACTATCCACATAGACAGATCTTAGTAAACAGGAATCACATCGACTATCCACAGCAACAACAGGACCTACACCTAAGAGGACTATACCGGAGAGACCGGCTAGTTAAAGGCATGATCCTAATGCATTTCCAACCTCGCCCACGCACAGTTAGTTCCCGCTGGGGGTGCGTGTGGCACAGGTTTAACACCCGGTCCCTAGGAATAACTTTAGGCCTTATGCCTTAGTTTCAGTCCTAAACTTTGTGCCACGGATATACGTGTCTTAGAGAGTTATATATATAACATTTTGGTTCATGTTCCTGCTTTTGTTTGTAACGATGTATTACAAGTGTATATGCAGTGTAATTCAATGTCGAATTATTTGTAACCTGCTATTTCTTCAATAAAAATATTGAAACAAAATCAAAAAAAAGAATGTAGTATACAATGTGCATAGTGTGTTTCTACAGCAGGCCATAGATTATGCAATTTTCCACCGTTGGTGGAAGGAAAGAAAATTGCTTGATTCTGACTGCCAGCACTAATCGTTCAGGAAGAACCTGAAAGGCTGGTTGTACACAAGTTGATCAGTGCTTATACATGGATTGAAATACAGTCAGTCCCTGCTGAACTGGTGGGATTCCGACACATGTATGGCTGGCTTAAGCCTTCTACTCTTGGCTCTCAACATATTATTCTTATTATACAGTATTTACATAGCGCCAACAGTTTCCACAGCACTTTACAATATAAAAGAAGATGGTACAGCTACAATGCAATACAATACAATACAAGTGAGTTAGCAGGGCTCTGCTCGTAAGAGCTTACAATCTAATAGGGTGGGTTAGGTGGTACAAAAGGTAATAACTGTGAGTAAATTCAAAGTTCAGATGTTAGGTGGAGGCAGGTTAGGTTTCCTTGAAGAGATGGGTTTTCAGGGATTACCTAAAGATGCACAGAGTAGGAGATAGCTGAAGAGATTGAATTTTAGAGTTCCAGAGGATGGGGAGGGCTCTGGAGAAGTCCTGGAGGGAAGCATGGGAGGAGGATATTAGGGAGCTAAAGAGCAGGAAGTCTTGGGAGGAGCAGAAGTAGCTTGGGGCAGAGTTCAGCATGGCTTTGCATGTAGTTGTTAGTATTTTAATTTGAATTTATTTGGTAATCACATACTGCACCTCATTTTTCATTTTTCTTCTGTATAGTGGAAAATATCAATTAAAACTTTGTTTAAAAAAGGTCACAGTTTTCATCTGAACCTTGTGAACTTCTTATCCACCCTCTCTATTTTTTCTTTTGCTCTCTATATGAGTGGACAGGTGATTGTGCACAGGACAAGCTTGCCCCTCACCGAAACGTTGAAATAAACCTTATCATTGAATGTTCACCTTTCGAGCATCATGAGTGTCACCGTATCTTTTGAGTTATATGTATCATATGCTTTGCTGAGCATCTGAGCCCATTTTCTCTTAGATATGTGCGCACTGGCAACAACTGGATTATATATATTATATGTAGTGCTCACCCTCATAAGGGCCCCTGGTTTGCCTCAGTTTCCTTTCCCCCGATTAGTGCAACAGCAGTCAGCCACACAGCAGCAGTCGCTCTTCTGGCTCAATGAACAGTCTAGGGGTTGCATTTTTTTAATTTTATTGCTGAATAAGTAGGGTAGGGTGTAGGGAGCAGTGGGATACTCTATGAACGTTGAACATTAATCAGAGGACACGCTTCATTTTGACCCTACTCCTTAGAACAGTCCCTTTAGTAATAGCCCTGAAAACGGACAGCACTAAGACACCATCAGAAATCCAGGCCAGGCAAACTCTAGTACTGATGCTCAAGGGATAGCAGAAGCAACACTCACCAGGATCCTACACTCAGGTCTGTACTCCAATGTCTATGGATACCTGGATGCCTCCTTCCAATATCAAGCAGACATTTCTCCAGTGAACGCTCCAGACTAGGTTCTCAGTGAAATCCCCTGGATAGTTCCAGAGACTCTTAGCAAACAGGCCTCCCATTTCCAGCAGAGCAGAATTTCAGCTGGGCTGCCCAAAAGGGCATCAGCCCCCCAGGCATGAAACTTCTCTTCCTGGAGTAGAACAGGGCTGCCTCAGGCTCCAAACTATCTATGCACTTTACCTGCCACCTTCTGGATGTCCTCCCCCAGGGATTAGCCAAGACAATACAAATAACCAGGTTGCTGATTTGCCTTTCCAGCCGACTACATCCTAGAATCCTCCAGAAGGCAGTGTGAAACAATCAAACCTGCAGCCAGTGAAGCCCAGAACAGCCCAATGCAATCACAAGCTGCTTCACTGATTACAAGGAGCCCAAAAGAACTAAATGTACTTACCTTGCACCTATCTATCTATCTATCTATCTATCTATCTATCTATCTATCTATCTATCTATCTATCTATCTATCTATCTATCTATCTATCTATCTATCTATCTATCTATCTATCTATCTATCTATCTATCTATCTATCTATCTATTATTTTCATGTGACAACACTGAAGAAATTATACTTTGCTACATATAAATACAGCATCTCACAAAAGTGAGTACACCCCTCACATTTTTTTAAATATCTTTTCATGTGACAACACTGAAGAAATGACACTGTGCTACAATGTAAAGTAAAGAGTGTACAGCTTGTATAACAGTGTAAATTTGCTGTCCCCTCAAAATAACTCAACACACAGCCATTAATGTCTGAACCGCTGGCAACAAAAGTGAGTACACCCCTAAGTGAAAATGTCCAAATTGGGCCCAAAGTGTCAATATTTAGTGTGGCCACCATTATTTTCCAGCACTGCCTTAACCCTCTTGGGCATGGAGTTCACCAGAGCTTTACAGGTTGCCACGGGAGTCCTCTTCCACTCCTCCATGACGACATCATGGAGCTGACCATAGGCAAGACACACTTGTCTTTGTACTCCTCACCTGGTTGCTGCCACATACGCTTGACACCATCTGAACCAAATAAGTTTATTTTGGACTCATCAGACCACAGGACACGGTCCCAGTAATCCATGTCCTTAGTCTGTTTGTCTTCAGTAAACTGTTTGCAGTCTCACTTGTGCATCATGTTTAGAAGAAGCTTCCTTCTGGGACAACAGACCAATTTGATGCAGTGTGCGGCGCATGGTCTGAGCACTGACAGGCTGACCCCCCACCCCTTCAACCTCTGTAGCAATGCTGGCAACACTCATATGTCTATTTCCCAAAGACAACCTCTGGATATGACGCTGAGCACATGCACTCAGCTTCTTTGGTCGACTATGGCGAGGCCTGTTCTGAATGGAACCTGTCCCGTTAAACCGCTGTATAGTCTTGGCCAATGTGCTGCGGCTCAGTTTCAGGGTCTTGGCAATCTTCTTATAGCCTAGGCCATCTTTATGTAGAGCAACAATTCTTTTTTTCAGATCCTCGGAGAGTTCTTTGCCATGAGGTGCCATGTTGAACTTCCAGTGACCAGTTTGAGAGAGTGAAAGCGATAACATCAAATTTAACACACCTGCTCCCCATTCACACCTGAGACCTTATAACACTAATGAATCACATGACACCGGGGAGGGAAAATGGCTAATTGGGCCCAATTTGGACATTTTCACTTAGGGGTGTACGCACTTTTGTTGCCAGCAGGCCTGCAGTCTTCTTCCCAGGATTAATTGAGTGAACACTGGTCCCGCTGCCCAGCTGTGGGAATTCTGCCTACCGCAGCGCCAGGAGTTGCCGCTGTTCCTGTTTAAGAGAACCTGCCACACATCGCCATGCTAAAGACCTCCTGTGCCACTTGCTGATTTTTGGGGAAACAGTGCAGTGGGTGACAGCTCAGATCTGTGATGTCGTCATGGAGGAGTGGAAGAGGACTCCAGTGGTAACCTGTGAAGCTCTGGTGAACTCCATGCCCAAGAGGGTTAAGGCAGTGCTGGAAAATAATGGTGGCCACACAAAATATTGGCACTTTGGGCCCAATTTGGACATTTTCACTTAGGGGTGTACTCACTTTTGTTGCCAGCAGTTTAGACATTAATGGCTGTGTGTTGAGTTATTTTGAGGGGACAGCAAATTTACACTGTTATACAAGCTGTACACTCACTACTTTACATTGTAGCAAAGTGTCATTTCTTCAGCGTTGTCACATGAAAAGATAGAATAAAATATTTACAAAAATGTGAGGGGTGTACTCACTTTTGTGAGATACTGTATATATTATGAGTAAGTTACTATTATAAGTTATCATTTTTTGGATTTGGGGTTCTCCCAGTATCTCCCAGTAGCTGAACCAAAAAAATGTTGTATAGAGTGGGGCTCCACTGTAATAAAATGTATTCATACAAAGTTGATTGGTCCTAAAAAAAAAACATAAAAAAAATGATATATATATATATATATTGTAAGCCTTTTTTCACAAGCTGAATTCCTAATAGATATAGATGCAGGGATCCAAACAGCTCTGCCATTGCTTATTATGGACCAGTTTTTGTTTAAACCGAAGTTCTTCCGTACTGTCACACTAACAATTGGTTTAGAACAAAATTCATTTTCCCTCAGACAAGCCCGTACTTCTCCTCGTCTCTGACCCCCCGCAGGTGTCTCACGCTTGTCACGGTGGGAGTCCACTTCCCTTTTATTTAGCGTCTCCGACTCTGAACCAAGATAAATAGTTTTCTGTAAACCTGTCAGGACTAGGAAGCGATTTGGTGACGGCGGATCACCTGATGTCACCCCTCACCTAGAAATCAAATGAGATATGTGCAGGGGGGTGCCGGAGAGATGTTCCTCGCTGTCCCCGTGACGCCATCTTCCTGTATGGGATGATATGAGAATTGATGGGGCGCCGTGCTGAAAACCCATTACAATGTGCTGCTGCTATCAGACAGTCATTATTTCCGGGAATGAAAAATAGCTGAGAGATTCCTGTCAGGGAGAGAAGTTAATCTGATTAAAGTCGAAACTTTAATACAGAGTTTAAGAATTGATTCTGATAAAAAGAATTATGCTTAAACCTGCAAAACAACATCTGCAGAGCCTGTCAAGGATTGGAGACTGGAGACTATTACTACACAGTGAAGGCAAAGTTTATTTAAGTACATTTCTAGCGATGGAAGTGCGCAAAAGTTGGGTAAGTAGCTGTATTCTTTTTTTCTTTTAATTTACTCATTTTTAGATTTTTATTTGTAAAACAGCCCATTCAGTTTAAAATGGGCAAAACATTTGTGTATAGATATATACACATATATTATACCTATATATATATATATTATACCTTTTTTTTTCTCATTTTTATAAGTGATCTTATTCCCTATGTTCTCAGCTGCATAAGAGCTGGGGGAGGAGAAGCAGCAGCACACTGAAATTCCCAGTAAATGGCTGTGCAGGGGGAAAGGTGTCAGGACAAGTCTGATCGTTGGAGGAGAGCACACTGAGTTCCCAGCATAGCTAGGGAACTGACCAGAGCCTGCCAAGGATCAGAGATTATTACTACATAGTGCAAGTGAAGTTTATTTAAGTACCGTATTTATCGGCGTATAACACGCACCGGCGTATAACACGCACCGGCGTATAACACGCACCCCAATTTAGGAGGGAATTTCAAGGAAAAAAAAACTTTTAGGAGGGAAGTTGAAAGGAAAAAAAACTTACATTTAAACGCCCATCATTGCAGCCTTGTCAGTGCAGCCTTGTCAGTGCAGCCTTGTCAGTGCAGCCATGTCAGTGCAGCCTTGTCAGTGCAGCCTTGTCAGTGCAGCCATGTCAGTGCAGCCATGTCAGTGCAGCCTTGTCAGTGCAGCCTTCCCCAGTGCAGCCTTGTCAATGCAGCCTTCCCCAGTGCAGACTTCCCCAGTGCAGCCTTGTCAGTGCAGACTTCCCCAGTGCAGCTTTACCCAGTGCAGCCTTCCCCAGTGCAGTCTTCCCCAGTGCAGCTTTACCCAGTGCAGCCTTCCCCAGTGCAGTCTTCCCCAGTGCAGCTTTACCCAGTGCAGCCTTCCCCAGTCCAGTCTTCCCCAGTGCAGCTTTCCCCAGTGCAGCCTTCCCCCAGTGATCCCAGCCATTCTGGGCTTCAAAATCGCCGATCACGATTTGAAAATGGCGCCGCCGGCACCGAAATACACAGTGCCGGTCCTCGGCTCTTTCCGGCGGCTGTCGTTCATTTTCGGCTCCACTCGTAGTCCCGAGCGGAGCTATCCGAACCTAGCCGAGTAGGTTCGGATAGCTCCGCTTGGGACTACGAGTGGAGCCGAAAATGAACGACAGCCGCCGGAAAGAGCCGAGGACCGGCTCTGTGTATTTCGGCGCCGGCGGCGCCATTTTCAAATCGCGATCGGCGATTTTGAAAATATGACAGGTCGGATCGCAGGGGATCGGCGTATAACACGCACCTGCGACTTTCCCCTGATTTTAAGGGGAAAAAAGTGCGTGTTATACGCCGATAAATACGGTACCCAACAAAAGTTGGGTAAGTACCTGTTTTTTTTATTCACTCAATTTTAGAGTTTTATTTGACACTAGTGATGAAGCAAGGTCCATAAAGACATGGATGAGCGAGTTTGGGGTGGAGGAACTTGACTGGGCTACACAGATTCCTGACCTCAAACTGATAGAAAACCTTTGGGATGAATTAGAGCAGAGACTGCGAGCCAGGCCTTCTCCTCCAACATCAGTGCCTGACCTCACAAATGCACTTCTGGAAGAATGGTCAAACATTCCCATAGACACACTCCTAAACCTTGTGGACAGCCTTCCCAGAAGAGGTGAAGCTGTTATAGCTGCAAAGGGTGGGCCAATTCAATTTTGTTCCAACTGTCCCTGATTTGGAACAAAGTCCCTCTGTCCCTCTTTCCTCCTCATCTGTCCCTCATTTTGGTCTGATTTATATACAGTGGGGACGGAAAGTATTCAGACCCCCTTAAATTTTTCACTCTTTGTTATATTGCAGCCATTTGCTAAAATCGTATAAGTTCATATTTTTTCCTCATTAATGTACACACAGCACCCCATATTGACAGAAAAACACAGAATTGTTGACATTTTTGTAGATTTATTAAAAAAGAAAAACTGAAATATCACATGGTCATAAGTATTCAGACCCTTTGCTCAGTATTTAGTAGAAGCACCCTTTTGATCTAATACAGCCATGAGTCTTTTTGGGAAAGATGCAACAAGTTTTTCACACCTGGATTTGGGGATCCTCTGCCATTCCTCCTTGCAGATCCTCTCCAGTTCTGTCAGGTTGGATGGTAAATGTTGGTGGACAGCCATTTTTAGGTCTCTCCAGAGATGCTCAATTGGGTTTAAGTCAGGGCTTTGGCTGGGCCATTCAAGAACAGTCACTGAGTTGTTGTTTAAGCCACTCCTCCGTTATTTTAGCTGTGTGCTTAGGGTCATTGTCTTGTTGGAAGGTAAACCTTCGGTCCAGTCTGAGGTCCTGAGCACTCTGGAGATGGTTTTCGTCCAGGATATCCCTGTACTTGGCCGCATTCATCTTTCCCTCGATTGCAACCAGTCGTCCTGTCCCTGCAGCTGAAAAACACCCCCACAGCATGATGCTGCCACCACCATTCTTCACTGTTGGGACTGTATTGGACAGGTGATGAGCAGTGCCTGGTTTTCTCCACACATAACACTTAGAATTAAGGCCAAAAAGTTCTATCTTGGTCTCATCAGACCAAAGAATCTTATTTCTCACCATCTTTAAGTCCTTCAGGTGTTTTTTAGCAAACTCCATGCAGGCTTTCATGTGTCTTGCACTGAGGAGAGGCTTTTGTTGGGCCACTCTGCCATAAAGCCCCGACTGGTGGAGGGCTGCAGTGATGGTTGACTTTCTGCAACTTTCTCCCATCTCCCGACTGCATCTCTGGAGCTCAGCCACAGTGATCTTTGGGTTCTTCTTTACCTCTCTCACCAAGGCTCTTCTCCCCCGATAGCTCAGTTTGGCCGGTCGGCCAGTTCTAGGAAGGGTTCTGGTCGTCCCAAATGTCTTCCATTTAAGGATTATGGAGGCCACTGTGCTCTTAGGAACCTTAAGCGCAGCAGAAGTTTTTTTGTAACCTTGGCCAGATCTGTGCCTTGCCACAATTCTGTCTCTGAGCTCTTCAGGCAGTTCCTTTGACCTCATGATTCACATTTGCTCTGACATGCACTGTGAGCTGTAAGGTCTTATATAGACAGGTGTGTGGCTTTCCTAATCAAGTCCAATCAGTATAATCAAACACAGCTGGACTCAAATGAAGGTGTAGAACCATCTCAAGGATGATCAGAAGAAATGGACAGCACCTGAGTTAAATATATGAGTGTCACAGCAAAGGGTCTGAATACTTAGGACCATGTGATATTTCAGTTTTTCTTTTTTAATAAATCTGCAAAAATGTCAACAATTCTGTGTTTTTCTGTCAATATGGGGTGCTGTGTGTACATTAATGAGGAAAAAAATGAACTTAAATGATTTTAGCAAATGGCTGCAATATAACAAAGAGTGAAAAATTTAAGGGGGTCTGAATACTTTCCGTCCCCACTGTAGTTGTATATAAAATGCACTATTTATCGTTCAAAAAGTGTTTGCAAGTGCTAAACCTTTCATCCATTTTCTAAATTGCTACATTTGTAAATTTCAAAAACCAGTATAAAGGAGTAGTAGTGGTAAAAAAAGCACTTGTGGATTTACGGAATCATTTTTTCTTTGTTTTGTATATTTCTCTTTTCAGGAGGTGTGACAGGGGGTGTGACCTATGCCACATACTTTTGCTAATAGGTGTCCCTCGTTTCCATCTTAAAAAGTTGGGAGGTATGATATTGAACCCTACAGACTAAAGCCTCGTACCCACGATCAGGTTTTTTCCGACAGGAATTGTGTGATGACAGGCCGTTGGCGGAAAATGCGACCGTTTGTACGCTCCATCGGACAATTGTTGTCGGATTTTCCGCGGACCAATGTTTGTAGTCGGATTTTCCGAGCGTGTGTACACAAGTCCATCAGACAAAAGTCCAAACACGCATGCTCGGAAGCAACGACGAGCCGAAAGCGGACGCTTTTGTAAACTAGCGTTCGTAATGGAGAATTTACATTCGTGACGTGGCAAATTATGAAATGTCGAAATGCAGCGCACAATTCTCTTCTTCTTTAATGGGATAATAATGAAGCTGCTTTGCTGGTGATACTGATGGAGTTCTGCCAAATGTATTTTAAAAGGCTTTTATTTTCTAGTGATATCAAGAATAATATTATAATGCTTGTTTTGTTTTTTTTGGGCAAGTTACTACAACACCATTATCCCGTAGTTTTTAAGATCAAAGATACAACTATGTTGGTGTCCCTTCTTAATTTTACATTGTATTTTTTAAAATGTAACTGCCTACTCCCAAACTGTCATTTGAAATAAAACACATAGCCAAGTATTATTCGCCACAATTTTTTTATTGTGCATTAAAAAAAGAAAACAAATAAAATTAGACATGATATCTGCCAATAGAACGTAACCAAAAAGTGCATTCTATGCATCCAAAAATATAGAAAATATACCAAATCAAATCATTATTATTCAACCAAAAAATAAAATAAAAGCCCTTAATGCATGTGTCCTGCTTCTTAATATAGGGGGTCAACAATGCCAAGAGTTGGTGAAAGCAGGGGTCCATCATCCGGACATAATTCCAAAAATCATCCGGAATATTCTCCTGGAGCTCCCGCAGCAAAGGCATATGACATAATTGGTCACGATTAATAAAGCAACCAATTTTTGGTCCAAGAAATCCTCCTCCTCCTGTTCCTGGACTGGACTTGGGTCAAAGCAATAACTCCAAGGCCAATAATAAATAACACGTTATCTCCTCCGATTCCGCAACATGGCTGGTTGACGAAAGGCCGTTTAGAAACGAACTGAAAAGCACAAAATGAAAAGCGCGAAATGAAAAGCACGAATCCACACTCACCAAACTTCTACCAACACGAAATTAGCAGAAGGAGCCCAAAGGGTGGAGCTAAAGAGCTGAAAAACCACGTAGTACGTCACTACGTTCGTGTTGGTGGCCGACAATTCCTTGCCATTTGTATGCAAGACAAAATCCAGCCACATGCCTTTGGACAAAAGTCTGAGGTTTTGTCTGCGGAAAATCCGATCGTGTGTGCGAGGCTTTAGACTAGGATGCCATTAAACTTTATGTGTAAAGGCAGGTGTCCCAATACTTTTGACAATGTTGTGCAGTTACCTAAATCCAACGGCCATGTCCTTTGGGGATTACTTATATCCAGCACTGCAAGTCCTCTCTCTCCCTGCAGATTACAGCTCCATAGACATCTATAGGACTTCTCAACCTTTGTCTCTGGTCCTGGGACTCAGTCATAGGGGCTGTAATGTGCAGGCATGGCTGGGAGAGAGGGGACTTGCAGCACGGGATGTAAGTGATCAGGCTATGGCCATCAGATCTCAGTAATAATATATCCAGGGCTTTTTTTCAGCTGGAACTTGGTGGAACTCAGTTCCACCACCTTTGGCTCAGGCCCTCTGCTCCCTGCTCACCACTATCACTAGTAAACACAGAAGTCTGGCTTCTGTGTTTACAAGTGACAGCCTGTCTCCCAATGGCTCTCACAGATTTGATCTCCTGAGTGGCTCACCTCTGAGTGCAGGATGGGGACAAGGGAAATGCAGGTGCCCGGGGTGCAGTGCAGATGCCAACACCTCCACTGGATGGTCTCCCTGCAAGGGAGAGAGGCAGAGCCACCTAGAGTTGGTGAGGAGGTACTCGAGCTGACTGGGTGCTTCAGTTTAATACAGCAACAAAAGTAAGACATGTAAGAGATGGTGGAGGGAGGGGAGAAGATTGGGGGCAGTGGAGGAGAGGGTTGTCTGCGGAGGTCAGACCTGAAGAGGGGTGAAAGTGTAATGTGGATGGGGGTTGCAGAGGTAAGCAGCTGGGGAAGAAGGCTGAACTCTGCACTCTGTGTGTAGTGCACCCCTAAACTCTGCACTTTGTACGTAGCAAACCCCTGAACTCTGTACCTAGCACACCCCTGAACTCTGCACTATGTATGTAATGCACCCCTGAACTCTGCACTATGTACGTAATGCACCCCTGAACTCTGCACTATGTACATAGCGCACTCGTGAACTCTTCACTATGTACATAGCGCACTCCTGAACTCTTCACTATGTACATAGCGCACTCCTGAACTCTTCACTATGTACATAGCGCACTCCTGAACTCTTCACTATGTACATAGCGCACTCCTAAACTTTTCACTATGTACATAGCGCACTCCAGAACTCTTCACTATGTACATAGCACACTTCTGAACTCTTCACTATGTACATAGCGCACTCCTGAACTCTTCACTATGTACATAGCACACTTCTGAACTCTTCACTATGTACATAGCGCACTCCTGAACTCTTCACTATGTACATAGCGCACTCCTGAACTTTTCACTATGTACATAGCGCACTCCAGAACTCTTCACTATGTACATAGCACACTTCTGAACTCTTCAC
Organism: Lithobates clamitans; assembly: GCA_037952925.1. Lineage (NCBI taxonomy): Eukaryota > Metazoa > Chordata > Amphibia > Anura > Ranidae > Lithobates > Lithobates clamitans. The sequence goes on from JBBGZY010000309.1 coordinate 1,124,684, forward strand.
TATGTACATAGCACACTCCTGAACTTTTCACTATGTACATAGCACACTTCTGAACTCTTCACTATGTACATAGCGCACTTCTGAACTCTTCACTATGCACATAGCGCACTTCTGAACTCTTCACTATGTACATAGTGCACTTCTGAACTCTTCACTATGTACATAGCGCACTCCTGAACTCTTCACTATGTACATAGCGCACTCCTGAACTCTTCACTATGTACATAGCGCACTCCTGAACTCTTCACTATGTACATAGCGCACTCCTGAACTTTTCACTGTGTACATAGCACACTCCTGAACTCTTCACTATGTACATAGCGCACTTCTGAACTCTTCACTATGTATATAGCGCACTTCTGAACTCTTCACTATGTACATAGCGCACTTCTGAACTCTTCACTATGTACATAGCGCACTTCTGAACTCTTCACTATGTACATAGCGCACTCCTGAACTCTTCACTATGTACGTAGCGCACTCTTGAACTCTTCACTATGTACATGGCGCACTCCTGATCTCTTCACTATGTATGTAGCGCACTCCTGAACTCTTCACTATGTATGTAGCGCACTCCTGAACGCTGCACCAATACCCCCCCCCCAACTCTACACTTTGTACATAATGCACTCCTGGTATTTAATTCCTCTTTAAAGACCCTCCCACTGTTAGTGAAATTTGTCCACACCCACTATTTCATTCAGTTTGGAGGGTGTAAGTGGGGGTTTTGAGGGGTCGTGCTTGAGTTCCTGTACCTATTTTAAAAGAAAAAAAGCCCTGAATATATCTATGGAAGTGGAAGGTGGGGTCGTTCCGGTCAGGGCAAAGGGGCAAAAAGGATAAGTGCACTTTTGTATTACTGTAAAGTGCACTTATCCTTTAACAGCAAAAAAGATCCAAGCGCCTATCATGACGGATAATGGCTGCGTGATAACGTTTTAGATTAAGACGACTCACACCGGGTAATGAAGACTGACAATGCGAGATGGGGAATATCGGCACACACGCAGCTCCCATCCATTAAGTACAATTTATTGATGTGACAGAAGCAATAAAAGACTCTCAGCGTGATAGCCTGGAATTGGCTGCGCTGAGAGTAGGACGAGGCTGCGGGGTAGCTGCAGAGCTGCAGCACGATCGCAGAGTCCTGCCACTGCCTGGGAGCCACGCTTGGGAATGCAATGGCAGGCATCGGTCTAATTGGTGTGAGGGCTCATTAGCGTCCTTCACGGCATGCTCTGTGATCCAGTCTCATAGAGGGTGACACCGCACCGGGGGGGGGGGCACACGTACTGATACTGCGCTGTAGTGAATGCTTAAAATAATGAGTGTCATTTATGAATATAGAAAGACAACTAAATACACAAATAAATAACCTATAAGGGATCTGTTTTATCTGCCAAATAATGACATGTATGCTGATTTATTTTTTCTGCTGTGGTTTAATAACGCTTACTTAATCGAGTCTACTCCCTCCCCCCAGCCTATGACAGGACAGTAAATGGAAAATGACCCTGTCTAACAATTTGCGTTAAAAACAGATATTTAGGTTGCACGCGTTTCCCAAAAAAATGTCGAAGACGAAGTGCTCCGCCAAGGCCCCTCTCTAATGTGTAGTCCTTACTCTTATATTTGAGAAAGTCTCCATATTGGAGCACATATACACTATATTACCAAAAGTATTGGAACGCCTACCTTTCCACCTACATGACTTTTAATGCCATCTCAGTCTTATGCCGCGTACATACGATCGGGATTTTGGTCGGAAAAAGATATGACGGCTTTTCCGACGGGATTCCGCTCAAGCTTGCCTTGCATACACACGGTCACACAAGAGTTCGCTGAACTTTCGACTGTCAAGAATGTGGTGAGGTACAACATTACGACGAGCCAAGAAAATGCAGTTCAATGCTTCCGAGCATGCGTCAAATTGTTTCAGAGCATGCGTAGGAATTTTGCACGTCGGAATTGCTACAGACGATCGCTTTTTTGTATAGGAACTTTTCCCGACCGAAAAATTGAGAACATGCTCTCAATCTTTTGCTAGCTGGAATTCGGCCAGCAAAATTCTGATGGAGCATACATACGGTCGCATTTTCCGACAAAAAACTTGGTGGTATAGTGTATAGTGTCTACATATTGGAGCACATATACACAATATTACCAGAAGTATTGGGACGCCTGCCTTTTCCACCTACATGAATTTAATGGCATCCCAGTCTTAGTCCGTAGGGTTCAATATTGAGTTGGCCCACCCTTTATATTACAGCCCCTATGACTGAGTCCCAGGACCAGAGACAAAGGTTGAGAAGTCCTCTAGATGTCTATGGAGCTGTAATCTGCAGGGAGAGAGAGGACCTGCAGTGCTGGATATAAGTAATCCCCAAAGGACATGGCCGTTGGATTTTGGTAAATACACAATATTGACAAAAGTATTGGGACACCTGCACATGAACTTTAATGGCATCCCAGTCTTATGAATGGGAAAAAAATGCAGCGCTAAGAAGTAATAGGAAGTTAGGGTGTAGTGAAACAATTAAATAAGAGATGCTGTACTGAACAGTAAAGCATATGTGCAAAAACCATAAGTGAAATGAAATGAACAAACACAGTATAAAGTGTCCACATATGGTAAATGGATGATTCCAAACTCAAATTATTAAGAGGAACTGGTATGGACCAAAAAATGATGTGAAACTAGAAAATAAAGTCAATGGTGCACGGTGTGGATCTGTGACTGAGTCAACAACGGGGTACAGAACTTCCGTAGCTGTAAACCAACATCTCGATATGGGGCATCAGAATGAAAACATCAGGAAGTAAGATAAGATGGGTACTCTTACCAGATGACGTGGACTCCACTGTCATATGACATGGAGTCAATGGTGCATGGAGCCAAACCTAGGCTGGAAAACGATATCCGGAACGGTGGAACCTCTGTCTCACTTCTCGACTTCTCTGGTGGGGTGAAGAAACATCAGGAAGGGCCGCCAACTGGATATCAGCCAATAGACCTCAAGGATGTGTTCCAAGGAGAAGTCCTGTACACACAATAGGATTTTCTGACAACAAATGTTGGATGTGAGCTTTTTATCGGAAATTACGACCGTGTGTAGGCTCCATAGAGTATTTGCTGTCGGAATTTACGCCAACAAATGTTTGAGAGCAGGTTCTCAAATTTTCCGGCAACAAAATTTGTTGTCGGAAATTCCAAGCGTGTGTACACAATTCCGACGCACAAAGCGCATTTGTGAGGTCAGGCACTGATGTTGGACGAGAAGGCCTGGCTCGTGGTCTCCGCATTGTTTCATCCCAAAGGTGTTCTATCAGGTTGAAGTCGGGACTCTGTGCAGGCCAGTCAAGTTCCTTCACCCCAAACTCACTCGTCCATGTCTTTAAGGACCTTGCTTTGTGCACTGGTCCCAATCATTTGGTGGAGGGGGGATTATGGTGTGGGGTTGTTCTTCAGGGGTTGGGCTTGGTCCCTTAGTTCCAGTGAAGGGAACTCTTAAGGTGTCAGCATACCAAGACATTTTGGACAATTTCATGCTCCCAACATTGTGGGAACAGCTTGGGGATAGCCCCTTCCTGTTCCAACATGACTGCACACCAGTGCACAAAGCAAGGTCCATAAAGACATGGATGAGCAAGTTTGGGGTGGAGGTACTTGAATGGCCTGCACAGAGTCCTGACCTCAACCCAATATGATGAATTAGAGCGGAGATAGAGCCTTCTCGCCCACATCAGTGCCTGACCTCACAAATGTGCTTCTAGAAGAATGGTCAAACCTTCCCATAGACACACTCCTAAACCTTGTGGACAGCCTTCCCAGAAGAGTTGAAGCTGTTATAGCTGCAAAGGGTGGGCCAACTGAATATTGAACCCTACGGACTAAGACTGGGATGCCATTAAAGTTCATGTGCGTGTAAAGGCAGGTGTCCCAATACTTTTGGTAATATAGTGTAAATAAGGGCAGGCATGCTTGGAGGCAGTCCTCCCTCCCTAAAGGCGCAGAGACACGTTCGAAACTAAGAAAGAGCACAATGGCAAGTGAAGAAATCTATCGTGTCCCTACCTAAGAGTTAATCTCCTTCTTACATTTTACAAGATTGAAAAAACATCCTCTGTATCTGAAGTAACATTGTGTTCAATTTCTGCATCCTATTGAATAGTTAAGCTGCCTGTGGATGATGCCAAGTCAGCAGGTGACCATACTATCCAAGAAGACTGGATCAATGGCGGAGGTCATCACCTAGAGCGGCATTTGAAACAGAACAGGCAGCTTTTCACTGGCATTAGCTGTGAAGTTCTTTGAGGCATCTACTTTTTGGAGAATGGAGGCAATGAAGCAATGGAGGCAATGAATGGTGGAAATAATATAACGCGAGAATAAAGAGTCATTAGAAAAAAAAGCCTTTCAATAGTTAAATAACTACTCTGTGTGAAAATAATAATAGCTCCACACCTACGTGATGATTATGTGTTAGAAATGAACATTTTGATGAGAAAATTATCATGACATTAAATGACAAACACTTAGTAAATTGGCACATATCATTCTTCCTGTAATTCATATTTATATTCCAGAATATTTTTTTTTATACAGCCTGAACACAGTCCCTGCAGGAATAGCGCTACACATCATTAGATAGCTATACTCAAATGAATCAACAGAATCAATATTGAATGCAATTCAGAAGTTACCCAAGGCACAGAGGGACCTATGAAGGACATTCAACTAGGAGGCAAAAGGAAACTCAATCTCAGGTCAACTCAAGAAGACATGTGGCCACTCAATGAAGTTGGACAAGAAGCGGCTCAATCTTAAACTGCTAAAGGGGTTTTCACTGTTAGAGCAGTAAGGATGTGGAACTCCCTTCCATAATCGGTGGTTTCAGTGGGTAATGTCGCTAATTTAAAAAAAATATTCTTAGATGGGCATCTTATTGAGCACAATATACAGGGATATGGGAAGTGGTAAAGACATAATACACCCACACCCACACACACAGGTTGAACTGGTTGGACTGGTGTCTTTATTCTAGAATAAATAATAAAGCGGGGGTTCACCCACACCGCCAAAAAAAAAAAAATATTAAAAGCCAGCAGCTACAAATACTGCAGCTGCTGACTTTTAATACATGGCCACTTACCTGTCCCAGGGTCCAGCGATGTCGGCAGGGGACGCCGAGAACCCGCTCGGTTCTCGGCAGCTGCCGCCGCCATCCTAGGTGAGGGAATCAGGAAGTGAAGCGTTGCGGCTTCCCTTCCCGGTTCCCTACTGCGCATGCGCGAGTCGCGCTGCGTGTCCCTAGTGGTCCCCGCTCTCTCCTGGGAGCTGTGTGTTCCCAGCAGACAGCGCGGTGGGGACGGGAAGAGGCATAGACTCCCATGGGAGTCTATGCCGGAAGTGGGTGCAAATACCTGTCTTAGACAGGTATCTGCACCCCCCTGAAAGGTGCCAAATGTGACACCGGAGGGGGGGAGGGTTCTGAAAAGCGGAAGTTCCATTTTTGTGTGGAACTCCGCTATAAGATCTTAAAACAATGAGAAGTGGATCCTGAAGAAGCCATTTATATGGGCGAAACGTGTCGATCCATACACTTCTTGTCATTTATTCACAGACGGTTGTATTAGATATCTATGTTTAGAACATACCATCTTTTATGGAGTTTACATTCTTTCTGTTTTTAAACAATTTTGTACAAATAAAATATTGTGTGATTTTATAGTGTCATATTGATTTGTCTTGGGCATACTAAAATCCCTACTTTCCCATCGCCTCCCCATTTGGGAAAGGTATGGGAATTATCTCCTTTCTGGTGTCTTTATTCACCCTTACCAACTTTGTAAACATTACATAGACAAATGAACATTCCTATTTCCTATCAGGAGTTAGCAGATACTTGAATGATAATTGGTTGTAGGTAGAGTTGGTTTTACATTGCATGGACCTTCCTCCAAATTATTGAATTCAAGTGTTACTAATGAAGGGTACTGGTAAGGCCCATTGCACACTGCTGCGACATGAGCTCCGACTTTGAGAGCACAAGTTGCATGACAAGTCGCGCCCCATTAAGTGCAATGGAACCGTTCTAATAGCAGCGGCTTGAGTTCCTGCACTACTTTCGGTGCGACTTTGGCACGACTTGCGATGACTTCTGTTAAAGAAGTCGTATGCAAGTCATGCCGAAGTCGCACTGGGATGTTGGCTTCAAAGTTGCACGGAAGTCGCAGTAGTGTGAACCGGGTCGTATTGCTACAGCATGCAAAGACATTTTAGATGATTGAGCACTGCCAAACCTTGAGGCAACAGTTATCAGAAGGTCCTTCACTGTTCCAGTATGACTGTGTCCTTGTGTAAAGTTTCATAAAGACCTGGCTTGATGAGTCTGGTGTGGAGAAACGTAAGTGGCCTCTATGGAGCCCTGACCTCAACTCGAATGAACTGGAATGTTGATCGCAAGCTGCAACATAGATCATTTCATCCAACATCAGTACCTGAAGCCTTCCCAGAAGAGTAGAGATTGTTACAGCTGTAAAGGATGGCCGACTCCATATTAATGCCCATGGTTTTGGAATGGGGTGGCTAACAAGCTTATACAGTAGGTGCATTGATCAGGTTTTCACAAACCTTTTGCCAATACAACCCCAGGCAAAGAGTATGGAATCACCACTCTTATGCCGTGTAACACGGTCGGACTTGCCAACGAGATAACCTCCATCAAAAGTTCTCTATCTAAGTCCATCGGAAATGCCAACAGAAAAAGTCCGATGGGGCATAAACATGGTCGGAATATCCGACCGAAAGCTCCCATTGGACTTTTTCTGTCGGAAATTCCGACTGTGTATACGGGGCATTAGAAAATGTTCATTCAATTGTTTAATTGTGTTAAAAAAAACAGTTAAAAAAAGAAAGAAAACTGTAGTCAGTTGCAACTGTTTTTGCAGATCAAGCAGAGGAAAAAAATAATTCTGAAGAAAATATTATGGAATCACCATGTACTTTTCAGTTATAAAACAAATATCTGCATCAGATTACATCCTGAAAAATAATGTATTCATCACCAAACATTCTTTCAATTGATGGAATAAGAAAAGTGTCCAAAAATCTCAATATAAACTTGTGCATTTATTAAAGATTTAATGACATCTCCCCGTACCTTTACCTGACATGTAACCCCATATCATCAATGATTGTGGAAATTTGCATGTTTTTTTCAGGCAGTCATCTTCAAACATTTCATTAGAACGGCACCAAACCAAAAGTTCCAGTATCATCACCCTGCCCAATGCAGATTTGTGATTCTTCGCTAAATATCACTTTCTAAGACTTAGAAAAAGACTCCTGTACTACTTGGGGGCGACTTCAAGGCTACTTGCATTGACATCTATACAGAAGTCGTTTTGCAAGCCGCTCTGTATGGGGCGGCTTCAAAGTCGTCTGTGTGTGAACCGGCTCTAAAGGGATCAAAGTGAAGGATGAATATAAATATTTGAATAAAGTAGTACAGGAACCCTTTTCTAAGTCGGAGTGACACGAGTCGCTCCTATTTGAACGGTTCCATTGTACAGAACTGAGCGCGAATTGTCAGGTGGCTAAGTCGCCTGAGAAGTCGCCCCTGTGTGAACCGGGTCTTAGGATAAAACCATCTTGATAATTGCTTTCTGTCCTATAAGGGGACACTCTTTACAAATACGACTTTTGCTTGTGATACTCATCATAAATAACTTTTGCAACCTTTTTCTACAAGCTTTGCCTGTGGTTATTGATGGATTTGTCAATAGCCTCCCTATCAATTTTCTTCAAAAATAATGACTTGGACTGCTTGACATGGATTTAACAACCATGAACATAAAAAACATTAAACCAATATAATGTGCCAGAGTATTACCAGTAGAGGGTCTTTGGGTGTCCACTTATCTAAACCTTAAGTACTACCACATTCCTACCCTGCAGTTCTAAAAACAACTTGCCAAAAGGCAGTTCCATACCACATAATGGGCCCTTTTTTTGGCTCCCAATTATGTGACCACTTTGACAGCCAATCACAGCAATCACAAGGGATGCCAGACCTGGGTGGGAAGGGGTTAAAACATCAGAATCCTCCCCACTGGGCTCAGATTGGCCAGGCCGCATTACACCCTCGGAGACAGACACTGTCAGTGCATCAGAACCTGCTCCAGTCTACAGATTTGCACAGAACTGTAAGTGTTCCCAGCTGGGTGCCTTCCTGCTGGGATGTTTGTATCTTTGGACCGTTCCTTCAGTACAAGTTTTGTTAATTGCAACCGGACTCAGTGTAATTACTGCCGCCCCACCATGCTACACCTACCCACATGTACAGAAGGACAGATTCTCAAAGTCCTTTAGTAGCAGCCTTAGGTAATACTTGCTGGACAGCCAGCTAGTCTAGGACTCTGTAAGAGCAGTCACAGTCAATGTAGCAACCTCTGATGTCTATGCTTCAAAGCACAAGCACATCTGGAGCTCTAGGCAAAAGGTCATACTCACAATGTCTAGAGACAGCTCTACAACCAGCTTTCCTGTGACATTCTTCAGTGAAAGGGGTCCTTCTCCAGGCCCAGCTTCCTTATTATTCTCAAGCAAATATCTTTAAGTCCAGGTTCCTGCAGTCTCTCAGCCAAACACATAATGAGGCCTCTCAGGGGTTAGGGTTGGTGAGGTCTCTCACCAACCCTAACCCTAATCCGCGTACACACGGTCGGACTTTTCAGCTACAAAAGTCCGACAGCCTGTCTGACAGACTTTCAACTGACTTTTGGCGGACTTTGAACGGACTTTCTAACGACCGGACTTGCCTACACACGATTACACCAAAGTCCGACGGATTCGTACGTGATGACGTACACCGGACTAAAATAAGGAAGTTGATAGCCAGTAGCCAATAGCTGCCGTAGCGTCGTTTTTTGTCCGTTGGACTAGCATACAGACAAGCGGATTTCTGGGCCTGGCGGAGTTACGACATAAAGATTTAAAGCATGTTTCAAATCTAAAGTCCGTCAGATTTTCGACTGGAAAAGTCCGCTGAAGGTCCGGTGGACCCCACACACGATCGGATTGTCCACCGGACAAGTCCAGTCGAAAAGTCCGACCGTGTGTACGCGGCATAAGGCTACCTCCTAGGAGCAGGGGGCCCAAGAGAAAAAGAGCTTTGAACAGACTCTCCCAAGCATTCATCCTCTACCCAGCCACACCTTCCAGTGTCCCAGGGATTGGCCAAAGTCAGATAAACATTTATAACAGTGGCTAACCCGTCTACACTATTTCTGGAAGTTTGCACAAGCAGGCAGAAGCAGTCAACCACCAGGCTTAGGGGGACCTGACCTGACCTAGAAAATAAATTGCTGCTCAGCGGGGTACAGAAAAGCCAAAAACACATTTTAGCCATCCTAGTGCAGGGCTCTACACATCAGATATTGTTAATATTACATTTGGATGCTTCTTCCCTGTCAAATCACCTATAATATAAACCTTGTCTAGTAATGACAGTTGTTCAAGGTATCAGGTAAGTTGAAAGTCAGCCTGTACCTGTGGTGTCTGGTGTTTTTTAACATGAACTATTAACTGACCATAATGGGTTAGCAATAAGCCAAGGTCTTCCGCAGGGGTTAAGGGGAGCCGACCTTGGGCAGAGTGGAGGGGGGAGGTTGAGATGGGAAGAGGGACTGAGGATAGAGTATAGCCCCGTACACACGCGACGACATCGGTCAGTTAAAAAAAAAACATCCGACATTCAGCCTGAGCGTATGGCAGCAGGTCTGACAGAATCCAGTCATTCTGTCGGACAAACATGCTGGAAAACCAGCAGCTGACCGGCTCCCAATCAGCACTCTCAGCCAATGACTGAGAGCGCTGACCGGAGTGTTCTGGCTGGGGGCAGCTAAGCGCAGGAGATCGGTGTACTAACATTGGACGGTTAGTACAGCAGCTCAGACCGAAGTGTGTACGAGGCTTATGTGAGCTTTTAGGGTGGATAGAGAGGTATGGGAAATAGGAAAAAAAGTAAAACAAATAAATAAATAAGGGGATAAGGGCTTCAGGGGTGGGAAGGCCAGGAGGCCAAGGACTAAGGCCAGAGGCCTCAAGACATTTGTCTGTTTATGAGAGGGAGCAAGGAGATTGTAGAGTGTTGTATTTGGGAATAGGATGCCTGCATTAGTGTGCACAGGTAAGCAGCGGGTAGCAGGCAATCAGGGGGTTGATCCCGCCACCACCTGAATGTGGTTTTTTTTAGTCCCAAGGGGGATTTTGTATTTAAAAAAAACTGCGCGCCAATCGCTTGCAGGAAACTCCTACTGCCTTCAAAGGGTGCTGTGACTGGTGGTGTTGACTGTCAAACTCTGCTAGCTGAGTTAAAATTGCCATGATTGTGAATTAAAGCATCACAGCCATTACATGGGTACAGCCCTGACCAGCTGTAATGGTAGAATTTAGGTGGATGATGAGGGGGTGATAAAACTGTGGCTCAACTGCAGGCTAACTAAACCCTACAACAAAATTGTAACGTATTGCAGCTTTCCAGTCCTTAGATGTGGTGGCTGTATTCGTTTTTATTTTTCAGGCCATGAACATTTACAAAAGCATGTACAGTACCATCAACAAGTACAGTGGGGAAAATAATTATTTGATCCCCTGCAGATTTTGTAAGTTTGCCCACTTACAAAGAAATGAAGGGTCTATAATTTTTATCATAGATGTATTTCAAATGATAGAGACAGAATATCAACCAAAAATCCAGAAAAAAACACATACAGTAAAACAAATGCTATAAAATGAGTTGCAGTTTATTGAGTAAAATAAGTATTTGATCCCCAAGCAAAACATGACTTAGTACTTGGTGGAGAAACCCTTGTTGGCAATCACAGAGGTCAGACGTTTCTTGTAGTTGGTGACCAGGTTTTCACACATCTCTGGAGGGATTTTGGTCCACTCTTCTTTACAGATCTTCTCTAAATCCTTAAGGTTTCTTGGCCGTCTCTTGGCAACTCGAAGTTTCAGTTCCCTCCATAAATTTTCTATAGGATAAAGGTCTGGTGACTGACTAGGCCACTCCATGACCTTAATGTGCTTCTTCTTGGGCCACTCCTTTGTTGCCTTGGCGGTATGTTTTGGGTCATTGTCATGCTGGAAGACCCATCCATGATCCATCTTCGGTGTTCTGGCAGAGGGAAGAAGGGTCTCATCCAAGATTTTACAATACATGTACAATGTGGCAAAGTCGGCCTGTACCGTTAGCAGAGAAATAGCCCCAAAATATCAGATTTCCACCTCCGTGCTTGACTGTAGGAATGGTTTTCTTAGGGTCATAGTCAGCATTTTTCTTCCTCCAAACATGGTGAGTCGAGTTAATGCCAAAGAACTCAATTTTGGTCTCAACTGACCACAGCAGGAGGGGGGCTTGTTGTTTTTGGAGGAAGAAAAATGCTGACTATGACCCTAAGAACACCATCCCTACAGTCAAGCACAGAGGTGGAAACATGCTTTGGGGTTGTTTCTCTGCCAAAGGTACAGGACGCGACTGTGCCACATTGAGGAGCCAATGAACGGGGCCATGTATTGTAAAATCTTGGATTAGAACATTCTTCCCTCAGCCAGAATGCTAAAAATGGGTCATGAATAGGTCTTTCAGCATGACAATATCCCAAAACATACCGCCAAGGCAACAAAGGAGTGGCTCAAGAAGAAGCTTATTAGGTCATGGAGTAGCCTAACCAGTCTCCAGACCTTAATCCTATATAAAATTTATGGAGGGAGCTGCAACTTCGAGTTGCCAAGCAACAGCCAAGAAACCTTTAAGGATTTAGAGAAGATCTGTAAAGAAGAGTGGACCAAAATCCCTCCTGAGATGTGTGAAAACCTGGTCACCAACTACAAGAAACGTCTTACGTCTGTGCTTGCCAACAAGTGTTTCTCTAAAAAGTACCAAGTCATGTTTTGCTTGGGGATCAAATACTTATTTTTATTTTAAATATTCTGATTCATATACCACTTTCACATAAAGATAAACCTTTTATACATAGACCAATATTTTTCCTATAATATATTTATTAATTTTTATTTAATTTTCTTTCCTCCTCTTTCCTCCTCATTTCTATTACTATATCTATATCTAAGGACACCTCTCAGGGGTCCACAAATTTATTCTCCCTTTCAAAATAAATAACAGATTTTTTCTATACAAAGCTAGAGTATTTCCAAATAATTTATCAATATAACAATAGGTCGGATACGAAACCACCTTGGTGGCCTTACCAGTAAAAACTCTATTATTGAAGTAAATTATTCACTGTTATATGAAACTTATGTACAAATGTTAATATGATTGTACCAATGTTATTTTCAAACATTAATAAAAGCTTTTTGTTTAAAAAAAAAATACTTATTTTTACATTTTACACACTGAACTGCAACTCAATTTATAACATTTGTATCCATGTGTTTTTTTCTGGATTTTTGGTTGATATTCTGTCTCTAGCAATTAAAATACACCTATGATAAAAATTATAGACCCTTCATTTCTATGTAAGTGGGCAAACTCACAAATTCTGCAGGGGATCAAATAACTATTTTCCCCACTGTACAAAAATATCTGTTGACCTTGCCAGAAATGCCGGGTCCTTGTCACTTCCTAAACAGAAAGCAAAAACAATATTATCTTTTTTCTGTAAAAAAAAAAAAAGAAAGAAAAGAAATGCATTAACTTTATCTAAGGACTGGTTAGCTACAATATATTACATTACATTTTTGTTTTTGGGTTTACATACACTTTAATACTGAGGTTGTGGGGGGAATTAACTGGTCCCATGGCTAGGGTCCTGCAACCTTTAGCCCTTCCTTAATGATTGTTAATGTAACAAAATGAAAGGTTGTATGCTTAGCAATCTAGCCACTGACATAAAGCAAGATCCAGCACGCTCCAGAATAAATAAAAAATAAATAAATAAATAAAAAGACCACAGAAGACGGCAGTGCAACGTACTGAGAATTTAATCAATATTTGCTGAATTTCTTCAAAAGGCATCCATTATTTACAATGGTAGTCCAGAGAGTGGCATTGTATTAGAGTGCGGTACTTTTCTGACAGATCTACACGATTAATACACAATAAAAACACATCACTCAGAGTGACTGAGCACTCATAGATCAATTCCTCTCCTGTGGAAATCTCACATGAATTAATGATTCACAAGTCACCTGTCATTCCCAGCAATAGCCAAGGCAATTCTGTTTCACCTGCGAATCGTTTCAGTAAACTGGAAAAAAAGAGAAAACAACATAATTCTATTTTGAAATGTTCGGATGCAGCCAAATTTACCCGAACAGAGCCATCCGGTGGTTGTGCTTATAAAGAATGTGCCACTAAAAGCATGGACATGCACCACTTCAAACCTCTCTGTTGCAAATTTAAAGACAGCCTGGAATATTAGAGATACAATATGCAGGTTGACGTTTCCTTTTTTTTTTTTCTGACAAAGTATAGCCAGACTGGTCATGGTGTGGTAGGCTATAAGGAAGTATAACCAGACTGGTCATGGTGTGGTAGGCTAAAAGGAAGTATAACCAGACTAGTCATGGTGTGTTGTAGGCTAAAAGGAAGTATAACCAGACTAGTCATGGTGTGGTAGGCTAAAAGTAAGTATAACCAGACTAGTCATGGTGTGGTAGGCTAAAAGGAAGTATAACCAGACTGATCATGGTGTGGTGGGCTAAAAGGAAGTATAACCAGACTAGTCATGGTGTGTTGTAGGCTAAAAGGAAGTATAACCAGACTAGTCATGGTGTGGTGGGCTAAAAGGAAGTATAACCAGACTAGTCATGGTGTGTTGTAGGCTAAAAGGAAGTATAACCAGACTAGTCATGGTGTGTTGTAGGCTAAAAGGAAATATAACCAGACTAGTCATGGTGTGGTAGGCTAAAAGGAAGCATAACATGACCAGTCATGGTGTGGTGGACTAAATAGAAGCATAACCAGACTGATTGTGGTGTGGTGGGCTAAAAGAAAGTATAACCAGACCACTCCGCATGTTGTAGGCTATAAGGAAGTTTAACCTGACCAGTGGTGGTGTGGTGAGATAAAAAGGAAATATAACAAGTCCGGTCATGCAGTAGTGGGCTGAAAGGAAGTATAACTCGACCAGTCATTGTGTTGTGAGCTAAATGGAAGTATAACCAGACCAGTCATAGTGTGGTGGGCTAAAACAGAGTATAACTAGACTGGTGGGATAAAGGGAAGTATAACAAGTCCAGTCATGGAGTAGTGGGCTAAAAGGAAGTATAACCAGACTGGTCATGTTGTGGTGGACTACAATGAAATATTATCAGACCGGTTATGTTGTAGTGGGCCAAAAGCAAGTATAACCAAACTGGTCATGGTGTAGTGGGTTACAAGGAAGTATAACCTGACAAGTCATGGGGTGGACTATATGGAAGTATAACCAGACTGGTCATGGTGTGGTGAGCTAAAAGGAAGTATAACCAGACCCGTCATGGTCTGGTGGACTAAATAGAAGTTTAATCAGATCGGTCATGGTGTGGTGGGCTAAAAGGAAGTATAATCAGACCAATCATGGTGTGGTGGGCTAAAATGAAGGGTAACCTGACCATTCATGGTGTGGTGGGCTAAAATGAAGTATAACCAGACTGATCATGGTGTGTGGAGGACTAAAAGCAAGTATAACCACACCGGTCAAGGGTTAGTGGGCTACAAGGATGTATAACCAGACAAGGCATGGCATGGTGGACTATATGGAAGAATAACCAAACTGATCATGGTGTGGTGGACTAAATAGAAGTATAATCAGACCGGTCATGGTGTGATGGGCTAAAAGGAAGTATAATCAGACCAATCATGGTGTGGTGGGCAAACATTTCTCGTTGCTCCCAAGCCCTACTCCATAGAAGCCATGTTTTCCATGCTCTGCACTTATGACAGCCAACAAGACTTGTACAGCCATACACAGCTTGGAATAATTGGCTCTTTAAAATTAGGCTGTATATGTAAAACAGTGGTTTTGAATGCACAGCAGGCCCAGAGACATATGGAAATTTGTATAACTTTCCCTAAATGGGATTTGAGATCTAAGTGAGATATGCAGATACCTTCTGTTTCAAGAGAGCTCTACTGTGCTTGACTTTTTCTGAAAATACCCCTTGCCTTGTTGTTATATTAATTCTCTAATTTTAATGGCCCATTTACAGTTTTGCATTGAGGTAACGTGCAGTAAAACGCACAATGCTTTGTAGTAGCACTCATTTTGAACAGCTGTCCAATGTACTGTTACAGAAGCAGACACCAAGCAGTCTTCAGTAGCTGTATCTTTGCATAACAGCACAGGTTGGGGGCACAGGAAGCGAGAGAGGTCTTCTTTGCAGGGGGCACATTATTTTTTTAAATATTATTTAAATCTGAACATAAGGTATGATCTTTAGGCCTCAAGCACACTGCTGCTGTTAAACTCACATTATTGTGAGTTTAGGCGTTTTTTTTTTTCTGCCCTTGAACTCCTTAACCTCTTAAGGACTGGAAGGTTTGCCCCCTTAATGACCATTTTTTTTGCGATTCGGCACTGCAGCGTTTTTAACTGACAATTGCGCGGTCCTTTTTTCCCACAAATAGAGATTTCTTTTGGTGGTATTTGATCACCTCTGCGATTTTTATTTTTTGCACTATAGACAAAAAAAGAGCGACAATTTTGAAAAAAAAAAGTCTTTTTTACTTTTTGCTGTAATAAATATCCCAAAATAAAAAAAAAACACATTTCTTCATCAGTTTAGACCAATATGTATTCTTCTACATATTTTAGGTAAAAAAAAAAATCACAATAAGCGTATATTGATTGGTGTGCGCAAAACTTATAGCGTCTACAAATATATATATATGGCATTTTATATCCCAATATGGGATATATTTATGGCATTTTTATTATTCAATTTTTTTTTTTTTACTAGTAATGGTGGTGATCATCGATTTTTTGTGGGACTGCGACATTGCGGTGGACAGATCGGACATTTTTTACACTTTTTTGGGACCACTGACATGTATACAGCAATTAGAGCTAAAAAAAAAAGCCACAGATTACTGTATAAATGTCACTGGCAGGGAAGATGTTAACACTAGGGGGCAATCAAGGGGTTAAGTGTTCCCTGGGAGGTGTTTCTAACTGTGGGGGGAGTGTACTGACAGGGAGTAGAGAGAGATCGCTGTTCCTGATTACTGTTCCCTGACAGAACGGGGATCTGTTCGTTTACATTGACAGATCCCCGTTCTGGCTCTCTGAGGAGCGATCACGGGTCACCGGCGGACATCGCAGTGGCCGGCCACGCGCATCGGCTCCAGTGTTGTGCCACGGGTGCGCTCTCCCCCTAGAGCCCTTAAATTGGCCATCATACAGCTACGGTGATTCGCGCAGGGGAGCCAACCTGCTGCCATATAACGACGAAGGCTGGTCGGCAAGTAGTTAATGTTATCCTATGTGTCCACACATATGCACACATGGACATTTTTAGCAGTTTAGTAGCAGGGGAGTTTAGAGGATGTTTTCTGAATGCCCTAAAATCGCATTCAGGAGAGGGGATTTTGACCACAAAAAATGCTGAACGCTGTTAAACATGTCTAAACGCACATTAAACATTAGGCACATTTAGCACTTCAGCATTTATTTATTTCAATGGCCAGAATAAATTAAAATTCTGGCCAATGAAATTAACATCCAAACTCCAAACATTGCTAAACTCTGCTAAACTCAAGAATCAGCATAGCTGGGGGTTACTACTGAGTGGGGGATCAGCAAAGCTGGGGGTTAATACTGAGCAAGGAATCAGCAGAGCTGGGGGTTACTACAGAGTGGAGGATCAGCAGAGCTGGGGGTTACTACAGAGTGGGGGATCAGCAGAGCTGGGGGTTACTACAGAGTGGGGGGTCAGCAGAGCTGGGGGTTACTACAGAGTGGGGGATCAGCAGAGCTGGGGGTTACTACAGAGTGGAGGATCAGCAGAGCTGGGAGTTACTACAGAGTGGGGGGCAGCAGAGCTGGGGGTTACTACAGAGTGGAGGATCAGCAGAGCTGGGGATTACTACCGAGTGGGGGATCAGCAGAGCTGGGGGTTACTACTGAGTGGAGGATCAGCAGAACTGGGGTTACTACAGAGTGGGGGATCAGCAGAGCTGGTAGTTACTACAGAGTGGAGGATCAGCAGAGCTGGGGGTTACTACAGAGTGGAGGATCAGCAGAACTGGGGTTACTACAGAGTGGGGGATCAGCAGAGCTGGTAGTTACTACAGAGTGGAGGATCAGCAGACCTGGGGGTTACTACAGAGTGGGGGATCAGCAGAGCTGAGGGTTACTACTGAATGGGGCATTGGCAGAGCTGGGGGTTACTACAGAGTGGAGGATCAGCAGAGCTGGGGGTTACTACAGAGTGGGGGATCAGCAGAGCTGGGGGTTAGTACAGAGTGGAGGATCAGCAGAGCTGGGGGTTACTACAGAGTGGGGATCAGCAGAGCTGGGGGTTACTACTGAGTGGAGGATCAGCAGAGCTGGGGGTTACTACTGAGTAGAGGATCAGCAGAGCTGGGGGTTACTCCAGAGTGGGGATCAGCAGAGCTGGGGGTTATTCCAGAGTGGGGATCGGCAGAGCTGGGGGTACTACTGGGATCTGCTGAAGGAGAATACTAATAAGCTGGGGATCTGCTGGATAGACATGTGCACACTGAAATATTGCGTTTCAGAATTTCGTTTTCGTCCGAAAAATAAATTTATTTAGTTACTCCCGAAAGTAGTTTTTATTTATTTTGTTTTGTTAAAAAAATGCATTCCTCCAAAAATCCAATATAATTAAGGTCGAATCTGTCATTGAAGGCTTATGGTTTCTGTCAAATGTTCGAAGAAGATTCAACGGAGCAGCTAAACTGTACGACGCCGCAATGGTACATTTCCGGACGAATGTTCCGCCTACAAGCTATAGTAGAATTCTAAAGTTGTATGACACTAGTGATAATTATATTTATTAATTATTATTACTAGTCAACCAACATTAGAATTCTTCTATAGCCTATGGGCGGAGCATTTGACCATAAATGTCCGCTCGCGGCGACTGCTTCGTCGAATCTTCATGTCGAATCTTTTCTTTCTATGTCGAACAATCTTGGACTAATAGAGTTAAGGTTAGGCACATTCAACCTTTTTTGCTATTGTCTCTCTATGTCGAATCTTTTCTCTCTATGTCGAATCTTTTCTCTCTATGTCGAATCTTTTCTCTCTATGTCGAATCTTTTCTTTCTATGTCAAATCTTTTCTCTCTATGTCGAATCTTTTCTTTCTATGTCGAATCTTTTCTCTCTATGTCGAATCTTTTCTCTCTATGTCGAATCTTTCCTCTCTATGTCGAATCTTTTCTTTCTATGTCAAATCTTTTCTCTCTATGTCGAATCTTTTCTCTCTATGTCGAATCTTTTCTCTCTATGTCGAATCTTTTCTCTCTATGTTGAATCTTTTCTCTCTATGTCGAATCTTTTCTCTCTATGTCGAATCTTTTCTCTCTATGTTGAATCTTTTCTCTCTATGTCGAATCTTTTCTCTCTATGTCGAATCTTTTCTTTCTATGTCGAATCTTTTCTCTCTATGTCGAATATTTTCTCTCTATGTTGAATCTTTTCTCTCTATGTCGAATCTTTTCTCTCTTAGTCAAATCTTTTCTCTCTATGTCGAATCTTTTCTCTCTATGTCAAATCTTTTCTCTCTATGTCAAATCTTTTCTCTCTATGTCGAATCTTTTCTCTCTATGTAGAGTAATCTTGGACTAATAGAACTAAGGTTAGGTACATTTGACCACAGTTGTTGCAACAAAAACGAAAATAAAGCATCTGTTTATGTCAGATGTTTCGGTTTTCGGATTCTGCACGTTCGTTATTGTTTGTTACAGTAAAATGATAACGAAAATACCCGAAAATTCGGACAAAAACGAATGCACATGTCTACTGCTGAATGAGGGTATCAATGAGCTGGGGATCTGCTGAGTGGGGGTACTACCCTGTTTCCCCGAAAATAAGACCTAGCGTGATCGCCGGTGATGGCTGCAATATAAGCCCTACCCCCCAAATAAGCCCTACCCTGTTTCTCCAAAAATAAGCCCTACCCTGAAAATAAAACCTACAAGGACTTTAACTAGGGCTTATTTGGGGGGTAGGGCTTATATTGCAGCCATCACCGACAATCACGCTAGGTCATATTTTCGGGGAAACAGGGTACTAAGCTGGGGTTCCACAGGGACCCTTTAAAACAACAAGAAACTCAACACACACACACGCTCACATGGCATTTGCCAAGCTTTATTAAAGCTTCAAAAAGCATCACAGAAGCATAAAAAACACATTAAAAAAGCATGTTGAAGCCGTAGGCGCTTTAATAAGTGTTGAAGTCGAAGCAAATGTAAATAAGCCCTAACTGCTACTGTTGGTCTGTTAAAAGAAGTTGAAAAAACAGCAGACTTCCTGAGCGGATTACTAGGTGAAAATAAAGGAAAAAGAGCCTAAAAAACAAATGAAGCTATCACATCTAAGAAGTGGTAAGCTGCAATATACAGTAATAAAAATGTGCTTTTAGGTTTAGATACACTTTAATGGAGTGTGTTGCATTGTCCTGCATAGACAAGCACGGGTTCACTTTAAAATGTGTTTTTCCGCAGTTTTTTTTTTAATTTACCCGCCCATTTTATATACATACACAAAACGATTTTTTTAAAAAAAAAACGAAATGCTTTAATCAAGGTAAAACTAACTGGTACTCTCACCTATTATCAGGTTGTGTGCAGCTGTTTTTTTTTTTCTTTTTCCTTCATTCGAACTGCAGCTCTTAAAACCGAGATCCTAATCAAGTCATTTCCATGACAGGAGGGGGTCACCGTTGGGGGGAACCACATTATACATAACAGCTAGTTCTCAGAATATTTGCTGCGGGCCCAAAACACGATGGACGTTTTTCTTTTTCTTCCAGTCAAAATAAATAAAAAAAAAATTAAAAAAGTAAACACGGCTTTTTCACGCTACATTTGACGTTATTGAATTTTGCCTGAAGTTTTCTTTTAAAAAACAAAAAATAAAAAAATCATTGATCATGTTTAAATGCAAAGAGCGATAAAACAGGGAGCTGTGTACGATAAAGGCAGCGCATTCCGCCAGGAACAACTTCTAAAAAAAACGATTGCCTCCTGCAGGCAATCATTGGATGGGCAGACGCTGGCTTTAACTGAGATGAAAATAAAAAAAAAAACTCTGCCTTGAATACGGTGTCTTGGGGCGCTCTCCTGCCGTGAAAACCGTTACCGAGAATGCTGCGCAGGCGCACAAACCCGACAGCTCTGTGTAGTTTGACCTCCCCCCCATGTGCAGCAAAGGTAATAAAGAAGATAAGCCAGCACTACACAAGTGTGTGGAGGTCAATAAAGGAACAGAACAGAATACCAAACAGGAAACGTATCCTGAGATGGATCGCCGGCCTGGACACACACTGTGGGCTGCTCAGATTCTCAGTATGTGGAGGATACAAGTATAATGCATAGAGCAATAAAGGGAAACTCCAACCAAACAGCCAAAGGCGGCATTGCACTGTTCATTGAGCCAATCAGAATATGAATCTCAAACAACGTTTCTCAACCAGGGTTCCATAGAACCCTAGGGTTCCTCCAGAGCTTTCTTGGGGTTCCCTTAAGCAATTTCTGCCTCTCAGATAAGCTCCCACTGACGCAATTGATCTTTTTAGCTGCAGTGCATCCGGAAAGTATTCACAGCGCTTCACATTTTCCACACTTTGTTATGTTACAGCCAGGGGCGGACTGACAACTCATGGGGCCCCCGGGCAATAGGAGATTATGGGGCCCCCAGGCAATAGATTATGGGGCCACACAGTATACACACAGACACACACACATACAGTATACACACACAGACACATAATATACACACATAGTATACACACACAGAATACACATACACACACTGAAAAGGTACTGGAGAGGCAAGGCAGCTATAATCTTGGGATTATTTTAAAAAACACAGATTTTTACATACTGTCCCTGGTTTTATTGAGGCTGGCAATCCTGATGGGGCCCCTTAGT
This sequence comes from Lithobates clamitans, assembly GCA_037952925.1. Classification (NCBI taxonomy): domain Eukaryota; kingdom Metazoa; phylum Chordata; class Amphibia; order Anura; family Ranidae; genus Lithobates; species Lithobates clamitans. The sequence goes on from JBBGZY010000309.1 coordinate 1,145,820, forward strand.
GGCATGGGACCCTCGGGCAGTGCCCGAGTGCCCGAATGGTCAGTCCGCCCCTGGTTACAGCCTTATTCCAAAATGAATAAAATTCATTATTTTCCTCAAAATTCTACAAACAATACCCCATAATGACAACCAGTGGCGGCATACCCTCACAGCACCTCAATACCGCCCACCCCCTCGCTGTCTGCCGGTCCACCGGCACTTTCCCCATCTAAGCGGCGGGCAAAACAGGCAGCGGTGGGGAACGGGCATCGGCAGGCATTGGCGTGCACATCAGCCAGCGGCGGGGATCGGGGCATCGGCGCACATCAGGCTGCGGCGGGTAACGAGCAGTGGCTCCTGTGCCTTCTCCTCCTCGCTTCTGCCGTGCGTCTTCTCCCCTCATCCTAGGTGTCCAATAGCTACTCCACTCAATGTTGGTCTACCACACTACACAGACTTTCTTTTGTTTTCCACACTTTATGTTACAGCCTTATTCCAAAATGAATAAAATTCATTATTTTCCTCAAAATTCTACAAACAATACCCCATAATGACAACCAGTGGCGGCATATCCCCACGGCACCTCAATAACCCCCACCCCCTCGCTGTCTGCCGGTCCACCAGCACTTACCCCCATCTAGGCGGCGAGCACATCGGGCAGCGGCGGGGATCGGGGCATCAGTGGACATCGGGCTGCAGCGGGCATCAGGCATTGGCTCCTGTGCCTTCTCCTCCTCGATTCTTCCCCTCATCCTAGGTGTCCAAAAGCTACTCCACTCTATGCTGGTCTCCCACACTACACAGACTTTCTTTTGTTTTTCAAGACTCCGATGAAGAGGGAACCCCTCGAAATGCGTCAGCCAACCTTTGAGCAGTTGCCCTTGCATGGGCATGTCTAACTGTTAATGTATATTTTGTAAAATAGTTTTTATGAATACGTAGTAACTTTTGTTTGTATTTATCCACTTTGTATAAGAATAAACGGTATTATCTTGATTCAAGCATTAGATCACGCGCTTTTCACCCCCCTTTTTTTCACTTGTCCAATAGGATCACCTGTCCTTTCAGCCAATTGGGTGATGGGTATCAGACCCGCTTCCCGATTGGCCAGGAGGAGGATCAGTGTTGCAACAGCAAATATTCATTCGCTGTTGCAAAACAACTGGGTGGGCTCCAGACGCAATGCTCTGCGCACTGAACCCACCCTAATTTGGAGCCTATTTTAGCATCTGACTCTAATCAGGTGCTTCAAAAACACGCCCCCGCCTACCCCCTGCCATAGGATGCATGCGCCCGCGTCCTGAAAGGGGCTGGGCGCATGGATAGGGAGGGCGGGCGCGGTGGATAGGGGATGCGGCGCCCATGTGCCCACGAAGGACTGGCCGCCCCTGATGACAACATTAAAGAAGTTTGTTTGAAGACTTTACAAATGTATTAAAAATAAAAAACAAAAAAAAATTACATGTACATATGTATCACAGCCTTTGCCATTACACTCAAAATTGAGCTCAGGTGCATCCTGTTTCCACTGATCATCCTTGAGATGTTTCTACAATTGGATTGGAGTCCACCTGTGGCAAATTCGGTTGATTGGACATGATTTGGAAAGGCACACATCTGTCTATATAAGGTCTCAGTTAACAGTGCATGTCAGAGCACAAACCAAGCCATGAAGACCAAGGAATTATCTGTAGACCTCCGAGACAGGATTGTATTGAGGCACAGATGTGGGGGAGGGTACAGAAAAATGTCTACAGCTTTGAAGGTCCCAATGAGCACAGTGGCCTCCATCATCCATAAATGGAAGAAGTTTGAAACCACCAGGACTCTTTCTAAAGCAGGCTGTCCAGCCAAACTGAGCGATCGGGGGAGAAGGGCCTTAGTCAGGGAGGTGACCAGGAACCTGATGGTCACTCTGCCAGAGCTCCAGCATTTCTCTTTGGAGAGAGGAGAACCTTCCAGAAGAACAACCATCTCTGCAGCACTCCACCAATCAGGTCTGTATGGTAGAGTGGCCAGACGGAAGCCACTCCTCAGTAAAAGGCACATGACAGCCCACCTGGAGTTTGCCAAAAGGCACCTGAATGACTCCCAGACCATGAGAAACAAAATTCTCTGGTCTGATGAAACAAAGATTGAACTCTTTGGCCTGAATGGCAAGCATCATGACTGGAGGAAACCAGGCACCGCTTATCACCTGGCCAAAACCATCCCTACAGTTAAGCATGGTGATGGCAGCATCATGCTGTGGGGATGTTTTTCAGTGACAGGGACTGGGAGACTAGTCAGGATCGAGAGAAAGATGAATGCAGCAATGTACAGAGACATCCTTGATGAAAACCTGCTCCAGTGCGCTCTGGACCTCAGACTGGGGCAAAGGTTCATCTTCCAACAGGGCAACAACCCTAAGCACACAGCCAAGATAACAAAGGAGTGGCTACGGGACAACTCTGTGAATGTCTTTGAGTGGCCCAACCAGAGCCCAGACTTGAACCCGATTGAACATCTCTGGAGATGAAAATGGCTGTGCACTGACGCTCCCCATCCAACCTGATGGAGCAACTGCCCAAAAGTGGGTGTGCCAAGCTTGTGGCATCATACTCAAAAAGACTTGAGGCTCTAATTGCTACCAAAGGTGCTTCAACAAAGTATTGAGCAAAGGCTGTGAATACTTATGTACATGGGATTTTTTTTGTTTTTTTATTTTTAATAAATTTAATAAATTTCCAAAGATTTCAAACAAACTTCTTTCACGTTGTCATTATGGAGTTTTGTTTGTAGAATTTTGACGAACATAATGAATTTAGTCCATTTTGGAATAGGGCTGTAACATAACAAAATGTGCAAAAAGTCAAGTGCCGTGAATACTTTCCGGATGCACGGTATCTGTAAGGGAGTAATTCTTCCTAATGACCACAAGTATAAGGAGCATTCTTCCCACTGATCATCACACTAATGTATCATGAGTTGTAGATATAGTCATTTTCCCTGAGACCGGAAAGTTATACTCTCTACTTGGATCTTCATGTCCAAAAATCTTAATTATCCTCACTGTACTGTATTCTTTATTATAATTGTTATTGTCTCTTGATAGATAAGTTTGCTCTCTAAAAGTACTCCTGAGGAAGCGGACATTACTGAGAAACACGTTGAGAAGATATGGATAAACTCCATGTGATAGACCATAAAAATCAGCTTTTTGGTATCACTATGTATCCATCAAATTGAGGGCATTTAAGTGCCTTTAATTTGGCACAATATTGTGTATGTCTTGTCTAATTGTTTTAAAAAAAAAAAACATTCTTGACTATTTATCTGTTGTCCATGCAAGTACCATTAAAGTCCATACAGCCTCCAAACATATATTTTCCATACAAAAATACAAACAACAAAAGCATACCTTCCAACTTTCTGGGACGGGAAGGAGGGACACCTATTGGCAAAAGTATGTAGGCTTAGGACACGCCCCCTGCCACGCCCCCTTAAAAGAGAATTGTAAAAAAAAATACAAAAATGATTGATTAAACCCACAAGTGCTTTTTTATAACTACTGTCCTTTATATTGGCTATTGAAATTTACAAAAGCAGAAATGTAGAAATTGGATAAAAGATTTAGCACTGGGGAAACACTTTTTGATAGATAAGTAGTGGATTTTATATACAACTATATAGATCAGACCAAAATGAGGGATAAATGAGGAGGAAAGAGGGACTTTGTTCCAAATCAGGGACATTCCCTCGAAATCAGGGACAGTTGGGAGCTATGCAAAAGTTGTTTGTTTCTTATCCCAGGTTCTGGTAGTCAAGGGGTATAATCATGGCTGCTACTGCATGGTACTGATTTTATTAGATGATTCCAAACCCTCTGATCACTTTGATAGTACATTGAATAGGCTACCTCCCTGCCAGTGCCACCTGCGGAGGTTCCCTGGCTCTCCTGTCCCTTCGGAAAGCCCAGGACCTTGGTAAATGTCTGCAGGTTGTCCCAGGGAGTGGAGACCAAGGAACGTCCATTCACCGATCTCCACTGCAAGTAATGAATCCAGTAGCAACAAGGATTTCATCACTTGTGGGTTCAGAGCTGTCAGTCCCTGGCTACTGTAGCTGGTCTGTGCTTTATTAGCTACAGTGGAGGATAAGGGAGACATCAGGGGTCTAGTAGACTCCAGATGTCTCCATAAAATTAAGCATTCACCCATTGCTATCACGTAGGGTGCAATTAAGAGAGATTAATAAAGTTAAATTAAAACAAAATGAAATAAATTAAAACAATACAAAAAATATATAAAAGCATTCTGTAGCCCGGCGCACACGCCTAAAAGCCCCTGTATGAAAACGAAAATTGCGCAACACATAGGAGGTATCATAGAAAAAAAAAATGTAGTGAGAGCGAGCAATAATTCTAGCGTGATAATTCGTAGTTATCTCTAAACTGATAACTTGTAAAGGCTTTCGAAGCGGTATTAAAACCAAACAGTTATTATACTGCTGCTTACCAATCCTTAGATGTGATGGCTGCATTTGTTTTCCTTTTTAGGCTTTCTTCCTTCTATTTTCATCTGGTGATCTGGCCAGTGAGTCTGTTGCTTTTCAAAAGAACAAGCTGTCCTGCAGATGTAGCAGTTAGAAGGATGAGACAAACCATTTAGCGCTGACAGGGGTGCTTACAATGATCAGCTTTATTTATGTAAAGTCTTTATCCAAAAGGTACAAAACTATTGCTGTAACTGATTATAAAATGTGAGCTGAAGTTTGCCTTCAATTTGTTAGTGTATCTAAATCGGCCGGTTCATCAAACACTCTCCTCGCCCTATACTAACAATGCTACTGTCCAAAGGTGCCCCCCTGTGCTCCTTCATCCAGACTGGAGGCAATCTACAGGAGGTGTGTTACTGGACAAATCACCAGGGGAAAACAGAGGGAAAGAGTCCAAAAAAAAAGTAATGCAGCCACCACATCCAATGATTGCTGAGCTGCAATAATTAAAATGTTTAGTGTTGGGGTTAACGTCACTTTAAAGACTAGCTAGAGGACAATTTTGGGTACCATTGTTTTTTGCCATTTCACGGATGCACAATTTTAAAGATTGGCATGTTGGGTATCTATTGACTCAGTTCAGCCCCATCCTTTATAATGTACCTAAAAATGAGGTATTACAGTATATTGTGCATGTGTGCAAAAAAAATAATTTTAATGTATTTTTTACTGAAAATATGCTTTTGATATACAGTTGTGTAAATATTGTTGTGGATAATAAACAGTGCAGCGCTGGACATAAATCTGAGTGAATAATCAACAAATAGTGATGATATAATAGTGAGAGGAAAAAGGTAGCAATATAATAATAAATACTATAAGCGACCGCAAATGTGCAAACGTTCATCAATAGAAGAAGCGTGCTCCAAAATCCAAAAAAATATAGAAAAAATGAAATGAAAAAAATAAAAAAGAATGTCCAAAATATATATATATAGAGTGCAGAATCACAATCCAATGATCCAAACAATCGTGCCGCCCACCACCGAAGAAAATGGAGGCTTATCAGAAAGCCTGCGACCGCCTTTATTCAGGGGGGTCAAAACAGGCTTAGTAGATCACCATTGATATCCTTCATAGAACCGCGGTCCATGTCCCTCTGATTATCTTCAATACCGGCTTCCCAGCAGCAGCAGGAGACAGTCAGGAGAAAAAGGTGGTTCCAGGATGGCTCAAGTGGCCAGTGTTCCACAAGGATAACCATAAAAAATAAAAAGGGGACTCCAATAGTGCAGCGAATCTAGATCGTTTATTGAAAATGACAAGTACTCTGCACAGGATCACATATACAGTGCCCATATACACTAGCAGTAAAACTGCAGCAAGACAGCAAGAAAAAGTTTTCACCGCCGTTTAAATCAAAAGCGCGCATGCGCGATGCGAGTTCACGTTGTGACCCTACGGCCGTTTCGTCACAATTGACGTCATCAGTACCCCTGATGAGGTCAGTTGTGACGAAATGGCTGTAGGGTCACAACGTGAACTCGCATCGCGCATGCGCGCTTTTGATTTAAACGGCGGTGAAAACTTTTTCTTGCTGTCTTGCTGCAGTTTTACTGCTAGTGTATATGGGCACTGTATATGTGATCCTGTGCAGAGTACTTGTCATCTTCAATAAACGATCTTGATTCTCTGCACTATTGGAGTCCCCTTTTTCTTTTTTATGGTTATCTTTGCTGGAACACTGGCCACTTGAGCCATCCTGGAACCACCTTTTTCTCCTGACTGTCTCCTGCTGCTGCTGGGAAGCCGGTATTGAAGATGATCAGAGGGACATCGACCGCGGTTCTATGAAGCATATCAATGGTGATCTACTAAGCCTGTTTTGACCCCCCTGAATAAGGGCGGTCGCAGGCTTTCTGGTAAGCCTCCATTTTTTTCGGTGGTGGGCGGCACGATTGTTTGGATCATTGGATTGTGATTCTGCACTCTATATATATATTTTGGACATTCTTTTGTATTTTTTTCATTTCATTTTTTCTATATTTTTTTGGATTTTGGAGCACGCTTCTTCTATTGATGAACGTTTGCACATTTGCGGTCGCTTATAGTATTTATTATTATATTGCTACCTTTTTCCTCTCACTATTATATCATCACTATTTGTTGATTATTCACTCAGATTTATGTCCAGCGCTGCACTGTTTATTATCCATACTAATTTTGCCTTATATCAGGGTTATAGTGCCTAGCAGCAGGACTCATATCACAGTTACTTTGTTCATTATTGGTTTTTTATGTTTCACTATTTATGCACCTAGCACAATTCTTTTTTTATTTTTAGTTGTGTAAATATTATCCGACATAAAAAATTGCAACTGCCACCCTTCTTTTCCCCAGAATCTCTGCTTTCAAAAAATATATAATTGTTTTGGAGTTTAAAGCAGTGGTATCCAAACTGCGGCCCGAGAGCCAGATGCGGCCCTTTGCTTGTATTTATCTGGCCCTTGGGGCACTATTTCATGCACTGGCACCAACAATGGGGCATAATTCCCCTCACTGACACCAATGAAGGGGCACGATTCCTCCCAATGACACCAATGAAGGGACATGATTCCTCCCAATGACACCAACAATGGGGCCCAATGACACCAATGATGGAACACAATTCCTCCCAATGACACCAATGATGGGGCACAATTTTCCCCAATGACACCAACAATTTGGCCCAATAACACCAATGATGGGACACAATTCCTCCCACTGACACTAATGATGGGGCACAATTCCTCCCAATGACACCAACAATGAGGGCCAATGACACCAATGATGGGTCACAATTCCTCCTATTGACACCAATGATAAGGCACAATTTCCCCCCAATGACACCAACAACGGGGCCCAATGACACCAATGATGGGACACAATTCCTCCCAATGACACCAATGATGGGGCACAATTTTCCCCAATGACACCAACAATTTGGCCCAATAACACCAATTATGTGACACAATTCCTCCCAATGACACCAATGATGGGGCACAATTTTCCCCAATGACACCAACAATTTGGCCCAATAACACCAATGATGGGACACAATTCCTCCCACTGACACTAATGATGGGGCACAATTCCTCCCAATAACACCAACAATGAGGGCCAATGACACCAATGATGGGTCACAATTCCTCCTATTGACACCAATGATAAAGCACAATTTCCCCCCAATGACACCAACAACGGGGCCCAATGACACCAATGATGGGACACAATTCCTCCCAATGACACCAATGATGGGGCACAATTTTCCCCAATGACACCAACAATTTGGCCCAATAACACCAATGATGGGACACAATTCCTCCCAATGACACCGACAATGGGGCCCAATGACAACATTAATGGAACACAATTCCTCCCAATGATGGGGCACAATTTTTCCCAATAACACCAACAATTTGGCCCAATAACACCAATGATGGGGCACAATTCCTCCCACTGACACCAAAGATGGGGCACAATTCCTCCCACTGACACCAAAGATGGGGCATTGTTTTCTATCACTGACGTCTGGACCTTTTCTACTCTCACTGGCCACAGTCAGTCACCCTAAAATCTGAAGGATGGTAAACTGGCCCTTTCTTTAGAAAGTTTGGAGACCCCTGGATTAAAGTAAATTTTCTAGCAACAGAAATGCAGATTTTAACATGTGTGCAAAAAAAATGAAAAATTGGCTTGGTAGACAAGTGGTTTAGGGCTTATTCTCAGCATATCTGTTGAACTGCATAGATCAGTGCAGGCTCAACACATGTACCCCGTTCACACCATAACACTGCAGTGCATAGGCTTGAATGAAATCTTATTTTGTGGCATTTTAATTTAAAAAAGTGAGATGCGATATAATACCAACCCTTGCTGCCCTTCTACAATGCACACTGGCCTGATGTGAACAAACAAGCCTTAACTCCTCAACTCACAGGCCCATTTTTTTTTTAATTTTTAAAATGTATTTTTCTTTTTTAATTTTTAAAATGTGAAATGTGAAAAGCACATTTTTGCCCTGAAATTGTATTCAAAACCCCCAAAATAAAATATATTTTTTGAAAGCAGAAGACCTATAGAATAAAGTGGTGGTGTGTGCAACTTTTTATGTGGCATATTTGCACAACTGTTTAGCAAATCTATATTTTTTGCAAAAAAAAATACATAAAAAATAGAGCAAATCTATATTTTTTGTAAAAAAAAAAATACATAACACACATTTAATTTTAACACGCACAAAAATATATATAATATTTTTTTTTTATATTATATATATACATACAGCGGGTAAAATAAGTTTTGAACACGTCACCATATTTCTAGGTAAATATATTATTAAAGGTGCTATTGACCTAAAAACTTTTACCAAGTTCAGAAATGAAGTTATGTGTAATAAAATAGAATGACAAAGAAAGAGTACTGAACACATGAAGAAAGAGAGGTGCAAAAAGGCATGGAAAGCCAAGACACCAGCTGAAATCTATCAGTAATTAGAAACAATCCTGCCCCTTGTCAGTGCAAATTAATATCAGCTGGTTCAGTCTCAACTGATGGCCTATAAAAAGGTGTCTCATTACCAAGGTTTCACACAAGAAACATCTCATGATAGGTAAAAGCAAAGAGCTCTTTCAAGACCTTTACAACCTTATTGTTGCAAAAAATACTGATGACATTGGTTACAGAAGGATTTCTAAACTTTTGAATGTTCCAGTGAGCACTGTTGGGGCCATAATCCGGAAGTGGAAAGACCATCATTTCATCATAAACCGGCCACAACCAGGTGCTCCTCGCAAGATTTCTGACAGAGGAGTGAAAAGAATTATCAGAAGAGTTATTCTAGAGCCAAGGACCACTTGTGGAGAGCTTCAGAAAGACCTGGAATTAGCAGGTACAATTGTTTCAAAGAAAACAATAAGTAATGCACTCAACCTCCATACCCTGTATTGCACGCTCACCAAGCAAGACTCTATTGCTGAAGAAAAAACATGTTGAAGCTCATTTAAAGTTTTCTGCACAACATTTAGACAAGCCTGTGAAATACTGGGAGAATATAGTCTGCTCTGATGAGACCAAAATTGAACTCTTTGGATGCCGATAATACACACCATGATTGGAGGTCAAATGGTACTGCACGTCACCCCAAAAAACACCCCCCATACCAACAGTGAGGTTTGTAGGTGGGAACATCATGGTGTGGGGCTGTTTTTCAGCATATGGTACTGGCAAACTTCATATCATTGAAGGAAGAATGAATGGAAAAATGTACCAAGACATTCTTGATACAAATCTGCTGCCATCTACCAGGATGATGAAGATGAAACGAGGGAGGACATTTCAGTAAGACAATGATCCCAAATACAAACCCAAGGAAACTCTCAATTGGTTTCAAAGAAAGAAATTAAAGCTGCTACAATTGCCCAGCCAATCACCTGACTTGAATCCAATAGAAAATCAATGGAAAGAACTAAAGATCAGAGGTCATAGAAGAGACCCATGGAACCTTCAAGATTTGAAGACTGTTTGTGTGGAAGAGAGGGCCAAAAATCACACCTGAGCAATGGATGCGACTAGTTTCTCCATACGGGAGGTGTATTGAAGTTGTCATTACCAACAAAGGATTTTGTACCAAGTATTAAATAAATTTCAGTTAGCGTGTTCAATACTTTTTCCCTGTGTCATTCATTTTATTACACATAACTTCATTTCTGAACTTATTGGTTTTGGTTTCTTTGTATGTATGAATTTCATGGGTTGTTACCGACGTGGTGAAAATTTTATGTCAATAGCACCTTCAGAAGTATATTTACCTAGAAAATTGGTGACGTGTTCAATACTTATGTTACCCGCTGTATTAAAAATGAGACTGTGTGAATTATATAGATACCATGAGCCCTTGTGCCAGAGACAAAAAAAAGTGTGGTGTGCCCAGGGGCAAAAATTGGGCATGATTTTCTGTAGCTTTTGGTGGCTCTATGTTGCACCTGCTGGTTACATGGTAAGGTAAAGATCCTTGGTGGTTGTGTGGAAAATTGCCTTGTGCAGCTCCGCACGCTGTGGCAAATGGTGGTGTTCACTGACAGGAGATCTTGCTGCTAAGCAGGGAAAAAAACATCAAGATCTTTAGTAAAAGCAGCACCTATCACACACATTACCCCTAGTTAGGCACACATTTAACCCCTTGATCGTCATAGATGTTAACCCCTTCCTGCTCATTGTCATTAGTACACTGACAGTGCAAACTATTAGCACTGATCACTGTATTAGTGTCACTGGTGATGTTAAATCCCACAAGTGTCAGTTAGTGTCAGATTGCCCCCCCCCCCCTTTGTATCACAGTCACTTTTAAGTTGCTAATCGCCGACATTAGAAGTATTGAAATAGAAAAAAAAAATAATAATAATAAATAAAAATTCCAGTTTATTTACACCATAGTTTATAGACGCTATAACTGTTATAGGGCGTACACACGGTCGGACATTGTTCTAGGATTTTTTCCGACGGATGAAGGCTCAAACTTGTTTTGTCTACACACGGTCGCACAAAGTTGTCGGAAAATCCGATCGTTCTAAACGCGGTGACGTAAAACACGTACGTCGGGACTATAAACGGGGCAGTGGCCAATAGCTTTCATCTCTTTATTTATTCTGAACATGCGTGGCACTTTGTCCGTCGGATTTGTGTACACACGATCGGAATTTCCGACAACAGATTTTGTTGTCGGAAAATTTTATCTCCTGCTCTCCAACTTTGTGTGTCGGAAAATCCGATGGAAAATGTCCGATGGAGCCCACACACGGTCGGAATTTCCGACAACACGCTCCGATCGGACATTTTCCATCGGAAAATCCGACCGTGTGTACGGGACATTAGACAAAGCAATAAATATATACTAGACATAGGTTGGACTTGTGTCTTTTTTCAACCTCACCTACTATGTAACTATGTGCAATTCGTTTCGTTCTGAATTAGTTTTTTAACGAATTTTGACAAATTCGTTAATTCAGAAATATCGGAATTAACAAATTTTTACGAATATTCGTAAATTTGAAAATTTGTAAATTCGTACATTCACACATTCGTAAATTAATAAATTCGTACATTCGTAGATTCATAAGTTCGTATATTCGTAAATTAGTAAATTCGGAAATTCGGAAATCTGAAATAACAATTAGCTAATAATAACTTAACTATTACTAACTATTAAATTATAGGTATTGTAATTTCCTCTCAAATTTAGCTGTTAGTGAACATGACAAATACGAATTCATCCGAAGTTATGAATCATCTGAAATAACGATTGCCGCATCTAAACTAATGGAACGTAATGAATTAATAATAATAAATAATAATAAAAATTATTTATTATTATTAACCTCCCTGGCGGTATGATTATTTCTGATTTTAGGTGCTGAAAGCGGTACAATTATTTTGCACAGAAATTTGGCGTTTTATATTGTAGGCCTGTAATTCTTAGGAATAGTTCACTTAAATCTGTCCAAACAAGAGTCTAGTAGACATCCCGGGTATGATAAAGTTTGAAAAACGAAATAAAAAATTATAATATAATAAATAACTATAAATAATTATAACAAATAATAATATAATAATAATAAAAATTACCGTATTTATCGGCGTATAACACGCGCCGGCGTATAACACGCACCCCAAGTTTAGGAGAGAATTTTAAGGAAAAGAAACTTACATTAAAATGCCCATCAATGCAGCCTCATCAGTGTTCATCTGCAGCCTTGTTAGTGTCATTGCAGCCTTTTCAGTGTCAGTGCAGCCTTGTCAGTGCAGCTTTGCCCCAGTGCAGCCTTGTCAATGCAGCCTTGTCCCCAGTGCAGCCTTGTCAATGCAGCCTTGTCCCCAGTGCAGCCTTATTAATGCAGCCTTGTCCCCAGTGCAGCCTTATTAATGCAGCCTTGTCCCCAGTGCAGCCTTATTAATGCAGCCTTGTCCCCAGTGCAGCCTTATTAATGCAGCCTTGTCCCCAGTGCAGCCTTATCAATGCAGCCTTGTCCCCAGTGCAGCCTTATTAATGCAGCCTTGTCCCCAGTGCAGCCTTATCAATGCAGCCTTGTCCCCAGTGCAGCCTTATTAATGCAGCCTTGTCCCCAGTGCAGCCTTATTAATGCAGCCTTGTCCCCAGTGCAGCCTTATTAATGCAGCCTTGTCCCCAGTGCAGCCTTATTAATGCAGCCTTGTCCCCAGTGCAGCCTTATCAATGCAGCCTTGTCCCTGCAGCCTTGTCCCCAGTGCAGCCTAGTGTCCATGCCTCCTGCCGCCGCCGCCATACACATAGTAGTTGTTTTAAATATGGCGCCGCGGAGTTCGGAGAGACTCGGCGCCGGTGGAAGTGAACGAACGCCGCCGAGATACACATAGCCGAGGGTTCTCGGCTCTTTCCGGCGCCGCTCACAGTCCCGCCCAGCGTGGGCGTGACAGTGAGCGGCGCCGGAAAGAGCCGAATACACCCGACTATGTGTATCTCGGCTCTGTGATTTCGGCGGCGCTCGTTCAGCACCGCCGAGTCTTTCCGAAGTCCGCGGCGCCATATTTGAAACTACTCGCTATGTAAATGTCGGCGGCGATCGCCGACATTCACATAGCGATAGCGGGGATCGGCGTATAACATGCACCCACGACTTTCCCCTGATTTTAAGGGGAAAAAAGTGCGTGTTATACGCCGATAAATACGGTATATAATAATGTAATCAAATCAAAAACACTGAAATTTGCTCAGTTGCAGAATTTTAGCTTTTGTTACTTTTAGTGTTTGATGACGGATCTCCTCACAAATCACTATCGCTCAATTCTGCGAGTGATTCTAATTTATTATCGCTTTTTTCTAGCTGCTCTAAAACCACTTTTGATGTAAAGGGACAGTTTTGGTTGCTATGGACAATCTCCAGTTTCCTGGCAGAAAGAACAGTTTTATATATATAAAACTGCATGCAGGACACTGGGCAAACCACTAGGGACAAAGGGGATGTGTAGTTATTTGATACAGTACTGTAATCTGTAAGATTACAGTATGCTGTATCTATACTGTGTGTTTACTTTTGAATTTACCGCCGAACTCCGTCCCCGTGCGTCGCAACGCTCGCAGGGAACGGAGCTCGGCACTGTGAATCGAGCGAGACACGGCGGCTCGCCGATCACAGCGGGGAGACATCGCAGGATCCAGGGGACAAGGTAAGTATGCTCTTCCTGGATCCTGCGATGCAAGCCCGAGTCTGGCTCGGGGATACTGCTTTTGGTATAAAAAATCCAACCCGAGCCAGACTCGGGAATACCGCCAGGGGGGTTAATTATTAATTTGTTCCGTTCCATTTGTTTAGATGCGGCAATCGTTATTTCGGATAATTCATAACTTCGGATAAATTCGTATTTGTCATGTTCACTAACAGCCAAGTTTGAAAGGAAATTACAATACGTATACCTAATTTAATAGTTAGTTACTTTTTCAGATTTTCTCATTTTGAATTTCCAAATTTTCTAATTTACGAATGTACGAATGTGCTAATGTGCAAATTTACGAATATACAAATTTTCTAATTTACAAATGGACAAATTTATACATTTATGAGCTCACGAATTTACAAATTTATGAATGTACGAATTTATGAATTGTGATTAGGGATGAGCCGAACACCCCCCGGTTCGGTTCGCACCAGAACCCGCGAACGGACCGCAAGTTCGCACGAACGTTAGAACCCCATTGACGTCTATGGGACTCGAACGTTCGAAATCAAAAGTGCTCATTTTAAAGGCTAATTTGCATGGTATTGTCCTAAAAAGGGTGTGGGGACCCGGGTCCTACCCCAGGGGACATGTATCAATGCAAAAAAAACTTTTAAAAACGGCCGTTTTTTCGGGAGCAGTGATTTTAATGATGCTTAAAGTAAAAAAAAAAAAAGTGAAATATTCCTTTAAATATCGTACCTGGGGGGTGTCTATAGTATGCCTGTAAAGTGACGCGTGTTTCCCATGTTTAGAACAGTCCCTGCACCAAATGTCATTTTTAAAGGAAAAAATCTCATTTAAAACTGCTTGCGGGTTTAATGTCATGTCGGGTCATGGCAATATGGATGAAAATCAGTGAGACAAACGGCATGGGTACCCCCCAGTCCATTACCAGGCCCTTTGGGTCTTGTATGGATATTAAGGGGAACCCCGCACCCAAATTAAAATAAGGAAAGGTCCCTATATACTCTGAACAGCAGTATACAGGCGGTGCAAACAAGACAGGGACTGTAGGTTTGTTGTTAAGTAGAATCTGTTTGTAATTTTGAACATTTTTAACGTGTTTAGCTCCAGCCAAAAAATCTTTTCTAAGCTTTTTGGAAAACATAGGGAAGGGTTATCACCCCTGTGACATTTGTTTTGCGTCTTTCCTCCTCTTCAGAAGTATTCACCTCACTTTTTTGTCCCAATGAAAAATGTTTTTTGAAAATTTGGGTTTTTTTGTGGAACAAGGATTGGAAAGCATCAGTGGAAAGGAGAAATTGTTTTCCCATATTAACTCTTACAGGAGAGAATTTCCCTTCCTAGGGGTAGATTTCATCTCACTTCCTGTTGTCTCCTTCCGTTTGCAAGTAGGAGTCGTTTGTAAGTTAGATGTTTGAAAGTAGGGTCCTGCCCTATATACTCAGCAGAAATTTGGGCCTTAGGTGTTGCTGTGGCCAAAACACTGTAAGCCCTCACAGGGCCCTGCTGTGAAATATTAGATCAAGAATTGTAATTACATGCCCCTGTTGAACAGGAGCTGAAAAATTAGGCCTTAGGCACTGGTGCTGGTGCCACAACACTGCAACCCCTCACAGACACTCTAGTTGGAACGCAGGAACGAGCCCTGCTGCAAAGTATTGCATCAAAAATTGTAATTACACGCCCCTGTTAGACAGGGGCAGAAAAATTGGGCCTTAGGCACTGGTGCTGGTGCCACAACACTGCAACCCCTCACAGACACTCTAGTTGGAACGCAGGAACGAGCCCTGCTGCAAAGTATTGCATCAAAAATTGTAATTACACGCCCCTGTTAGACAGGGGCAGAAAAATTGGGCCTTAGGCACTGGTGCTGGTGCCACAACACTGCAACCCCTCACAGACACTCTAGTTGGAACGCAGGAACGAGCCCTGCTGCAAAGTATTGCATCAAAAATTGTAATTACACGCCCCTGTTAGACAGGGGCAGAAAAATTGGGTCTTAGGCACTGGTGCTGGTGCCACAACACTGCAACCCCTCACAGACACTCTAGTTGGAACGCAGGAACGAGCCCTGCTGCAAAGTATTGCATCAAAAATTGTAATTACACGCCCCTGTTAGACAGGGGCTGAAAAATTGTGCCTTAGGCACTGGCGGTGGCGCCCAGAACCAAAAATGTTCTTACAAGCTATCAGCGTGATGATTGAGGAGGAAGAGGATAATTACTCAGGGATAGTCACTCAGCATCAGCATAGGCAGTCTTTGAAGGGATCTGAAAAAAATTATTCAGTTACATCAGCATCAGGTGCTTGGTAGCTGGTGGTGATCCAAGACTGATTCATTTTTATGAAGGTCAGCCGATCGACCGAGTCAGTGGACAGACGCACCCTGTGATCGGTTACCACGCCTCCAGCAGCACTGAATGTGCGTTCCGAAAGAACGCTGGATGCAGGACAGGCCAGTAGCTCAATTGCATACTGTGCAAGCTCTGGCCAGTGATCCATCCTCAAGACCCAGTAACCCAGAGGATTTTCGGTGGGAAAGGTGTCCAAGTCTGATCTTGCCCCTAGGTATTCCTGCACCATGTAAAACAGACGCTGGCGATGGTTGCTGGAACCGATCATACCTTGGGGCTGCGGACCAAAAAATTGTCTGAACGCATCGGTCAGACGGCCACCTTCTCCACCGCTCCTTCTTTGACTGACCGAAGCCTCAGCAACACGTTGTCCAGAAACAGGAGTTTGTAACCTCCCAGTCTCTGGGAACGCGTTGCACAGACCTTTCTGCAAGGCCTCCCGAAGATGTTTCATCCTCTGCTCCCTCTGCGATGGCAAGATAAGGTCCGCAACCTTACCCTTGTAACGTGGATCAAGGAGGGTTGCCAGCCAGTATTGGTCCTTCTCCTTGATACCACGAATACGAGGATCCTTACGCAGGCTTTGCAGGATCAGGGAGGCCATGCAGCGTAGGTTTGCTGAGGCATTCGGTCCGGAGTCCTCTGGGTCACTAAGGACAACAACGTCCGCAGCCACCTCCTCCCAGCCACGTACAAGTCCATGTGTTCCTTGGGACTGATCCCTTAAAGACTGCTGATGCTGAGTGCCAGGCTCCACCTCCATACTGACACAATCTTCCTCCTCCTCCTCCTCCTCCTCGTCCTCTTCCTGTGTGATCGGCGGGCACGCAGGAACACTGTCTGGATAAAGGGGGCCTTGAGAGCTAAGGAAGTCCTCCTCTTCCTGCCTCTGTTCTGCCTCAAGTGCCCTGTCCATTATTCCACGCAGCGTGTGCTCCAACAGGTGGACAAGGGGGACAGTGTCACTGATGCATGCACTGTCAGTGCTCACCATCCTCGTGGCCTCCTCGAATGGTGACAGGACAGTGCATGCATCCCTGATCATGGCCCACTGGCGTGGGGAAAAAAAACCAAGGTCCCCTGACCCTGTCCTGGTGCCATAGTCGCACAGGTACTCATTGATGGCCCTCTGCTGCGTGTGCAGCCGCTGCAGCATGGCCAATGTCGAGTTCCACCTGGTGGGCATGTCACAGATTAGGCGGTTCTTGGGCAGGTTAAACTCCTTTTGGAGGTCCGTCAGCCGAGCACTGGCATTATATGACCGGCGGAAATGCACACAGACTTTCCTGGCCTGCCTCAGGACATCCTGTAAGCCCGGGTACCTGCCCAAGAACCGCTGCACCACCAAGTTAAGGACGTGAGCCAAACAGGGCACATGGGTCAGTTGTCCCTGTCGGAGGGCAGAGAGGAGGTTGGTGCCATTGTCGCAAACCACCATTCCTGCCTTAAGTTGGCGTGGCGTCAACCACCTCTGAACCTGCCCCTGCAGAGCTGACAGAACCTCTGCCCCAGTGTGGCTCCTGTCCCCCAAGCACACCAGCTCAAGCACCGCATGGCATCTTTTGGCCTGCGTACTTGCGTAGCCCCTTGAACGCCTACGGAGCACCGCTGGTTCCGAGGAAGAGGCCATGGAGGAAGAAGAAGAGGAGGGGGTGGAGGAGAGAGGTGTGTCACAATCAGCATTTTGGAGGCGTGGTGGCGGAACAACCTCCAACACTACTGCACCTTGTCCTACATCCTTCCCAGCTGCCAGCAGAGTCACCCAATGCGCCGTGAAACTTAAGTAACGTCCCTGTCCATGCCTGCTGGACCATGAGTCAGCGGTAATATGCACCTTACCGCTGACCGCCCTGTCCAGCGAGGCATGGACATTGCCTTCCACATGCCGGTAGAGAGCCGGAATCGCCTTCCGTGAGAAAAAGTGGCGTTTGGGTACCTGCCACTGAGGAACCGCACATTCCACAAACTCACGGAAGGGGGCAGAGTCTACCAACTGAAAAGGCAGCAGTTGAAGTGCTAGCAATTTTGCCAAGCTAGCATTCAACCGCTGGGCATGTGGATGGCTGGGAGCAAACTTCTTTCGGCGGTGCAGCAGCTGGGGCAGGGAAATTTGCCTGGTACAATCTGACGTTGGTGTACCAAAAGCAGATTGCCCACAAGTACTTGGCTGTGACACACCTAATTCTACACCTTCATTCCTCTCACTGCAGGTCTCAGAGAGGACTGAAGGTCTAGTGGGGTTGGAAATCTCAGCTGATGAGGAGCAAGGAGAGATCCTCTTTGTTCTTTGGTGTGGGTCTTTTAGATATGCTTGCCAACGAACTGCATGGCAGGTCAACATATGTCTGGTCAAGCATGTGGTACCCAAGCGGGAGATGTTTTGGCCACGCGAGATACGCTTGAGACATATGTTGCAAATAGCAACGGTGCGATCTGATGCACTCGTCTCAAAAAAGGCCCACACCAAAGAACTTTTTGAATAACGCGCAGAGACTGCAGCGCCCTGCACATGTGGAGCTTTGGGGTGTGATGCAGTCAATGTGCTGCCCTTAGGCTGGCCCCTGGAGGGCATCCTGCCTCGTTGGTGATGTGCCGCCTCCTCCTCCTCCTCCTCCTCCTCTCTCCTATCAGGCACCCACGTTGAGTCAGTGACCTCATCATCCCCTCCCTCCTCATCACTGGAGCAAACCTGGCAGTATGCTGCAGCAGGGGGAGCATGACTGCCAGATTGCTGTCCTTCTTGGGCACCCCCTCTGTCCGTGCTCATGTTACTGCCTTCATCGAGCTCAGTATCATCATCAGAGCCTTCCAAACGCTGGGCATCCTCCTGGAGCATGTACCCAACACTGTGGTCAAACAGTTCGAGGGAATCCTCAGGAGGACATGGTGGAGCTAGGGAAGGAGTCACTGATGACATTGAGCTGAGGGAAGAAGCCGCTGCTTTGCCAGACAAAGCACCCTGGGCATGGGTGAGAGAGGATGAGGAGGATGAGGACGGCTTGGTCATCCACTCGACCAAGTTTTCTGCATGTTGCGGCTCAACACGGCCAGCTGCCGAAAAAAAGGCCAAGCGTGTCCCATGGCCACGGGCTGATGAGGATGCACCGTCTCCACGACCAGCACTAGACACAGAGCCTGCTTGCCCTCTCTTATTGGCTTGTGACTGTCTGCCTCTCCTTCTTGGCCTTCCAGACATACTAATGGCCTGTAGCTGCACTAAGCTGGGATAGAACACCTGTAATTTTCTTCAGGTAGCTTTATATACTGTAACCAGACAAGCCTGCCTGTCAGTAGGAAGATAACAGGAACGGATCTAGCTGAACACTGTGAGCAGGACGCACTGACTGCACTAAATGTAAATAGCAGGAACGGATCTAGCTGAACACTGTGAGCTGGACGCACTGACTGCACTAAATGTAAATAGCAGGAACGGATCTAGCTGAACACTGTGAGCAGGACGCACTGCACTAAATGTAAATAGCAGGAACAGATCTAGCTGAACACTGTGAGCAGGACGCACTGCACTAAATGTAAATAGCAGGAACAGATCTAGCTGAACACTGTGAGCAGGACGCACTGCACTCAATGTAAATAGCAGGAACGGATCTAGCTGAACACTGTGAGCAGGACGCACTGCACTAAATGTAAATGGCAGGAATGGATCTAGCTGAACACTGTGAGCAGGACGCACTGCACTAAATGTAAATAGCAGGAACGGATCTAGCTAAACACTGTGAGCAGGACGCACTGCACTAAATGTAAATAGCAGGAACGGTTCTAGCTGAACACTGTGAGCAGGACGCACTGCACTAAATGTAAATAGCAGGAACGGATCTAGCTGAACACTGTGAGCAGGACGCACTGACTGCACTAAATGTAAATAGCAGGAACGGATCTAGCTGAACACTGTGAGCAGGACGCACTGCACTAAATGTAAATAGCAGGAACAGATCTAGCTGAACACTGTGAGCAGGACGCACTGCACTCAATGTAAATAGCAGGAACGGATCTAGCTGAACTCTGTGAGCAGGACGCACTGCACTAAATGTAAATGGCAGGAACGGATCTAGCTGAACACTGTGAGCAGGACGCACTGCACTAAATGTAAATAGCAGGAACGGATCTAGCTGAACACTGTGAGCAGGACGCACTGCACTAAATGTAAATACCAGGAACGGATCTAGCTGAACACTGTGAGCAGGACGCACTGCACTAAATGTAAATAGCAGGAACGGATCTAGCTGAACACTGTGAGCAGGACGCACTGCACTAAATGTAAATAGCAGGAACGGATCTAGCTGAACACTGTGAGCAGGACGCACTGACTGCACTAAATGTAAATAGCAGGAACGGATCTAGCTGAACACTGTGAGCAGGACGCACTGCACTAAATGTAAATAGCAGGAACAGATCTAGCTGAACACTGTGAGCAGGACGCACTGCACTAAATGTAAATAGCAGGAACAGATCTAGCTGAACACTGTGAGCAGGACGCACTGACTGCACTAAATGTAAATAGCAGGAACAGATCTAGCTGAACACTGTGAGCAGGACGCACTGCACTAAATGTAAATAGCAGGAACAGATCTAGCTGAACACTGTGAGCAGGACGCACTGCACTAAATGTAAATAGCAGGAACAGATCTAGCTGAACACTGTGAGCAGGATGCACTGCACTAAATGTAAATAGCAGGAACAGATCTAGCTGAACACTGTGAGCAGGACGCACTGACTGCACTAAATGTAAATAGCAGGAACAGATCTAGCTGAACACTGTGAGCAGGACGCACTGACTGCACTAAATGTAAATAGCAGGAACAGATCTAGCTGAACACTGTGAGCAGGACGCACTGCACTCAATGTAAATAGCAGGAACGGATCTAGCTGAACACTGTGAGCAGGACGAACTGCACTAAATGTAAATAGCAGGAACGGATCTAGCTGAACACTGTGAGCAGGACGCACTGCACTAAATGTAAATAGCAGGAACGGATCTAGCTGAACACTGTGAGCAGGACGCACTGACTGCACTAAATGTAAATAGCAGGAACGGATCTAGCTGAACACTGTGAGCAGGACGCACTGACTGCACTAAATGTAAATAGCAGGAACGGATCTAGCTGAACACTGTGAGCAGGACGCACTGCACTAAATGTAAATAGCAGGAACAGATCTAGCTGAACACTGTGAGCAGGACGCACTGCACTAAATGTAAATAGCAGGAACAGATCTAGCTGAACACTGTGAGCAGGACGCACTGCACTAAATGTAAATAGCAGGAACAGATCTAGCTGAACACTGTGAGCAGGACGCACTGCACTAAATGTAAATAGCAGGAACAGATCTAGCTGAACACTGTGAGCAGGACGCACTGACTGCACTAAATGTAAATAGCAGGAACAGATCTAGCTGAACACTGTGAGCAGGACGCACTGACTGCACTAAATGTAAATAGCAGGAACAGATCTAGCTGAACACTGTGAGCAGGACGCACTGCACTCAATGTAAATAGCAGGAACGGATCTAGCTGAACACTGTGAGCAGGACGAACTGCACTAAATGTAAATAGCAGGAACAGATCTAGCTGAACACTGTGAGCAGGACGCACTGCACTAAATGTAAATAGCAGGAACGGATCTAGCTGAACACTGTGAGCAGGACGCACTGACTGCACTAAATGTAAATAGCAGGAACAGATCTAGCTGAACACTGTGAGCAGGACGCACTGCACTCAATGTAAATAGCAGGAACGGATCTAGCTGAACACTGTGAGCAGGACGAACTGCACTAAATGTAAATAGCAGGAACGGATCTAGCTGAACACTGTGAGCAGGACGCACTGACTGCACTAAATGTAAATAGCAGGAACGGATCTAGCTGAACACTGTGAGCAGGACGCACTGACTGCACTAAATGTAAATAGCAGGAACGGATCTAGCTGAACACTGTGAGCAGGACGCACTGCATTAAATGTAAATAGCAGGAACAGATCTAACCTAATCTAGCTAACTCAAATCAAATGACACTGTCTGTCTCTCTCTCTATCAGCACACCGGAACACACTACACAGGGCCGCCGTGCAGGGGGCCTTATATAGTGTGGGGCGTGTACTAAATCCCCTGAGCCATAATTGGCCAAAGCCACCCTGGCTTTGGCCAATTACAGCTCTCTCTACTGACGGCGCTTTGATTGGCCAAGCATGCGGGTCATAGTGCATGCTTGGCCAATCATCAGCCAGCAATGCACTGCGATGCCGCAGTGAATTATGGGCCGTGACGCGCCACACGAATTTGGCGCGAACGGCCCATAACGTTCGCAATTCGACAGACGGTCGAACAGCCGATGTTCGAGTCGAACATGCGTTCGATTCGAACACGAAGCTCATCCCTAATTGTGATCATAACGAATGACCCGAAAAACGAAAAAAAAAAAAAACGAATGAAACGAAAGTGAACACATTTTTTGGCAGTGCACATGTCTAATATATACATTTTTTGCGATTTTTTTTTTTACCAAAGACATGTAGCAGAATACATTTTGTGCAAAATTTATAAAGAACTTTTTTTTTTGTTTATTGGATATGCTTTGCATCATCCCGGTACCGTTGTTTTGAGCAGGCGATCGGCTACCCGTATATAACAACCGATGCTGCTAAAAGCCGCTCGGCTGTTATACCGGAGGAGCAGGAGGGGACATCCCCCCCTCCCGCCGCCTCCCGCCACTCTTACTCCCGTGCAATTGGGAGGCCCGATGTCCAATCGGCTGCTCCGGCGGCTGTGGGCGGGCTGGAACAAAGCTGTGGGCGGCTTCGTTCCAGCCTTCTCAATGTAAACACGGAAGCGACGTCATGACGTCACTTCCCGTTTACTCGGCTGCCAATGGCGCCGAATTAAAAAAAATACACAGTATTCAGAATCGCCGTTTTCGGTGATCTGAATACTTTGAAGTGCAGAGGAGGGATCGGGGGTCTTTTAGACCCCCGATCCCTCCATAAAGAGTACCTGTCACCACCTATTACTGTCACAAGGGATGTTTACATTCCTTGTGACAGCAATAAAAGTAAAAAAAAAAACATTTTTTTAAAAACACAATTTATAAGTCTAAAAATAAATAAAATAAATAAAAAAAATTTTTTAAAGTGCCCCGTCCCCGCGAGCTCGCGCAGCGAAGAAAATGCATACGGAAGTCGCGCCCGCATATGTAAACGGTGTTCAAATAAAACATGTGAGGTATCACCGCGATCATCAGAGCGAGAGCAATAATTCTAGCCCTAGACCTCCTCTGTAACTCTAACCTGGCAACCATAAAAAAAATTTAAAGCATCGCCTATGGAAATTCATAGCTACCATAGTTTGTCGCCATTCCACGAGTGCGTGCAATTATAAAGCATGACATGTTTGGTATCTATTTACTCGGCGTAACATCATCTTTCACATTATACAAAAAAATTGGGGTAACTTTACTGTTTGGATTTTTAAAATTCATGGAAGTGTCCCTTTTCCAAAAATTTGCGTTTAAAACACCGCTGCACAAATACCGTGTGATATAAAATATTGCAACAATCTCCATTTTATTCTCTGCTAAAAAAATATATATAATGTTTGGGGGTTCTAAGTAATTTTCTAGCAAAAATATGGATTTTAACTTGTAAACACCAAATTTCAAAAACAGGCTTAGTCATGAAAGGGTTAAGTAGCACAGTGTCGATTAGTAAAAAATGGCCTGGTCAGGAAGGGGTGGGGGTAAAGTCTTCCTAAACTGAAGTATGAAGACATCAGAATTATTAGACCCCAATATCTTCCCCGCACTCCAAGCAGAATGGGATTATTATGAGAAAGTTGTGGTCCTGGGCTCCAGAACAAGCCAGCCTTGGAAGCTCCGGGTTGCGGTGGCGATGCCCAGGGGCATTGAGAATAAAGTGGATCCCGGTTTAAATTGAATCTGTTACTTTGCAAAGTTCTGGCACTTACAGGTTCACTATAGATGACATTTTTTGCATTTTCTTTTAACATAAAACTAACAAAAAGCAATGCATTATCACAGTAGGGAACTTTTATCAAACTTAAAGCAGGCTGACAACAGGACAATTTCTTCCTACGATTTGGCAAGCGGCAAAGTTTATTTAACTTACATTTTACTAGTCATTGAATTCACAAAATAGTAAAAAGCATACAACTGAGCATAAAAAAAAAAATAGAGAATAAAATAAAAGAGTAAAAATTATTTGTTTTTCATCTTGCACAAAAGGCCTGGCAGGAGCAGATTCCCCGTTCTCCTGGCTTGTAAACAGGAAAGAATGAGGTTATGGCCTGCGGGTAGAGCAGGAGCTGAAAAGCCCCGTTTATTAGTTTCCACCAGCCCAATAAACGTACTTTTCCAGGAAGCACAAATATTTATTGATGGGTTTTTTTCCTATTCACTAGTCCGGTTTTATCCATGGCATCATCAGTGCACAATGTATTGTCCTTCCATTTGTACTTTCATAATAGACCAACATGCCCTAGGGGGAGGTGGATGCTGCAGTGTGTCCTTCAGTGAAGGTTTTAATGGAGTTTGGAAGTGGATTGAAACTTTAAAAAAATGTCAGGTAAAAGCACAAAAAAAATCAAGTATTTTAAGTATTTACTTGCTGTGATTTCCCTTTTTATTTACTTGCAACGTGCCTCTGAAATTGTGAGCAAAATTGATTTCTACAGGAAGAGTCAGTTCCCTAATGCCGTGTACACACGGTCGGACTTTACACATCCTCCTCCATACCACTTCATAGCATTAGTCTCTTCTGAGAGTGGCTACTTACTGTGTGCGCTGGCCCAGCTCCTCCGCCCCCTCCCTTCACCACCTTACATAATCTTTTAAGTAGCTGCTGGAGGGAAGGCATGAAGGGGAATACAGTGGAACCTTGGACTACGAGGATAATCCGTTCCAGGAGAATGCTTGTAATCCAAAGCACTTGCATATCAAAGTGAGTTTGCCTATAGCAGTCAATGGAAATGAAGATAGTTTGTTCCGCATTGACTTCTATTGAATGCAATACCGCATGTGGCCAGAGGTGGGGGGGGCGCCGGAGAGCCTTGGAAATTCTCTGGGACAGCTCGACTGACCTCGGAAAGCCTTGGAAAGGCTCGGAAACACTTGGGAACAGAGTATTTCCGAGTATTTCTGAGTATTTCCGAATGGCTCCGAACCGTTCCGAGTGTCACCGGCGCCCCCGCACCCCTGGCCAAATATGGTACTGCACACCCCATTAGCTTGAATTCTGCTCGTTTTGTGAGACAACATTTGCAAACCGAATCAGAATTAAAAAAAAAAGTTGCTTATCAAGTTGCTTGTCTTTCAAAACGCTTGTTAACTGCCTTACTCGTTAACCAAGGTTCCACTGTATTATAGAATGTCACTTTCAAACAGCCATGAGTCTGCTGACATCACAACCAAGATGACGGTCATCTCTTGACTTTTACATGTATAATGTTACAGTTAAATAACATGCATTGGGATAAACATAGGATTCTGCAAAAAAAAGCCTTTACACGCACATGAACTTTAATGGCATCCCAGTCTTAGTCTGTAGGGTTCAATATTGAGTTGGCCCGCCCTTTTCAGCTATAACAGCTTCAACTCTTCTGGGAAGGCCGTCCATAAGGTTTAGGAGTGTGTCTATGGGAATGTTTGACCATTCTTCCAGAAGCGCATTTGTGAGGTCAGGCACTGATGTTGGACAAGAAGGCCTGGCTCACAGTCTCTAATTCCTCCC
Organism: Lithobates clamitans; assembly: GCA_037952925.1. NCBI lineage: Eukaryota > Metazoa > Chordata > Amphibia > Anura > Ranidae > Lithobates > Lithobates clamitans. The sequence continues at coordinate 1,171,635 of JBBGZY010000309.1, forward strand.
AAAGGTGTTCTTCTATCAGGTTGAGGTCAGGACTCTGTGCAGGCCAGTCAAGTTCTTCCACCCCAAACTCGCTCATCCATGTCTTCATGGACCTTGTTTGTTTGCACTGATGTGTAGTCAGGTTGGAACAGGAAACTATTCCCACAAAGTTGGGAGCATAAAGTTGTACAAAACGTCTTGGTATGCTGACACCTTTAGAGTTCCCTTCACTGGAACTAAGGGGCCAAGCCCAACCCCTGAAAAACAACCCCACACCATAATCCCCCCTCCACCAAATCATTTGGACCAGTGTACAAAGCAAGGTCCATAAAGACATGGATGAGCGAGTTTGGGGTGGAGGAACTTGACTGGCCTGCACAGAGTCCTGACCTCAACCCACTAGAACACCTTTGGGATGAATTAGAGTGGAGACTGCAGCCCAGGCCTTCTCGTCCAACATCAGTGCCTGACCTCACAAATGCTCTTCTGGAAGAATGGTCAAACATTCCCATAGACACACTCCTAAACCTTGTGGACAGCCTTCCCAGAAGAGTTGAAGCTGTTATAGCTGCAAAGGGTGGGCCAACACAATATTGAACCCTACAGACTAAGACTGGGATGTCATTAAAGTTCATGTGTGTGTAAAGGCAGGTGTCCCAATACTTTTGGTATAGATAGATAGATAGATAGATAGATAGATAGATAGATAGATAGATAGATAGATAGATAGATAGATAGATAGATAGATAGATAGATAGATAGATAGATAGATAGATAGATAGATAGATAGATAGATAGATATACACAGACACTTATGTATAAGTCACACTTTGGGGTGCATTTACTAAAGGCAAATAGACTGTGCGCTTTGCAAGAGCAGTTGCTCCAGAGCTTAGTAAGTGAGGAGAAGCTCTGCTGACTTCCATCATCCAATCATGTGCAAGCAAAAATGCTGTTTTTTTCCAAGCAATTGGGTATTCTTTTACTTCCACTCATTTACTAAACTCTGGAGCAAATGCCCTTGCAGAGTGCACAGTCTATTTGCCTTTAGTAAATCAACCCCTGTCAGTTCCAAACAATAGGATCAGATGTCAAGCAGGCTCCATACTTACTGCTTCCATATAATCAATTAAGAGATGTGGTGTCCAGATATAATAAATGCTCACTTTACTTGTACATCCAAGTGCAAAAATGTACATATCACATTAAAACAATGAATGCATTTTAATGTGTGAGCATTTATTATATTTGGAACTCCACATCTCTTAATTAATTATATTTACATTTAAATGGGGGTAGAGTTGATGTTTTAATTAAAATACATTAAATGCACATACTGTATAATCTTATGGGAAAATTGTTGTTGAGATTAATGATCTGGTGACAGGGTCTCTTTATAGCCTAACTGAAAGTTCCATTCAACTTTAAATAGTTTGTTTGGATCAAGGTGGTCCAGAAAAATGATGTCCTTTAATAATGGATGCTGTCAGCATGGGTAAAAAAGCCAGCATGTGTATAAACTGTATGTAGCCTAGGCCATGCACAGTATACAGTGCTGTGTTCTGACAGTGGTACGGGGGGGAACTTACAGTCCCGTTCCTGAAAAAAAATCAAGTTGGGCTGAGTGCTGCTCAGCCATTCACAGGAAGCTTTGTATTTTATGAATGAATACAAAGCTTCCTCTGATTGGCTGAGGTGGAGATCATGATGTCATCCACCAGCCGCTCCACCTCAGCCAACCAGAGGAAGTCTTGTTATTCATTCATAAAATACAAAGCTTCCTGTGAATGGCTGAGCAGCGTTTAGCAGACTAAGGCTGGAAATACATTATACAATTTTCTTGTGCAACTTTCCTTTAGATTTACCAAAAACATATAATAGGAGGTCAAACCTAAACACTTTCAATTTGTATGCAATCAGGCAGGCCCTTCTACTACATAGTTGAAGGTAAATCTAAAGAAAATTGAATAGGAAAATTGTATGGTGTATGGCCAGCTTTACTTGATTCTGTTCCAGGAACTTGATGGGAGGTCATTGTACTGCTGGTGGAACACAGAGCTCTAGCTGATGTTACATACAGTTTATCCACTTGCTGACTGCGCACCGAAGTTTTACTGCTACAGTGTGGGCCAACTGTGTAGAATCACATATATGTACATCATTCTGCTTTTCCGGGTAGGGGTCATGGGCGCACGCCCGCCTGGCTGCAACAGTCATTGGCTCCCTTACATGCCGATCACCAGGTCCTGGCCAATGATTTACGGCTGGAACCCATTGATCGCTGGATCGGAAGACAGGAGTGAGATCTGTGTATGTAAACAACACAGATCTCTCTCCTGACAGAGGGGATGTGTTATGGTTGTTGTCAAAACCGTCACATCTCTAAATAAAAGCATCATACAGTGAACACATAAACACTCACTTGGCACACAGTTAACCCTTTGATTGCCATGTTAAAGTGGTTCCTTCTACAAAAGAGTCATTGCTTGGATAAGGAACCAATTAGCTGTTCCGAAACACATCGCATGTTGATGACATCACTTCCAGTTTGCTGTCCACGCCGGTTGTTGGTCCCTTCTCGTGGACGTCACTTCCTGGATTTGGCTTCCATGATGTCTCAGGCAGCCTAGCTGTCTTCCCAATATCCAGGAGTGTTGTGGCTTCCATCTGCCGGCCACTTCAGAATATGCTACCATAGAATTACACCTCCGGATATACCTGAGACTCCTTGGGACTACAAGAAAGCATGACCACCTTCCATATTACTAATATGATGTGCTCCTACCCATCCACCCGTTTGTAAGTGTTTTTAACCCTTGACGGTAGTATAAAGTTCTACTTCTGCACTTAGAGGTACCTTTTTTTCTTTTCATTCTGCTGGGAGTGCCTGGTGTAAAGAGGGACTCTACTGGAATGCCTGATGTAAGGAAGGACTCCACTGGGGGCACCTGATGTAAGGGGGGCTCCACTGAGGGATACCCGATGTAAGGGGGACTCCGCTGGGGGCACCTGATATAAGGGGGACTCCGCTGGGGGCACCTGATGTAAGGGGGACACCGCTGAGGGATACCCGATGTAAGGGGGATGCCGCTGGGGGCACCTGATGTAAGGGGGGCTCCACTGAGGGATACCCGATGTAAGGGGGACTCCGCTGGGGGCACCTGATATAAGGGGGACTCCGCTGGGGGCACCTGATGTAAGGGGGACACCGCTGAGGGATACCCGATGTAAGGGGGACTCCGCTGGGGACACCTGATGGCATCTGGTGGCAAGTGACATGCTCAGGGCTCCCACTAATTCTGCATTATGGTGAGTTGAACTATTTCATTTTATATTACAATGTAATAATATTAAAAATGTGCGTCAATCATTCTGACATCATAACAACCATGGTGCCATAATGATTGAAGAGCTAACACCAGGTGTTTGGAGTATTTTTGTCTGCTGATTGTTAAATCTCTCTCTCTCTAACTCTCTCTCTCTCTAACTCTCTCTCTCTCTCTCTCTAACTCTCTGTCTCTCTCTCTCTCTCTCTCTCTCTCTCCGTTCATCTCAGACTCTAAGACCCCTTTCACACTGGGGCGGTTTGCAGGCGTTATTGCGCTAAAAATACTGCCTGCAAACCGCCCCAAAACAGCCTCCGCTGTTTGTTCAGTGTGAAAGCCCGAGGGCTTTCACACTGAAGCGGTGCGCTGGCAGGAGAAGAAAAAATCTCCTGCCAGCCGCATCTTTGGAGCGGTGAAGGAGCGGTGTATTCACCGCTCCTAAACCGCTCCTGCCCATTGAAATCAATGGGACAGCGCGGCTATACCGCGGCAATACCGCGGCTATAGCCGCGCTATACGAGTGGTTTTAACCCTTTTTCGGCCAACAGCGGGGGTTAAAACCGCACCGCTAGCTGCCGAATACCGCGGTAAAACAGCGCTAAAAATAGCGCTGTTTTACCGCTGACGCCCCCTACCGCCCCAGTGTGAAAGCAGCCTAACCACACCCCTTTGAGTCACGCGCCCTTTAAGCTCCACCCAATATTTAGTTTAAACCACGCAGCAGCGGGACTCAGAAGCAAGCCCACACGAGTGCTCCCATGGAAAGTGGCTTTCTGTGGCTGCACTCGATGAAGAGGAGGGGCCTCGAGCGCCAGCGGGGGACCCCAGAAGAAGAGGATTGGAGCTGCTTTGTGCAAAATTATTGCACAGAGCAGGTAAGTATAGGTATGTTTGTTTTTTTTTTTTAATCGAATGTTTACAATCACTTTAAACCCTTCCTGCCCAGTGTCATTAGCACAGTGACAGTGAATTTTTTTAGCCCTGATCATTGTATTAGTATCACTGGAGATGTCACGCCAGTTAGTCAGTTCCCACCCAGCGTCAGTTTGCCCGTCACAGTCCCACTATAAGTTGCTGATCGCCGCCATTATTAGTTTAACCACTATTTCTGACATTTGCTGTTTACAAGTTAAAATCAGTATTTTGTGCTAGAAAACTACTTAGACCCCCCCAAACGTTATATATATTTATGTATATATATTTTAGCAGAGACCCTAGAGAATAAAATGGCGATCATTGCAATATTTTATATCACACCGGATTTGCGCAGTGGTCTTTCAAACGCAATTTTCTTTGGAAAAAATACACTTCAATGAATTAAAAACTAAAGAGAAAAGTTAGCCCAATTTTTTTTGTATAATGTGAAAGATGATGTTACGCCGAGTAAATTGATACCTTACATGTCAAGCTTTAAAATTGCGCACACTCGTGGAATGGCGACAAACTACGGTACCTAAAAATCTCCATAGGCGACGCTTTTTACATTTTTAACAATTACCTGTTTAGAGTTACAGAGGAGGTCTTGCACTAGAATTATTGCTCTCCCTCTAACAATCATGGCCATACCTCACCTGTGTGATTTGAACACTGTCTACATTTACAGGCAAGACTTACGTATGCGTTTTTGTTTGGCAAGTGAGCACGGAGGGATAGGGTGCTTTAAAAAAAAAAAAATAATAAAAAATCTTATTTATTTATTTTACACTGTCCCTTTAAAAAAAAATTCTGATCACTTTTATTGCTATCACAAAGAATGTAAGCATCCCTTGTGACAGTATTAGGCAGTGACAGGTACTCTTTATGGAGACTCCAAACCCCTCCACTGCACTGAAAAGTATTCAAAACGTCAAGATCAGCATTTTTGAATCCCGTCATTTTTTTAAAAATGACACCGTTGGCTGCCGAGTAAACCGGAAGTGACGTGGTGTGTCGTCACTTCCGGGTTTCTACATCGGGGAATCAAAGCTGGCTTTCTTCGAGACCCGGGCAGAGCAGTGGAAGGCGGAGGGAGGGGCAGAACGTCCCCTTCCGCTCCTTGTAATAACGGCCTGACGTGGCGGCTGGTGGCTCAGGTCTCCCGGTGACTTTGCGTGAAGTAGTTATAAAAAAAAAATCCAGTGTATATACACCGTCATTTGTAGACACATAATTTTCATGCAAACCAATCAATATACACTTATTGGGATTTTTTTTTTTTACCAAAGATGTAGCAGAATACATTTTGGCCAAATTTCTAAAGAGTTCTTTTTTTTTTATGGAATATGTTTTATAGCAAAAAGTTTAAAAAAATTGTTGTTGTTGAAAATTTGGTTTAGAGTGCAGAAAAAAAAAAAAAAACAGTGGGGATCAAATACCACCAAAAGAAATCTCTATTTGTAAGGAAAAAATCATATAAATTTTGTTTGCATACAGCATTGCATGACTGCGCAATTGTCAGTTAAATTAGTGCAGTGCCATATAGCAAAAAATGGCCTGGTTATGAAGGGGGGTAAATCTTCTGGAGCTGAAGTAGTTATACAACGCTGACAATGGCCGCATTTCTTAGTAATGGAAATAGTTTGGTTCAGTAGATCTAGATTCTAAGTGCATGTTGTTTGCTGCTGCACTCTATTCCACAAACAATTGCATTTTTGTTTGTTTGTTTCTTGTGTTTTTTTCATAAAGCCCTTTTTTTTTCCTTTTACCATCTCTCGCACCTGTGTGCCCTTTATGAACCAGAGCAATTCATTAACAACCTTATTATTAATATTAGTATTATTATTCATTATTAGTATTATCATTATTCATTATTTAAGTGTAGAACCTTTCTAAATAGGTTGCTAGGATGTTAGGTACATTTTCTATTTTTTTTTTTGGCTCCTTTGTAATCATTGGAGCAGCTATTGATTTATTTTCCTATCCCTTTGGGCTGTTCCAGAATTCTCAGGCTGCAGGGTTGTTTGCTCCCCCCTGGATTCTGGAGGCTTTCAGAACATGGAGGGCTGACAGAGGCAAATGGGCAGCTTGAACAGTTGGCTTCAGCCAATCCCTGGGGAAGTATACCCAGTAGTTGGCTGGGGGGAACATAAATAGTCTGCAGTCTGGAGCAGCCTTTGTTTTTGTCTTACTGGAAGTTTTGCAAACCCTGAGGCAGTTTTTGATGGATTTTGCTGCTGTTCATCGAGGTCCCAGCTATGGCAGAGCTGGGGGGGGGGGGGGGGGGGCTGTTCCTAATAATCTTTGGAGCTAACTAATCAGTATTACCTAAGGATATGGTCTGGAGGACTCACTGAAAAGTCTTCGGTGGAAGTTGGAAAGTGTGTAGCTGTGCCATAGTGAGCATTAACCCCTCCTGATTAGAAAATTAAAGATGTGGACTTTTTATATTTTGTTGTATTATATATGGAGGGCGCATTAACCACTTAAGGTCCAAGCCTCTTTCTGAGATTTGTTGTTTACTAATTAAAAACTTTTTTTGCTATAAAATTACTTAGAACCCCCAAAAATTATACATTTTTTTTCCTAACACCCTATAGATTAAAATGGCGGTCTTTGCAATACTTTCTGTCACACCGTATTTGCGCAGCGGTCTTACAAGCGCACTTTTTTTTGGAAAAAATACACTTTTTTTAATTAAAAAATAAGACCAGTAAAGTTAGCCCAATTTTTTTTATATTGTGAAAGATAATGTTACGCCGAGCAAATTGATACCCAACATGTCACGCTTCAAAATTGCGCCCGCTCGTGAAGTGGCGACAAACTTTTACCCTTAAAAATCTCCATAGGCGACGTTTAAAAAAACTCTACAGGTTGCGTGTTTTAAGTTACAGAGGAGGTCTATGGCTAGAATTATTGCTCTCACTCTACCGATCGCCGATACCTCATATGTGTGGTTTGAACACCGTTTCCATATACGGGCTCTACTCACGTATGCATTCGCTTCTGCACGCGAGCTTGTCGGGACGGGGCGCGTTTAAAAACATTTTTTTTCTTATTTATTTTTTATTTTTGCACTGTTCTTTTTTTTTTTTTTTAATTGTATCACTTTTATTCCTATTACAAAGAATGTAAACATCCCTTGTAATAGAAAAAAAAGCATGACAGGACCTCTTAAATATGAGATCTGGGGTCAAAAAGACCTCAGATCTCATATTTACACTAAAACGCAATAAAAAAAAATAAAAAAAATTGTCATTTAAAAAAAATAAAAAAAATAAAAAAATGGCCCTTTAAGAGCTATTGGCGGAAGTGACATTTTGACGTCGCTTCCGCCCTGCAATGATATGGAGATGGGTGGGGGCCATCTTTCCCTCACTCGTCTTCATGTCACACAAGGGGAAACATCCGACTGCCTCCACCGCTGCTGATGGCCCCGGTAAGCGGCAGAGGGGACCAGAGCGCGGTGAGAGGGGGGGAGCCCTCTCCTGCTGCCGATAAAATTGATCTCGCGGTGAATCTGCAGAGACCACTTTTATCTTGAAGCAGACCGCCCGCTGAAGAAGAGGATACCGGGGTTATGGTAGCTGCTGCCAAAACAACGATACCCCTCTTCAAAGTACCAGCGTATAACGACAGTGGGCGGTCCGGAAGTGGTTAAGGTGAAAAAACACGAGGCTTTACAACCCCTTTAATGATGTATTAATGATTACAAATCTGAATTAATTTGTGTCTTTTCTGCCTGCTTTAAAGTGGTATTAAAAGTTCGGCTTTAAAAATAAATAAATAAATAAACATGATATACTAACCTCCTCTGTGTAATTATTCTGCACAGAGCAACCCCAATCCTCCTCTTCTTGGATCCCCTGCCGGTGCTCCTGGCTCCTCCTCCTTGACCAGTGCCCCTAAATGGCAAGCTGCTTGTTATGGGGCACTGGTGCGTGCTCGCTCCCAAGCCCCATTCTATGAATTTACCTTCGTGAAGGTAAAATGCGCGAAGGAATGCGTGAAGGTAAAAAACCTTCAGCCTTTACAACCATTTTAAGCATTGTTGAGTGTGAAATGCGTCAGTAGTTCAAGTATTTATCTTAGAAACACTAAAATAAACTAGAGTTCCTTTTAAGCTGGTCAGATTTTTATGTCTAGCTAAATAAATAAAAAAAACAAAAACAATTTACAAGCTTTATATGATCCCTTATTTACAATGAAATCACTATTCTCACAAGTAAGTAAACAGGCCCAGATGTCTTTGACATGACAGTTCACAGCTCATCGGTGCATTTCGGCAGCAGTTAAATGTAATTGTTTTTTAGGGAAATATTACTTCTGCATCCTCCATGAGACATCTTAGCATTTGTTTTAATTGACTTCCTATGTAAATGTGCAAAATCATCTGCAAATGACACTTTGAGTTGATATTTCATTATAGATACAAAGTTTCTTTATTCAGCTACTGCAGAAATGTGTCTGGTATTGTCATTAGCTCTTTGACAAAGTTTAGTTAGGATTCTGCAAGTTGATCTTTTGCAGGCTGTGTAACTGTAGAAGACCTTTAGCGCCCTCTTCTGGTCGTTTTGGGGAACTGTTCAATAACAATTCAATACGCAATATACAGTAGTTTTGGGTAATTTTCACTACATATATATGATATAAATGTGGACAGTGCATTAACCACCTGAGTCTCAGAATTTTTTAATTTTTTTTTGTCGATCTCTAAGTTCTGCACTTTATCTTTTAGGTATTATACCCCACTTTTTAGGGTGACAGATACCCCTTTAATTTGGTAGCACATTTGGATATAATATTTTATTTCCTTGGTTTTATAGAGGAATACATTTAAAAATTTGAAAAAAATGCAGTTTACTTTACTCCCCCGTGTAGCTACCCCGATTTTATAGTTATACAGTGGGGGCAAAAAAAAGTATTCAGACCCCCTTACATTTTTCACTCTTTGTTATATTGCAGCCATTTTCTAAAATCATTTAAGTTCATTTTTTTCCTCATTAATGTACACACAGCACCCCATATTGACAGAAACACACAGAATTGTTGCCATTTTTGCAGATTTATTAAAAAAGAAAAACTGAAATATCACATGGTCCTAAGTATTCAGACCCTTTGCTCAGTATTTAGTAGAAGCACCCTTTTGATCTAATACAGCCATGAGTCTTTTTGGGAAAGATGCAACAAGTTTTTCACACCTGGATTTGGGGATCCTCTGCCATTCCTCCTTGCAGATCCTCTCCAGTTCTGTCAGGTTGGATGGTAAACGTTGGTGGACGGCCATTTTTAGGTCTCTCCAGAGATGCTCAATTGGGTTTAAGTCAGGGCTCTGGCTGGGCCATTCAAGAACAGTCACGGAGTTGTTGTGAAGCCACTCCTTCCTTATTTTAGCTGTGTGCTTAGGGTCATTGTCTTGTTGGAAGGTAAACCTTCGGTCCAGTCTGAGGTCCTGAGCACTCTAGAGAATGTTTTCGTGCAGGATATCCCTGTACTTGGCCACATTCATCTTTCCCTCGATTGCAACCAGTCGTCCTGTCCCTGCAGCTGAAAAACACCCCCACAGCATGATGCTGTCACCACCATGCTTCACTGTTGGGACTGTATTGGACAGGTGATGAGCAGTTCCTGGTTTTCTTCACACATACCGCTTAGAATTAAGGCCAAAAAGTTCTATCTTGGTCTCATCAGACCAGAGAATCTTATTTCTCACCATCTTGGAGTCCTTCAGGTGTTTTTTAGCAAACTCCATGCAGGCTTTCATGTGTCTTGCACTGAGGAGAGGCTTCCGTCGGGCCACTCTGCCATAAAGCCCCGACTGGTGGAGGGCTGCAGTGATGGTTGACTTTCTACAACTTTCTCCCATCTCCTGACTGCATCTCTGGAGCTCAGCCACAGTGATCTTTGGGTTCTTCTTTACCTCTCTCACAAAGGCTCTTCTCCCCCGATAGCCCAGTCGGCCAGCTCGAGCAAGGGTTCTGGTCATCCCAAATGTCTTCCATTTAAGGATTATGGAGGCCACTGTGCTCTTAGGAACCTTAAGTGCAGCAGAAATTTTTTTGTAACCTTGGCCAGATCTGTGCCTTGCCACAATTCTGTCTCTGAGCTCTTCAGGCAGTTCCTTTGACCTCAAGATTCTCATTTGCTCTGACATGCACTGTGAGCTGTAAGGTCTTATATAGACAGGTGTGTGGCTTTCCTAATCAAGTCCAATCAGTATAATCAAACACAGCTGGACTCAAATGAAGGTGTAGAACCATCTCAAGGATGATCAGAAGAAATGGACAGCACCTGAGTTAAATATATGAGTGTCACAGCAAAGGGTCTGAATACTTAGGGCCATGTGATATTTTAGTTTGTTTTTTTTAATAAATCTGCAAAAATGTCAACAATTCTGTGTTTTTCTGTCAATATGGGGTGCTGTGTGTACATTAATGAGGAAAAAAATGAACTTAAATGATTTTAGCAAATGGCTGCAATATAACAAAGAGTGAAAAATTTAAGGGGGTCTGAATACTTTCTGTCCCCACTGTATTATATCTTGTTTGTTATTTTGAAAATCCGGTATAAAGTATCAATGCAAAAAAAAAAAATTTTAGGCATATAAATTCTTAATGGTCTGGGGCGTGTCAGGGTTGTCTCCTGTTCCTAAATACATTGTGCTGGAAGACCGAGCTCCATATAAGTGGAGGGAATTCTGTGTTAATGTGCGCACGTCCTTAACCACTTCAGCCCCCGAAGGTTTTTCCTTCCTAATTGATCAGACCATTTTTTGCGATCGGACATGTTATTTTTTTTTTTTTTTCGTTATTATAACTGACAATTGCGCGGTCGTGTGACGTTCTAACCAAATAAAATTGATGTCCTTTTTTCCCACAAATAGAGCATCCTTTTGGTGGTATTTGATCATCTCTTTATTTTTATTTTTGTGCGCTATAAACAAAAAAAGAACAACAATTTTGGGGAAAAAAAACTATATTTTTTACTTTCTGCTATGATACATATCCAATAAAAACTGAATATCACTTTTATCCAGTCATTCACAGTCCATGATTGCTTTCTTTACCTTGTTTTTTTCTGTTTAGGTGTTAATGATGGTTTTTGTTTGGCTTTTCTGTATGTAAATCCCATTTCCTTTAGGCGATATCTTACAGTTTGGTCACTGACATTGATTCCAGTTTCTGACTATTTGTTCCTCATTTGTTTTGTTGTGCATTTTCTGTTTTCAAGGCATATTGCTTTAAGTTTTCTGTCTTGACGCTTTGATGTCTTCCTCGGTCTACCAGTATGCTTGCCTTTACTGACCTTCCCATTTGATTTGTACTTGGTCCAGATTTTATACACAGCTGATTGAGAACAACCAACATCTTTTGCAACATTCTGTGATGATTTACCTTCTTGAAGAAGTTTTATAATCCTCTCCTTTGTTTTAACTGACATCTCTTGTGTTGGAGCCATGATTTATGTCAGTCAGGTGTAACACCTCACCATGGTGTGCAAGCACTCTTTTTTAACTGCAAACTATTAAGCAGATATAATCTGATGCAGATGTTTGTTTTAGAAATGCAAAGTACATGGTGATTCCATAATATTTTCCTCAGAATTGAACTATTCCATATTTTTCCCTCTGCTTGAACTGTAAAAACAGTTGCAATTGACTACAGTTTTCTTTCTTTTTTAAAAGTGTTTCTTAAAGCCAGAAGGTTGGAATGTTAAATGAAAATAGTTTTGAGGTGTCTGTGATTACTTTTTCTTCCACACAATTAAACAATATGAACGTTTTCCATACTTTTTGCCAGGGGTGGTATATAGCGCCCTCCTAGAATTGGTTGCTAGTAAGGCTCAGGAAAATCTAGTTCTATAGCTCCTCTGTAATCATTGGAGTGGTGTGGGTTTATTTGTGGCTGTTCAGGGTCTCACTGGCTGCAGGCTCAACTACTTCCCCCTGCCTTCTAGTGGATTCTAGAATGTAGTGGGTTGGAAGAGGTAGACCCTTGGCCCGAATATTTATGTGGTCTCAGCCAATCCCTGGGGGAGATTGCCCAGTAAGTGGCTGAGGAGTGTGTAACTGCCTGATTGTCATTTTAAACCTTTGTTCAGCACTGACTGACAGGTGGAACCTTTATTGCCTTCCTCTTGTTTCTCTGGGGAATGTTTTAGTCACCAGACACTTCCTGCTTCCTCTAGTTTTGGAGAAAGGGGCTTTAATTTAATTTAGCATTCACAGGCAATACAGCAGTACCTCATGGGAAGGCGACAGTTTATGGAAGTTTTCTAAATTTTAAAGTTTGCACCCCTTGGCAAGCGGAGCAAGGTATGCAGTAAAGGTGCATTGTCATTGTCAGTATATATGTTTTTAAGCATAAATTGAGTCCATGCTGTTAGTTTAAAAGATATGCTGTAGACAAACCACATGTTTGAACATATAGTCATGTTTTCTTTAGATGTTTAATGTTAATTCAGATATATGTGTGTAGATAACGGAACACCACCTTGTAACTCCACATTTGTAATTCTGTTGTAACCCTCTTTTGGTGATCTCTGTAAACGAATGTATTGCATGTCATGTTACAGTTTTCACGGTGCTTATGGTGCTTAAAGTGTTTAAGGAGTCAAAGGATTAACCTCTGTGGTGTTCAACCTTAATGCACACCTTTGAGACAAAAGAATAAAAGTACTGCACACGTCAGAAGCTCTCCTCTCATTATTTACTCAAAGCCAATGGGGCCGCTACAGAGTGCATAAATAGTTTGGGGCCTAGAGCAGCAGAGTTCTTGTCTAGATGGAGAAGACTCCAGCCTGGAGGTTTACTGCCCTTCTGGGCAGAGTAGCTGAAGTCTGTAGGAGTTCATCGAGGTCCCAGCTCAGTGGAAGCTGGGGGGCCTATTTTCTGGAAATAGTTAGAGACAAGTCAAGGGGATTCACTGAGGATCTGGCCTTGAGATGTTAACTCAGATATATGTGTGTAGATAACGGAACACCACCTTGTAACTCCACATTTGTAATTCTGTTGTAACCCTCTTTTGGTGATCTCTGTAAACGGATGTATTGTATGTCATTTTACAGTTTTCACAGTGCTTATGATGCTTAAAGTGTTTAAGGAGTCAAAGGATTAACCTCTGTGGTGTTCAACCTTAATGCACACCTTTGAGACAAAAGAATAAAAGTACTGCACACGTCAGAAGCTCTCCTCTCATTATTTACTCAAAGCCAATGGGGCCGCTAAAGAGTGCATAAATAGTTTGGGGCCTGGAGCAGCAGAGTTCTTGTCTAGATGGAGAAGTCTCCAGCCTGGAGGTTTACTGCCCTTCTGGGCAGAGAAGCTGAGGTCTGCAGGAGTTCATCGAGGTCCCAGCTCAGTGGAAGCTGGGGGGCCTATTTTCTGGAAATAGTTGGAGACAAGTCAAGAGGATTCACTGAGGATCTGGCCTTGAGATTCAGAGGAGAAGCGTCTGTCCGATATTGGATGGAGGCATCCATGTCTACAGGGACACTATGAGTAGAAGCCTGGATGTAGGATCCTAGTGACTATTTACTGCAGTAATCCCTTGAGCATCTACTCCAGGTCTGCTGGATTCTGACCTTTCTTTTGCTTGGAGCCCCTGGGCTGTTGTTCTCCAATTGTCTGCTAAGAGGGGAATTATCCTGAAGAGTGCAGACAAGACAGAGAGTGTCTTATGGTTTCTTAGTGCACTAAATTCAGAGTATCCCAAAACTTACCCCACTCCCCAACCAAGTTCAACAAGTAGTAAACATAAAAAGACATTCTTTGCTTGGTCTTTGTGTTTTAAACTGTCCAAGTTGTTGTGTGCCCAGCTGCTTCTACTGCCGGGGCATGGGAAGAGAACCTGTGGCAGATCAGCGGGCCCCAACGGGGGTCTGGGTTATATATAACACTGTTAAACGCTCTGTTAATGTCCTTATTCCATTCTTCTAGGCCCTATTGAAGGGGAAGTTTTGTTGCTTCAAAACATGCTGGCAGGTATTGTAAACAATTAAATACACTTTGGACTATTTTACTTTGTGGTTTGATGCCCATTGGTGGTTTTATACTTGGTTTGGCTGAGATGCTTATACTTTTATGCTTCAGTACGCAGGTCAGGTGTTCCCATTTAACCGTATATGTATACAAATGTGTAGCACTACCACTTTAACCACCTCCCGTATTGTATAATGACTGCAGCAGGGTGATTCTCTCGTTCTGGGACGACGTCATATGATGTCAACCCAGTCTCACCGCTCAGCGTGGCGATCGGCGGTGCACTCAGTGGTGTATTTAGTTTTTGTGCTGCCCTAGGCCTGACTAAACTCATGCACCCCCCTAATTTAAATGTCTAAGACCCACCCTATCATCTGTAAGCCACACCCCTTCCTCTTTAGGCTCATTTGGCACCTTTCAGGGGGGAACAGGTACCTGTTTTTAACAGGTACCCTTCCAATTCCGGGAGACTGTGCTACCCCCTCTGAAGTTCGGCCCCCCTCCTCCTTCCTCCACTGGGCCATTCAGAAACTGCAACGTGATTCGCACATGTGCAGTAGGGAACTGGCCGGTTTCCCTTACCATGAGTGATGGTGCCAAAACCCGAGAGCCAATCTGAAAATTGGCTGAGGTGTCGACATCGCAGGCTCCCTGGATAGGTGAGTGCTCTAATATTAAAAGTCAGCAGCTACAGTATTTGTAGCTGCTGAGTTTTAATGTTTTCATGCTGGAGGGGGTGGGGGGCGGAATTCCTCTTTAATGAGTTTGCATTGATTTCAGCATTGATGGAGCACTTTATTGCAATATCATGATCTGCATATATGTACTTTCACTAAATGTGGACTGTTTATTGGGTTTGCATTGATTTTAGCATGCATGGAGCACTTTGCACATGCCAGTGGCGGTTGGTGCTCAAAATTTTTGGGGGGGTGCAAACAATCTAAAAAATTCTGAAAAAAAGACATCAATTGCAGCCTCACTGTGCCCCATCAAATGCAGCCACTATGCCCATCAAACGCAGCCACTGTGCCCATCAAATGCAGCCACTGTGCCAATCAAACGCAGCCACTGTTCCCATCAATTGTAGCCACTGTGCCATCAAACGCAGCCACTGTGCCATCAAATGCAGCCACTGTGCCCATCAATTGTAGCCACTGTGCCCTATCAAACACAGCCACTGTGCCTCATCAAATGTAGCCCATGTGCCCCATCAAACGCAGCCACTGTGCCCCATCAAACGCAGCCACTGTGCCCTCAAACGCAGCCACTGTGCCCATCAAATGCTGCCACTGTGCCCATAAATTGAAGCCACTGTGCCATCAAATATAGCCATTGTGCCATCAAATGCCACCACTGTACCCATCAAATGCTGCTACTTGGCCCATCAAATACCGCCACTGTGCCATCAAATGCTGCCACTGTGCCCATCGAATACTGCCACTGTGCCCATCAAATGCTGCCACTGTGCCCATAACACTAATATTCACTGAAGGAAAGCAGTGCGGAGGAGGGTAGGCGGAGCATAAGGCTCCACCTCCGCCAGTCACCAGCCGCTTATGGGGGTGTGAGTCACACGCCCCCCACCCTCTGCCAAGCACGCCCATACACAGCGGCACCGCTACAGCAAGCCAGCCGCCGTGGGCTGCATGTGTGTGGGAGGCGGCCTCGGGAATCGGGAAGATGGGTGGGGGGCTTTCTCTCATGCGGGGGGCGGCTTTTTTTGCGGCCCCCTGCAAAGTGCCGCCCTAGGCCTTGTTGGCCTAGGCCAAAACACAGCCCTGGGTGCACTGTGTTCCTGGGACACGGTGCATCCCAGATCTCAGTAAGGAGCCGATGACAAGGCTCTTTACCCATGTGATCAGCTGTGTTTAATCACATATAAACAAGGAAATGCTGGTGTGAGGAGAGGAGAGCCGATCAGCGGCATTTCCGATCAAGGGAGATATGCACAGATAATCAGGGCACTGATGATCAGTGCAGCCCCCACAGTGCTCAGCAGTGATGCCAGTCAGTGCCCATCAGTAATGCCAATCAGTGCTGCCTTTCAGCGCCCATCAGTGCCTGCTCATCAGTGCCGCCAAGCAGTGCCTGTTAGTGCCGCCTATCAGTGCCCATCAGTGCTGAATATTAGTGCCACCTCATCAGTGCCTTTCAGTGCTGCCTAATCAGTGCCCATCAGTATCGCCTCATCAGTGCCCATCAGTGCCACCTCATCAGTGCACATCAGTGAAGGGGAGAAATTACTTATTTACAAAATTTTCTAACAGAAACTAAAGGCCCATATACACAATCAGACTTTTCGACAACAACGGTCCGACGGACCTGTTTTATCGGACAATCCAACCATCTGTATGCTCGGACAATTGTTGTTGCTTTTTCAACGGACAAATGTTCGCTGTGCATGCTCAAATTTCTCGACAACAAATGTCCGATGGAGGATAATCCGATCATGTGTACACAAGTACATCAGACTAAAGTCCAAAGTAGAAACACGCATGCTCAGAACCAATGATAAACATCAGCCAACAATAGCAGAAGTTGCCCAAAGGGTGGTGGTAAAGAGCTGAAAAACCACGTGATTTGGTGAAAGGTGGCTGAAAATGTTCTGCCGTGTGTATGCAGAACAAGTTTACTGCCAACGCCTATTCGGACAAAAATCCACGGAAAAGTCCGATGGAAGTCCGATCGTGTGTATGAGGCTTAAGAAAAACCTTTTTTTTTTAACAATTTTCAGACTTTTTTGTTTTTTTATAGCAAAAAAAAAAAAAAAAACCCAGTGGTGAATAAAGACCACCAAAAAAAGGTCTGAGTCTAAAAAAAATGATAAAAATTTCATATGGGTACAGCGTTGCATGACCGTGTAATTGTCATTCAAAGTGTGAGAGCATTGAAAGCTGAGAAATGGCCCTGGGCAGGAAGGGGGTGAAAGTGCCCAGTATTGAAGCGTTTAAGCCAATACTGAATCTAATGCAAAAAATGTAAGTGCAATAATGGGCAGAATGCTATAATAATAAAAACTATCACAAGAAAAAAGTCCACCTCATTAATTGTGTTGGTGATATCATATAAAATTCCTCAGAATCATATATTGATAATTTCAGTGACCATTTATTTCCTCTGACACCTAATTAATCACAATTGGGCATACTCCTTCACTGCTATCACCACTGTTATACGCCTCTTACCAGATTTATAGGACCTCTTATTATTTAGGGACCAAATGCACTTTCCACAACGCTGGATGAATGGTAGCTGGCAAAGAAATTCACCAATGCTCCCCAAACTATTCCTCTTCGATTCCCGGAATGTTCATATCACGTGTTTCACCAAAAGAAAAAAAAAACACTTGTAGCATAATTCCATAAAAATGTGTGGTTTTGCAAACATACTTACAGGGAAAACAAGGCACATCATATTCCACCGCGCAACGTGCATGTGTCCCGTTTAGCGTGTCCATCAGATCACTTGTCCCGCCCTACACACGCTTCATCTGAAATGATGTCTTCAGGGGAACCAGGAACATCTGGTTTAACCAATAACATACTTGTGGGTTGAAGGGGATCTTGCAGTCCACAGCCATGTTTGCCAGGCTCAACACAAATGGAAAAATTCACATCTTAGTCCAGTCATTCAACCAAGATTCCTCCAGAGGTTTCTAGCAGGTCCTTGAGCTGTGGCAGATTGACCTCCCATCTGATGATGATACCCGCATAGCTCTGGGTCCAACACCACTTGGAAGAGCCAGCAGTATGACACCAAAGATCTATATCATTGTCTGTAATGGTGCCATTCTGGCCACCACTGACCCACTGACCCTGAGTGAATTATATTTAGCAGGGGTTCCTTGGGACCTGAAGATTTTTTGGGGTAAAAGGGTTGAGAACAGTGGCAGCCACTCCATTAGGGTTGCAGGGGCGCCTCCTCCCTAATCAATGCGCCCGGCCTCTAATCTTCATGCAGGGCGCATGGATTTTAATGGGTTTATTTTTTTGGAACACAATTTTAGAGCCTGATGCTATAATTGGCTTCAAAAAGTGTGTTCTCCTGGCACAGAGCGCTGCGCCACGAGCCCACCCAGTTGTGTGACATTAGCGAATTAATATTCACTAATGTCTCCCTACTTTTCCTCCTGGCTAATCAGGAAGCGGGTCCTGAGATCCAATTGGCCGGGGATTCTAAGACCCGATTGGCCAGGAGAAGAAGCGACTGCCGTGACTCTGGAGGAAGGGGGGGGGGGGGTGGAGAGCAGGCGAGGCATCCACTGAACTACTCCCAGCGTTAGGATCCCCACTTTAGAGCCCACAGCCAGGGCTTTTGCCGCTGCCGCTTCTCCTGCCTGTCGGTGTGCTGCTGTGCGGCCCCTGGCACTCTGACCCTGCACCACCCCAGGGGGAAAGCCAGGGCAAGAGGAGGAGGAGGCATGGCTTCTACCACCTGTACCAGGTTCACCGACGAGTACCAGCTCTTCGAGGAGCTCGGCAAGTAAGACACATTCCTTCACTTCTCTATATGTCTGTCTGTCTACAGAGAGCAGACTGCAAACTTACACAGAGTACATGGGGCCCATTATATACAATATACGGAATATAGAACCTACAATATGCACTAATAATACAGATATAGCGTGCATATAAAATCACTGTGTCTAGCAGGCGATCGACCGAGTGACAGGGGTGGGGGCTGGAGCCAGGTTTGTTTACCCCCCACAAAAAAAAAAATGGAGCACCAGCCGCCACTGGTTAAGAAAGGGTGCTCTGCAGGGCCGCCAGTTTGACACCTGTGGGTTAGAATCTCTGTCAGGGATTTTTAATCTTTTATCTATGTTAAATATATCTAAAGTTAAACATTTTGGAAAGTGTACAGAAAGGTTGAAACCTCTGTCATGTTTTTTTGTTTTTTTGGCAGAATTAACTTTTATTGGATGTGCTATATCAAATATTAGACCCCAAATAAATAAGAATGAATTCCAAACTTACCACTCAGTCATGCAGTTGTTCAGTTCCTTACTCTGATTTCACCGCACACTGTGAGATTCTCACAATGTGCATTAGAAGTTTCAGCAATCAGGTAGCGCCTGCCCAGTTTCCTGGTTGAAGGGCATCCAGCTTCATCTAGCCCTTTCCACCCCAGCCTTATGGTCCCTGGCCTGTACTTTCATTCATTGCATGCTAATCACAGATGCTCAGCATCACATATGGGCATGACCTAGGGTGGTCTGCATGCAAATATACCCTGTCTAGAAACACCCACTTCTCCGGACTGACACCCATCTATCAAGATATTTGCATAACTCCTCCCAAGAGCCAGCCCACTGCTTGCATCAGGGATGAGGGCCATTGAGAGGAGTACTGAGGCTGGGTGCCATCTTGTTTTCAGGGGGTTATGTACAGCACCCTGATGGCCCCTCCCACCAGCCATGATCTGTCTGCATTGCATTAAGAAGCACAGAGACCCAGCGATGACATGATGACATCATCAGGTCTAAAATAAGGTATGTAATGAAAATGGAAAAGTTTTAGTTAACCCCTTCCCGCCCAGCCTATTGTGAAATGACGGCTATTGTCAAATGATGGCTGGGCGGAAGCACTGTTATTCTAGTCAGATGTATGAAAAAAAAAAAAAAAGATATATATATATATATATATATATATGTATGTATTTTTTTTTTTTACATACTGTTACCAGTCAGTGCCCCTGATCACCATTACACCAGTCGCATGTTGATGCTGTAGTGCACTGGTGACACTATGGGATTGATTTATTAAAGGCAAATAAACTGGAAGAGCAGTTGCTCCAGAGCTTTGTAAATGAGCAGAAGCTCTGCTGACTTCCATCATCCAATCATGTGCAAGCAAAAATGCTGTGTTTTTTATTTATTTTCCTTACACGTGATTGGGTATTCTTTGCAAAGTGAATTATTTTCTTATTTTCCAAGCTCTGGAGCAACTGCAAAGTGCACAGTCTATTTGCCTTTAGAACATCAACCTCTATGTAGTTCTACATTTTCCCAAAACTTATGATGAAAAATTACAACTTCAAAAAACTTGCAATACCTCTTACTACTAAATACCTTGGACTGTCTACTTTCCAAAAAAGGGGTCATTTGGGGGAGTATTTGTACCGCTCTAGCATTTTCAGGCCTCAAAAAATTAGATAGCCCATCAGTACATCAGGATTAATTACATTTTCATATATACCGGTATATCATCGTTTGTGGACTCCATAACTTTTCTACAGACTAATGCCCCGTACACACGGTCGGATTTTCCGATGGAAAATGTCCGATCGGACCGTGTTGTCGGAAATTCCGACTGTGTGTGGGCTCCATCGGACATTTTCCATCGGATTTTCCGACACACAAAGTTGGAGAGCAGGAGATAAAATTTTCCGACAACAAAATCCGTTGTCGGAAATTCCGATCGTGTGTACACAAATCCGACGGACAAAGTGCCACGCATGCTCAGAATAAATAAAGAGATGAAAGCTATTGGCCACTGCCCCGTTTATAGTCCCGACGTGCGTGTTTTACGTCACCGCGTTTAGAACGATCGGATTTTCCGACAACTTTGTGCAACCGTGTGTAGACAAAACAAGTTTGAGCCAACATCCGTCGGAAAAAATCCTAGGATTTTGTTGTCGCAATGTCCGAACAAAGTCCGACCGTGTGTACGGGGCATTAATAATATACACTGATTTGGGTTCTTTTCACTAAAGAAATGTAACACATTTTGGTCTGAATCTATGAAAAACAATTATTTCAAAATTTTATAACAAAAAAACAAAGAAAAACATGTTTTTGTTTATTTTGCAAAAAAATAAAATACCCAGTTGTGATTAAATACCACTAAAAGAAAGCTCTATTTGTGTGAACAAAATGATAAAAAATGTCATATTAGTGCAGTGTAGCATGACCGCGCAATTGTCATTCAAAGTGTGACAGTGCTGAAAGCTGAAAATTGTCCTGGGCAGGAAGAGGGTAAAAGTGCCTGATTTTGAAGTAGTTAAAATCTCTATTAGCATTTTTAAAGGAAGGAACCAGGATAGGTTGTTTTTTGTAATTTTTTTTCCATTTTCATTTTGGAGTAGAAAAGGGTTAACACTGTTCAGTAAATTTTTTGCTGTCTTTGTCCCATTGGGGAGATTTACTTTCACTTTCTGCACTGGAGACCCAACAGGAAGTGAGAGGAAATCTCTTGAAGACTGGGGGGAATCTCACTCTAAAGCCTCGTACACACGATCGGATTTTCCGCAGACAAAACCTTTGACTTTTGCGTGTGCCTGGATTTTGTCTTGCATACAAATGACAAGGAATTGTCGGGCAACAAACACGAACGTAGTGACGTACTACATGGTTTTTCAGCTCTTTAGCGCCAACCTTTGGGCTCCTTCTGCTAATTTCGTGTTAGTAGAAGTTTGGTGAGTGTTGATTCGCACTTTTCAGTTTGCGCTTTTCAGTTAGTTTCTGAACGGGCGTTCGTCAACCAGACATGTTGCGGAATCGGAGGAGATAACGTGTTATTTATTATTGGCCTTGGAGTTATTGCTTTGAACCAAGTCCAGTCCAGGAACAGGAGGAGGAGGAGTCCTTGGACCAAAAATTGGTTGCTTTATTAATCGCGACCAATTATGTCATATGCCTTTGCTGCGGGAGCTCCAGGAGAATAATCCAGATGATTTTCGTAATTATCTCCGAAAGATGGACCCCTGCTTTTACCAACTCTTGGCATTGTTGGCCCCCTATATTAAGAAGCAGGACACATGCATGAGGCTTTTATTTTATTTTTTGGTTGAATAATAATGATTTGATTTGTTATATTTTCTATATTTTGGATACATAGAATGCACTTTTTGGTTAAGTTCTATTGGCAGATAACATGTCTAATTTTGTTTGTTTTTCTTTTTTTAATGCAAAATAAAAAAATTGTGGAGAATAATACTTGGCTATGTGTTTTACTTCAAATGACAGTTTGGGAGTAGGCAGTTACATTTAAAAAAATACAATGTAAAATTAACAAGGGACACCAACATAGTTGTATCTTTGATCTTAAAAAAACTACAGGATAATGGTGTTGTGGTAACTTGCCCAAAAACAAACATAATAATATTATTCTTGATATCACTAGAAAAAAAAGCCTTTGAACATTTGTTTGCAATAACTCCATCAGTATCACCAGCAAAGCAGCTTCATTATTATTCCATTAAAGAAGAAGAGAATTGTGCGCTGCATTTCGAGATTTCATAATTTACCGCGTCACGAATGTTAATTCTCCATTATGAACGCTAGTTTACAAGACCGACCACTTCTGGCTCGTCCTTGCTTCCGAGCATGCGTGTTTGTACTTTGGACTTTTGTCCGATGGACTTGTGTACACACGATCGGAAAATCCGACAACAGACATTTGTTTGCGGAAAATTTTAAAACCTGCTAGCCAACATTTATTGGTGGAAAATCCGACAACAATTGTCTGATGGAGCATACACACGGTCGGATGTTCTGCCAACAGCCTGTCATGACACAATTCCCGTTGGAAAATCCGATCGTGTGTACGGGGCTTTAGCTGTCATTGAAAAAAGTGTTGCCATTAGAAGATTTCCCCATACCTCCTGTTCTAAGTAAAGAGGGTAAAGCCTCGTACACACGATCAGATTTTCGGCAGGGAATTGTGTGATGACAGACTGTTGGCCTAAAATCCGACTATTAGTACGCTCCATTAGACAATTGTTGTCCAACTTTCCGCCACCAAATGTTGGATGGCAGGCTAGTAACTTTTCGGCAGACAACGGTCTGTTGTCAGTTTTTCCTATCGTCTGTACACAAGTCCGTCACACAAAAGTTGAGAGTACAAACACGCATGCTCGGAATCAATGCTCACCAAACACGACATTAGCAGAAAGTGCCCAAAGGGTGGCGCTCAGAGCTGAAATTTTTCGTAGTACGTCACTACGTTCGTGTTTGTTGGCCGACAATTGTGTACCGTTTGTATGCAAGACAAGTTCCCGACACACGTCCTTTGGACAAAAGTCTGACGCTTTGTTGGCCAACAATCCGATCGTGTGTACCAGGCTTTAATCTCCCCACAGCAGTAAAAACCTGACAAAGGTTCTGTTCCCTCTCCACTCAACCTGAAATGTAATGTTTGCAGAAGAAAGTCTCTTAGTTCTCCTTTACTGCCGGTTCACACGGGCAACACGACTTGCAGGCCGACTCTGTGCACACGACTTCAGCGGCGACTTGCAAAATGACTTCTGTATAGAAGTTAATGCAAGTCGCCTGAAGTCGCCCCAAAAATAGTACAGGAACCTTTTTCTAAGTCGGAGCGACTTTCGTCGCTCCTATTAGAACAGTTCCGTAGTACAGAACGGGAGGCGACTTTTCAGGTGGCTAAGTCGCCTGACACATCGCCCCTGTGTGAACCGGAGCTTAACAAGTTCCCTTTATTAACCACTTGCCGACCGCCGCACGACGATGTACGTCGACAGAGCGGCACGGGCAGGCAAAAGGGCTTACCTGTACGTCCCTGCCTGCCCGCGGGTGGGGGGTCCGATCGGACCCCCCCCCCGGTGCCTGCGGCGGTCGGCAAATGTCCCCCGGCGATCGGTGGTGAGGGGGAGGCCATCCATTCGTGGCCCCCCCCCTCGCGATCGCTCCCAGCCAATGGGATCATTTCCCTGCCTCTGTATTGTACACAGAGGCAGAGGAAATGATGTCATCTCTCCTCGGTTCGGTATTTTCCGTTCCGGGCCGAGGAGAGAAGACTGAACTGTGAGTGCACAACACACACACACACAGTAGAACATGCCAGGCACACATTACACCCCGATCCCCCCCCCCGATCCCCCCCCCGATCACCCCCCCCCCCCTGTCACAAACTGACACCAAGCAGGTTTTTTTTTTTTTTTTTTTTTTTTTTCTGATTACTGCATGGTGTCAGTTTGTGACAGTTAGTGTGTTAGGGTAGTGATTGTTAGGCCCCCTTTAGGTCTAGGATACCCCCCTAACCCCCCTAATAAAGTTTTAACCCCTTGATCACCCCCCGTCACCAGTGTCGCTAAGCGATCATTTTTCTGATCGCTGTATTAGTGTCGCTGGTGACGCCTTGATTGCCCCCTAGTTAACCCTTTCACCACTGATCACCGTATAACCGTTACGGGTGACGCTGGTTAGTTTGTTTATTTTTTATAGTGTCAGGGCACCCGCCATTTATTACCGAATAAAGGTTTAGCCCCCTGATCGCCCGGCGGTGATATGCGTCGCCCCAGGCAGCGTCAGATTAGCGCCAGTACCGCTAACACCCACGCACGCAGCATACGCCTCCCTTAGTGGTATAGTATCTGAACGGATCAATATCTGATCCGATCAGATCTATACTAGCGTCCCCAGCAGTTTAGGGTTCCCGAAAACGCAGTGTTAGTGGGATCAGCCCAGATACCTGCTAGCACCTGCGTTTTGCCCCTCCGCCCGGCCCAGCCCAGCCCACCCAAGTGCAGTATCGATCGATCACTGTCACTTACAAAACACTAAACGCATAACTGCAGCGTTCGCAGAGTCAGGCCTGATCCCTGCGATCGCTAACAGTTTTTTTGGTAGCGTTTTGGTGAACTGGCAAGCACCAGCCCCAGGCAGCGTCAGATTAGCGCCAGTACCGCTAACACCCACACACGCACCGTACGCCTCCCTTAGTGGTATAGTATCTGATCGGATCAATATCTGATCCGATCAGATCTATACTAGCGTCCCCAGCAGTTTAGGGTTCCCACAAACGCAGTGTTAGCGGGATCAGCCCAGATACCTGCTAGCACCTGCGTTTTGCCCCTCCGCCTGGCCCGGCCCACCCAAGTGCAGTATCGATCGATCACTGTCACTTACAAAACACTAAACGCATAACTGCAGCGTTCACAGAGTCAGGCCTGATCCCTGCGATCGCTAACAGTTTTTTTGGTAGCGTTTTGGTGAACTGGCAAGCACCAGTGGCCTAGTACACCCCGGTCGTAGTCAAACCAGCACTGCAGTAACACTTGGTGATGTGGCGAGTCCCATAAGTGCAGTTCAAGCTGGTGAGGTGGCAAGCACAAGTAGTGTCCCGCTGCCACCAAAAAGACAAACACAGGCCCGTCGTGCCCATAGTGCCCTTCCTGCTGCATTCGCCAATCCTAATTGGGAACCCACCGCTTCTGCAGCGCCCGTACTTCCCCCATTCACATCCCCAACCAAATGCAGTCGGCTGCATGAGAGGCATTTTTATGTCCTCCCGAGTACCCCTACCCAACGAACCCCCCCAAAAAAGATGTCGTGTCTGCAGCAAGCGCGGATATAGAGGTGACGCCCGCTATTATTGTCCCTCCTGTCCTGACAATCCTGGTCTTTGCATTGGTGAATGTTTTGAATGCTACCATGCACTAGTTAGGTATTAGCGTAGGGTACAGCATTGCACATACTAGGCACACTTTCACAGGGTCTCCCAAGATGCCATCGCATTTTGAGAGACCCGAACCTGGAACCGGTTACAGTTATTATAGTTAGTTACAAAAAATGTGTAAAAAAAAAAAAAAAAAAAAAACATACAAAAATATAAAATAAAAAAAAAATAGTTGTCGTTTTATTGTTCTTTCTCTCTCTCTATTCTCTCTCTCTATTGTTCTGCTCTTTTTTACTGTATTCTATTCTGCAATGTTTTATTGTTATTATGTTTTATCATGTTTGTTTTTCAGGTATGCAATTTTTTATACCTTACCGTTTACTGTGCTTTATTGTTAACCATTTTTTTGTCTTCAGGTACGCCATTCACGACTTTGAGTGGTTATACCAGAATGATGCCTGCAGGTTTAGGTATCATCTTGGTATCATTCTTTTCAGCCAGCGGTCAGCTTTCATGTAAAAGCAATCCTAGCGGCTAATTAGCCTCTAGACTGCTTTTACAAGCAGTGGGAGGGAATGCCCCCCCCCCCCCAACGTCTTCCGTGTTTTTCTCTGGCTCTCCTGTCTCAACAGGGAACCTGAGAATGCAGCCGGTGATTCAGCCAGCTTACCATAGAGCTGATCAGAGACCAGAGTGGCTCCAAACATCTCTATGGCCTAAGAAACCGGAAGCTACGAGCATTTTATGACTTAGATTTCGCCGGATGTAAACAGCGCCATTGGGAAATTGGGAAAGCATTTTATCACACCGATCTTGGTGTGGTCAGATGCTTTGAGGGCAGAGGAGAAGTCTAGGGTCTAATAGACCCCAATTTTTGCAAAAAAGAGTACCTGTCACTACCTATTGCTATGATAGGGGATATTTACATTCCCTGAGATAACAATAAAAATGATTTAAAAAAAAAAATGAAAGGAACAGTTTAAAAATAAGATAAAAAAATAATAATAATAAAGAAAAAAAAAAAAAAAAAAAAAAGCACCCCTGTCCCCCCTGCTCTCGCGCTAAGGCGAACGCAAGCGTCGGTCTGGCGTCAAATGTAAACAGCAATTGCACCATGCATGTGAGGTATCGCCGTGAAGGTCAGATCGAGGGCAGTAAGTTTAGCAGTAGACCTCCTCTGTAAATCTAAAGTGGTAACCTGTAAAGGCTTTTAAAGGCTTTTAAAAATGTATTTAGTTTGTCGCCACTGCACGTTTGTGCGCAATTTTAAAGCATGTCATGTTTGGTATCCATGTACTCGGCCTAAGATCATCTTTTTTATTTCATCAAACATTTGGGCAATATAGTGTGTTTTAGTGCATTAAAATGTAAAAAAGTGTGTTTTTTCCCCAAAAAATGCGTTTGAAAAATCGCTGCGCAAATACTGTGTGAAAAAAAAAAATGAAACACCCACCATTTTAATCTGTAGGGCATTTGCTTTAAAAAAAATATATAATGTTTGGGGGTTCAAAGTAATTTTCTTGCAAAAAAAAATTATTTTTTTATGTAAACAATAAGTGTCAGAAAGGGCTTTGTCTTCAAGTGGTTAGAAGAGTGGGTGATGTGTGACATAAGCTTCTAAATGTTGTGCATAAAATGCCAGGACAGTTCAAAACCCCCCCAAATGACCCCATTTTGGAAAGTAGACACCCCAAGCTATTTGCTGAGAGTCATGTTGAGTCCATGGAATAATTTATATTGTGACACAAGTTGCGGGAAAGAGACAATTTTTTATGTTTTTTATTTTTTTTTTGCGCAAAGTTGTCACTAAATGATATATTGCTCAAACATGCCATGGAAATATGTGAAATTACACCCCAAAATACATTCTGCTGCTTCTCCTGAGTACGGGGATACCACATGTGTGAGACTTTTTGGGAGCCTAGCCGCGTATGGGACCCCGAAAACCAAGCACCGCCTTCAGGCTTTCTAAGGCCGTAAATTTTTGATTTCACTCTTCACTGCCTATCACAGTTTCGGAGGCCATGGAATGCCCAGGTGGCAAAAAAAAACCCAAATGACCCCATTTTGGAAAGTAGACACCCCAAGCTATTTGCTGAGAGGTATAGTGAGTATTTTGCAGACCTCACTTTTTGTCACAAAGTTTTGAAAATTGAAAAAAGAAAAAAAAAAAATATTTTTTCTCGTCTTTCTTTATTTTCAAAAACAAATGAGAGCTGCAAAATACTCACCATGCCTCTCAGAAAATAGCTTGGGGTGTCTACTTTCCAAAATGGGGTCATTTGGGGGGGTTTTGTGCCACCTGGGCATTCCATGGCCTCCGAAACTGTGAAAGGCAGTGAGGAGTAAAATCAAAAATGTACGCCCTTAGAAATCCTGAAGGCGGTGATTGGTTTTCAGGGTCCCGTACGCAGCTAGGCTCCCAAAAAGTCCCACACATGTGGTATCCCCGTACTCAGGAGAAGCAGCTAAATGTATTTTGGGGTGCAATTCCACATATGCCCATGGCCTGTGTGAGCAATATATCATTTAGTGACAACTTTGTGCAAAAAAAAAAAAAAAAAAAAAAAAAAATTTGTCACTTTCCCGCAACTTGTGTCAAAATATAAAACATTCCATGGACTCAACATGCCTCAAAGCAAATAGCTTGGGGTGTCTACTTTCCAAAATGGGGTCATTTGGGGGGGTTTTATGTCATCTGGGCATTTTATGGCCTTCAAAACTGTGATAGGTAGTGAGGAGTAAAATCAAAAATGTACGCCCTTAGAAATCCTGAAGGCAGTGATTGGTTTTCGGGGCTCCGTACACGGCTAGGCTCCCAAAAAGTCCCACACATGTGGTATCCCCGTACTCAGGAGAAGCAGCTAAATGTATTTTGGGGTGCAATTCCACATATGCCCATGGCCTGTGTGAGCAATATATCATTTAGTGACAACTTTTTGTAATTTTTTTTTTTTTTTTTTTGTCATTATTCAATCACTTGGGACAAAAAAAATGAATATTCAATGGGCTCAACATGCCTCTCAGCAAATTCCTTGGGGTGTCTACTTTCCAAAATGGGGTCATTTGTGGGGGTTTTGTACTGCCCTGCCATTTTAGCACCTCAAGAAATGACATAGGCAGTCATAAATTAAAGGCTGTGTAAATTCCAGAAAATGTACCCTAGTTTGTAGACGCTATAACTTTTGCGCAAACCAATAAATATACACTTATTGACATTTTTTTTACCAAAGACATGTGGCCGAATACATTTTGGCCTAAATGTATGACTAAAATTGAGTTTATTGGATTTTTTTTAGAACAAAAAGTAGAAAATATCATTTTTTTTCAAAATTTTCGGTCTTTTTCCGTGTATAGCGCAAAAAATAAAAACGGCAGAGGTGATCAAATACCATCAAAAGAAAGCTCTATTTGTGGGAAGAAAAGGACGCAAATTTCGTTTGGGTACAGCATTGCATGACCGCGCAATTAGCAGTTAAAGCGACGCAGTGCCGAATTGTAAAAAGTGCTTTGGTCAGGAAGGGGGTAAAACCTTCCGGGGCTGAAGTGGTTAAAGAACCAAAGATACATTGTAACAACCTGCAGTTATTCTCCCATATTATTCTACTTGTTTGGAGATGTGTGCGCTTCCCTTAAAAGGAATATGTATCAGGTGGAAGCACTTTGTCATTCAGCAGAATAATAGACAAAATAACATTTCTCCAGAAACTCTGTCAGTACCAAGATTCCTTTTATAATACAGTGTTCTTTCAGGAGTTGGATGAAGGGAAGATTCTGGACAGCCGCACTCAAAATCATATGCCTTTATTAAAAAAAAGGAGGTAATAATCCAAAAAGTACAAACCACAGCAAACAACGGATCGCAGGAGCTGATGCGTTTCACACTTTCAAAAGTGCTTAATCAAAGCTTATAAATAGCTATGAATAAGCACATTTGAAAGTGTGAAACGCGTCAGCTCCTGCGATCCGTTGTTTGCTGTGGCTTGTACTTTTGGGATTATTACCTCCTTTTTTTAATAAAGGCATTTGATTTTGAGTGCGGCTGTCCAGAGTATTCCCTTTATTCAATTACCTATGCTTAGCCAGCGCCTGCTGTTCCTGTTCAGAGGAGAGCTACATTTCCAGACACCCTTCCTAGAGCGGCATCTCTCTTCCCCTTGCTCCTGGACTTTGCACAGTTCTTTCAGGGGTGTGTGGGGGGAACACATACAGAATGACTAGAAATAATTCTTTCATTCCTTTACTGCAGTCTAGAGCAGACTTTTTCAACCAGGGTGCCCAGGCACCCTGGGGTGCCTTAGCAAAATGACAAAAAATTGGCAAAAAATTGTATAGAAGCCAGCAGGTGGATCAAGCCGGCATTTTATGGTTACGTCAAGCTTTAGGTTTTCATTGTTCATCACGACCTTCTAGCTGCTGGCATTGTAATAACCAATGATGTCATCGGTTGATAAGGAGGACGTTGGGCACCCACACAGAATCCTTGTTTGCCCCTCCCCTGCAACTCTCTCCATCAGCACCAAGATCATTAAGTGAGGGAGAGAAACTGAAGTAGAAGAGAAACATTGGCATACTGGTCAGCACTAGTGTACAAAAGTGTATTAACTTTGGAACAATAAATCACCCCTAACGCTGGGTGTCCTACAGTACATGTGTGGATGTTGCTGTGTGATATAAAACTAGTAGTTTTGTTTTTTTTACATTTTATAAAGGGGTGCCTCAAGATTGTGCAGTGATTTTAACTACTTGCTACCCGGGCCAATTCTGACACTCGTACATGTAAAAATCATCTCTTTTTTTGCCAGAAAATTACTCAGAACCCACAAACATTACATCTGTTTTTTTTTTTGTTTTGTTTTTAGCAGAGACCCTAGGGAAAAAAATGGTCATCATTGCAACTTTTTATCTCCCATGGTATTTGCGCAGTAATTTTTGAAACGCGTTTCATGCATTAATAAAAAACAAAACAGTAAACTTAGCCCAATTTTTTTGCACAATGTGAAAGATGATGTTACGCTGAGTAAATAGATACCTAACATGTCACGCTTTCAAATTGCGCACACTCGTGGAATGGCGCCAAACTTTGGTACTTAAAAATCCCCATAGGCGACGCTTGAATTTTTTTTTACAGGCTACCTGTTTAGAGTTAGAGGTCTAGCACTAGAATTATTGCTCTCGCTCTAACGTTTGCGGCAATGCCTCATATGTGTGGTTTGAATGCTGTTTACATGTGTGGGCGGGACATACTTTTGCGTTCGCTTCTGGGCGTGAGCATGCAGGGATGGGGGCGCTTATAATTTATTTTTTTATTGTTTATTATACTTTAATTTTTCTATTTTGACACTTTCTTTTGTACTTTTTTTTTTTTTTTATCACTTTTATTCCTATTACAAGGAATGTAAACATCCCGTGTAATAGGAATAATGCGTGACAGGCCCTCTTTACAGCGAGATCTGGGGTCAGTAAGTTCCCACATCTCACCTCTAGGCTGGGAAGCCTGGAAAAAAAAAAAACGATCATGGCTTCCCAGCTTTCTATTTGATTATTCTATTCTATTTTAATCTTTTCTATTTTATTATTTCATTTTCTATTCTATTTTTATTCTTTTCCATTCTATCCTATTCAAATTCTAATTTATTCTATTTGAAATTCAAATTTCAGAAGATGGTTATATTCTTTCTATTCTATTCTATTCTATTCTGTTTTTTCTATTCTATTTTCCAGAACTTTCCAGACAGGCAGGGGAAAGCTGTCAACCCTGCAGCCAATGAAACACAGAACAGACCAAAATAATCACATGCAGCTCAACTGACTGCAGTGAGCCCAAAACTACATTTTTCTAACCTAGCACTTATCGAGGAGGGTACTACACAACAAATGTGGCTCATATGCCCTGAGTGTCCATTGCTAACAATATCAGTCAGTATCACTCACCCATTCGACCCATGTGTACAGCAGCTTGTCGAGCAAAAGCTGGTCTAACGACTGGCTTTTATCAAATGGGCATGCTTGAAAACCAGCATCCGATCAGCGCTCGCAGCCAACGGCTGCGAGCGCTAATCAGTGTGTTCTGGCGGTGGCGGGGAGTCCCTCTGTCAGAACACAATAGCTCAGTGGGAGGAAATTGCCGCACTAACAACATTGTTTAGTTAGTACGGCAACATCTCAGGTTTTTTTACGTTCAGCCGCCTGGGCTGAATAAGAAAAAATCCCTGTGTGCACCTAGATTTAGTGTCCTGACGAAGTTCCGGTGGGCGGAAGGAAACATGTAGACAACATTTACACAGGAACGAGTCCCCTACAGATGGCCCCTCAGATGGTCCCATCTCAGGCTTCTCAGCACAGCTGATTCCCACTACGCTAACACCCTGGATGGTCCTGTCTGGTTCTGGACTAAGTCTCTGTATAGGAGTTTAAAGCCGTCACCACGATGGATGTCCCGGCTTGCTACCAGATAAAGTCTGGGTATGGAACTTGAAGCTGTCACCACGTCCATACATCCTCTGCATGAGGCATGGAAATCTAGGATGGCATTTGTGCATCATGGTCTACTGCTATGAGATGGGAGGCAGCTAAGGATATCTTCCCCAGCTCATTGGAAGACGGCACGTCAGAGGGTTTTGAGTACTAGACTATTATTATGCTTGACTGCGGCAACTATACACTGGCATCACTGTGAACAGCTGGAGAGGTACCCACTTGATCTGTGACCCTCCCTGAGTATACCAGCAGTGGTATCTATTACTTGCTAGTGGCTTGTCAGTACTCACATACACCCCACAAAGATGTGCTACGTGCCCTGTTGATATTACCATCTGCTGGTTGTCTAGCAATCCCCGTACACGGATTTATGAACATCACACTTGCTGCCTTAGGAGCAATTTCTTTTTACAAGATGGACCATCTGATATACCCTTTTGTAGCTGATGAATTCATTTTCCGGCTCAGCTTCCAGGGACCTGCATTGCCTATCCCACTCATGCATCCTATCCCTGACCATGACTGGCCACATCTAGTG
The DNA here is from genome assembly GCA_037952925.1 of Lithobates clamitans. Classification (NCBI taxonomy): domain Eukaryota; kingdom Metazoa; phylum Chordata; class Amphibia; order Anura; family Ranidae; genus Lithobates; species Lithobates clamitans. The sequence continues at coordinate 1,204,209 of JBBGZY010000309.1, forward strand.
GGTTTTCGCTGGAGGGTAGCTTCTGTGGTAGGTTCTGTCAGCACTGTGGTAAGGATGTCAGGGCTGGGCGGCTGGGCTCAGCCCTTCCTTCTCAAAGCTGGCCACTCAGCTGTCGGCTATCTCCACAGTGACTCACCTGTTGATGATATCCTGCTCGTCATTCCTGCCTACTTAAACCGTCCAGCCCAGATGATCTCTGTCTTCGCCTTGGTCACATCTCTACGCTCTCCTGTGTTCCTGTTAAAGACTTGCTTGGCTGACATTCCTTCTGGCTCCTGCTTGCTGTTCTACTACACTCATCTCTGGCTCCCTGGCGTTTTGGCTTGTCTGACTATCCGTTTCGGTTCCTGACCTCTGGCTATGTTTTGACTACGTTTACCCTGTTTACCTTTTTATTATTATTATTATTAAACAAGTTTGATTTAACTACTTCTGTCTCAGTCTGATTCATGGTTTCTGACAGAGGTGCCCCATTCGCCCATTGAGGTCATAAGGTGTGACACTATCAGCAGTGGGGTTAGATCCTGCCACAGTAGCCTTCACCGCGCCATAATTCTGTAAGGGGCTCTTTCTTGGGGAAGGTTAGACCCAGCTCCCCTTGGGCTGGCATCCCTCATCTCATCTGCCTTTTGGTGTGTTTGGGGGGGGGGGGGGATTTTTACCAGGGTTGGGTTTGGGGAGGGTGCTTTAGGGGAGGTTGTATGCTGGATGGGAAGGTGCAGCGGTTGGCACTTAGGGGGGCCAGTTTGATGTACCTTTACTTTTGTAATTCAATAAATTTGTTAGGTAACTTTTTATGGGTGTGTTATATCTTTTGTTTTTTATGTTTGTGGTTTTTCTACCTAGATTAAGTGAGTTATCACTGGAGCGAGTGTCCCCATTGGGAGATTTCCCCTCACAACCTGTTGTGAGGTATTATTCTTTACATTTATTAGATGGCTTTGGTTCCATTTAGGTTTAACATTAAAAACCTTTCAAACATCTTTTTGTGCAAAATAACTCAAGTCACCAAAATTGTGAAGAACGACAAAAATGACAAAAAAAATGCATGCCTTACACATCACTTTATAGGCCGAAAGAATCCTCCATTTTCCAGGCATTGCTTTTCTAGCCATGGATTTAAAAGTAATTTTAGGAACAAATAGGCTTGCTGTGAGTAAATACAGTGCTAGGAATACAGACACACAGCTACTTTTTATGCTTATCCAGCTAGAACAATCCGTCTTCCTGTTTGCCAATTTCTTGGGATTATTCACTGTATTAGTCACTGAAAAACAAAGCAGAGAGTTTTCCTTTCACTGACCAACCTAATAATCCCAAAATACCAAAGGATAAAGCCAGCTGAGCGACTTGGAATTTGCTTAGAAACTCTGAAGCCTCGTAACAGCAGAGTTATTTATATTTTACTGTTTCATGCCCTGAAACTGAGACATTTTTAGGCAGGAGCGTCCTATGTTTTGTTGGGAAAAGTGTGACCTTCAGGCTGGCGTCACACATGTGTCATGGCATTACACAACCCTATATATATATATGCATTGTTTTTTATGGAACCCATTGCACACCTACAGTACCTGCCAACCAGGCACAACACAAAGGGGTTGATTTACTAAAGGTGTATACACTGTACACCAGGGATGTCAAACTCAATTTCATTGTGGGCCGCATCAGCATTATCGTTGCCCTCAAAGGGCCGGTTGTATCTGTAAGACTAGATGTCTAGAGCACCCCATCCTCCTTACATTAGATGTCTAGAGCTCCCCATCCCACCATCAGAAGCCAAAAGTCCCCCCACCCTCCCTTACAACACAGTACACCCTCCCTTAGGCCCCTTTCACACTTGTGCCACTTGTCCTGCGACTTGGGACTGCAAAGTTGCATGACAAGTCGTTCCCCATGATTTCCAATGATAACCATTCATATATGTGTGACTTCAAGTCATGCCGACTTTAAATTAGTCCCTGTACTACTTTGGTCTGACTTTTATGTGAGTTGAGGTCCATACCTCAAGTTTACACAGGCATTCCCTGAAATCGCGGTAAAATCGTGCAACTTTTAAGTCGCAGCAGTGTGAAAGTGGCCTTATCTTGTGCTGTGGAGATGAAGCTGGGGACAAATCTGGGAAGCAGACAGTGCATGGTCTGGAGTAGGACTAGGGTTGCCACCTCATCCCTTTAAACCCTAACACATATGAATTACACAGGTTCTGAGGCTAATTTAATGCAGATAAGGCACCTGGTTTAATTACCACCCTAATCAGCCACAGAACCTGTGTAATTAATATGTGTTTAGGTTTAAAGGGATGAGGTGGCAACTCTAAGTAGGAGGTCTGGAGTCAGCTGCCGGAGTCTGCTGAATGCTGAGACCAGGGGAGGCAGAGACGGGGGGGTGCTGAGTTGCAGGTGGGGACAAAAACAAGGGGCTTTCTGCAGATCGTGAGGGCCTTATGAAATGGCCTGGAGGGCCGGATTCGGACCCTGGGCCTTGTGTTTGGCACATGTGCTGTATACTTTGCAAAGTGCAGTTTCAATCTGCTGGAGCAGTTTCTCTAGAGCTTAGTAAATGAGCAGAAGCTCTGCTGACTTCCATCATCCAATCGTGCAAGCAAAAATGCTGTTTTTTTTATTTTCCTTGCACGTGATTGGGTACTCTTCACAAAGTGAAGCTTTACCTCATTTACTAAGCTCTGGAGTAAATACACTTTGCAAAGTGCACAGTCTATTTGGCTTTAGTAAATCAACCCCAAATACTCATTGTGGAAAATTTTCAGGTGCGGTTGCTGGTACAATTCAGTTCACTTCCAGGCTATTCAAAAACTATATCTAAAGCCACACATTTGTTTTCCTTTGTTTTGGATAGAGTGATAAGGGGTTAGCAGGGACGTGCTGACTTTTAAAATAAGGACACTCACCTGTCCCGGGGTCCAACAATGTCGGCACCCGAGACCGAACCGTCCCTCGATCCTCGGGTGCTGCCGCCGCCATTCTCAGTGAGGGAATCAGCAAGTGAAGCGTTGCGGCTTCACTGCCCGGTTCCCTACTGCGCATGTGCGAGTTGCGCTGTTCGTCTACACTGGTCCCCATTGTGTTGTGGGAACTGTGTATTTCCCACAACACAACGGGGGTGGGCGGTCATTTGCGGCTAGCTATTCCCGGAAGTGGGTGCAGATACCTGTATTATACAGGTATCTGCACCCCCCTCCCCCCTGAAAGGTGCCAATTGTGACACCGGAGGGGGGGAGGAATACGATGAGCGGAAGTTCCACTTTGTGGTGGAACTCCGCTTTAAGAGGGCTGGGCTAGAAGGGAGTATTTGCCTTTTATACACATTCCCCTTCTATGACACTGCAGTGAGAGGCGTGCCTTCACTGCTGCATTTTTATTGGACAGCTGGGGCCAATAGTACTTTACTATTGGTCCAAGACTTCAAGCTGTCCATTGTGCTCAGTGCCTCTGACAAGAAGTGAGGAGAGGCACTGTGAGCTCATCCTCTCAGTCTGCTGCAAACAGAGTGTGCCAGCTTGTATTTAAACTGGCCGCCCTGTATGTAGCTTCTGACAGGCTGCGCAAGGAGCCCCGTATCTCTGGAACCATAAGTCCTAGGAGCCTCAAATTTTGACCAGTGGTGGGGCAGGACTTCAGCTACCCAAAGATCGCAGATCTAGGACCCTCGAACATAGATTGTTTTTGGTTTTGTTTTCTTATTTATTTTTTATGTTTGTGGCAGTTGAGTCCCTGCCTCACCTGCCAAGTTTTTTTTTCACCATCTGTGTCTCCAGATTTCACTTCTCTTCCTGTCCCATAGCCAAACAGGAAGTGAGAGAAAATCCCTGCAAAATTAAAGGTATTCCTTGGGGACCCCCAGGTGACCAGAACTAGTGTCCCCATTGGAAGATTTCCTCCCTATTGCTATTCTGGGGACAACCCAAAATTTGGGATTTTCTTTTACTTTCACTTTCAAGGATAATGGTAAAAAAGGGACAAATGAAGAGGGTGAATCTCCTTAAAGTGATTGTAAAGGTTGTTTTTTTAAAAAAAATAACAAACATGTCATACTTACCTGCTCTGTGCAAGGGTTTTGCACAGAGCACCCCCCCCATCTTCCTTTTCTGGGGTCCCCCTGCGGTGCTTCTGGCATTGGGGTGCCACCCCAATGCCAGAAGCACGCTAGAGAGTCCTGCTGCTGCGACAGCGGAACTCAGCCTCGCCCCCTGGCTCCCGTGTCACTGGATTTGATTGACAACAGCGAGAGCCAATGGCTCCTGCTGCTATCATTTTATCCAATGAGGACCTGAGACAGCGGCTGGAGCTGCTAGGCTCGTTCTCGTCGCTGGAATGATCAGGTTCAGGTAAGAAAAAGGGGGACTCGGGGAGGGGGGTGTTCAGAAACCTCGAGACTTTACAGCTCCTCTACCAGGGGCACAAATAGCAATAATAACTGGCAAGCATAAAAAAAAAACTGGCAAGCATTCAAATCCCTCTCAACACTATCCAAAACTTAACAAAGTTTTGCCTTTAGTTATATTGTAAGTGTTAGGATAAGGGTTAAGCATTTAGTGTTAGGGTAAAGTGTAAGGTCAAGTGATTTTATTCACATATCTCTAATAGAAGAGGCTCTATAATTTAGTTTTGGGTACTCCATTTGTTGAACATCCACTTCTTCAGTGTTTGTTGCCTGCTACAGGTATTTCACACTTTCAGCAGCCCTGTGACAGTGCGAGGCCTTGCCAATGTGCAAATGGTTGGAAAAGGGACACAGGGTTTAAATGTGTGCAGAGTGCAGGACTGTGGACTTTTTTTTAGAGTTCCTCTGGATTTTAGTTTTCCCGGATTGGGCTCCATAGTGTCCCAATCCGGGAAGGCCTGATGAGAACTCAGGGCAGTTGCTGCCATTCAGAGACAGAAGCCTTTGTGTGAGGATAGAGGTGTGCTCCAGCAAGGAGAGGTGACCTGCTTGGGACACAGGATTCCATGTAGGAGAAATTCCCCTACCCACAGGACTGGGAGAGTTGAGACAGCTAAGCAGGTCAGCAGAGGACCAAGAAAGCTGAGGCAACTAGAGAGTCCAGGATGGGGATCTGTAAGTCTCAAGAGTGGAAAAGTCTGTGGTGCTGGCAGAACCAGAGACCAGGAGTGGGCCTGTGCAGTGCAGTGTTAATTTAGTTGCCGAAAATATTTTCGTTGACGAAATTAACACTGGTACTGGAGATTTGGGTCGACTAAAATACGACTAAAACAATTCAGATGACTAAAATACGACTGAAACTAAAATGGCATTTTAGTCAAAAGACTAGGACTGAAACTAAATTGAAAATTGACGTCAAAATTAACACTGGTGCAGTGAGGTGCTACAGGCATAGGATGAGTGAGCCTGAAGAACCTATGGTCTGGGAGACCAGTGGCAATAGCACTCTTAAGAGACTTTCAAAAAGTATTTTGTTTATGTTTCCGGTAACGACCGACTGTTAAAACTGCTGGTCCTGTATTGTACCCTCGGTTTTGGGAGACCCTAATCCCTATGCTGGGCGAGACTGCCGTAATAGCAGTCATCGCCGTCCGGTAAGCAGATTCTATATACTCACTTCATGGTGGATCATCTTCTGGCGTTTTTTTTCTACACATTTCTCTTGGATGGGTGCTTTATATCTACCTACGGATTGAATATCCGTGTTTGGACTTTTTTTCAGATCTCTTTCTGTTTTTTACATACATTTGCAATATATGCTGTTTGTTTATTATTTGTTTTTTTCATTTTTGACATTTTGCTCACTAATTTATGTTAAGTCACATGGCAGGATTCCACTCTTGCCAAGATTCTTAATGCTGTATATACATTTAGCGCTGCACTTTTCTGTTTATTACATTGTTTACATTTGCTGGAGAAAAACCCCTGTGTGGGCAACCAGTTTGTGAACGTTGTTTTCCTTTTGTTGAAAAGTGGGCTGCAGTGCACTTAAATACATTTCGGACTGGCTCAGACTTTAAAAACGCTCACCACCCCTGAACTATCCAACCCCCATATTACACCCTTCCTTCAGACTGCATGCAGTGGTTTCTCCTTCCAGCTACATCACTACAGGTAGTAGGACCTGGCAGGAGAAACCATTGGGTACAGTGGGGGAAACAAGTATACAACCTATCCAGCCTGCAGAATACTTACGGTGGCCAGCGAGCAGCAAAGAGGTGGGCATACTGTGTAAAAAAAACAGGCCAACAGAATGTTAACCTCCGAACCACTTCTTTATAATTCAAATAGAGATGTTTATGAAAATGAGCCATACTGAGTACAGAAAGTGAGTACATATTCATCAAAGATATAAAACCGAAGCAAGATCAGAAACAATCCATATTGTAGACTTGAAAATGAGAAATGGTTTGACGTGTGACAACGGAATCATATTCTTGTTACAGTGTGAGCAGCTTCTATGTTGACTTAACATCAATACTAGCAGTATATAAAAGGTGAAAACAAGAAACCAACTTTCTCTACGTGTGCAGAATATGTAGGAGTGTAAATTTTTAGGTTATTATACACGCTGAAGTAGTGCAAGTATTGCTTCACCTCACCCCAGCCATTTTTCCTGGATGTTGTAATATTTCTGTGGATATAAATAAAATGTATAGGAGAATTACATTAATCTCAGAGAACCATTAAACCCCTGGTGCCCAACTTGTGCTTCAACCATGAATGGGACATTACTCATTTTTATGAGTAATTGTGTGTAGTTGTAACCCTGTAGGGGCTGCTGAGTGATTATAGCCGACCTGTCACCCTGCCCAGCCCAGCATTCATTTCCTGACGCTCCAAGACAATGAACAAGTCCATCAGCGTTGTTTTTGTATTTTTATTGAGGGATTAGAACTTGGATGGGGTTAAAAAATTCATGGGATGCCCAGAACAAAAAGATTCTTGCATGGTTTGGGACAATTTAGATACTCTTCTCCTGCACAACACTTGCTGCAGACTATCTCTTCTCTCTCCAGCACAATTCTTCAGGTGTAGCTAGCCCATGGTTGGGCCTAACTGTGGTTTCTGCAAGGCCTTAGCAAAGAGTACCTTATTACAGGCCCGGGACCGTGGGCCCCTGTAGTGTAGCAAAAGAAATTTATGGTGCTAGCTGCCCTCTTTGGTGGACTACTGATCACCAGTCAGCCCTTTGCAGACCCTGCCAGCTCTTCCAGCTGCAGCGGCCTGACTTCACTGCCAGTAACATCAAAGTCTCTCCTGCTGGCTCTACATCCATCTCAGACTGCACACTCCCAGTCCGCTCCGGCATGCCTCCCAACTCTCCCGACTGTCCCTTTCACTCACCGACACCTGATGGATCCCTCCTGGAGACTTGCCTGGTAGTATTCCCCGCTGTCCTCTCCTGCTCCTGTTCAGGTTTTGTGGGGTTCCCGTTCAGCCCAAAGCCCCTGGCCCAAGGATCCCCCCCCCCCAGAGTAAGGGGCTCCCTCAAAGGCCCCAACAGCCTAACACTCCATGTTGTATGTGTATGTTGTATGTGTATGTTGTATGTGTATGTGTTTGTAAGCGTGTCAGGACCCCACGGGGTAAAGGGCCGCACTATACCGCAGATGGACACCAGCAGCAAAAAGCGCCCTGAGGTGATTCAGTTCGCATAGGTAGCGCTATACAAGTCACTCATTCATTCAGGTCACTCATTCATTCAGTTCTTCCACCTGAACAACTCCTCCCCAGCTGGGCTGACCCTAGGTATTTAACCACTTCAGCCCCGGAAGATTTTACCCCCTTCCTGACCAGAGCACTTTTTGCGATTCGGCACTGCATTGCTTTAACTGCCAATTGTGCGGTCGTGCGACGTTGCTCCCAAACAAAATTGACATCCTTTTTTTCCCACAAATAGAGCTTTCTTTTGGTGGTATTTAATCACTTCTGCGATTTTTATTTTTTGCGCTATAAACAAAATAAGAGCGACAATTTTGAAAAAAAACGCATTATTTTTTACATTTTGCTATAGCAAATATCCCCCAAAAATATATAAAAAAACATTTTTTTTCCTCAGTTTAGGCCGATACGTATTCTTCTACATATTTTTGGTAAAAAAAAAATCACAATAAGCGTTTATTGATTGGTTTGCGCAAAAGTTATAGCGTTTACTAAATAGGGGATAGTTTTATGGCATTTTTATTAATAATTTTTTTTTTACTAGTAATGGCGGCGATCAGCGATTTTTATTGTGACTGCGACGTTATGGCGGACACATCGGACATTTTTGACACATTTTTGCGACCATTGTCATTTATACAGCGATCAGTGCGATTAAAAATGCACTGATTCCTGTGTAAATGACACTGGCAGTGAAGGGGTTAACCACTAGGGGGCGGGGAGGGGTTAATCAGTACTAGGGGAGTGTTTTCTAACTGTAGGGGGGAGGGGCTGTATGTGTCACTAGACTGATCACTGCTCCCGATGACAGGGAGCAGTGATCAGTGACAGTGTCAATAGGCAGAACGGGGAGATGCTGTTTACCTCAGCATCTTCCCGTTCGTCCTCTCCATGAGGCAATCGCGGGTATCCCCGCGGCGATTGAGTCTGCGGGACCCGCGACCCGACTCACGGAGCTCCCGGCCAGGGCGCACGCAATGGCACGGCGGGCAATTCAAACCGACGTACAGGTACGTCGATTTGCCCAGCCGCGCCATTCTGCCGACGTACATCGGCGTGAGCCGGTCGGGAAGCGGTTAAGGAGGCCTGCCCCCTGCCAATCCAGGTTGGGGATTGGTCAGGGCTCCTTAGAACACCTCAGACAGCTCCACCTCTCTTCCCCTCCTTCCTTCTAGAATGCTCTAGAAGCAGAAGGGAGGTCACCGAAAGATGATGCTATCTGTGAATCACCAGCCTACTCTGAGCCACTCCCGGACCACACAGATCAAAACAATCAGGCCTGCCTAAATTTACCTGCACTACAAAAAAATCTCACACTGGCACCTACACTAGGTAGAGGGTGCTACATATGTTATTTCCAATATATTATATTTTGCAACCACCATACTAATTCTATAGATACTATTGGTGCTTTCTGGTTGGTCTTTAGATGGAATATACTGTAGGTTGCCAACATGTTGTATCATCATTACTACTTTTTGAGAATATTGTCTTTTGTTATTCTTTTTATATGCATTTTTTACTTCCCTTTTTTCCAATTGCAGGTTATCCAAGCCCCCACATGTGTTGTCTGGGTACATATGGACTTTTTAAAATTAGACAATAATTTTAATGTCTATTTATTATTTTGTTGTACATTCTCAATCTTCCGTTTGTTAAATAGTTTATTTTTCCATGTAATTTAATGTAACAAGTTATTCAGGATAAATCCTTTATGGGATGATCCATTTTTTCATTTATTATTATTTTTTCTTTTCTTATTTTGTATAGTATATATGCTTAATGTTCTTATGGCTTTTCCTTATCGCTTTTCGTGTCCATTGACATTTGTCCAGTGGGGGTTAGGTGCACTAAGTAACACAGGTGTGAACATTTTTACAAGAGGTATATATGGCATTGCTCTTGACTCCCTCATTGTTATGGTTAATCACTCCCTTGTTGGAAATGCGACAACTGTATACCTTATCCTGTGCTGTTGCCCCATGTTTGAAGAATAAATGACTTTTTGTTGGATGATATCTGCAGTGTGCGACCAGAATTCTTCTTTACAGGATGTGACTGTCTTGCCCTTCCCTGAACAACCCAGCCATAATAACAGTCAAATGCAGTGAAGCTAACTTATATTAGGAACGTGGACATTCCTAATATAAAGATCTATGGCAGAAAGAATTGCGAGGAGGCCTATGGCCGAGGTGCAGGGCAGAAGATGGCCTCAGAAGGTGAGAATATGTTTTAGCAGGGCTGGATCCGGGGTCGGGGCCAACCACAAGGACATTCTCACATGCTTCTAGTGTCTTCTACCTATGCAAATATTCAAGAGGTTCCATTTCTCTCTTCTAGGATGATTTTTTTGCAAGCCTAGTAGCTCTGGGGGGTAAGTATTGAATATAGTTGAGATATCAATGAGGGGGATCCAAAAAGAACAGAGTGTAAGGGATTATCCTGCAGGTCCATTAGACCTTCTCTGAACTGAGCTGTAAACTGGGCTCACCCAAAGATTTTAATGAAGACGTTCTCCAGGTACAGGGCTGGATCAGGGCCCTCATTCTTTTCAGGCAGACCTACAGTTTGGAGGTTGCTTCCCATTGTATGATCTACCAAATCACTTTTTGGCTTGGAACATGAAGTGGAACAACGTACACACGGTCGGATTTTCCGACGGAAAATGTGTGATAGGACCTTGTCGGAAATTCCGATCGTGTGTACACAAATCTGACGGACAAAGTGCCACGCATGCTCAGAATAAATAAAGAGATGAAAGCTATTGGCCACTGCCCCGTTTATAGTCCAGACGTACGTGTTTTACGTCACCGCGTTCAGAACGATCGGATTTTCCGACAACTTTGTGTGACCTTTGTGTGTGTATGCAAGACAAGTTTGAGCCAACATCCGTCGGAAAAAATCCTAGGATTTTTTTGTCGGAATGTCCGAACAAAGTCCGACCGTGTGTACGGGGCATTAAGGCTCCATTCACACCTGAGCGTACTGGAATCGTGGGCAGAATCACGCGATTCTGCCCGCCATTGCAGAATCGCTGCAAAACATGGGACGCGATTGCGATGCCATAATTTCTTAATGGCACCCCAAATGTGATTTTGCCATGATTGTCGAGCGACAAAACACGCTAAAGTTGCAGCAAAAATCGCACCGCAAAGCGCACCTGGCTCTGTGCCAAAATTTAGTACATGAGCTTATTTGGAGTGTTTTTAGAGCAGAGGGAGACCCATGCAGATGAATGGTGCCGCTCCAAAAACGTGCCACAAAAAAATGACAAAAAGGCTAGAAAAAAACGCGGTGCAGCAGGTGTTGCCGCAGTACCCTTAGGTGTGAATGGAGCCTAAATGTCTGCTTTGAACACCGGTTTCCATATGCTGAAAAGTAATGTACTGATCCCTCCTAACCTCGTAGGTTTGTAGGTGTGGCCCAGACTCACGGCCGCCGAGAAAGTAAACTCACATGGAGACTGGTTGATGCAGCAAAGTATATTAATGGAGTAGTGTGAAAGGAGTACAGCGAACTTTGTAGACACGGCCACACTGGACCGGAACACTTACACTGAAACAGACAGAGAGCATTCTGCACAATGGAGACACCTGACAGCATCTGACAGGGGAGGCAGCTGGAAGACAGACTGAAAACTGGGCCCAACACAGGGAGATTACTCATGGTGCACAGCAAGATTCCTTGCTCTGTCGCTCCTTCACAGGAACCTGACCCTCTGCTACTTCGACTTCACTGGAAAGGGTTGGGACTTTGAGTGAGGCATGGGACTGTGCCTCCATCCCAGGTACAAGAAAAAGAGGGGGGGCCGAGTGGGACTTTAAATGAGGCAGTAGACAGATTGGGGTAAGATAAAAAATATATTCAAGTTTATTGTGTAGAAACATCCTGATATATATCACATGTGAAGGGTTACGTGTGCATGTGCACAAAACATGGCCTACATAATTACATGCGTATACAAACAGTCATAGTAATATCTACCAATAAATGGCTGTTGCAATTATATCGTACAAAAAATACATGTATACTGGGAAGCACAAACCACATGATATAAAAATGACTATAAGGTATATAATGAGATGCATCAAAAGGTAGATCAGGGTAAAATCCTCTATTAAAGCCCAGTGGCTGCATCCATGGTGTCCGACGCGTTTCTGTGAATACACTTCTTCAGGGGCGGATGCTACAGGATTTAATGTGACCAAACTGTGGTGCAAGGTAGGAACTGGGCACGGGAAATGCTCTTCCCCGGAGCTGAGGTGGCAAGCAATACAACGCACAACAGGAGCCCACCGGCATCATCCCCAAAGTGCAGGCATCTCCTCCACACCATAGCCAATGATGGATCAAGGTGATGATCAGGTATCTGGAATTGCTTGGAACAAGAGCTCGAGCTTGACTGTTCCTCGTCAGCGGGAGATCTGTCCATAACCTTACCCACCAGTGGCGGCCGCTCCATTGGGGGCACAGCCCCCTCCCCTCCCAATCCTAGTCTACATGCATGGATTTCAATAGGGCTTTTTTTTTTGAAGCACATGATTACAGCTTGAGACTTTAATTGGCTTCAAAAAGGGTGGGCTCGGGGGGCAATGCACTGCGTGTGACAATAGCAAATTAAAATTCACTACTGTCTTCCTGCTACTCCTCCTGGCCAATCAGATCTTAAGACCCGATTGACCGAGAAGAGAATCGATCGTATTGGCCAGCCGGGAGCTGAAGCAGGGGGAAGCCGCCAAGGAGGAGACGCAGGTGACCAGGCCGCCGAAGCTGCCCGTGACCTGGATGGGGTTAGTGCGGGGCTGGTGGGCGGGCAGACGGGCGAGCGACGGGGGGTGGCTTGATCGATCGACTGACTGAACGGGGGAAAGGGGGGTTTGAGGAACCAGCTGCCACTGCTACCCACTACGCTGAATGTGCACAACTCCAACTACCAGGTCAACCAGGGCAGCAGTGTCCAATCGGACAGCTGCTTTCCTGAGGAGAAATACGGAGGCTTCGGGGATACCTGGTTCCCCCTTGTCCTCCCCCTTCTCTGCACTTCAGCCACCAAATAGCGCCACCCCTGCAGGGGGGCTGCACTACACCCACCTACAAGTTTGCAGCTCATGCCTAATTACTGACAAATGAGAGTTATGCAGGTGCTCGGTTAAAATAACGCTCAAAACATTTTATTTTCTTATTATATTTTTATTTTATTTTTTTACTAAAAACAATTAATTTACACAATTAAAAATAACTGAAAGCAAATGGAAAGAAACTAATAGTGGCTTCACAGAACAACAATCTCTGATGTACAGATATCTCAAATATATACAGAAAATACTGTATTAGGATATATATCACTCTAATGCCCCGTACACACGGTCGGATTTTCCGACGGAAAATGTGTGATAGGACCTTGTTGTCGGAAATTCCGACCGTGTGTGGGCTCCATCACACATTTTCCATCGGATTTTCCGACACACAAAGTTTGAGAGCAGGCTATAAAATTTTCCGACAACAAAATCCGTTGTCGGAAATTCCGATCGTGTGTACACAAATCCGACGGACAAAGTGCCACGCATGCTCAGAATAAATAAAGAGATGAAAGCTATTGGCCACTGCCCCGTTTATAGTCCCGACGTACGTGTTTTACGTCACCGCGTTCAGAACGATCGGATTTTCTGACAACTTTGTGTGACCGTGTGTATGCAAAACAAGTTTGAGCCAACATCCATCGGAAAAAATCCATGGATTTTGTTGTCGGAATGTCCGAACAAAGTCCGACCGTGTGTACGGGGCATAACACTTGGAGAGTAGACACAAATTATAATCAAACCAAAGACAATAATCTAAACAGACAGACAAATTATACAGGAAGGAAGTCAGATCAGATACAATGATCCTGATTAGAAATGATACAAATCAGGGCTGACTTTGGAGAATGAGATTAATTACATACAATAATGTGATTAGAGATAAGAGTGTCTTAAAAATGAAACCATAATTACCAAATAATTAGGAAGGTATTATAGTTGTAACCAATGTAATTCTTTCATTTTCAGTCTACCCCTCAACTTTCATAAACCAGGTTTTATTTGAAGCTATGTGTGAAGAAGTACATAGGCATTGAAAACTGGAGTTAATTAACTAAGCACACAAAGCGGAATAATTACATGTACTGTACATTTTTTTTTTTTTTGGTATACATTTGTGCAATAGTAAATTATTTAAAGCTGAACTCCAAGCAAACAGCTTACATTTAAGATAACTATATGTCTGTCCATCCAGTTCTAACATTTTTTTACTGCTCTGTCACATAGCACAGCCCTGTCTGGCAGGGCTGGAGACTAGACATGTGCAGAATGGAAAATTTTGTTTTGTTTCGGATATATTCATTAAGTTACTAATTTCATTTTGTTTCGGAATGCGTTCCATTTTCGTGAAAATTTGTTTAGTTTTTTCGTTTTCTAACGAATTCCAACTGATCGACCAATTTGAATTCTGTGTGAAGAATAGCTGGTTGTTAAGTAGCGAGCCTACAACCGATGACTCATCAGCTGTCAGCGGGCTTCCCCACTGACAGCTGAAATATAAACAAAACAATGCCCCCAATCCATTCCAGGCCCTTCAGGTTTGGTATGGATTCTAAGGGGAACCCCACGCCAAAATGTAAAAAAAAAAAATCAGAGTGGGGTCCCCCCCAAAAACGATACCAGTTTCCACTTTAAGGGAAACAGTAAAAATGAAAAATTCCTTTGAATATAATGCCTGGGGGGTCCCCTTAGTCTGTCTGTAAAGTGGCACATTAGTACCCTGTATAGAACCCGCTGAAGCAAAAATTACTTTTCTAAAGAAAAAAAAATGAGTCAAATCACATTTAAATTGACTTGCGGTTGCAATTGCCAGCCCGGCTAATAATTCTTAGTAAAATGAAGAATTTAAAAATTTAAAAACTAAGAAAAAAAACATGAAGTGTCCCCCCCCCAGTCCATACCTACCCCAAAGGACTCCCCCATGTTGATGGCATGTGGCCTGGAATGTTTCAGGAGGGGAGGGTACTCACACTTCGCTGGCCTGCCAGGCTGCATGCTCGGATAAGGGTCTGGTATGGATTTGGGGGGGGGGGGGGCACGCCGGTTTATTTTTATTTTTTTTACATTTTGGCATGGTGTTCCCCTTAGAATCCATACTAGACCAGAAGGGCCTGGTATGGATTGGGGAGGGGGCCACTGTTTTTTTTTTTTCCTGATTTTCTGAATAAACCACCACAATGGATTTGAAATGAAACGAACAAGATGTGCTTTAACTGCAAACTTTCAGCTTTAATTTGAGGGTATTTACATCCAAATCAGGTGAACGGTGTAGGAATTACAACAGTTTGTATATGTGCCTCCCACTTTTTAAGGGACCGAAAGTAATGGGACAGATTAACAATCATCCATCAAACTTTCACTTTTTAATACTTGGTTGCAAATCCTTTGCAGTCAATTACAGCCTGAAGTCTGGAACCCATAGACATCACCAGACGCTGGGTTTCACCCCTGGTGATGCTCTGCTAGGCCTCTACTGCAACTGTCTTCAGTTCCTGCTTGTTCTTGGGGTATATTCCCTTCAGTTTTGTCTTCAGCAAGTGAAATACATGCTCAATCGGATTCAGGTCAGATGATTGACTTGGCCATTGCATAACATTTCACTTCTTTCCCTTAAAAAACTCTTTGGTTGCTTTTGCAGTATGCTTCGGGTCATTGTCCATCTGCACTGTGAAGTGCCGTCCAATGAGTTCCAAAGCATTTTGCTGAATATGAGCAGATAATATTGCCCGAAACACTTCAGAAATCATCCTGCTGCTTTTGTCAGCAGTCACATCATCAATAAATATAAGAGAACCAGTTCCATTGGCAGCCATACATGCCCACGCCATGACACTACCACCACCATGCTTCACTGATGAGGTGGTATGCTTTGGATCATGAGCAGTTCATGATCATAAACAGTTCCTTTCCTTCTCTTCCCATTACTCTGGTACAAGTTGATCTTGGTCTCATCTGTCCATAGGACGTTGTTCCAGAACTGTGAAGGCTTTTTTAGATGCTGTTTGGCAAACTGTAATCTGGCCTTCCTGTTTTTGAGGCTCACCAATGGTTTACTTCTTGTGGTGAACCCTCTGTATTTACTCTGGTGAACTCTTCTCTTGATTGTTGACTTTGACACACATACACCTACCTCCTGAAGAGTGTTCTTGATCTGGCCAACTGTTGTGAAGGGTGTTTTCTTCACCAGGGAAAGAATTCTTCGGTCATCCACCACAGTTGTTTTCTGTGGTCTTCTGGGTCTTTTGGTGTTGCTGAGCTCAGCGGTGCGTTCTTTCTTTTTAAGGATGTTCCAAACAGTTGATTTGGCCACACCTAATGTTTTTGCTATTTCTCTGATGGGTTTGTTTTGTTTTTTTTTCAGCCTAATGATGGCTTGCTTCACTGATAGTGACAGATCTTTGGATCTCATATTGAGAGTTGACCGCAACAGATTCCAAATGCAAATAGCACACTTGAAATGAACTCTGGACCTTTTATCTGCTCCTTTTAAATGGGATAATGAGGAAATAACACACACCTGGCCATGGAACAGCTGAGCAGCCAATTGTCCCATTACTTTTGGTCCATAAAAAGTGAGAGATACACATAATACTGTACAAACTGTTGTAATTCCTACACTGTTCACCTGATTTGGATGTAATTACCCTCAATCAAGCTGAAAGTCTGCAGTTAAAGCACATCTTGTTAGTTTCATTTCAAATCCATTGTGGTGGTGTATAAAGCCCAAAAGATTAGAAATGTGTCGATGTCCCAATATTTATGGACCTGACTGTATATTTCAGCTCTTAGTGGGGAAGCCCGCTGACAGCTGATAAGTCATTGGTAACAACCATCTATTCTTCACACAGAATTCAAATTGGTCGATAATTTTTCATACGATCCAAATTCTAGTCGTTCTGAAAATTTGGAATCCGTTAGAAAACAAATAAATGAAACAAATTTTAGTAAATTTTTTAAGAACTTTGTTACTATTTCATTTGAGATTCGGATGAATCTCTGCTATGGATTAAAAACAAAACAAAAAACACAATAGTTGCCCCAATTTTAAAATTGCGCATGCTCGTAGAATGGTGATAAACTACGGTACCTAAAAATCTCCATAGGTGACGCTTTAGAATTTTTTACAGGTTACCAGTTTAGAGTTACAGAGAGGGTCCTGTGCTAGAATTTTTGCTCTCGCTCTAACAATTGTGACGATACCTCATATGTGTGGTTTGAACACCTTTCAATGGCGTCCCTAGGGGGGTCAGAGGGGGCCCTGACCCCCCAACATTACGCTGTGCAATACATGGTATTAAGAACTGGGGTATGTAAACTATTGATCAGAGTCATTTGGGTAGTTTATGTTGTGATTATGATTTAAAAATAGTAAACCCAGTTGATTGATAATAAATGGCTTCAACCAAAAACTAACCATGAGTGAAAGAAAAGTTTTTGTGTTATGATTTATAGTCTCTGAAAAATGGTCAATAAATCATAAATTCTGCCAGGGTATGTAAACTTATGAGCACAACTGCATACAGTATCTTAACATTATCAGTCCCCTATAATTCTACTCAATACCATAGTTTGTAGACACTATAAACTATCATGCAAACCAATCAATATACACTTGTTGGGATTTCTTTTTAACCAAAGACATGTAGCAGAATATATTTTGGCCACATTTTTTAAAATAAATTTGAGTTTTTTATTGGATATATTCTATAGCAGAAAGTAAAAAAATTTTTCCCAAAAATTTCTGTCTTGTTTTGTTTATATGTAAAGGATAAAAAAAACCCAGTGGTGACCAAATACCGCCAGAAGAAAGTTATACAGTGCCTTGCAAAAGTATTCACCCCCCCCCCCCCCCGGGCTTTTTACCTATTTTGTTACATTACAGCCTTTAGTTCAATGTTTTTTTTTAATCTGAATTATATGTGATGGTTCAGAACACAATAGTCTAAGTTGGTGAAGTAAAATTGGAAAAATATATACATAAAACTATTTTTCAGAAATAAAAAAACTGATAATTGGCATGTGCGTATGCATTCACCCCCTTTGTTATTAAGCCCATAAAAAGCTCTGGGTCAACTAATTACCTTCAGAAGTCACATAATTAGTGAAATGATGTCCACCTGTGTGCAATCTAAGTGTCACATGATCTATCATTACCTATACACACCTTTCTGAAAGGCCCCAGAGGCTGCAACACCTAAGCAAGAGGCACCACTAACCAAACACTGCCATTAAGACCAAGGAGCTCTCCAAACAAGTAAGGAACAATGTTGTTGAGAAGTACAAGTCAGGGTTAGGTTATAAAGAAATATCCAAATCTTTGATGATCCCTAGGAGCACCATCAAATCTATCATAACCAAATGGAAAGAACATGGCACAACAGCAAACCTGTCAAGAGACGGCCGCACACCCAAACTCACGGACCGGGCAAGGAGGGCATTAATCAGAGAGGCAGCACAGAGACCTAAGGTAACCCTGGAGGAGCTGCAGAGTTCCACAGCAGAGACTGGAGTATCTGTACATAGGACCACAATAAGCCGTACGCTCCATAGAGTTGGGCTTTATGGACAGAAGAAAGCCATTACTTTCAGCAAAAAACAAAATGGCACATTTTGAGTTTGCGAAAAAGCATGTGGGGGACTCCCAAAATGTATGGAGGAATGGAGGAAGGTGCTCTGGTCTGACTAAAATTGAACTTTTTGGCCATCAAAGAAAACGCTATGTCTGGCGCAAACCCAACATATCACATCACCCAAAGAACACCATCCCCACTGTGAAAAATGGTGGTGGCAGCATCATGCTGTGGGGATGTTCCTCAGCAGTCGGGACTGGGAAACTGGTAAAAGTTGAGGGAAAGATGAATGGTGCTAAATACAGGGATATTCTTGAGCTAAACCTGTACCACTCTGTGTGTGATTTGAGGCTAGGACGGAGGTTCACCTTCCAGCAGGACAATGATCCTAAACACACTGCTAAAGCAACACTTGAGTGGTTTAAGGGGAAACATGTAAATGTGTTGGAATGGCCTAGTCAAAACCCAGACCTCAATCCAATAGAAAATCTGTGGTCAGACTTAAAGATTGCTGTTTACAAGCGCAAACCATCCAACTTGAAGGAGCTGGAGCGGTTTTGCAAGGAGGAATAGACAAAAATACCAGTGGTAAGATGTGGCAATTTCAATTGGTAGACTATTATTTACAGCCCGTAAACTAATAGCTAGAAAATGGATGTCTTCCAGTGTACCAGTATTTGAGGAATGGCGCTCCCAGGTAAATGAGGCAATATTAATGGAGCGACAGGTTTATCAGAAAAGGGGTACAATGGATATATTAGCTAAGTTGTGGGGTCCCTGGTTAATAACACCAGGTCTGGCCTCATTCTCTTGGATTCCAAATATAATAGTAAAGAATGTAGGAAGAGAGAGTAGATAGGAAAAGTATAAGCTCTATGGGAAGTGTTGAGCAGTGTGGGAGGAGGCGGTGGAGGAGGAGAGGGAGGGGGCTTGTTTTATTTATTTATTTATTTTTTTATTTTCTTCCCCTTTTTGTTTTCTTATTTGTTTTTTCTGGCTTTTTGTTTTGTTATGAATGGTTTTGTGCAGGTAATTCTACTTGTAGTATATAGTCACTGCTGGGAATCGATGGAAATAAGAAATTAGAATTTAAAAACATATACTTTGTAAAATCAGTGTTAAAATTTCTGTATGTATGGATATTGTAACACTGGTAAATAAAGTAATGGAAAAAAAAAAAAAAGATGTGACAAGCTCATAGAGACTTATCCAAAGCGACTTGGAGCTGTGATAGCCGCAAAAGGTGGCTCTACAAAGTATTGACTTTAGGGGGGTGAATAGTTATGCACATTGACTTTTTCTGTTATTTTATACTATTTGTTGTTTGCTTCACAATAAAAAAAAAAAAAAAAAACATCTTCAAAGTTGGGGGGCATGTTCTGTAAATTAAATGATGCAAATCCTCAAACATGTTAATTCCAGGTTGTGAGGCAACAAAACACAAAAAATGCCAAGGGGGTGAATACCGGAAGAAGCACTAGCTCCTTCCGGTATCTCCACTAGGTCCATGGAGGGTGTGACCTTACGGTGACCGGAAGAGACGTAACTTGCGTTGCGTTCCATGGACCTAGTGGAGATACCGGAAGGAGCTAAGCGGTGAGTGGAGCCAGCGTGTCCCCCGCAGCACTGGAAACACCTCCGGGCTTCTAGGATGACCAATTGATAGACTGGTACACTGAGATCAAACCTTCTGATCAACCGGGGAACCCAGCATTTATACTGATGGGAAGATTTTTTTAACATTAAACTAGATGATACACAATTAGATCTTAAAACGGAACTGCTCTATGTGGAGTTTATTTCTCCTTATATCCCTGGATGTCCCGATCCTCTGAGCTGTTCCTCCTGGAAGATCAAGGTCGTGTATGGTAGCGAGATATCGCAGATGTTATTGAGACCTGTTTTATTCAGCATTTTGGTGAGTTTGAACCCCAGAGGGGTGTGTGGAGCATGGTGTGGACGATTGCAGTGATTGGTGCAATCTCCGGCAGTTTCCCCTTTGATCCACTGATTAAACTCACCAAGGACTCTATTTTTCTTTTATTTATCTACTGTTTTATCTGCCAGCTACTGAAATCTTTACTGTGTAGTCATCGCATGTGTACAATTATATATGCCAGCCAGTCAATATGCTATATTTGACGGGACATAAGATTCGATAAAATTTTTTTTAAACAGATTGATTAGTCAATGGGTGACAAATTGTTTTATCTTTTGTTTTTATTTTTTCACACCTGCCTAAAACTTTTGCACAGTACTGTATATATCTTTTTTTCATTTGTATTTAGCAGTTTTCCTGAACACTGCAATAATAATTTGAACTATGCTCTTAATGAAATTGCACTCAAACCTCCTTTTTAAAATGCATATTAATTCACAAGCATGGCATGCATGAAATAATGACTTAAAAAGGGAAGAGATTCACTCATTTTCCAGGCATGTATTCATGAACTCTACTGTTATTCCGCTCGTCAGTAATGGAACATTGAGTACATTTGTCTTCTGGCACTGTGTACATAAACAGTCAGAAATGTACTGTACTATGACAGGACATGGAAGCATTAAGCCTTCCATTATGTTATTTCAGATATTAATGCCTGTGACTAACTGTTTGCGCCTTTGGCATCACGATAAAAATGTGAGATGAGTCACCCTTCTGTTCTCCCGTCTCATGATCTTTTTATATTCAAAGTAGAATACTTTATCCCCAGGATAGGCCCTTCTTCCATTTGCATGCAATATTTCAGTTAAGGGCGCGCTCCGGTCAAACGTGAAACTTTCTCAGCTCACTCAGTCAGAAGAAACAGTTTGCTGAGTGGCCCTGATTTTTATTTATCTTCCTCACCTGGCTTACCCACTTACTACATGCATGCAGTCGCTAATACAGTAAAACCTCGGATTTGCGAGTAACGCGGTTCACGAGCGTTTCGCAATACGAGCTGTTTTTTTCTTTTTAAATCTTGACTCGGTTTGCGAGCGTTGTCGTTGTTGCAAGACAGGCAGGATTCAAGCCTCTGGGGTGTGCAGTACTGCATTTGGCCAGAGGTGCAAGGGCGCCGGTGACGCCGGAGCCTCTAGGAGACATTAGGAAACACTCAGTTCCTGAGTGCCTCAAAGCATCTCAGAGCTTCTCTGAGTGGTCCTTGAGAGTCTCTGGCACCCCCCCCGCCCACCTCTGGCCACTTGAGGTACTGCATAGACCTGCAGTGGCTGTGGAACTAATTATCTGAGTTTCCATTGATTCCTATGCGGAAACTCGCTTTGATATACGAGTGCTTTGGATTACAAGCATTCTTCTGGAACGGATTGTGATCGTAACCCAAGGTACTACTGTATATTTATTTTTGGAATGGTCCTAAAAATGGACCTATGAAGAGGCACGATGTTGGATAGAAAGTAAACGGGCCCCTTGGAATGTGTTTTATGGTAGGAGTGGATCCACCAGAGTGAATCCTGTACAACGTGGAAGTGCAGAACATCTGTGCATCACCTTCAAACTGAGGAAGTGGCCAGTCTGAGCCACAAACTACATAAATGATGGGACAAACCCTCCAAAGATAAGGTATTATTGAGGATATATGGAGTATTTATCAACTCTTTTAGAAGTATATCTTAATTTAAAGAACCAAATTAAAATACAAATCTAAATCAGACACAGTCACTCTCCACTCTCCACCACTTTTTAAAAAATATCCGTCTTTGGTGAAATTAACTTGGTGTTTGCAAAATACAACTTTGTTCCATCCCTAGACACGACGTAACGCGCATTCCAATGGGCGCCTTTGTCCTTTGAACCGCTGATGGATTTTTACTAGACATGTGAAATTCATTTAGTTCCGAATTCGTTTTTTAACGAATTTCGACACACTTTCGTTAATTCGGAAATATCCGAATTAAACGAAAACTCATTTTTCCAAATATTCGTAAATTCGAATATGCGAACATTTGTAAATTCGTAAATTTGAAAATTTGAAAATTCGTAATTTGAAAATCCAAAAACCCGAAAATTAAAAAATCTGAAATAATAAGTAACTAATAATAAATTAACTATTACTAACTATTAAATTCTAGGTATTGGAATTTCCTTTCAAATTTGGCTGTTAGTAAACGTAACGAATACGAATGTATCCGAAGTTTACGAATTATCCAAAATAACGAATGCCGCATCTAAGCGAATGGAACGTAACGAATTGATTCGTTATATTCCTTTCCAAAGGAGCCTCAAAGCACCCATCCCCCATATTGAGGGCATGTGGCCCGGTATAGTCCAAGGGGGGGTGGGGGGGCTCGCTTGTCCCCCATCTTTCCTAGCCTGCCAGGCTGCAACGCCGTTTAAAAAAATAAATACATTTGTGTGATTCCCCTGAAAATCACTGCTCCTTTAAAAAAGGTTGTTGTACTTTAATAGACTTCAATTGTATCTACTGAAAAATGTGGATAATTTGTATTTTTCAAGTGAATTTGCACCTAGCTACCATCTAACAACAATGGGCACACCATCCAGGTCTGCTGGCAGCAACCTGTCCAACTTTATTGTAGAGTCTGACAGCTGCTGCAGTTGGGCAGGACTCCTAGCAGCATGTGCCCAGGGATGAATGCCTGGAACACAGACTGCTTACTTGCAGACATTCGTCCTTGACCAAACTCTGACCTAAATGTACACACCGCTAAGTGCACCACCCAGCTCCATCCAAACTCCCATAGAGATTGACAGGTTGCCTGTCCCACCAGCCGCAGCTAAACCATACCTCCCAACTTTTTGAGATGGGAATGAGGGACACCTATCAACAAAAGTATGCAGGCATAGGACACACCCCTTGTCACACCCCCTTAAAGGAGAATTGTACAAAAAACAAGATTGGTTAAACCCACAAGTGCTTTTTTTTTTACCACTACTCTTCCTTTATATTGGCTTTTGTAATTTACAAATGCAGCAATTTAGAAATCAGATGAAAGGTTTAGAACTGGGAAACACTTTTTGATAGATAAAAAGTAGAACAAATGAGGAGGAAAGAGGGACAGAGGGACATTGTTCCAAATCAGGGACAGTCCCTGGAAATCAGGGACAGTTTGGGAGCTATGGCTAAACACTAGAGGCTCATGCATTGGGACAACAGCTTTAGGATGGGATTTGCTACTGATTTCTGGCATTTTCCTAAGTGTATTATTATTATTATTATATGCGATTTATATACCGCCAACAGTTTACGCAGCGCTTTACAATGTATAGGGGAGACGACACAATTACAGTACAGTTCAATACAGAAGGGACAGGAGGGCCCGGCTCGTAGAGCTTACATTCTAAAGGGAGGGGGTGGTACAAAAGGTAATAGCAAAAGTAAAAAGGTGTATTAATACAATGGGTGTTGTGTAATTTTGTAAGACAGAAATCGTTTTTTGAGATATTGTTTTGGTCCTAGATTTACAGAGTACCGGAATAGAAACGTTTGTATGGACTGCAGGATCGATGTCATTTTTATTCTGCCCCTTGGTCCACACATTGAGAAAAAGAACAGGACTTGGAGCCAACCTGTTATTTGCAGCCTACAATTCCGGCTCTCCTTGGAATGGTCATGTCACTGTACACAGTCTTCCCTTTCAGCTGTTCTCTGCAGCATCCACCATGCGGTTACAGTTTTCTATGAAGTGACTCATTATGGGAGAGAGAATCTGCAATAACAAGCCTGGGCCACGGCTTCTACACCCACTAAACACACACAAGACTGTGAACTGTCTCCATGGGTGCAAAATTAGTAAGTATAATCAGGTTCCGGAGCTCAGCCTCATACATACAATTTACTAATAGGAACCTTTCTTTGCCAAACTGCCTACAGGAACATGTCGTTATCCTGCAAGCTAAATACAGAATATGATATGAATATTTGGAAAACAATGGACAATTAATAAGGGTTTATGCAGAAAGCAGGTGAAATCAACCAATTAGAAAGTACTGCAGTGGTGCTACAGTCAGCAACATTACTCAATTGACCTTAAAGCGGATCTAAATTTGGAAATTGTATGCCTACCAGGCACCCATACTGCCTACAATTTGTAATCCCCAACACAAAAAAAAAAAAAAAAAACAGCTAAATATCCATTTGTGACCTGAAGTGGTCTACCTGTGAGTCAGTTTGTGAGTAGGGGTCAGAACCCCTTTTTATAGAGGTCCCACCCCTGAGTGGGTAAGTTGGGTGGATTTAGTAATTCCATTATAAGCTGGAGCCAGAAGAGCCTGGGTGTCACCTACCTGATTGTGGAGCCCGAGATGATGAGGATGGCCTCTTGCACAATTCCCTTCCAAGCACCCCTGGTAGTTAGGGTTGCCACATCATCCCTTTAATCCGGGACACACAATAATTACATAGGTTTTGTGGCTGATTAAGATGGTCATTAACCACTTCAGTACCTTAGGGCATCATATGACGTCCTTGACTTTGTGAGGGGATATCTGAATGATGGCTGTAGCTACAGGCATCATTCAGATATCAATATTTGTAGGCGGCGATTCTGTGCACGATAAGAACGATCATAGCGGCAGTCCCGTCCCCCCCCTCCCACCGCCATCCGGTGCTTCTCCGGGCTCTCCCGTGCCATCGGGGGGCCCGGAGAAAGAATTGGCCGGTGCCGGATGACGACGATAGAGATTTCCAGTGACCAGATGGTCACCAGTCATCTCTATGACCGTCGGAGGCCCGGGCGCGACGTTATGACGTCACGCCCGGGTTCCCAGAAGTAAACAAAGCCGCGATCTCGGCTGTCAGAATGAGATCGGTGAAATTTTTTTCCAGCCTGGAGGAGAGATGTGGGGTCTTTTTGACCGCACATCTCTCCATAAAGAGGACCTGTCACAATAGATTCCTATTACAAGGGATGTTTACATTCCTTGTAATAGGAATAAAAGTGATTAAAAATTTTTTTTTTTTAAAAGTGTAAAAATAAAAAAAATTAAGCAAAAAAATAAAAATAAAACACCTGTGACAGACCTAGCCTGGGAGAGAGACTTTTGGAGGGGGCTGTATGCTAGCCTCTTGCCGATCGATCGTGGACCCCGTCATTTGGGGGAACGGTGCTCTTTGTGAGCTGTATGCCTGGGGACCCTTGAGGTGGTTTTACTGTTGGTTCGGGTCCTGGTCCCCCAGGACACACAGACTCTGGGGACCTTGGATTTGCCATATTGGAATAGTGACTGATTCATACCATTGGGACTCCTACTGTTAAATGCTAATGTCATAAATTCCAGCACCTGTCTGTCTGTTGTCTGCTAAAATGTGTATTGTAAATAAGTCTCTAGTATGGGATCTAAGAGTCATTAGATCCCCATTGTTGGTTGTGTTTAATTAACTCTGCTATTGTGATAATGTTGATTGGATTTTCTGAACTACAAGACGGCCAGTCTGTCCTAAAGGTCATGTCTGAGTCATCTAGGCTGTCTAAAGGGATTAGTTAATTAGCTCATGTTAATTAGGTTAATTAGGTTACAGCTGTATTGTTAGAGTAATATGAGCAGGAGGTCTGCACCTACTCTTTTAGTGTATAAAAGAGCCTGTATATTGCAATAAAAGAGATCCCTGTTTGAACTTACATACAGCCTGCCTGGTGTTTGTTCTGAGCTATCACAACTGTGTTAGAACGGCACATAGCTGAAGTTCTAATCCCGGAGCATTGGATGACCGAACCATCAGACGTTGCAATCTAATTCAATAGCTGCAGAGGCGTGTCGGGAGAGTAGAACCGAGCGAGCAAGGGGCTCGTTACAACACCCCTGTCCCCAGTAGCTCGCGTTCAGAAGCGAGTAAGTCCCGCCCACATATGTAAACGCCGTTCAAACCACACATGTGAGGTATCACCGCGTTCGTTAGAGCGAGAGCAACAATTCTAGCACTAGACCTCCTCTGTAACTCTAAACTGGTAACCTGTAAAAATTTCCAGATTTTAAGTACCGAAGTTTGGCGCCATTACATGAGTGTACGCAATTTTAAAGCGTGACATGTTAGGTATCTATTTACTCGGCGTAACATCATCTTTCACATTATACAAAAAAATTGGGCTAACATTACTGTTTTGTTATTTTTTAATTCATGAAACCGTTTTTTTTCCAAAAAACAAAAAAAGTTTGCGCAAAAGAAAAATGATTGCGCAAATACTCTGCAAGATAAAAAGTTGCAATAAACGCCATTTTATTCCCTAGGGTGTCTGCTAAAATGTGTCCTGGATTAAAGGGATGATATGGCAACCCCCATGGAAGTGGACACAGGGACTGCTGGGGCAGTGGAAGGGTGCAGGTGCCTGGCAGCTGTAGGAGTGAGCTGTAGCTTGAAGACACAGGTTTCCTTCCAGTGGTGGTGTGGAGTCTGGTCACAAGCCTTGTTCAGCGGGAGCCAGGCAAACAGGTGCAGAATCAGGATCAGTTTCAAGGTCAGGAACAAGCGTAAGTCGGTAGCGGGCTGGCGGTGAGGTACCAAATCAGGAGACGGAGACGTGGTCATAAATCCAAGCCGGGGTCAGTAACATAAGCAAGAAGCAGTCATAGCAGGCAGGGGTGATCCGAGAGAGTAGCCAGACATAGCCGGGTCAGGAACAAGGTTAGCAGACACGGATTAGAATCAGGAACACAGGAACCAAAGCTGAAGACAATCCAGCACTGAAGGCAGGCAGACTCTCAGTTTAAATAGGCTGCTGGGCACCAGGATCTGTGGATGAGTGCGCACGCCTATGTGTGCATCCTTGCTCGTCTTCGGATTCTATGCTTGTGACTCTGCACATGTGCATTAGAATTAGCTCTTGCTGAACGGGAATTAGCAGCTGCTGAATAGGAATGAGCACTTACCGCATGAGAATGAGCACCTGCTGCATGAGATCCCTGACACTGGGGCATAGCGTGATGGGAGCAGGCTACACCTACTATATCAATACAGTATGTAAGCCTGTAGCCTGAGGAAGTGGACCCTTCGGGGGAGGACCGTAACAGACTCCAGTGGAGAACCCGACTATTGGGGACTGGAAGTGAGGATAAAGGATAAGTGAAGCGGCCATCCTATTCTAGCGGTACCCCCCGTAGGGGCTGCTGATAATTGCGGTCACTCTCATGCACTCAGAGACATAAAGCAGTCAGTGAAGTTTTTTTTTTTTTTATTGAGGGGTATAACTTGGATAGGGATGGTTTCAGAGCTGGGCGCAGCCCTTCCTTTTCAAAGCTGGCCGCTGTTGCTGTTCTACTACGCTCATCTCTGGCCGCCTGACGTTTTGGCTTGTCTGACTATCTTTTCCGGTTCCTGAACTCTGGCTATGTTTTGACTACGTTTATTCTGTTTACCTTTTTTTTTTTTTTTTATTATTAAACAAGTGTGATTTAATTGTACTTCTATCTCAGTCTGATTCATGGTTTCTGACAGATGGGTGATATGGGATGCCCAGCGTGGATAATAGAAACAGCAATTGGTTTTGGGACAACTATGTACAATCCCTGTACATACTTCTTCAGCTTCCTCCTGCACAAACTTGCTTGAAGCTCATCACTCCTCACTCCACCAGCACATCACTTGCTGCAGACTGTTACTCCTAGTCATCTTCAGCACATCACATCACAGGAACAGCTAGTACTATTTGCTAGTTAGGCCTGACACTGACTCAGCCAGGCCTCAGCAAATGCCTTTTGCAGGCTGGGACCGCGAGCCCCAATGGTGTAGCAGAAAAGTCCTTGTGCTAGCAAGTTCAATGCTTCCGAGCATGCATCAAATTGTTTCCGAGCATGCGTGATTTTTTTGTGCGTCCGAATTGCATACAGACGAACGCATTTTCGGATAGGAAGTTTTTCCGACCGAAAAATAGAGAACATGCTATCAATATTTTGCTGGCTGGAATTCCGCCAGCAAAAGTCCGATGGAGCATACACACGGTCGCATTTTCCTGACAAAAAGCTCTCATCGGAGTTTTGCTGGCGGCATTTCCGATCGTGTGTACGGGGCATAAGATGGCAGCTTCCTTGGCTGTAAAGGATTGAAGGGTTTAGTTCTGCTTTAAAAGGTAAATTGAGCAGACATTTTGACCTAAGCATATTTGCAATATCTACCAAAAGGCATTTCCTCTTCACTGACTGATTTTTACTGTTCCTTGGAGTTGCCCTTTAAAACACAGTTGATGGGTTTGTTTTTCCCCCCCAAGCCTATTCAGTGATTATTTTGTCTTTTCTTTGATCTGGTATCACAACATCCTGCTTGTGTCTCTGGGTGACTCGCCTTCTTTGGGAACCTTGGCAGGAAAGAACAAATGATCAAACATATTAGAATAAACATCTGCTGCTTTATTTCGTGTCAAGAAGGTTAAAAAAGGGAGTCAAGGGTGGGGCCAAACTCTGGACCGCAATGCAAATGGGAGGAAGAATTCTACCCAGGAATTCGATAAACGTCTCCAATTCTGGGCCATCATTTGCTATTTAAAGAAATTAGCAAATTTAATCATCTATAATTATTTGTGGAATCATTTCTAAAACTAGAAACACTCACTCTAGCAGTGTGAGCTAGTTCTCAACAATTCTCTGCAAAACACACCTTTTCCTGAAAAATAACATTTCAAATTCATTATGTAGGACGTCCTAAAGCCCTGTACACACAATCGGATTTTCTGATGGGAAATGTTCAATGACAGGCTGTTGGCGGTAAATTCAACCGTGTGTACGCTCCATGTGACAATTGTTGTCGGATTTTGTGCCAACAAATGTTGGCTGGCAGGTTTTAAAATTTTCCGCGGACAAATGTCTGTTGTTGGATTTTCCAATCGTGTGTACACAAGTCCGTCGGACAAAAGTTCAAAGTACAAACACGCATGCTCGGAAGCAAGGACGAGCCAGAAGCGGTCGGTCTTGTAAACTAGAGTTCGTAATGGAGAATTAACATTCGTGACGCAGCAAATTATGAAATCTCGAAATGCAGTGCACAATTTTCTTCTTCTTTAATGGGATAATAATGAAGCTGCTTTGCTGGTGATACTGATGGAGTTATTGCAAACAAATTTTTAAAGGCTTTTTTTTTTCTAGTGATATCAAGAATATCATTATTATGCTTTTTTTTTATTTGGGCATGTTACCACAACACCATTATCCCAAAGTTTTTAAGATCAAAGATACAACTATGTTGGTGTCCCTTGTTAATTTTACATTGTATTTTTTAAAATGTAACTGCCTACTCCCAAACTGTCATTTGAAGTAAAACACACAGCCAAGTATTATTCTACACAATTTAAAAAAAAAAGAAAACAAATAAAATTAGACATGTTATCTGCCAATAGAACTTAACCAAAAAGTGCATTCTATGCATCCAAAAATATAGAAAATATACCAAATCAAATTATTATTATTCAACCAAAAAAATAATGTCAAAGCAATAACTCCAAGGCCAATAATAAATAACACGTCATCTCCTCCGATTCCAGGTGAACGGCTGTGCAAAAGTGCGAAATGAAAAGCGCTAAATGAAAAGCGCGAATCAACACTCACCAAACTTCTACTAACACGAAATTAGCAGGAGCCCAAAGGGTGGCACTAAAGAGCTGAAAAACCACATAGTACGTCTAGTACGTCACTACGTTTGTAATTGTTGGCCAACAATTGTGTGGCCGTGTGTATGCAAGACAAGTTTGGGCCAGCGCCCTTCGGACAAAATTCCACGGTTTTGTTGGCCAACAATCCGATCGTGTGTACGAGGCTTTAGAATTATATAATGTAATAAAGTAACCAGTGGGGAAGGTAGTATTAAAGGCTCCATTCACATCTTGGTGTTTCGGGAACGTGCACAAAAATGTATGTTTCTGTGCACATTCCCAGAAATGCACAGAGAGCATGCTAAAACGCTCATCACACTTGAGTTGCCACAAATTCTTATTAACACCCCAGGACAGTTATTACCGTTATGGTTTCCAACATAATTCTTGTCAGAAATTTCGGGATAAGAGGCCGGGGAGGGAAGGCATAAGCCAGACCACATGTCCAGGGGGCTGAGAGAGCATCTATCGCCTCCGCCTGAGGGTGAGGGAGCCTCGGGATGAATCTTGACAGCTTGGTATTGATCGCTGTTGCGACTAGGTCCAGCTGGTCTACAATCCAAATGGTCTACAATTCAATTAAAAATCTTCGGGTGCAGAGACAATTTATTGCCATTCACGAACCTGGGAGATAGACGGTCGGCTCTTGAGAATAGACCGCTCTTAGGTCTCTTAGCTTCCTTTCTGCCCATAGAATAATGGGTTCCACCTCCCTTAGTAGGGAGTTGCTGTGTGTCCCCTCTTGTTGGTGTTTGAATGATACCGCAGCCTTGTTGCCCATTCGAAGTAGTACTGGTTTCCCTGTAATCTCGAATTTTAGGGCTAGTAACGCAAGGTAGGCTGCCCAGATTTCCAGGATGTTTGACAGGATTGGATACTGAAATCAGGGCTATTGCAGGTTTACAGGAATTGCCCGCCATCTGGTAAGCTTTTTTGAGGTCGAGATCCATTCTTCTGTCTAGTGGTTCCATAAACAAAGTCGAGTCTTCCATGGGTAACGTGACATTCTTTGCCAACCGCACTATGGCTGCATCCATTATTGGTGGGCCGTCCAGCATTGCGGAGTCCGTATCTGAGAGTGGGTTTAACTTTCCTAGACAGTTAAGAGAGAATCTTTTCTCCATCTTTTTCCACTCCTCCTCAATCACATCCCTAAATTTGTCCATGAGCGGGAAGAAAGAAATCTGATGTTTTAGAAAAGGGAAGTACGTTTTTGACTTCTTGGTCCCTGTGTCAGTTTCTTCCCAGCTGATTGCTTGTTTCACCGCCTGCACGTAAGGCTGGACCATGGACCTGTGGACGCACCAGGAAGGGACGCATTAGTCGTTTCTTCTTGAGGAGAAGAGGCTGACCGTTGCGATGGCATTGTCGCCACTAACTCTGCCAGGCAATCTTTGACTGCTTTCTTAAGTAGGTCCGCCACCTGGAGTCCTTCAGACTCTCTGTCTGCAGCTGTCACGTACCTGGTGGGTTGTGAGCCTGAAGTGCAGAGAAGGACCTCCCTTACAGCTCCCACTCCTGTTCCTCTGGAATGGAGACAGAAGGCCAGGAGTGAGGAGTGGTATGGGTGCCTGGCAGGATCGACAGTCACCGGAAGTTCAGGAGTGGTGACACCCTCTGGATCCAGAAGCTGAAGAGGACGCTGAATCGCAGAGAGGTCCCGGAGCCACAGCAGATAAGGAAGCAGGTAAGTAAACAGGTAAGTAAGCAGGACTGGAACCAGGAACAAAGCAGCAGGTAGTAGCCTGGAACGCTGGACTGGAACCTGGAACAAGCAGCAGGTAGTAGCCTGGAACACTGGACTGGAACCTGGAACAAGGCAGCAGGTAGTAGCCTGGAACACCGGACTGGAACCTGGAACAAGGCAGCAGGTAGTAGCCTGGAACACTGGACTGGAACCAGGAACAAGGCAGCAGGTAGTAGACTGGAACGCTGGACTGGAACCAGGAACAAGGCAGCAGGTAGTAGACTGGAATGCTGGACTGGAACCAGGAACAAGGCAGCAGGTAGTAGACTGGAACGCTGGATACAGGTGTCAGACTGAAGGGTGGTCAAACAAGCCAGAGGTCGTTATCGGTCGATCAGCAGAGGTACCAGGGACAACACAGAGGGATGGTCAGGCAAGCCAAGAGGGTCTGATGCAGGCGGATAGCAGGATGGTCTAACAGGAAGCCGGGTCAGATAGCAGAGTACACAGGTCAGATCAGGTTAAGGCACACGGAACGCTGTAGAGCAGACAGCGGGGATGGAGTGTGACAGGCCGGTTTAAATAGCCCGCCTGGCACTAGCGGGAGTGCGCGCGCGCGTGCCCGTGCGTGACAGCACCCGTGAACGCGTGCGCATGCGCAGTGGAACCCGCGGCCGTGTCCCCCTGCGTCTGGATCGCTGATTATTGGCAGGATCTTCATGACATTGCCCCCCCCCAAGGGGCAGCCTCCGGATGCCCCTTTGAAGGAATTTCTCCGGATGGGCTCTTTTAAAAGATTGTAAAAGATTTTCAGCATGAATATTATCCTCGGGTTCCCAAGAATTTTCTTCTGGGCCGAACCCCCTCCATTTTATCAAAAATTGATTTTGGTTGCCTCTTCTCCTATGGTCCATGATAGCCTCCACCTCGAATTCTTCCTCCCCATCCACCAAAATTGGATCAGGAGGATCCGTACTTCGGCCTGGAAATGGGTTAGAAACAGAGGGTTTGAGTAGAGACACATGAAATACTGGATGCACTTTTAATGAATCCGGAAGTTCAAGTTCGTATGCCACCTCATTAATCCTTCGCTTAACAGGAAATGGGCCAAGGAACTTGGGACCCAATTTCTTTGATGGGCAGGCCATCCTGAGATTTACTGTAGATAACCATACCTGATCCCCGGGTGTAAGTAACAGCTCACCTCGTCTCTTTTTATCAAAAGTTGCTTTATTATACTCCTGGGTCCTGGTCATGGTCTCCTGCAAAACTTGATTGTTGGAAGTGAAGAAGTCCAACCTCTCTTGAACTGCGGGTACTGTGCACTCTGGAAGAGAATTAGGCAGAAAAGAAGGGTGGTAACCATAATTTGCAAAAAATGGGGTTTGTTTAATAGCGGAATGAATAGAGTTGTTGTAGGCAAACTCGGCCAATGGAAGAACAGAGATCCAATCATCCTGGGCAAATGAAGAAAAACAGCGTAAATATTGTTCAAGAGTCTGGTTTGTTCTCTCTGTTTGCCCATTAGTCTGGGGGTGGTAAGCAGATGAAAATGAGAGTTCAATCTTCAAAGTTTTGCATAGAGACCTCCAGAATCGGGAGGTAAACTGTACCCCCCGATCTGAAACGATATTAACTGGTACCCCATGGAGCCTGATGACTTCTCTAATGAATGCCTGTGCCGTTTCTGTAGCTTGCCCTTCATTGGGACAAAGTGGGCCATCTTCGACAACCGGTCTACTATGACAAAAATTGAGGTGAAACCCCCAGCCGGAGGTAATTCCACAATAAAATCTATAGAAAGCATCTTCCAAGGCCTATCTGGGACAGGTAATGGCTTTAACAAACCCCATGCCTTGGTCCTGTGCCCCTTGTTTCTGATACAGGTGGTACAGGATTCAACAAATCTCCTACAATCATCACGTAACTGAGGCCACCAAAAGGTACGCTGTACCAGATCAGTAGTTTTAGCCACTCCAAAATGCCCAGCAAAAGCATGGTCATGACAGAGTTCTAGTACTGAAACTCGTAGTTCTTCGGGTATAAAAATCCTATTCTCGTGCCATAATAACCCATCCTTAACTTGGAGTTCTGGCCTAATGGAAGACCCCAATTCTGCGGAGGCCTGCTTAATCCGGGAAAGAAAATCTCCCTGAAGCAAAAGAAAATTCCCCGGGGACAGAATGGTGTCCGGAGGGGAAACCTCTTGGGGCTTGTGAAACATCCTGGATAGGGCATCAGGCTTGGTATTCTTGGAACCAGGGCGATAAGTGACATGAAAAGAGAACCTGGAGAAAAAGAGGGCCCACCTGGCTTGGCGTGGCTTCAACCTTTTTGCAGACCTCAGATACTCCAGGTTCTTATGATCTGTAAAAATTAAGACTGGATGAGCGGCACCCTCTAGCAGATAGCGCCACTCCTCCAACGCGGATTTAATAGCCAATAATTCTCTGTCACCTACATCATAATTTCTCTCTGCCGTGGACAATTTACGAGAGAAGAAGGCCACAGGATATAACAGGGCCTTGGTTCCCTGTCTTTGGGACAACACTGCCCCTACCGCAATTTCGGATGTGTCCACCTCTAGTACAAATGGCAGAGAGGAATCTGGATGTTTTAGTACGGAAGCAGAGGTAAAAAGGCCCTTGAGAGTCTCGAAAGCCTTTTGAGCCTCAGCAGACCAGTGGAAACGAGTACCCTGTTTAGTTAGCTGTGTGATGGGTGTGATGATGGCTGAAAACCCCTTAATAAATTTGCGGTAGAAGTTAGCGAATCCAACGAATCGCTGGATCCCCTTCTTATCTGTTGGGACTGGCCAGTCTAGTACTGCAGTGACCTTTTGGGGGTCCATCTTAATGCCCTTGCTGGAAATGATTAACCCCAAAAATGGAATACTTTCCTGTTCAAATTCACATTTCTCAGCTTTTGCATACAGACCGTGTTGTCGAAGCCGGGCCAATACACTTCTGACGTGCCTGCGATGGGATTCAAGGGAACAAGAAAAAATTAGTATGTCGTCTAAATAGACGATAACAAACAGATCTAGAAAGTCTCGTAAAACATCATTGATGAAGTACTGGAATGTAGCAGGAGCATTGCACAGTCCAAACGGCGTCACAAGGTATTCAAAATGTCCATAACGGGTACGAAAGGCGGTCTTCCATTCGTCTCCGTCCCTAATACGAACCAAATTGTAGGCTCCGCGGAGGTCAAGCTTAGTGAATATGGTAGCTGTCCCAAGTCTTTGGAACAGCTCTGGTACCAGAGGAAGAGGGTAACGGTTCTTTACAGTGATTTTGTTCAGCTCACGGTAATCTACACATGGTCTGAGGGTCTTGTCTTTCTTTTGTACGAAGAAGATACCTGCACCTGCTGGAGACGTGGATGGACGAATGAAGCCTTTCTTTAGATTCTCATCGATATATTCTTTTAAAGCCCCTTGTTCCACTTCCGTTAAAGGAAATATTCTTCCTAAAGGTATCTCGGCACCGGGGAGTAATTCGATAGGACAGTCATAGGCCCGGTGAGGGGGTAAGACCTCTGCCCCCTGCTTGCTGAATACATCTAAGAAATCATGATATGCAGAAGGGATGGAAAGGTGCAGACTAGGATCTGTGTTTAAACAGAGCAAGGTAGGATTCTTCTGAGTGTCCTGAAGTCTACAAGACTGTTGGCAATATGGGGAGGAAAAGGTAACCTCACCTGTGATCCAATTAATGTCAGGATTGTGGGCCTGTAACCATGGCATGCCGAGGATTATGGGGAACATAGGTGAAGCGATGATATCTAGGCGTAACAGTTCTTGATGAGAATTGGAGATGGAAACGGGTATTGGAACAGTCTCTTGGGTAACAGGCCCTGACTTAATGGCTGTTCCATCAGCTAGATGAATGGAAAGTCCATGGGTTTTAGGCAACAGAGGTATCCGGTGTTGGGTAGCAAAAAGAGAGTCCATGAAACAACTGCAAGCTCCAGAGTCAATAATGGCGGCTATTTGCAGGGTCTCTCCTGGAAGCTGTAACAGGAGAGAGAGAGCAAGGTGAGTAGTGTTCTTAACTAGAGGTACAGCATAGTCAGAGGACAGAGATAGGCATTTACGGAGCTTAAGGGGACAGTTCCTGACATAGTGCCCAGGTTCCCCACAATACAGGCACAGATTTTTTACTCGACGACGTTGTCGTTCTTCCTGAGTAAGAGAAGGCCGCAGAACCCCTAATTGCATTGGCTCAGGTGGGTTAAAAGTAGACATTGGTGGTGCTGGTGATGTATGATGGGGAACTTTAGGGGTAACCCAAGTTGGGCGAGAGGTTCCCATCGCTCTCTCAGTCCTTCGTTCTCTTAGACGTCGATCGATCTGGATGGTTAGATCGATCAATGCGTTCAAAGTCTGTGGGGTACCCACCCTGGCCAATTCATCTTTCAGAGAGTCAGAAAGTCCCATTCGAAACTGATAGCGGAGAGCCGCATCATTCCAATTCGTGTCTACACTCCACTTTCTGAATTCCGCCACATAATCTTCTGCAGCCCTGCGACCCTGCTGAAGGGTGTGCAAAGCCGCTTCTGCAGTCACGGACAGCTGGGGGTCATCATACAGCTGACCTAGTGCGTCAAAGAAGGCAGACAGATTAGTCAAGGATACGTCCTTTTGCTCCAAGAGGCGGTGGGCCCAAGTTTGGGGGTCACCAGAAAGCAGAGAGATTACATAGCCCACCTTAGTAGCCTCAAGGGAGAAGGTACGTGGCTGAAGAGCAAAGAACAGTTCACAGGAGTTGCGGAAAGCTCTGAATTTGAGGCGATTTCCGGAAAAACGTTCAGGCGTCGGAACCTTGGGTTCTGGAGGGAGCATCACCACTGTTGAGGAAGGCCCGACTGAAGGAGCAGAAGCGGAAGGGACTCCCTGAGCCCCAATGGGATTAGACAAGGTTAACACTCGTTCCTCCAGCCTGGTGTATCCTTGCTGCAGATTCTTGACTGCTTCAGTCAATCCTGCCAGGTGTGCACAGAGTTCCTCCATGGGAGACGTTCCCTGCTCAGACTCAGACATGGCTGTCTGCTACTGTCACGTACCTGGTGGGTTGTGAGCCTGAAGTGCAGAGAAGGACCTCCCTTACAGCTCCCACTCCTGTTCCTCTGGAATGGAGACAGAAGGCCAGGAGTGAGGAGTGGTATGGGTGCCTGGCAGGATCGACAGTCACCGGAAGTTCAGGAGTGGTGACACCCTCTGGATCCAGAAGCTGAAGAGGACGCTGAATCGCAGAGAGGTCCCGGAGCCACAGCAGATAAGGAAGCAGGTAAGTAAACAGGTAAGTAAGCAGGACTGGAACCAGGAACAAAGCAGCAGGTAGTAGCCTGGAATGCTGGACTGGAACCTGGAACAAGCAGCAGGTAGTAGCCTGGAACACTGGACTGGAACCTGGAACAAGGCAGCAGGTAGTAGCCTGGAACACCGGACTGGAACCTGGAACAAGGCAGCAGGTAGTAGCCTGGAACACTGGACTGGAACCAGGAACAAGGCAGCAGGTAGTAGACTGGAACGCTGGACTGGAACCAGGAACAAGGCAGCAGGTAGTAGACTGGAATGCTGGACTGGAACCAGGAACAAGGCAGCAGGTAGTAGACTGGAACGCTGGATACAGGTGTCAGACTGAAGGGTGGTCAAACAAGCCAGAGGTCGTTATCGGTCGATCAGCAGAGGTACCAGGGACAACACAGAGGGATGGTCAGGCAAGCCAAGAGGGTCTGGTGCAGGCGGATAGCAGGATGGTCTAACAGGAAGCCGGGTCAGATAGCAGAGTACACAGGTCAGATCAGGTTAAGGCACACGGAACGCTGTAGAGCAGACAGCGGGGATGGAGTGTGACAGGCCGGTTTAAATAGCCCGCCTGGCACTAGCGGGAGTGCGCGCGCGTGCCCGTGCGTGACAGCACCCGTGAACGCGTGCGCATGCGCAGTGGAACCCGCGGCCGTGTCCCCCTGCGTCTGGATCGCTGATTATTGGCAGGATCTTCATGACAGCAGCATAGTCCCTGAGACAAATTCTGCAGACCAATTTGTCTGGTAGTGGTGTGGCCCCACAGGCCCGACATCTTGGGGATCTGGGTCTCAGAGAACGTCAATGTCGGCGTTTTTTGGCCGATGATTTCCTGCCACTCTTATGGTGTCCGGGCCTGGATGACCTTTCTCAGCTGGGACTATATTAATCAGAGTCTTCATGTCGCCTTGAGGTCCTCTTGGACGTCTTCTGGCGTATAGGGCTGAAATACATAAGAGTACCAGCCTCACTCTTTTTTTTTTTTTTTAACATGTGTAAACTTACCTGGATGTAGGCCCTTACCTTAAATGTAGAGTAGGATCTTGTTCGGGCGGCTAATAGCTCATCTTAGGTGGCTAGCAGAAGAAGGAGCTAAGAAAGAATAGGAAAGGGTTAATAGGCTAGGTCCTGTTTTGACTATAGGAAAATTTTTCTATTTTTTATAATTTTATTTTTTATAATTTTATTTTTTCCATCCCCCCCCCCTTTTCCCTTCTACCCCCTTTTTTAAAGTTATTTTTTAAGATTTTTTTTTTTTTTTTACCCACCTTTTGTGAATATTTTACACTCCCTGGAGCTCTCAGCAGGACAACCTCTTCAGGCAGCATCAGGCGTCTCATTGAGGCTACTGGGGAAATAAGTAGGGAAAACAGGAGGGGCAGAGGTAGAGGAAATGCCTCTGTCCTGACTTCAATGCATGAGGGCAAAGACATGCGAGTCCTGCCCTTCCCCAAAATGGTTGCCGCGGCCACCGCGCATGTGCCAACCGGCGGGCCCAGGATCCAGAAGTCTCGGCCACCGGCGCATGCGCAGAACAAGGCAGAAGACGCCGGGAACAGATGAAAAAGCCGGCGTGAAGCGCGTGCTGCTCCTAAGGAGGCTATGAGGGTGAAGGGAGCACACAGGAGGATCGAGAAAAGACAGAATGTAGAAGGTAACCTGGGGAGAGAAAAAAGAAAGTAGCTGCTACCTCTGTTGCCAAGCCTGAGCAAACGCCTAAAACACTAGTGCAGGTGGAGCTCTTGGTTAAGAGACAAACTGCTTGTCCCAAAAGACCCTACAGAAGGAACTTTCATCCTTATAAGCGCGTTTAGATGCCCAAGGGAAGGGACCGCATCTGGGAAGAGGCTGAAGCAGGATGGAAGCTGCCGAATGCAGAAGGAAAGGACGTTCGACCAAAATTCACTGCCATGAGGTATATGGAAAAAAAGGAGAATGCTGGGTTTGTGCTAACAATTTCTTTTATGATATTCACTAGTCCTGAGGGAGGAGCCAAAGCGGAGCTCGTCACAGGTATGCTGCCATGGAGGCACCAGGAAAATCTTTTATATGGGACCATAGGTGTGCGCAGCCTATTGTATTAGGGTGTGCATCTCAAAGCTCCAACACATATGCCTTTGTGACATATTAACCGGCCTCTTACGCACTCGTCATCCTAAAACAATGGGGGGGGGGGGGCAGGTGAGCACACAGGGGGACCTGGGCAGCAGAAAGAAAAGGAACTGGGACAAGAGGGGTGGCATACATTTTTTACCAATCCCTTGTATTTTCCTCCCGTGGCAGCTGAATATCGGCGAGACTAAGAGGAGGAGAAGCCTACTTTCAGCTGCTGCAGAAGAAAATACAGATCAGTCCCTTAATTTCCACTCCAGCCGCCTATCCTGTCCAGGTTCTGGGGGTCGGCAAGTAAGGATCGCGGCTTACCTGTCACCTGCCCATAATTGATGGGTTGCCAACTCCAGGACTAGGGTGTGCCCAGGCACACCTGGCACACCCCTTGCGCACGCCTATGTATGGGACACCTGTTCTGGTGACAACTAAGAGGGAATTTCTCCGTGAGAGAGATTTTTTTTTTTGCAATTTCTGTTCTGTCCCTCAACAAGAAATGAAGGGAAATCCTATAAAGTAGAACTATAGGCAAACCTTTTTTTAAATTTTTGTATAGAGTAATGAAGGGTTATAACCCCTGACGGTTTATTTTTTGCCATCTGTGTCCCATGGGGGAGGTCTCCCTTCATTTCCTGTCCCGTAGCCAAACAGGAAGTGAGAGTAAATCTCTGCAAATTAAGGGGATCACTTGGGGACCCCCCAGTCACCAGATGTAGTGTCCCCATTGGAAGATTTCTCCTCTATTACTTTTCTGGGGACAACCCAAAATTTGGGATTTTCTTTTACATTCACTTTTGATGATAATGGTAAACGGGACAAATAGAGAGGCTGAATCTCTATAATGACAGCAATAAAAACTGACAGGGGTTCTAATCCCTCTACACTCCAAAAACATACATATCCACATATCCACACATATCCAAAAACCAAAAAAAAAAAGTTTTACCTTTAGTTATACTGTAACAAAACATAGACCACAAAAAAAACTTTAAAAAAAAAACTGTGGTTCTAACCCTTTCCTAGTCTATTTGAAACCAAAATAAAGATGTTTTAGATGGAGATGCACTTTAACCGCTTGCCGACCAGCCGCCTTCATTATACTGCGGCTGGTTGGCATGGCTGCGCAAATCGCCATAGGTGTACGTTGGGTGCTTTAAGAGCAATAGGGGGCTATTTTTAGCTCTGATCGCTGTATAAATGTCAATGGTCCCAAAAAAGTGTCAAAAGTGCTCGACCTGTCCGCCGCAATGTCGGAGTCCCGCTAAAAATTGCAGATCACCGCCATTACTAGTAAAAAAGAAATAAATAATAAAAATGGCATAAATCTATCCCCTATTTTGTAGACGCTATAACTTTTGTGCAAACCAATCAATATACGCTTATTGCAATTTTTTTTTTTTTTTTTGACCAAAAATATGTAGAAGAATATGTATTGGTCTAAACTGATGAAGACTTTGTTTAATGGATATTTAGTAGAGCAAAAAGTAAAAAATATTGTTTTTTTTCAAAATTGATGCTCTTTTTTTGTTCATAGCGCAAAAAATAAAAAAGGTAGAGGTGATTAAATACCACCAAAAGACAGCTCTATTTGTGGGGAAAAAAGGACGTCAATTTTGTTTGGGTACAACGTCGCACGACCGCACAATTGTCAGTTAAAGCGTCGCAGTGCCGTATCGCAAAAAATGGCCTGGTCATGAAGGGGGCAAATCCTTCCGGTCCTTAAGTGGTTAATCATCTTTGTATTGTTTTCTGTGTCCCTCATTTTTTTTTTTCCCCAGCTAGCAACTCTGTCTAGGGATGAAAAATACACATGTTCAATTTGAAAGCAGCAAACCCGCTGATGTCATAGGCACTTCCCTACCACAAGCCAAAATGAACAGGATCAGCAGTGTAAGTTGTTAAATATAACCCAACCTGATTCACTGCGATGATCTGAGCAATATGCCACCGTGCCCACTCACACCTCCACCCTCAGACAGTGATCTCAGTGCTCTTCAACACCGCCGTCCTGCCTGTGACACATGGCTGAGTGCTGGGGACACGCTCCGGCATATGTCACTGCCATGATTACACCGTGTTATGATTGGCTCGCTGTGATTTATGTGCCAGTGGCAGAGCTCAAAATAACCTAAAATTACACAGTATAGTAAAACATTGTGTGAAGACTCGCCTGTGAAGGACAAAATTAGTTTATTGAATAAAACTGAACCTATTCTGTAGTATGCAGTATGTACTTTTAAAAGTAAAAGCATTGCTAAGATCAGGCATACACTATATTACCAAAAGTATTGGGACACCTGCCTTTACACGCACATGAACTTTAAAAGCATCCCAATCCGTAAAGTTCAATATTGAGTTGGCCCTCCCTTTGCAGCTATAACATCTTCACCTCTTCTGGGAAGGCTGTCCACAAGGTTTAGGAGTGTGTCTATGGGAATGTTTGACCATTCTTCCAGAAGAGCATTTGTGAGGTCAGGCACTGATGTGGACAAGAAGGCCTGGCTCACAGTCTCCGCTCTAATTCATTTCAAAGGTGTTCTATCAGGTTGAGGTCAGGACTCTGTGCAGGCCAGTCAAGTTCCTCCACCCCAAACTTGCTCATCTGTGTCTTTATGGACCTTGCTTTGTGCACTGGTCCAAATCATTTGGTGGATTATGGTGTGGGGTTGTTTTTCAGGGGTTGGCCCCTTAGTTCCAGTGAAGGGAACTCTTAAGGAGTCAGCATACCAAGACATTTTGGACAATTTCATGCTCCCAACTTTGTGGGAACAGTTTGGGGATGGCCTCTTCATGTTGCAACATGACTGCACACCAGTGCACAAAGCAAGGTCCATAAAGACATGGATGAGCGAGTTTGGGGTGGAGGAACTTGACTGGCCTGCACAGAGTCCTGACCTCAACCCAATAGAACACCTTTGGGATGAATTAGAGCATAGACTGTGAGCCAGGCCTTCTCCTCCAATATCAGTGCCTGACCTCACAAATGCGCTTCTGGAAGAATGGTCAAACATTCCCATAGACACACTCCCAAACCTTGTGGACAGCCTTCCCAGAAGAGTTGAAGCTGTTATAACTGCAAAGGGTGGGCCAACTCAATATTAAACCCTACGGACTAAGACTGGGATGCCATTAAAGTTCATGTCCGTGTAAAGGTGTCCCAATACTTTTGGTAATATAGTGTAGTTTTCATTTGTTAAACAGACCAAGCAACCAATTCCTCCAGGGACCTGGGGGCTTGGGGGGTTAGGCGGCCGGCAACGGGACACACCTTGAAAGAGCCCCAGCCCCCACTGACAAACCCCCCTCACACCTACTGCCCTTCCCCCACCCCAACTACTGCCCCCTTCCACCACTGACCCTCCCCTAACCACCGGCCCCAACCATCCACCCCCCCGCTCACAGAGCTTCACCACCGAACTACCGACCTCCAGTACCCCCAAATAGCACCCTCTCCCTCCACTGACAGACCCCCAACACCCCCCACCCAATTTTCATGCTGCAGCCACTTGAAATCATGAATCCCCTCTGTTAAACAATTATGACTTGTGACTGTGTCCCCGCTCGACTGTCCAGGTCCCAAGCTTGTGTGGTGCCTGTGTCCCCACCGACCATGGGGTATGTTAGGCCCCTCCGCTCAGCGGGGAATCTTTTCATGAGCCAGCGGATGACAGGCCAGTGTCTGCTCCGCTATGCAGACTGGACACAGACACAGACCGCTCTCCTCTATGGGGCAATCAGATGGAAACGGACCACCTGTCTATTTCCATCTGATGCCATCCAATCCACCAAACGGATGGGGAAAAGGACCACCATCCGTCTGTTTTTGCAGGACAGGATCGGATCGCAAGTGTCCACTGACATCCGCCGCACCATGGAAGAGACTGGAGGGTCCGATCAGGTCCCGATCGGACAGCCCGTCAGTCCCGTCTGGACCGCGGCTGCCGACCCCAACCCGCCGCGTGGCCTGGTCACCAACAGGCTGCTCCTGCCAGGACATTCGGCCTGGTGTGCCCTTTTGCCAGCTCGGGCCTGGTTACAGGAGAACCTCACTTTCCATCTATGTGTAAGTGATAAAAATCCCGCCTGTACTTAATTTAAAATGAAGACAGACGCCCAACTGTAAATAACACAACTCACAAGAGTGGACTCTCCTATATCTATACATAAACTGCCCTTGTACTATTTTAGGCAAGATGACACTTTGGACTGGAAGTCAGCTGTGTGTTTAACATCCCCCCCCCCCCCCCATCCATCTACATTATAAATATCTTCGGTTCTAAATATATCTTTTAATGAAATCCTCTATTATTAATTGTTATTTAAAGTAGGGTTGTACTGGTACTGATACTGAGTATTTTTCTTGTACTCATAAAAATACTCCGATACCCGAAACCGATACCTTTGCGGTGCGATTTGAGCCCATACAAAATGAATGCACTGCAAAGAATCGCATGCGTTTTGAACAAGAATGCGGTGCAATTCCTGTCCGAATCACATGCGGTTTCCCGCATTGCTCCTGTGTGAACCCAGGCTTGTCATAGTGATTTCAGCCTGGGCTCACACAGGAGCGGTGCGGGAAACTGCATGAAATTCACACAGGAATTGCACTGTATTCCTGTTCAAATCGCATGCGTTTTTTTTTTTGCAGTGCGATTTAAGCTCATTCATCTTGTATGGGCTCAAATCACACCACAAAGGCAAGTACTTGACCAAAGTATCGATACTCGTACTCTCCGGTAAAAAAAACAATATCGGTGCAAACCTAATTAACCACTCAAGGACAGGAAGATTTGCCCCCTTAATGACCAGGCCATTTTTTTTTGCGATATGGCACTGCGTCGCTTTAACTTACAATTGCGCGAGCGTGCAATGCTGTACCCAAACAAAGTTGACGTCTTTTTTTTCCTCACAAATAGAGATTTCTTTTGGTGGTATTTGATCACCTCTGGGATTTTTATTTTTTGCACTATAAACAAAAAAAGACCGACAATTTTGAAAAAAAAAACTATTTTTTTTAACTTTTGCTATAATAAATATTGCCCCCAAAAGATAAAAAAAATAAAAATTTCTTCATCATTTTAGGCCGATACGTATTCTTCTACATATTTTTGGTAAAAAAAATAGTAATAGACGTATATTGATTCGTTTGCGCAAAAGTTATAGCGTCTAGAACAGGGATATGCAACTAGCAGTCCTCCAGCTGTTGCAGAACTACAAGTCCCATGAGGCATAGCAAGACTCTGACAGCCACAAGCATGACACCCAGAGGCAGAGGCA
Organism: Lithobates clamitans; assembly: GCA_037952925.1. NCBI lineage: Eukaryota > Metazoa > Chordata > Amphibia > Anura > Ranidae > Lithobates > Lithobates clamitans. Next base: position 1,248,402 of record JBBGZY010000309.1, read on the forward strand.
TGATGGGTCTTGTAGTTTTCAACAGCTGGAGGTCAGTCCCTGGCCTAGAAAATAGATTTAGGGGATAGATTTATGGCATTTTAATTTTTTTTTTTTATACTAGTAATCGCGGGATCAGCGATTTTTAGCGGAGCTGCGACATTGCGGCAGACAGATCGAACACTTTTGACACTTTTTTGGGACCAGTGACATTTATACAACGATCAGTGCTATGAAAATGCATTGATTACTGTATAAATGTCACTGGCACGGACGGGGTTAACACTAGGGGGCGATCAAGGGGTTAATTGTGTTCCCTGGGAGGTGTTTCTATGTGGGGGGAGGGGACCGACTGGGAGTACAGAGAGATCGCTGTTCCTAATCACTACGAACAAACGATTACGCTGAACTCCCCTGTCACAACGGGGATCTATTTGTTTATATTGACAGATCCCCATTCTGACTCTCTGTGGAGCTATCGCGAGTGGCCAGCGGACATCGCGGCCGCTGGTCACGCACATCGGCTCAAGCGTCGCAGGTACGTGCATGCGCCACCGGCAGGTGCATACACGCCCCCTGTAGCTGTTAAAGGGACTGCTGTGCAGCTACGCCGTTTCGCGGGAACGAGCGAGTAACTCCGCTTTTGTTGAGAAAAAAAATTCCACTCTGGGTGATCTACATTACAGGAATTTTAACAAACTTTGTTACAGATTCCTACCTTTTGTTATTCTGAAGAAAATGCTGTTTGTTTGTCTGCGCTCATGTGCAAAAGAATGTGAATGGGAGTGATTTGATCATTATCAATCAGCCGCTGCACCTGCAGGGCTCTAATAAGGAATAAGGCATGGTCTGCATCCCTTTAGATGTGATTTCATTTTGGGAGTATCTCACCAGAAATGTAATTTTGGTTGCAGAGGATGCCCAAAAATCTGACTTGTATCTTAGTGCAGACTTCTGGGAAAATCAGTGAACCAATCACACAAGCAGGAAACTACATTTTTGGGGAAGTTCTGTATAGCAAGTGCATTAAACTTTTACAGAAAATTACAGAGCTGCATTTTGAAAAGGAAAGGCAATTTTTTAAAAATAACATTTAATTACAATATGACCTGTGTAGCAATTGTACACGCTATATTATTATTTTTTATTTACTATTTTTCCCATTGAAAGTGGAGTTACCCTTTAAATAATAATTTAACCCCTTCCCGACCGGCGCACGACTATGTACGTCGGCAGAATGGCACGGCTGGGCAAATGGGCGTATTTATACGTCCATTTGAAATCCCCGCCGTATCATTGCGTGCGCGCCGTCTTGGACTACCAAGACACAACCTCATGCATTGGATGTGGTTGCGGGACACTTGCAGGGAGCGACAGGGGGTATCATTTCTGCTGTGGCCGTGAAGCAAAGCATTGCTGCCCCAGCATGTGTGCAAAAAAGTGTTTCAATTGTGGGGTGTGAAGCACCTACTGGCAGGGTTAACAGAAAATTATTTTTCGCTGGGTTATCCACAAAAAACATACTCACGTATCCAGAGATCCAGCAGTGTTCTGTAGGGACCTACTTAGCACACCGGACCTGCACCATTATCTTCTTCAGTGACATCATCATGAGGTCATCCCCCTTATGATACATGTGGCATCATAGGCGTGCGCACAGGGTGTGCCAGGTGTGCCTGGGTACACCCTAATCACTCTGTGCTACCCAGATTCCCCCTGCTGCTTGGCTGCATAGAAAATGACTGGGGAATCTCTGTCCTCAGTCCCTTTCTCCGTCTAAAAAGTGAGACATCCGGGGTCTAGAGACATCCAGGGTTTAGACCCCTGATATTTCACCAAAGCCCCCCCCCCCAATGGGGCTACTTAAAAAAGTACAATAATAAAAATTAACTACTGACACCAACCTCTGCCCTACTGACATCGTCCACCGCTCTACTGACACTGTCCATTGCCCTACTGATATAGATAGATAGATAGATAGATAGATAGAGAGAGAGAGAGAGAGAGAGAGAGAGAGAGAGAGAGAGAGAGAGAGAGAGAGAGAGAGAGAGAGAGAGAGAGAGAGAGAGAGAGAGAGAGAGACACATACATACACACATGCACGTGTGTGTTTGAGCTTTGGGGTGCACACCCTAATGCAATAGGCTGTGCACACCTATGTGTGGCATGCAGCACATCATAAGGGGGTGCACTGAAACAACAAGGAATACCCCGGGGCTTCTCCCCAAACTTTTTTGTCACAAATTGTCACAAAAAAAATGCTCCGCCTGCCTGGCCGTGTCATTCACAGATTTCTATGAATGTGAAAACTACAAGTACCGAGAGCCTTTGTGGCTGTCAGCTTATAGTTTTCAATGAACTACCAGGGCGCTGTTGAGTGCTCTGTGTAACTGCCGGCCCGTATGAGGTACGAGCAGACAGCAGACCTAACCAAGAGAGCCTGCTCCCTGGTAGGCAGAGAACACTCTATTGCCCCCTACATATGGTTGGATTTTCTGACGTAAAATGTTCGATGGGAGCCTTTTGTCGGAAATTCCGACCGCGTGTAGGCTCCATCGGACATTTTATCATTGGAATTTCCGTCGCACAAAATTTGAGATCTGGAAAATCCGTTGGCATAAATTCCGATCGTGTGTACACTATTCCGACACACAAAGTTCCCCGCATGCTCGGAATCAAGCAGAAGAGCCACACTGGCTATTGAACTTAATTTTTCTCGGCTCATCATACGTGTTGTACATCACCGCGTTCTTGACGTTCGTAATTTCCGACCAACTCTGTGTGACCGTGTGTATGCAAGACGAGTTTGAGCCAACATCCGTCGGGAAAAAAAATCCATGGATTTTGTTGTCAGAATGTCCGATTAATGTCCGATTATTGTCTGTTCGTGTGTACGGGGCATACGTTTTACCTGACCATCTTCCTGGTAAGCAGAAAGACCAAAAACTACCTAGGAGGGTGCTACATCAATATTTCCTAACTGGTGTCTTAACAGCCTGGCCATACATTAAAGTGATGTTAAAGGCATTTTTAAAAAAAAAAAACAGACAAACATGTCATACTTACCCGCTCTGTGAAGCGGTTTTGCACAGAGCAGCCCCAATCCTCCTCTTCTCGGATCCACCGCCGGCGCTCACGGCCCCTCTCTCCTGTCGAGTGCCCCCAGAGCAAGAAGCCTGCAGCCAAAGAGGAGGGAGAGTCCCTGGAGAGCAGAGGGCGAGGCTCTCATGCACATCACTGGATGGAGAGGGAGGTAAGTATTGGGGGGGGGGGGGGCTGCTGCACACAGAAGAATACATGAAGGTAAAAAAACTTCAGCCTTTAGAACTTTAACTGCTTGCCAACCGCCTTGTGTAGGAGTATGGCAGCGGAGCCGCTCTCCTGCGCTGGACCACGTATGTAATACATGACCCAGCTCTTCCAGGTAGGGGCTGCCAATTAGTCACAGCATAAGCCGATCTGCGGGTCCCGGCCAATGATTGCTGGCTGGGATCCCGATGATCAGCGATGAGGAAGACAGGGCAGAGCTCTCTGAATGTAAACACAGAGCTCTGTCCTGTCAGTCGGGATGTGCTGGTTTTTGTTTCCCTGCAAAGCAGGGGAAAAAAAAAATGGCACGTCCCATTGTAAAAACAGCACACAGTGAATGCATCAAGTTACTGTTAACCCTTCCCAACCAGTGTCATTAGTACAGTGACAGTGCATATTTTTAGCATTGATCACTGTATTAGGGTCACTGGTTCCCACAAAGCGTCAGAAGTGTCAGTTAGTTTCAGATTGACCGGTATACTATCACAGTCTGGCTATAAGTCTCTGACCACTGCCATCAGTAGTATACAAAAAAAAACCTACATTCCAGTATATATACCACAGTTTGTAGACGCTATAATTTTCACGCAAAGCAATCAATATCAAAATACATACATTGGGATTTTTTTAAAATTTGATCTGTTAAATTTTTTTATTAGATATGTTTTATACCAGAAAGTAAAATAGATTGTTTTGGGGTTTTTTTTCAAACTTTTCGGTCTTTTTTCGTTTATATAATAATAAAAAAAATAAAACAGTGGTGATCAAATACCACCAAAGGAAAGCTCTATTTGTGTGAAAAGAATGCCATAAATTGAAATTGGGTACAGCGTTGCATGACCGCACAATTGTCAGTTAAAGTAGTACACTGCCAAATAGCAAAGGATGGCCTGATCATGAAGGGGGTAAAACCTTCCGGAGGCCAAGTGGTTAAGATAAAATAAGCTGAAAAAAATAAAATAATTAGGCGGAAAAAGTCACAAGTTCATTTTGTTCTGTACACTTTGAGTATGTGCAGTATTATGTACTGTATAAAATTATGTTTGTTACAGAAACCATTCATACGTCTATTTTCAGACTGCATTCGTTGGGTAAAGGATCATGTGTAAAGGGATCTAACCCCAACCAGTCCATCACAAATCACCTTTCAATCATATAACTACTGTAAAGTGAGCTTCCATTTGTTGCTGTCCTTTTGGCTTGATATTATATTGTGCTGCCTCATTGGAAAAGCCCATGGCTTGTTCTTCAAGGATCTGTTGTAATACTCCAAACTATCCAGAAGATGTCACAGCAGTATATGAAGAGTGGTTCGTTGGCCATCATTTAGCACTTATTGTCATGGAGTATTACGGATGCTTATGTAAACACTTAGCAACTTGTAAATTCATCAGAAGCACTTTAAAAAGATCATTACAAACTAGAATCCATGTGCACTACATAGCTTTTTTTCCTCCTTTCATTCCAACAGTAGCCAAGGGTATGACTATAGCTGGAATGAGTGCAGTCAGGCCATTGGGGTTATCAGAGTTTACATCTGACCCATCGTTTACATCTGACTACCTAGGCATCGTTGGACTTCCATTGTGGTGCGCTTGCTACCAGTGTTATCCAGTCCTTCTTATCATCAGGGTTTACACCTGACCCATGATGCCGGGCCTACCGTGGCATCATTGGACTTCCATTGTTGTGAGGTTACTGCCAATATCTCACAGTCCTTATTATCAGAGTTTACATCTGATCCATGGTTCGGGGCCTACCTTGGCATCGTTGGACTTCCATTGTGGCGAGCTCACTACCAGTGGTATGCAGTCCTTCTTATCTTCAGGGTTTACCCCTGATCCATGGCACTGGGCCTACCTTGACTTCATTGTATTGGGCTTACTACCAGTGTTACGCAGTCCTTCTTATCATTAGGGTTTACACCTGACCCATAGTGCCGGGCCCTTCCTTGGCATTGTTGGACTTTCATTGTGTGAGCTTACTACCAGTATTACACAGTCCTTCCTCTTATCAGGGTTTACACTTGACCCATCATTCTGGGCCTACCTTGGCATCGTTGGACCTTTTATTGTGGTGGCCTTGCTATCAGTGTTACACAGTCCTTATCATATCAGGGTTTACACCTAAACTCATGGTGCTAGGCCTACATTGGCATAGTTGGACTTTCATTTGGTGGGCTTACTACTAGTGTTACACAGTGCTTCCTCTTTTCAGGGTTTACATTTGACCCGTGGTGCCAGGCCTACCTTGACATTGTTAGACTTTCATTGTGGTGGGCTTGCTACTAGGGATGAGCCAAACACCCCCTGGTTTGGTTCGCAGCAGAACATGCGAACAGGCCAAAAATTTGTGCGAACATGCGAACACTGTTAAAGTTTAAGGGACGTGAACGTGCTCATTTTAAAGGCTTATATGCAAGTTATTGCTATAAAAAGTGTTTGGGGACCCGGGTCCTGCCCCAGGGGACATATTTTAATGCAAAAAAAAAAGTTTTAAAAACAAACATTTTTTTTAGGAGCAGTGATTTTAATAATGCCTAAAGTAAAAAAATAAAAATGAAATATTCCTTTAACCACCTCAATACTGGGCACTTTCACCCCTTTCCTTCCCAGACCAATTTTCAGCTTTCAGTGCTCTCTCACTTTGAATGACAATTACTCAGTCATGCTACACTGTACCCAAATGAAATTGTTATCATTTTGTTCACACAAATAGAGCTTTCTTTTGGTGGTATTTATTTACCACTTCATTTTTTATTTTTTGTGATATAAGCGAAAAAAGAGCGAATATTTTGGAAAAAACCCACAATTTTCTACTTTCTCTTTTAAAAGAAACCAAAAAAATTAAATTTTGTCGAAAATTTAGGCAAAAATGTATTCTACCACATGTCTTTGGTAAAAAAAAATCCTGATAACTGTATGATCATTGGTTTGTGTGAAAGTTATAGAGTCTACAAGCCATGCTACGCATTATTGAAAATGTATCAATCCTAATGCACTGATGGCCTAATGCACTGATCTCATTTCTTGAGGCCCTAAAATGTCAGGACAGTACAATAACCCCCCAAAAGACCCCTTTTTGGAAAGAAGACAGTCTGAGGTATTTAGTAAGAGGCATAGTGAATTTTTTGAAGTTGAAATTTTTTCCCCGCATTGCTTTGGAAAATTAAGAAATATAGATTTTTTTTTTCTTCACTAAATTGTCATATTTACAAGTTATTTCTCACACACAGTGCAGGCATAATTGCAATTACACCCCAAAATACATTCTGCTATTCTTCCTGAGTGTGGCGATACCCCATGTGTGAGACTTTTCCACAGCCTGGCCACATACAGAGGCCCAACATGCATATAGCACCATCAGGTGTTCTAAAGCAATAAATTACACATTTCATTTTCTGAATACCTATCACATTTTTGAAGGCCCTGGAGCACCAGGACAATGGAATTACCCACAAAATGACCCCATTTTGAAAAGAAAACAACCCAATGTATATTCTATGAGGCATAATGAGTCTTTTGAACATGTAATTTCTTTCCATAAGTTTTTGGAAAATGTGGAAAGAAAATGAAAACCTATTTTTTTCTCACAAAGTTGTCAATTTAGAAGATCTTTCTAACACATAGCATGCACATAGCCAAAATGACATCCCAAAATACATTCTGCTACTCGTCCTGAGTATGGCGATACCCCATGTGTGAGACTTTTCCACAGCCTGGCCACATACAGAGGCCCAACATGCATATAGCACCATCAGGTGTTCTAAAGGCATAAACTACACATTTCATTTCCTGAGTACCTATCACATTTTTGAAGGCCCTGGAGCACCAGGACAATGGATTTACCCACAAAATGACCCCATTTTGGAAAGAAAACAACCCAATGTATATTCTATGAGGCATAATGAGTCTTTTGAACATGTCATTTCTTTCCACAAGATTTTGGAAAATGTGGAAAGAAAATTTTTTGTCACAAAGTTGTCAATTTAGAAGATCTTTCTTACACATAGCATGTACATAGCCAAAATGACACCCCAAAATACATTCTGCTACTCGTCCTGAGTATGGCGATACCCCATGTGTGAGACTTTTTCACTACCTGGCCACATACAGAGGCCCAACATGCAAGTAGCACCTCCAGGCTTCTAACACATAGCATGTACACACCAAGAATTACACCCCAAAATACATTCTGCTGAGCAAAAGGTAAAAAAAAAAAAAAACTCACCTGTGGTTTTAGCAGGCAGAAATACCGTTCCAGAGCAGCCAAAGCATTTGTCCAGACAGCCAAAGGAAATGTCCAGGAATTGTCCAGGCAGCAGACAGATATGGAAAAGTATGAACATGGTTCAGTACAGTCCAAGGTTTAGCAGGCAGTTCAGGTAACAGGCATAGGCATGGCCAGTCCAGGTGGCAGGCAAAGGCATGGCAAGGTCATGTGGCAGGCAAAGGCATGGCAAGGTCATGTGGCAGGCAAAGGCATGGCAAGGTCATGTGGCAGGCAAAGGCATGGCCAGTTCAGGTGGCAGGCAGAGGCATGATCAGTTCAGGTGGCAACAGGCAGCACTTTGTACATTGGGCCTTGGTCAGGTAAGACCTGAGGACAGGGGTAGAGGCTTCTTCCCACCCAAATCTCTACGAAGTCTCCGAATCTCCAGACCCTAATCCGAGAAAACTAAAAACCCGGAGAAAAATGTTTTCTCCACTCGGAAAACCTTTTCTGGAGCCCCTCACATATGTGAGACCCCTGTGCTGTACAGTGGCAGGGCAAATGATCAGTTCAGGAGGCAGGCAAAAAGCATGGTCATTTAACAGTCTGGGTCAATTCACGTTGAAGGCAGAAAGATGTTTGGCAGAGGCATATTCGTTAACAGTCCGGGTCATTCACAGAAATGGCAGTTAGTGGAAAAAAATCATCTTCACTGTACTAATAGTGTAGTGAAGTATGATAGCTCCGATAGCACGTTCCAATACAGAGGCCTGGCTGGGAGGGACATTGGGGACAGTAGTATCGGGCGAATTCCTCTACTTGCACATACACAACATTTTTTTGGGTAAGAGGGAGGATTTGCGACCTGTTTGGGTAAGAGGGAGGATTTCGGGAAAGTGCCTTTCATGGAGTCTGGCTAACGAATCGGAGCAAATTAGTTGAGGGGCTTGGCCTTGGGGATAGAGAAGGGCTGTGACAACGTCTTCTTGGAATTTTAGATAGGGTAGGGAACTTTGGGTGCACTTAGAAAAAATGATATAGGAATTAAATAGGGCAAGTTGCATCAAATAAATGGCGACTTTCTTGTACCAAAATAGTGATCTCCTGGTGGCCAAGTAGGGCTGCATCATCTGGTCGTTCATATCCACCCCCACCCCCCCCCATGTATAGATGTATAGGTTGTACTCATGCACACATTTTGGCTTCTGTATGGGGTCTCCTCTTCTCTGAAGTTCCACCAAGGTGTCGTCATGTATTGTTGAAAGGATGTAGACATCTCTTTTTTTATCTCTCCACTTCACCGCTAGTACTTCTTCAGTCCGCATACTGGCCATTTCACCCTGCTTCAATTTCTTGGCGACCAATCTTTGTGGGAAGCCTTTGCGGTTGGTCCATGCTGTCCTACAGGCCACAGTGTTTTTTAGGTACAAATGGCGGAAAAGTGGGAGACTAGTGTAGAAATTGTCTACATAAAGGTGGTAACCTTTCCCAAGTAATGGTTGGATCAGCTGCCAGACAATTTGGCCACTTGTTCCCATGTAGGTAGGGCATCCAGGGGGGTTTAGCTGTCTGTCTTTTCCCTCATAAATGATAAAATCATATGTGTAACCCGTGGCCCTGTCACACACCTTATAAAATTTTACCCCACGTCTGGCTCTTTTACTGGGGAGGTATTGTTTTATTCCCAGTCTTCCGGTGAAGTGCACCAGGGATTCATCCACACATATGTTTCTATCAGGGGTAAACATCCCCTTGAAGCTGGCGCAAAAAAAATTGATTAGGGGCCGAATTTTAAATAACTTATCGTAACTGGGATGATTTTGAGGGAGGCATTGGGCATTGGTATTGAAGTGTAAAAATCTCATGATCATCTCATAATGGGTTCTGGGCATCAATGACGAATAGACCGGCATGTGGTGGATAGGTTGGGTAGACCAGTAGGAATGGAGTTCATTTTTTTTGTCAGCCCCATGTTGAGGGTTCGGCCAAGGAAAATTCTAAATTCTTCTACAGTGAGGGGTTTCCAAACAAAAGGACGGGCATATGAGGAACTGGGATTGTTGGCTATATGTTGGCTGGCGTATAGATTACATTGCTCCACAATGTAGGTTAGGAGATCATTGGTAAAAAATAAATGAAAATAATAAAGTGGGGTTACATTTTCCGTCTGCATCTGAGGGCCTGGCTGGGCTGTGAAAAGGGGTATTACAGGTTCTACTGATGTATCGGGCAGCCATGTTGGATACAGTAGAACATCTGGGAGGCTAGTATGGGCACTGCCTCCTTGATGGGATCCGTTGCTAGCACCTGGCCTATCTTCTAGGAAGGTTGCAAAACTGCTGGTGGATGCCTGCCTATCCCGAAGTGCTGCGCTGCTGGTGGATGCCTGCTGGTGGATGCCCTGGAGTGCTGCGCTACTGGTGGATGCCTGCATATCATCCTGGAGTGCTGGGCTGCTGGTGGATGCCTGCATATCATCCTGGAGTGCTGCGCTGCTGGTGGATGCCTGCTGGTGGATGCCCTGGAGTGCTGCGCTGCTGGTGAATGCCTCCTCCTGCTCATTTCTCCTAAATCTCCTTGTTAGGATTCTATCTTCCTCAGAGCAACTGCTTTCCACTGGCTCAAAGTCGCTATCCGAGTCTGACGGAGAGAATTCCCCGCTACTCTCGTCCGACATACTCTGGAGTATTTGGAGAGCCTCCTCTGCGCTGTAAGACCTTTTTGTCATGTTGGTGGGCAGATGTGTCAGATGGCAGGCGGAAGATGTGCCAGATGGTGGGTGGCTGTGCCAGATGGTGGGTGGCTAGATGTGCCTGATGTTGGCGGGCAGATGTGCCTGATCGTGGGCAGATGGCGGGTGGCAGATGTGCCTGATGGCGGGCGGGCAGATGTGCCTGATGATGGTGGGCGGCTGATGTGTCAGCTATTGATGGGCTGATGTGTCAGCTGATGACGGGCTGATGTGTTAGCTGTTGACGGTGTCAGATGGTGGGCGGCAGATGTTCCTGATGGCGGGCGGCAGATGTGCCTGATGGTGGGCGGGCAGATATGCCTGATGACTGGCGGGCAGATGTGCCTGATGACTGGTGGGCAGATGTGCCTGATGGCAGGCGGGCAGATGTGGCTGATGACTGGCGGGCAGATGTGGCTGATGACTGGAGGGCAGATGTGGCTGATGACTGGAGGGCAGATGTGCCTGATGACTGGCGGGCAGATGTGCCTGATGACTGGCGGGCAGATGTGCCTGATGATGACGGGCTGATGTGCCCACTGTTGGCGGACAGATGTGCCCGCTGTTGGCAGACAGATGTGCCAGTTGTTGACGGGCAGATGTTCACTGACAGGTGTTTTCACTGTTTTGGGGACACTGTGTTTTGGGGACACTAGCTTGGGTGATCAGTGGGTAAACAGCAGACAAACAGCTATATAACTCACTGATCTCCCGGCTGCAGCACAGATCTCTCTTCCTCTCCTCACTGACAGGCTCTGTGTGAGGAGAGGAAGAGATGAGAGCAGTTACAACGCTCTCTATTTACATTACATGATGACTGTGATTGGACACAGTCGTCATGTGATCAGGAGGGCCAATCACAGGGCCCTCCTGTGTTGTGCTGTCTCTGGGGGGCACAGGCAGATCAGGATCGCGCCGCTGCGCGGGCACGTGGCAGCGTGATCTCCTGTCAACTGCCACCCCCTCCCCCTTGTTTACTATACGATGGCTGTGATTACACACAGCCATCGTGCGGATCAGGAGGGCAAATCACATTGCCCTCCTGCCGCTCCGAGATGCGGTTGGTGAGCAGGTTGCATTCCCTTCGAGCACTGGCATTGTATGACTGGCGGAAATGACCACAGACTCAGGGGATCTTGTAAGCCTGGGTACCTGGTCAAGAACCACTGCACCACCAAATTCAGGATGTGTGCCAAATATGGAACATTGGTCAAGTGTCCCTGTCGGAGGGTGGAGAGAAGGTTGGTGCCATTGTCGTATACAACCATTCCTGGCTGAAGCTGGCGTGGCGTCAACCACCTCTGAGCCTGCCCCTGCAGAGCTGACAGAATCTTTGCCCCATTGCGGCTCCTGTCCCCTAGGCAGACCAATTCATGCACGCATGGGATCTTTTAGCCTGACTGCTTGCGTAGCCCCTTGAATGATTATGGAGCACTGCTGGTTCAGAGGACAAATCTGCAGAAGAGGCCATAGAGGAAGAAGAAGAGGAGGGGGTATAGAGAGAGCTGTGGCAGAATCACCACTAGCATTTTGGAGGCGTGGTGGCGGAAGAAGCTCCAACAGCACTGAACCCTGTCCTATCCTTCCCAGCTGCCAGCCGAGTTACCCAGTGCGCCATGAAGGAAAGGTAACGTCCCTGTCCATGCCTGCTGGACCATGAGTCAGCAGTAATATGAACCTTACTGCTGACTGCCTTGTCCAATGAGGCCAAAACAATGCCTTCCACATGCCGGTAGAGAGCCAGAATGGCCTTCCCTGAAAAGAAATGGCGTTTTGGAACCTGCCACTGAGGTACAGCTCATTCCACAAATTCACAAAAGGGGGCAGAGTCTACCAGCTGAAAAGGCAGCAGTTGCAGTGCTAGCAATTTGGCCAAGCTAGAATTTAGACGCTGAGCATGTGGATGGCTTACCCCTAGATGTTAACTTCTGTCATTACTATAGTGACAGTGTATAGTATTATCACTGATCATTGTATTAGTGTCACTGATGATATCAGTGTCAGTTAGCCAGTTCCCACCCAGTCAACAAAAATGAAACTTAGTGCTGCTTCCACATACTTGATGTAGCACCCTGGAGTTTAGTCAGGGAGCTCCTCACAAATTTACTTGCCAAGAATAGTTATCTTGGTCAATTGATAGGGATCTGTTGATTTCTTCCTAAGCTTGGCCTTGTTGCACTTTTCTCTTCTACCACTAGGTGGCCGGGTACTTGGTGGTACTAGTTACGAGAAGGGCAACCCAAGGCCAGGTTATAGGTATGTGGGTGTCTCAGCCAATGGGCAGGGGTTTTCTTTAATCCCTTGGCCTGCTGGGAGAGCCTATATATTCGGGTGAGGTCGTGTGATCTGTGTTCTGTGCCACCCGGACTGCCATCTGGGTGGACGTGTCATCTGCCCCGGGCTGCTAGGCTGGAGATTGGGCCTATCCTGGGGGCATCTGGCTGACAGGCTGTGTGAGGGCCTATCCAGAAGTAAGAGGGCAGAGCAGGGGTGGGACTGTGGCTTGCAGTCCAACCAAAAGTGACGGTTCTGCTGGCCGGAGAACCTGTCAGTGGTCGGAGGTAGAAGGGAAGCTGTCGCCACAAAGGGACCAATCGCCTTTCCTTTACCAGGGACCACAGTGAGTAACTGAAGCAAGTACCGGAACCATATTCTCACCGAAGGGCACGGTGGAGAATCGGGTAACTTCAGGCGATGATCAAGTCAGGGACTCAACCAGTGGAGGAGACGCTTGCACAGCAGCCTTGTGTGTCAAGCCAGGGACCGAGCCATTCAGCAGGGGTGAAGCTTTAGGAGTATCTGGAGTATGGTTGCCACCTCATCCCTTTAAACCCGAACACACATTAATTACACAGGTTCTGTGGCTGATTAAGTTGGTAATTAAACTCACTTGGGGCCTTCTCTGCATTTAATTAGCCTCAGAACCTGTGTAATTCATATGTGTTCGGGTTTAAAGGGATGAGGTGGCAACTCTAATCTGGAGTGCCAAGCTAGGAGGGACCCAGCAGAGAAGCGGGGGTGACGCTTGAGGGGATACCACCGCAAACCTTGGAAGAGCTCAAGGGATTCATAGCCAGTGAATCAGTGGGTCTAGTGAGAGATTGGGAGCTCAGTACTGAAGAACTGCAAGGAGCAGTTGTAGTGGAGCTGAAAGAACTAATACGTTTGAGTTAGGAACTGTTAAAGGACTGTTACCATAGAAGACAGCAATCCTGCATGTGCAGAAGTGCGCCTTGCTGGGGCCTTTCCCTGCAAGGCTGTTCTCCTATTGAAGTCTCTGAGTCTGCCAATTGAGTTTGCAACTATCTAAGGGTGTCCTGGCCCTAACCCTCTTTCCCCCAAAATATATAAAAAGGACTGTAAAAAGAAATAAAGCCTCTTTTACATCCAAGAAGTGTCTGGCGCCCAATGACTTTCACCATCTTTGCACCCACTATGCCTCACAACCCACCACATATTGAAGGATGTCAGCTATCTTTGGCCTTGGAGATTCTCATTAGACCAAAATAGGTAAAATACCTTGCTACATTAATCACATGTGCTAAATTATATACATCAATATATATATATATATATAAAGTGCCAGTGCATTCAATAAATAAATAGGGCATCCGTGCAAACAAGGTGCCAGTGTTGATGATTCTTTCTTGTGAAAACCTAAGGTGCCAGTCCGTGCTCCCCTCCTGAATTCCCCACTCACCAACAGTATGATTACAAAAAGCATGGTGTATATCCTTTGGCAATTGGTTGAATATGGCTCCTTCCTTGTCCTGCGATTACAGGGCCAACTGACCGTCACAGTGGCTAGCAGGACACTTCAGTCCTCGGAGGTTCCCACCTAGTGTCAGTGTCAGATTGCCCGCCATTACAGTCCCACTATAAGTCACTGATCACCGCTATTACTAGTATTAAAAAAGAAATAAAAAATCCAGTATATATACCATAGTAATGTAGACGCTATAACTACACTGTTTCCCCGAAAATAAGACCTAGCGTGATTGTCGGTGATGGCTGCAATATAAGTCATACCCCCCAAATAAGCCCTAGTTAAAGTCCTTGTAGGTCTTATTTTCAGGGTAGGGCTTATTTTCAGGGAAACAGGGTAGGGCTTATTTAGGGGGTAAGGCTTATATTGCAGCCATCACCGACAATCATGCTAGATCTTATTTTCGGGGAAACAGGGTATCACACAGACCAATCAATATGCACTTATTAGGATTTTTTACCAAAGACATGCAGCACAACACATTTTGGCCTAAATTTATGAAAAAAAATATTTATTGGATATGTTTTATAGCAGAAAGTAAAGAAATATCGTTTTTTTTTTCAAAATTTTCGTTTTTTTGTTTTTGTTTATATAATAAATAAAAAACCCCAGTGTTGATCCAATACCACAAAAAGAAAGCTCTATGTGTGTGTGAAAAAAAAATTATATAAATTTCATTTGGTTACAATGTTGCATGACCTCGCAATTAAAGTAGTGCAGTGCTAAATAGCAAAAATGGCCTGGTCATGAAGGGGGTAAAATCTTCCAGAGCTCATGTGATTAAGTAACCACTTCAGCCCCGGAAGGTTTTACCAAGTTCCTGACCAGGCTATTTATATATATATATACATATATATATATATATATATATATATATATATATATATATATATATATATATATATATATATTTATTTATTTTTTTATACGATACTGCGTTGCTTTAACTGATAATTGCGCGGTGATACAACGCTGTACCAAAATAAAATTGATGTCCTTTTTTCCCCACAAATAGAGCTTTCTTTTGGTGGCATTTGATCACCTCTGCAGTTTTTATTTTTTGCGCTATAAACAAAAAAAGAACAGCAGGTTTGATTAAAAAACAATGGGGTTTATTTACGAAAGGCAAATCCACTTTGCACTACAAGTGCATTTGGAAGTGCAGTCGCTCTAAGGCCCCTTTCACACTGGGGCGGTAGGGGGCGTCGGCGGTAAAACAGCACTATTTTTAGCGCTGTTTTACCGTCGTTTTTGCGGCTGTATTCGGCCGCTAGCGGTGCGGTTTTAACCCCTGCTGGAGGCCGAAAAAGGGTTAAAACCGCTTGCATAGCGCGGCTATAGCCGCGGTATAGCCGCGCTGCCCAATTGATTTCAATGGGCAGCAGCGGTTTAGGAGCAGTGAATACACCGCTCCTTCACCGCTTCAAAGATGCGGCTTGCAGGAGTTTTTTTCTTCTCCTGCCAGCGCACCGCTTCAGTGTGAAAGCCCTCGGGCTTTCACACTGAACAAACAGCAGCGGCTGTTTTGGGTCGGTTTGCAGGCGGTATTTTTAGCGCAATAACGCCTGCAAACCGCCCCAGTGTGAAAGGGGTCTTAATCAAATGCCCTGTACACACGACCGGTTTTGCCGTTGGAATAAACAATGAAGGTTTTTCCTACGGAGTTCCGACGGAATTTCGCTCAAGCTGTCTTGCATACACACGGTCACACCAAATTCCGACTGTCCACAACGCGGTGACATACAACACGTACGACGGGACTAGAAAATGGAAGTTCAATAGCCAGTAGCCAATAGCTTCCATCTCGTACTTGCTTCAGAGCATGCGTCGTTTTTGGTACGTCGGAACAGCATACAGACGATCGGGTTTCCCTATAGGAATTGGCTCCGTCGGAAAAATTTAGAACATGTTCCCTATCTAAGTCCATCTGAATTTTCGATGGAAAAAGTCAGATGGGGCATACACACGGTCGGAATATACGATGGAAAGCTCCCGTCAGGCTTTTTTCTGACAGACATTCCGCTCGTGTGTATGCGGCATAAGGGGTAGATCTGAAATGAGGGGAAGCTCTGCTGATTTTATCATCCAGTCATGTGCAAGCTAAAATGCTGTTTTTAATTTTTCTTGCATGTCCCCCTCAGATCTACAGCGACTGCACTTCCAAGTGCACTTGCAGTGCAAAGTGGATTTGCCTTTAGAATATAGCCCCCACTATTCCTTACTTTCTGCTATAAAACATTTCCAATAAAAAAAAAATTTAAAAAATCGAATTTCTTCATCAGTTTAGTATGTATTCTGCTACAGTTATCGCGTCTACAAAATATGGGTTCGATTTATGGCATTTTTTTTTTTTTACTAGTAATGACGATGATCAGCGGTTTTTAGCAGGACTGCGACATTATGGCAGACAATTCTGACACTATGGGGTTGATTTACTAAAGGAAAATAGACTGTGCACTTTGCAAAGTGCAGTTGCTCCAGAGCTTAGCAAATGAGGAAAAGCTCTGCTGAATTCCATCATCCAATCATATGCAAGCAAAAAGGCTGTTTTTTAAATTCTCCTTGCACGTGATTGGGTATTCTTGGCAAAATGAAGCTTTACCTCATTCAAAATAGGAGAAGACACATATGAGAGAGATATGGAGGCTGCACACCCCGAATTGGATACAAAAAATGGAAAATTCCCCCAAGGGGCTTTTTAGCAGAAATATAACAAGGTCCAAGATGAAATAATATTAAACATTCTGTATTAAAAAATTCCAATGTCATGTTGCAATTCGAATATAAAGATACCGGCTATATGATACAATGCATATTCCATAGTACAATAGTGCAAATATAAATATACACAGTATTCCAATATTGTTTGACTGTGTAGAGAGCACCGACGCGTTTCGACCTGTGATGGTCTTCTTCAGGGGGATGATTTGCTCTAAAAAGATACATTTAAAAAACTCTAATTTTTCATATAAAGTTATGCACCAAAACAATTATCCATAGTAGTGCTATATTTACCACTTGAGAATGGAATAGGTGATCTCACAGCCGGAGATATTTATAAAGAACAAGTGAATGATCCGGGAGGGTCTGTGGTTCTGCCCATTATCTCCAAGGGAGAAGGACCCAGCAACAGTTGGGCTTACAAGGTGCCAAACTCTGGACACTCGGGAAAGCAGAAGAAGCGACACCTGCGACAAACACCCACGCAACAAAAATATGTTATATATTAGATAAAGAGGAATAATCCAAGTAATAGATATTTGCAATATAAATGGGTTGGAAAGTACCTAGTAAATTAATATAAATATTGACAGTGTGCGTGCTCACTGTCAACATAGGTTAACATTAGCTTTACCTCTTTTACTAAGCTCCGGAGCAACTGCACTTGCAGAATGCAATTGCACTTTGCAAAGTGCACAGTCTATTTGCCTTTAGTAAATCAACCCCTGGGGGTTGATTTACTAAAGGCAAATCCACTTTGCACTACAAGTGCACTTAAAATTGCACTGGAAGTGCACTTGGAAGTGCAGTCACTATAGATCCGAGGGGGACATGCAAGGGAAGTAAAAAACAGCATTTTTGCTTGCACATGATTGGATAATAAAATTAGCAAAGCTTCCCCTCATTTCACATCTACCCCTCAGATTCAAAGCGACTGCACTTCCAAGTGCACTTTCAGTGCAATTTCAAGTGCGCTTTGCGCTTGTAGTTTGCACTTGTAGTGCAAAGTGGATTTGCCTTTTGTAAATAACCCCCCATGAGACACTTTTTTGGGACCATTGACACCAATACAGTGATCAGTGCTAAAAAAAAAATGCACTGGTCCCTGTATAAATGACACTGGCAGGGAAGGGGTTAACACTAGGGGGCGATCAAGGGATTAAGTGTGTCCTAGGGAGGTGTTTTCTAACTGTGGGGGGGTTTGTTACACTGGAGGAAAATAGAGATCGTGTTTCAGCTTAGCTGAAACAGAAGATCTCTCTTTTCCTCACTGACAGATCAGCGGTGTGCCTTGTTTACTTGTTTATGTGTCTCCTGTGAACGATCGGCGGGTCGCAGCCACCGGACCCGCTGATTGGCTCCTGCGGTGTCCAATCACAGCGGGAGCGGCATGCGCGCCCCCTACACCGCATGCACAAAAACAGGTACGTGATTTTGCGCAGCCGGGCCGCCCTGCCGCGGTATCTGTACGGTGGGCGGTCCTGAAGCGGGTAAAGTGGACTACAACCACTACAGGCTTCGGAATGTGTTATTATTGCCCTTTGGACTCATTTTTGCATGAGCTCCCTGATGTTTGTCCTAGAACAAGCGCATTCCTACCATGTGTAACAGTTTGAAAACAGCTCGGCTCTAAATATACCAGCCCCTGAGAATCAATAATTCCTTGCGGATCTCTATTTACATTCTTCTGAAAACTATCTCCAAATATGACTCTGATTTTCAGGAATCTCACAGTCACATTTTATTTATTTTTTGCTCAAAAGCTGTAGAAATCTGAATGGCCCCGCTCAATCTGCCCCGGGGCGTGAGAACACGGAGGAATTCTTAGAGGCGGTGCGCAGAGTCGCCCGTGTCCTTGGTCAGGAAAAATAAAAGGTCCAAAATAGAACAATCGCTGCGGAAAAAGAGGAAGAGCCATGCGAGTTTTCCTATGGGAAATTAGGAACGGGTATTATAAGGGTTGTAAAATCATCTGAAATCTACAACTAATATTTACCAAGCGGCATTAAGGCGAAATTCATCTTTCATCTAAATGATTTTATTGCTTATTTTTTTTTTTTTTTTTTATTATCCAGTGCCAATAGGCACTAGGGGGCCAGGGGTGACACAGCGAGAGCTGGACTGAAACTCTATCTCCGTCCAAGTACAACAAATAGGCTTAACCACTTCAGCCCCGGGAGATTTTACCCCCTTCCTGACCAGAGCACTTTTTTGCGATTCGGCACTGCGTCGCTTTAACTGACAATTGCGCAGTCCTGTGACGCTGCACCCAAACAAAATTGTTGTCCTTTTTTTCCCACAAATAGAGATTTCTTTTGGTGGTATTTGATCACCTCTGCGGTTTTTATTTTTTGCGCTATAAACAAAAAAAGAGCGACAATTCTGAAAAAAAAGCTATATTTTTTACTTTTTGCTATAATAAATACCCCTCAAAAATATATTAAAAAACTATTTTTTTCCCTCAGTTTAGGCCAATATGTATTCTTCTACATATTTTTGGTAATAAAAATATTGATTGGTTTGCGCGAAAGTTATAGCGTCTACAAAATAGGGGATAGATTTATGGCATTTTTATTATTAATTTTTTTTTTAATTAGTAATGGCGGTGATCTGCGATTTTTATCGTGACTGCGACATTATGGCGGACACATCGGACACTTTTGACACTATTTTTTGGACCATTGTTATTTATACAGCGATCAGTGCTATAAAAATGCACTGATTACTGTATAAATGACACTGGCAGGGAAGAGAATAAACACTAGGGGGCGATCAAGGGGTTAACCGTGTTCCCTCAGTGTGTACTAACTGTAGGGGGGATGGGCTCAGTAGAACATGACAGAGATCACTGCTCCCGATGACAGGGAGCAGTAGATCCCTGTCATGTTGCTAGGCAGAACAGGGAAATGCCTTGTTTACATCTCCCCGTTCTGCCTCTCTGTGTCACGATCGTGGGCCACCGGCAGACATCGAATCCGCGGGACCCGCGGGCATGCTCACGTGGCATGCACCCACTAGCCCGCGATTTAAAGGGGACGTACAGGTACGCCCATTTGCGCAGCCGTGCCATTGTGCCCACGTACATCGTTGTGCGCTGGTCGGCAATCAGTTAAAGTGGTGTTGAATCCAAAAGGAAACATTTCTTATATTACATCTTACCAATTCTTAGATGCGATGGCTGCATTCATTTTCATTTTTAGGTTTTCTTTTTTTTATTTTCATTTGATGATCCAGCCAGTAAGTCTGCTGTTTTTTTTAAAAGAACACGCTCTCCAGCAGAATGTATCAGTTACAGAGAGGAGACAAACCACTTAGCACCGACAGGGGTGCTTAAAGTGATCAGCGCTTATTTGTTTATGTAAAACCTTTATCTTAAAAGGAAAAAAAAACTGTATGCTGTAACTGCTTATAAAGTATTAACAGGAGCTTGGCTTCAATTTGTTAGTGTATTTAAATCTGCTTGTACATGTAACATTCCCCTCCCTCCCAGACTGACAATGCGGCTGTGCAAAGGTGTCCCCTGTTCTCCTTCATCCAGAGTGGGTGGGGGTGGGGGAAGTCTAATACAGGAGGTGTGGCTAGATCACCAGGTGAAAACAGAGAGAGAAACTTCCTAAAAAAAGGAAACTAATGAGGCCACCACATCTAATGATTGGTAAGCTGCAATAAATAGAAAGAGAGGGCACTCAATTGCCTCGTCCGTAATATTGGGGAAAAAAGAGGGGTACTACTGGAGGTACTACCAAAAGTCGGACTTTATAGGCCAGGAAACAATGGAGAAAGAAAATATATAAATAATCACATTTATTGAAAAAAATACAAAATATAGACATAATTTTCAGAGATGATAAAAAACCATCATACATATGCATCTATGCAATTTGTACAGTGAGCCCTTGTGTGTCTACGAGTTTCGCCGTTAGGCTTCTTCAGGACACGACCAAGGTTCTAAGACGTAAAAACACAGGACCACCAGGGATGCCCACCACTAGTCACCACCAGGTATGCCACCCATGGCCACCAGGGATGCCAATCAGTGCCCACAATGGATGCCAAACAATAATTGGAAAAAAAAATGGAACCGCACTAATGAAACAAACTATGCAAATGACATCTGTCCATCATTTAGTGAAAAACCAGGTAAAAGGTATATGAAACATATATAGTACACATCACTAAACATATGCATTAAATGAACATACAAAAGTGCATATTCCACGTGCAATAGTGAAAATTGCAAAGTAATATAATAAAGTCCATATAGGTAAATGGGATAAATCACCCAGGTGTTGATAAAAATGTGGTTAAAATCCTGTTGGCTAAGAATAAAGTGTTTGGTCCACCACCACCAATGAAGATACTGGCCGGTTACCAGAGACCCATGACCCCCCACTACAGAGGGTCTGGGTAAGCTGTTAAAACTGGTTGCTCCAGATCACCATCAAGGAACCAAGTAGTGTCACTACGATGAGACATCAGGGGCCTCGATGTCAGATGGATTAATGGCACAATGGCGGGACATCAAACTCTCAGCAACGTGGTTAACATCTGTTCCTGGAGATCCTTTTTTGTTTGCAGCATGCACCACTGTTTCTGTTTTTAGCAAAAATCTGTATGCTCCGCTGTGTTCTTGAAGTACTGATTCCTGACAGTGTGTACAGCAGAGCATAGAGCTGGAGGCAGCACAGTACTGGACGGAGGGTGGAAGTCTTCCACCCTCCGTCCAGTACTGCGCTGCCTCCAGCTCTATGTCAGCTGCCTGTGTGATAAATGACATGCTGATGGAGAGCAGTGGGAGATCAGTGAACATCCATTCATTGATCTTCTCTGGGTAGTATGAACCTGGAAGCGTTCCTGGCTTAAAACTGTCATACCCTAGCCAATATAGCAAGGGAGAAGCTCATTAAAGCGGAGTTCCAACTGCTCATTGTACTCCTTCCCCCCCTCCGGAGCCACATTTGGCACCTTTCAGGGAGGAGGGGGGGTAAGGATACCTGTTTTTCACAGGTATGCTGTCCCCACTTCCAGGAGGCTCAGCTGCGGGTATTGACATCACCGCGGGGCTCCCTCCTCCTTCCTTCCCCGGCCGCTGGGACAGTAGGAGAGAGGAGCGGCACCTCACGCATGCGCAGTGGGGTTCCCGGCGTGAAACTGTAAGGCTACACTCCCGGATTCCCTTACTCACAATGGAGGCGGCAGCACCCGACAACTGATGGAAACATCAGCTGCGTTGCCGGACTCCAGGACAGGTAAGTGTCTGATTGTTAAAAGTCAGCAGCTGTAGTATGTGCAGCGGTGGGCGGACTTCCGCTTTAAGCACTGTCTGTGCATGATCAGCTTCAAAGGAGTGCAAAGGTGACATTGGCAGGTTGAGTTTTGTTAAAAGGGCAAATATATTGTTCACTTTGCAATGTAGAAGTTGCACTTTGCAAGGGAATTTTCCCAGAGCTTAGTGAATACAGTAAAGTTTCACTTTGTAAAGACAACCCAATCACATGCAAGGAAAATTATCAAAAAAAACCCTGTATTTTTGCTTGCACTAAGCTCTGGGGCAAATATTGCAAAGTGCAACTTCCCTTGTAAAGGGAACAGTCTATTTGCCTTTAGTAATTTAACCCTTAGGCATCTTACGCTGGCCATGGATGGCTTGGGGTTTTTTTTTTTTTTTTTCGTTTAGCCAGCAGGCTGAACAAAAAGAACAAACAGATTTCTCTATTCGCACAATTGAGATGGATGGAGGAAGCCTCCCTGCTGGGACATTGTACTGTGACAGATCGACTCTCCAATGTCAGCATACATTGATCAGAGGCTGCAGCCTATTGTGGTTAGATGGACTTCTGTCTACTGGGAGTGGCCATGTATGCATCGAAATCTGGCCAGTCCCTGCTGAACCGGTTGAATATCAATCCCCCTATGGCCAGCTTAACAGACCCCTTATGTCTCCTTAAAGAGAACCTATTGCATGTACTATGCTATTATATTGTGGTTTATCAACCTACTTGTGATAGCAATAAAGTTAAGTTAAAAAAAAAAAGCAAAATGTCTAAAATTTTAATTTATTGAAATGAAATTTTAAAACGCCCAAAAAATGTTTGACCGACCGCAGATGCCCTGTTACACATACTGTAGATGCATACACACACAGTAACAACAATTGTGCCAGTGCCACGCATATTGGGTATAGCCACGCACACCTCAGTGAGAGCAATAATTCTAGGGCCATCATTCATTGTTAACTCTAAAATGTTGAGCTGTAAATGTTTTACAGTGTTGCATTTAGGCAATTTTTGAGATATTTGGTATCTATTTACTTGACGCAACCTCATCTTTTATATTGTACCAACATATATTTTTTGCAGGGTTGCCCACCCCTCTGCAAGCTTCCTCTATTATTCTTTTCTAGTTACCTCACTTCTGTAAATCCCTTGCTAGAGTGCAGGTGATGACATCTCTTGGCACTCTGGTCCTTAGATTCCAGAGACACGGGGAGGAGAAGTCCACAGGGCACCCTACAGTGAGAAGGCAAGGGCGTTCAATTGTGATGTAGCTAGGGGAGGTGTTGTGGAGTCTAGTGCTACCACCCGTATGGAGCTTCTGGTTATTTGGGCCTATTTTCCCCATTTGCAGAATCCACAGCCAGGCACACAGCATGTTCAGCATTCTTCCTTCAGCGCAATAGTCAGTTTAGTGGTTTCTTTTTTGTGTTTTTTTTGAAGAATGATGAACTTGAATGGGGATCTATGGGATACCCTGGAACTGTTAAAACTTGAACATGAACAACTTAAGGGCTACAACATTTATGGCTGTTCTGAACAACTCTTGAAATCCTTGCACAACTTTGTATGCACTCTCCCAGCAAAGTCCCATATAATCTCCAGCTGCCTGTGACCTGTACTTCACTCACAGTTCCAAGTACCTCGCTGTCACCCTTGCAGCACTGAGGTCTTGCACGCCAGGATCATTGGTTGCCTCCTGCTGATATCCCTCCAGGCATTTCCTAGTGATAGAGATGTAGACTCACAATGCCTCTTGGGCAACTTGGGCTCTCTTCCACAGCTTCCCACCGGCTCCTGATCCTGTGGATTCCTGGGTTGTTTTGTAATAGACCCCCCAGCAAAGATTAGCTGGGACCTTAGTGTCTTGAGGCTGGCTTCCTTCCATGTCTTCTGCCCAGGAGGTCAGGGCCCCTCAACAGAGGTCTCCTCAAGCAGGCTTGACCCAGCAACACTACCCAACAACCACATACTGCAAGCTGCTCTTGCTGCACAGGACTCAGGCTATTTATGATGTCTTCCCCACCTTCTGGGCACACCTCCCAAGGGATTAGCTGAAGTCTCTGCCCTCCCTCCTACTACGTTCTAGAAATCTCTAGAAGAAAGGGGGAAGTAGCAGCGCAGCAGCCTGTGAAATGCTGAGCAGCTCCACATAATCAACCCCTGCTCCACTGATTACCAAGGAGCTAAAGCTAAATTTGGCCTAGCAACCTATTCTAACTAGGAGGGTGATACAGGAGACTCTGGCTTCTTGTCTGAATTCTATCACAATTACATTGAGCAAGCAAAATTTCCTTATCAGTTACGACTGAAAGGAGTTAATGGAAAGGAGCACCAAAAAAAAGACCCAACAATAAGCAGGCTTTGGCTTCAATGTTTATTTTGTTCCTGCTCAGACAAAAGCTTTAACAACTGTTGAACAAAGTAATAGTTGTAAGCCCATAATCCGTAAATTATTGGCTTCACATTGACGGTTTTTGCGTTGGCCAACAAAATTAGCTTTTTCCTCCGTCGGCAGGTGGCAGGTATACACCTCACGCAGGAAGATTTTGCAATGATTTCACAATCACCTCTGTCCACTGTCAGGACAGCCTGTCTCATAATATAATAAAGAGCTGAAACAAAAACAGCATTAGCATGATTTTAATTGTGCTGATGAAACATTTAACAAGGCAGCTGGCACCAGCCAGGTAATCTGATAAATGCCAGTGTTTGGCAATGGCTGTGTGTTTAATGTTTGATACATTGTGCAATTCAGGCCGTGCCTTGTGATACATTATAAGCAGAAGGATGGAGCAACACAAAACCTGCAAGGCTACTAATTCAAAAGATGAAATCCTGGGCCTTTCCAAGCATCCAACAGTACACCCCCAATCAGACATAATTATTTAGGAACATTGTGTTGCTATTTAGGGCCTTAGCTGGCGTTCCCATCTCGCCGTCCATCTTGTACAAATGGATGTCTCACTTACTAGATCCATAGAGTTGCCAGTATCCTGTTCTTTTCAAATGTCATATATTGGATTCTGAACCTGGAAAAAAATCACTCACCATACAGTGCCCACCATTGTGATGCATAGAGCATTGCACTGGTTTCCCCCTCCACCAGAAGTCAAAGAGTGCCCATGATTGGGATCAATAGGGAGCACTGGTTCCCTCACTCTGTAACCAGAAGTCAAAGAGTGCACATGATTGCGATACATAGAGAACTACTCTGACTCCCTCACACTTTGACCCAACATCAAACAGTGTCCACAAATGTGATAGATAGGAAATTGCATTGGTCTTCTCACTCTGTGATCAGAAGTTGAACAGTGCCCATGAGCGGGATACATGGAAAATCTTACTCTATGACCAGAAGTCAAAGAGTGTCCATGAATGTGATGAATAGGGAATTGCACTGGTCTCCTCACTCTGTGACCAGAAGTCAAAGACTGCTCAAGAGCATCATTGATAAGGAATTTTGCACCGGTCCTTTTACTCTGTGATCAGCAGGTGCCTATGAGTGCAATACATAGAGTATTGTACTTGTCCCCTTTCTCTGTGACCAGAAGTCAAGGAACCAAACAAGAAGCACACACACCGCTTCAGGCAGTGTTCAGGCGCATCCAGCTCCAGGTGCAGACCCCGGCTCACCACCGTCTGTAACGTCAAGAGGAAGAAGAAATGGTCACACACCAGAACCAACAGGATGCTTGCAGAATAAAGTCATTATTGTTATATGCTAGATAATCATGTAGGGTTACAGTTGATGCGTTTCACACGAGTGTACCGTGCTTGTTCACAAGGAAGACCAGAAGTCAAGGGGTGCTTATGATTGGGATAAATAGAGAGTTGCACTGGTTTCCTCACTCTGTGACCAGAAATCAAAGAGTGTCCATGAGTGTGATGCGTAGGGAATTAAACCAATTCCCTCACTCTTTGACAAAGGAGTCCAAGAGTGTCCATGAATGTAAATGATAGGGAATTGCACTGATCCCCTAACTCTGTGACCAGATGTCAAAGAGTGCCCATGAATGCGATACATAGAAAATCTCACTCTATGACCAGAAGCCAAAGAGTGCCCCTGAATGGTATGTATGAAGAATCTTAGTCTATGACCAGAAGTCAAAAAATGCCCATGAGTGAGTATTGTACTGGTCCCCTAATCTCTGTGATCAGAAGTCAAGGGCTGCTTATGATTGATTGGGATAAATAGGGAGTTGCACTGGTCCCCTCACTCTGTGACCAGAAGTCAAAGAGTGCCCATGAGTGTGATACATAGGGGATTAAACCAATTCCCTCACTCTTGAACCAGGCCCAAGAGTTCAAGAGTGTCCATGAATGTGATGGATAGAGAATTGCACTGGTCCTCTCACTCTGTGACCAGATGTCAAAGAGTGCCCATGAATGCGATACATGGAAAATCTCACTCTATGACCAGAAACCAAAGGGTGTCCACGAATGTGATAAATAGGGAATTGCACTGGTCTCCTCACTCTGTGATTAAAGTTAAAGAGTGCCCATAAATGGGATACATAGAGAATTGCACTAGTCCTCTCGATCTGTGACCAGGAAACAAACAGTGTCCATGAATGTGATGAATAGAGAATTGCACTGGTCTTCTCACTATACCTATAAGTGTGATGCTAGAACTGCCCCCCCCCCTTTCCCCTTCTAACTCTGTGACCAGAAGTCAAAGTGTGAACATGACTGGGATACATAGGTAATTGCATTGCTTCCCTCACTCTATGACCAAAGGTCAAAGTGTACCCCTGAGTGTGAAACATATGGAATTGGATTG
Organism: Lithobates clamitans; assembly: GCA_037952925.1. Classification (NCBI taxonomy): domain Eukaryota; kingdom Metazoa; phylum Chordata; class Amphibia; order Anura; family Ranidae; genus Lithobates; species Lithobates clamitans. The sequence continues at coordinate 1,275,176 of JBBGZY010000309.1, forward strand.
GTTCCCTCACTCTGTAATCAAAAGTCAAAGAGTGTCCATGTGTGACATGCATAGAGAATTGCACTGGTCCCCTCACTCTATGACCAAATGTCAAAATGTTCCCATGAGTGGGATACCTAGGTAATTGCACTGGTCCCCTTGGCTTTTTGACCAGAAGTAAAAGAGTGCCCGTGGGTGTGATAGACAGGGAATTGCACTGGTCCCCTCACTCTGTGACCAGAAGTCAAAGAGTTCCCACAAGTGGGATACATAGGGAGTTGCACTGGTTCCCTTGCTTTTTGACCAGAAGTCAAAGAGTTCCCACAGGTGTGATACATGGAGAATATCACCGGCCCCCCTCACTCTGTGACCAGCAGTGACAGTAAAGTACATTCAGGCTATGGACATCAGGTGAACCGATAAGGGATCCTTTACTCACTAAAAGAAAACCTGTCATGGGATCAATATATAGGCTGTCATTGCTGTCCTTGTCCCGAAAATGCTGAAAATGTTAGTTGCCTGGCCGGAACAAGAGATCAGTGATGGCAGACTTCATACTTCTCACAAGAAAGGTTTCTCTTAATCACTTTGTGATTGCAATTAACCCTTTGAAGTCCTCAGACACAATGTCTAATGTTGTGAGAACCTTAAAAATCATTGCAAAAGAGAACTAGGAATGCACACTTGTGCAAATTCCTAGTTCTCAGATTCTGGGTATAATCAATTTATCTGATGCAAACTGATGCTGCTAAACCCGGTCTGAGCATCTAAGCTGCAATGACCTCTGGTCACAAAAGTGTTAAAAAAACAAGTGGGAGCACTTATGCCCTACAGGTAATTTTTTGGGATATTCGGATGTCCACAAAACTGCTCAATTCAAAGTAGAATCTGAGTTTGGTGATTCACTCTCTAAAACAATTGGGTTCTTGATCGTGATTGATAGGATGATCAGAAGAAGCCCTCATGTATTGGTATCCTAAAGTCGACCATTCTGGAACAAAAAAAATACCCTTGCAGTGGCCCCTGCTTGTACTGCAAGGGTTAAATGGTCATGAATTATTGGGGTGCTGGAATAAGGAGAAGTTTACCCTACTTCATGCTCCAACAGGCTCCCTTTATCTGTAGGACTGGGTTACTGCAGCCACCTCTCTAAGCTGCTCATGGCTGTGGTCGCATGCTTGCCCCCCAAAACAATGCAGGATTGATAGCCCTGCATTGTATGCAATAATACTGAGGGTAGCATTGAGAACCGCCCACAGGCTGTAACTTCGGGGAGAGGAGGTCAACGCCAGAGCCTTCTGGAATGGGATAAGTAATGCTGCCTGTTCCTCTACCCATAAGCATGCTCAGGGGGTGTGCAAACCCTAATCACTATGTGTGGTGCCGATTCCCCCTACTGCTCAGGCCCCCCCCTCTTGTTGGCCACCTAACCCCTCCCCCCACAGTGCTGCTGGCTTCCCTCCTCTCCCCCCAGGCTGCTGCAGGGGATGTTTCAGGATGGAGAGTGAGGGAAGGAGCTAGTAAATATGTAATTTACAGGCCCCTTCCTTTTCTAAATGAACACGCTCGCTCACTGTGTCCATTCATAACTAAAGCATAGTAAACTGTGTTTTCCGTTTGTGTATGAACAGGAAGCCGCTCAGCGCAGAGCACTTCCCATTCCTTCACTGAGGCCGCAGAGAAAGGCGTGTGTGTTTGAGCTTTGGGGGTGCACACCCTAATGCAATAGGCTGTGCCAACCTATGGCTCTACCCCCTGTAAATAGCAAGCATTTAAACCTTGCAGAGAGGGGGGGACCTTACTGCAAGGTTATTTTTTGCGTTCCAGCCTGCAGTTTTGCTTTAACTGTCACTACCTATGTGGACAGTTTCTGAATCAATGCATTTTGGGCCCAATGCCAGAGATGACAATTTCGAATTTCAAAGGCAACATTATCCTTGCACATAGAATGACAAGGTAAAATGTTTTTCAATTGCAATCATGGGTATTAATGTAAATAGGGTTAAAGGGGAAGTTTTGCTACAATTAGATTTTGTTTGATACAAGAAAAAAAAAAAAAAAAAGATCTCAGATAAAAGGCATGTCACCAAAGAAAGTCAAGAATGATTCTCCTCCCCTCCCAGCGTTCTTGGCTGTCTCTCTCTCTCCCAGCTTCCTGTATTACTCATATCTTGCTGTGTCCTCAGATTCCCTGACTCCACACGTGTACTCAATTATTATTGCGAAACCCAAGCCTCGAGATATTGCATCTGCCTTCTCTAAACAGTAACCCTCTCACTCGCTCTTCAGGATCCGCTCCTGACACTCTAGCTCGCTTGACGCTGCCAACTGCAATTTTTTTACCGGAATTTCAGATTTTATGTCCGGCATGATGACTCCAAGAGACAATTAAAGCTTTTTTTTTTCTTCCGTTCAAGAATTTCTTTGCTCCAATTACCTTGACTCCAAACTCGTACAGGCATGGTCCTACCTAATAATGTGTCATGTCTTCGCTGAACGTGTTTTGCTAGCCTAGGTACGGGTCATTAGAAATGACTTTGCTTCCTGTATTTGATTTACCTCAATATCTTACCTTCTTTTATATAACTTTCTGTGTACGGTGCCACAGGTGACAATGGTGTTAAATAAATCATTGAAACAAAACTCTTATGTCCCGTACACACGATCGGATTTTCCGACAACAAATGTTGGATGTGAGCTTGTTGGCTGAAAGTCCGGCCGTGTGTATGCTCCATCGAACATTTGTTGTCGGACTTTCCACCAACAAAGGTTTGCTAGCAGGTTCTCAAATTTTCCGCTTGAAAGCAAGGACAAACTGGAAGCGGTCGGTCTTGTAAACTAGCGTTTGTAATGGAGAATTAACATTCATGACGTGGCAAATTATGGAATGTCGAAATTCAGCGCACAATTCTCTTCTTCTTTAATGGGATAATAATGAAGCTGCTTTGCTGGTGATACTGATGGAGTTATTGCAAATGAATTTTCAAAGACTTTTTTTTCTAGTGATATCAAGAATAATATTATTATGCTTGTTATTTTTATTTTTATTTTTTTGGTGCAAGTTACCACAACACTATTATCCCGTAGTTTTTAAGATCAAAGATACAACTATGTTGGTGTCTCTTGTTAATTTTACATTGTATTTTTTAATGTAACTGCCTACTCCCAAACTGTCATATGAAGTAAACACATAGCCAAGTATTATTCTCCACAATTTTTTTATTGTGCATTAAAAAAAGAATAGCATGTCTAATTTTTTTTGTTATCTGCCAAAAGAACTTAACCAAAAAGTACATTCTATGCATCCAAAAATATAGCAAATATACCAAATCAAATCATTATTCAACCAAAAAATAAAATAAAAGCCTCATGCATGTGTCCTGCTTCTTAATATAGGGGGTCAACAATGCCAAGAGTTGGTGAAAGCAGGGGTCTGTCATCTGGAGATACCGTAATTCCGAAAATCATCCACATTATTCTGCTGGAGCTCCCGCAGCAAAGGCATATGACATAATTGGTCACGATTAATAAAGCAACCAATTTTTGGTCCAAGAAATCCTCCTCCTCCTCCTGTTCCTGGTCTGGACTTGGGTCAAAGCAATAACTTCAAGGCCAATAATAAATAACACGTTAACTCCTCCGTTTCTGCAACATGGCTGGTTGACGAACGGCCGTTCAGAGCTGAAAAATACGTAGTACGTCACTACATTTGTGTTTGTTGGCCGACAATTCCTTGCCGTTTGTATGCAAGACAAGTTCCTGGCCAACACCCTTTGGACAAAAGTCTGAGGTTTTGTCTGCGGAAAATCCGATCGTGTGTACGAGGCTTAAGTCTGTTAACTTGCTGCACATTTTCACTGGCAATTTGTACACTTGCAGAGCACTTGAAGCACAAGTTCTATTTTACACTTTTCCAATTTGAAGCAAATTTGCGTGGCAAGTCTCTGGCAAGAACAAAGTTGCAGTGGTGAGTCTACAGCAGTGGTCTTCAACCTTTTTTCATTTAAGGCACCCTTTAAAATTATGGACAATCTCGAGGCACCCCATTCTAAAATGTAAAAGCTATTCTTATGCCGCGTACACACGACCGGTTTAGCCGTCGGAATAAACTCCGAAGGTTTCTCTGACGGAACTCTGACAGAATTCCATTCAAGCGGTCTTGCCCACACATGGTCAATCCAAAGTCCGAAAGTCCAGAATGCGGTGACGTACAACACGTACGACGGGACTAGAAAAAGGAAGTTCAATAGCCAGTAGCCAATAGCTTCCGTCTCGTACTTGCTGCAGAGCATGCGTCGTTTTTGGTCCGTCGGAACAGCATACAGACGTGCGGTTTTCCCGATAGTAATTGCTTCCGTCAGAAATATTTAGAGCATGTTCTATTTCTAGGTCCGTCAGAATTTTTGAAAAAAAAAAGTCCGATGAGGCACACACATGATCGGAATAGACAATAAAAAACTTCTGTCTGACTTTTTCTGTCGGACATTCCGCTCGTATGTGCGTGACTTAACAGTTTTTCATTATGCAGCAACATTCACAAGTCCAGTGGGTATATATGGGGTTTTTGGACTTTAAATGAGGCCCATAATACAATAAAGTCATACACCTCCATCCCTGGATCTGAAATGTAAAAAGGAAGAGGTTTGGGACTTTAAATGAAGCACATGACACATAGCTGGTAAAATGGTCAAATGAATGATGGCACATTTATTCTTTCATATACATGAAAGCCCGCATGGAGTTTGCTAAAAAACACCTGAAGGACTCCAAGATGGTGAGAAATAAGATTCTCTGGTCTGATGAGACCAAGATAGAACTTTTTGGCCTTAATTCTAAGTGGTATGTGTGGAGAAAACCAGGCACTGCTCATCACCTGTCCAATACAGTCCCAACAGTGAAGCATGGTGGTGGCAGCATCATGCTGTGGGGGTGTTTTTCAGCTGGAGGGACAGGACGACTGGTTGCAATCGAGGGAAAGATGAATGCGGCCAAGTACAGGGATATCCTGGTCGAAAACCTTCTCCAGAGTGCTCAGGACCTCAGACTGGGCCGAAGGTTTACCTTCCAACAAGACAATGACCCTAATCACACAGCTAAAATAACGAAGGAGTGGCTTCACAACAACTCCATGACTGTTCTTGAATGGCCCAGCCAGAGCCCTGACTTAAACCCAATTGAGCATCTCTGGAGAGACCTAAAAATGGCTGTCCACCAACGTTTTCTATCCAACCTGACAGAACTGGAGAGGATCTGCAAGGAGGAATGGCAGAGGATCCCCAAATTCAGGTGTGAAAAACTTTTTGCATCTTTCCCAAAAAGACTCATGGCTGTATTAGATCAAAAGGGGGCTTCTACTAAATACTGAGCAAAGGGTCTGAATACTTAGGACCATGTAATATTTCAGTTTTTCTTTTTTAATAAATCTGCAAAAATGTCAACAATTCTGTGTTTTTCTGTCAATATGGGGTGCTGTGTGTACAAAATGTGTGTTAAAATGAACTTAAATGATTTTAGCAAATGGCTGCAATATAACAAAAAGTTGATGGAAGGGATAAGTACAGCGCTGCGCTAAAGAAAGGAGAGCACCAGAGCAGCAGCCAACACACCCGTAGACTCAGGGTGAAAAAAACAACAAAAATTAAGAGTGTAGCGCTATTGGCTCAATAACTGTGTACAGTAAATCAGTATATAAAAATGGTGTAAGAAATGAATAACCTAGTACAGTTATTACAACTGCTAAGTGAGACTGTAGTGCACCAAATAAACAAATAAAACAGTGACTAGTATACATATATAAAAAGCAATACCACTTATGTGCATATAACACCTCAAACAGTTTCAAAAGATATAATAGTCCATATCAATTAAGTGAAAAGGATCAAAAAAAAAGGATCAAAAAAAAGTCTGTGATGACAGTGCATAAATGATGATAGGCGAATGCCTCCCAAACGCACAGGGGGATGATTAAGCCCAATCTGGCAAGTAAGCAAACCGTGGGATAACCGAAAGTGCACGGAAAGTTGAAATCGGTGCCAGGACCATCACCAGAAGAGTATGGAGGCTTACCAGAGTTTAATGGCCTGAAATGGCATACGCCATACAGGTCAAAAAAGCTTAATGACCAACGGGTCTAGGTAGCTTGTCTGGACATATGTCATCTCCTCTCGATAGGAAGGAAAATCAGCACGGCTTCCACATCAATAGATACACCACCATAGACCAAATTCGTATTGCATATGAGAAGAGAAATACTCACATAGCGTGATAACGTTTTAACTTGGATTTATTAAAAAATATTTAAAAAAACAGACTCACATTTTAGAAGATATGAAACAGCGTAAAAATCATATAGCGGCAGTCGTGAGGGGTCCACCCTGTTTAAGGTGTTATATGCACATAAGTGGTATTGCTTTTTATATATGTATACTAGTCACTGTTTTATTTGTTTATTTGGTGCACTACAGTCTCACTTAGCAGTTGTAATAACTGTACTAGGTTATTCATTTCTTACACCATTTTTATATACTGATTTACTGTACACAGTTATTGAGCCAATAGCGCTACACTCTTAATTTTTGTTGTTTTTTTTGTAATATAACAAAAAGTGAAAAATTTAAGGGGGTCTGAATACTTTCCGTCCCCACTGTATATATATATATATATATATATACACGGATATCATTATGGAATGTTCTAATTCATATACAGTATCTCACAAAGTGAGTACACCCCTCACATTTTTGTAAATATTTTATTATATCTTTTCATATGACAACACTAAAGAAATTACACTTTGCTACAATATAAAGTAGTGAGTGTACAGCTTGTATAACAGTGTAAATTTGCTGTCCCCTCAAAATAACTCAACACACAGCCATTAATGTCTAAACCGCTGGCAACAAATGTGAGTACACCCCTCAGTGAAAATGTTCAAATTGGGCCTAAAGTGTCAATATTTTGTGTGGCCACCATTATTTTCCAGCACTGCCTTAAAGCGGGGTTCCACCCAAATTTTGAACAATATCTGTATGTATTCTCTTCCTTGCCTAGATGCTGACATGACGTTTAAAAAAATTTAAATTGCCGTAATTACCTTTTATTTTTCTATTCTTCTTTGCACTTCCTGGTTCTCCTCCCGTGGGAGTAGGCGTGTTTCTAGCCTCTCCCAGACTCCTGGGAGCTAGTCTCAGGCTTCCCAGGATGCCACTGAGCATGTGCGGGAACGAGCAGTGAATGCTGGGAGCACAGCATTCACCACATTCAGGAAATAAATGCTTGTGGGCTTCAAATGCCCACAATGAAGATGGAAACCGCCTGCAGTGAATAATATAAGTTATTCTTTCCGACGAAATCTGACACAGGCGGACATATTACACACAATATGTGAGTATGTAATGCTGAGAAGAAAAGTTTGTGAATGAACTAAAAAAAAAAAACGATAGATAGGTGGACCCCCGCTTTAACCCTCTTGAGCATGGAGTTCACCAGAGCTTCACAGGTTGCCACTGGAGTCCTCTTCCACTCCTCCATGACGACATCACAGAGCTGGTGGATGTTAGAGACCTTGCGTTCCTCTACCTTCCATTTGAGGATACCCCACAGATGCTCAATAGAGTTTAGGTCTGGAGACATGCTTGGCCAGTCCATCACTTTTATCCTCAGCTTCTTTAGCAAGGCAGTGGTCGTCTTGGAGGTGTTTGGGTCATTATCATGTTGGAATACTGCCCTGAAATCCAGTCTCTAAAGGGAGGGGATCATGCTCTGCTTCAGTATGTCACAGTACATGTTGGCATTCATGGTTCCCTCAATGAACTGTAGCTCCCCAGTGCCGGCAGCACTCATGCACCCCCAGACCATGACACTCCCACCACCATGCTTGACAAGACACAAGACACACTTGTCTTTGTACTCCTCACCTTGTTGCCGCCACACACGCTTGACACCATCTGAACCAAATACGTTTATCTTGGTCTCATCAGACCACAGGACATGGTTCCAGTAATCCATGTCCTTAGTCTGCTTGTCTTTAGCAAACTGTTTGCGGGCTTTCTTTTCATCATCTTAAGAAGAGACTTCCTTCTCGGACGCCAGCCATGCAGACCAATTTGATGCAGTGTGCGGTGTATGGTTTGAGCACTGACAGGCTGACCCCCCACCCCTTCAACCTCTGCAGCAATACTGGCAGCACTCATTCATTTATTTCCCAAAGACAACCTCTGGAAAGGATGCTGAGCACGTGCACTCAACTTCTTTGGTCGACCATGGCAGGGCCTGTTCTGAGTGGAACCTTTCCTGTTAAACCACAGTATTGTCTTAGCCACCGTGCTGCAGCTCAGTTTCAGGGTCTTGGCAATCTTCTTATAGCCTAAGCAATCTTGTAGAGTAGTATAGTATAGTGTAGAGTATTCTATAGTGTAGAATAATGTAGAGCAACAATTCTTTTTTGCAGATCCTCACAGCGTGCTTTGCCACGAGGTGCCATGTTGAACTGCCAGTGACCAGTATGAGAGAGTGAGAGCGATAACACCAAATTTAACACACCTGCTCCCTATGCACACCTGAGACCTTGTAACCCTAACAAGTCACATGACATCGGGGAGGTAAAATGGCTAATTGGGCCCAATTTGGACATTTTCAATTAGGGGTGTACTCACTTTTGTTGCCTTTTGTTTAGACGCTGGCAGCTAGAAGGTTGTAATGATGCACAATGAAAATCTGTGACTTAGCGTGAATAAAATGCAGCCTTTATCCATACGCCGGCTTGTATACAATTGTTGGGCAATTTTTCTGCATTTTGCTAAGGCACCCCTGAAGAGACCTCTAGGCTGGTCTACAGCAAACACTCTGCAAGTCTACAGCATGAAAATTCAGTAATCAGTGACCCCTGTGGTCGGATGACTATTGCACATTATAACTGAACCAGAACTTGCAGCAGACTTGCAGATTGTTTGCAAAGAAAGCTGATCTGGAGTCATCCAATGTGGACTTGCTGCAATTGTGCAACACACTTGTGAAGCCTGGAAAGTCTAGCAATAGCTTAGCAAGTAATTTTCAAACTTGCAGCTCAATTGCTTGCTATCTGGGCAATTGCTCTGATATACCCTGCATACACTCAGCCTTTCTCGCCCTTTTTACTCCCAAGGAACCCAATAACATTCAGGTGTGGATAAACCCCTGCTAAACCAATACATCAGTGATCAGTGGGACAAATGCCCCTTACACTGATGGTCAGATGGATGACTGTCTCTTAAATTGGTGGTCATTGGGAAGAATGCTCTTTACATTGATGATCAGTAGGAAGAATGCTCCTTCCATTGATTGACAATATGCTCCTTGCATTTATGGTCAGAGGAAAGAATACTCTCCTCATTGGTAGTCAGTGGGAAGAATGCTCCTTACATTGGTGGTTATAGGAATGATTGTCCCTAATGCTGCGCACACACGAGCGGAATTTCCGACAGAAAGAGTCCGATGGGAGCTTTTCATCGTATATTCTGACCGTGTGTATGCCCCATCAGATTTTTTCCGTTGAAAATTCAGACAGACTTAGATAGAGAATATGTTCTATATTTTTCCGACGGAACTACCGCTCGTCTGTATGCTGTTCCGACGCACCTAAAACAACGCATTGCTCTGAAGCAAGTACGAGACGGAAGCTATTGGCTACTGGTTATTGAACTTCTGTTTTTTAGTCCCATTGTACGCGTTGTACGTCACCCCGTTCTGGACGGTCTGAATTTGGTGTGACCGTGTGTATGCAAGACAGCTTGAGTGGTCGTGTGTACAGGGCATTAGAGAGAAGTATGCTCCTTACATCGGTGGTCAGTGGGAAGAATACCCCTTGCATTGGTGTCAGTGGAAATAACGCCCCTTACACTGGTGTTCAGTGGGAAGAATGCTCCTTACATTGGTGGTCAGTGGGAAGAATGCTCTTTACATTGGTGGTCAGTGGGAGGAATGCTGCTTACATTACTTACATCTTAGTAAAGGTGGGTTGTGCACACAGTCACTGTGGCCTAGAGTAAAAATATGTAATTTTATGTTTTTTAATTTTTTTAAAATTCTCTTTATTGAAAAAGTTAATGATTGAGTAGTAGGGCATTGAGCCGTTAGGGCATTCCCTGGCTAATTGGTGCACATGTGCATAACAGAGTACAACTCTCAACTTAGGAAAACGCTTATCAAAATTTCCTAAACCCTAAACATGCGACATACACCACTCAGGTTACATAGGTAGGATGAGAAGGAGCACTATTTCTTGGAGGACCTTCACTCCCTCTTAGCTACCAGAACTGGACATTATAGGATTAGTAGGTTTAAAGTATGGGTATGTTGATTTGTGAGCCTACACAACCACTCACACATCCTAGGCATAGCCTTTAGTTCCCTACGGAGCAAAGTAGATATACAGGAGATCTAATTTTGTGTTCTTTTTAAAACTGATTTCATAGGTGCCCAAGGATTTCACCACATAACGTTAAAAAAGTTTTTACAATGTATTAGAATACAATATGATAAAACATTATAGACATAAATCTAACAGTTTATTAAAGACCTCCTGATAATGTTGATTCACTACATAATTTTTTATAACTCCCTCTCAACATCTCACCCTCATTGGTATCTCATAAATTAAAGCTATAGACAATACAGTATACTATCCTTTTTCAAGATAAATTTCTCTAAATCAGAGGCATTGGCGGTAGCTGTCCCGAAAGAAATGATGATGTCATTAAAAGCAAATTATACATTTAAATGGGCAGATCAATTCCTGAAGTATCTAGGGACTTGTATAGCAGTGGATCCTTCTAAAACATATCAGCTTAATGTCCCGCCAGCGTTAAAAAAGGTGCAAGGTTTATTGGAGAGATGGCATAAGGGATTACATTCCTGGTTTGGAAGAAGCAATATAATTAAGATGAATATTCTACCAAAGATTCTGTACCTCCCTCAGGCAGTCCCAATTGCAATCCCTAGGAAGTTCTTTAGAAATATACAAATATTGTTTACAAAATTCATCTGGGCACACAAACATCCTAGGATCAGGAGGACACTGCTGTCCTTACCAAAACAAAATGGGGGGCTGGCCATCCCAGATATATATAAATATTACCAGGCAGTACATCTGGGCCGCCTGTTGGATTGGTGCCGACATGGAGAACTTAAAATCTGGCCAAGATTGGAGCAAGGGCAAAGTGGAGAGTTACTGTAAAGGGGCCCCTTGGTATTTCAAGGATTTGGCATCTAAAACTAAGACACACCCAACAATAGGACCTACCCTCCGTGTTTGTTATAACCTCTTATTTAAGGGTAAGTTATCAACACAAGAATCACCCCCCTAGTACCTATATTGGGGAGTCCGCAATTCATATTAGGCACACAAAAAGGACCTTTTGACGTCCTGATCAAACGGGGACTGTATCAGGCATCGCATTTTTTTGAGATCTGGTAGATGGCCAACAGTGCAGGAATTGGTAGACAGAAATGGCCCCTTCCAATTAGATTTTTGGTCGGCGGTACAACTACGACATTATCTATGTACTAGGGTACTGCCAAGTCCTCTGGATTGGAATCTGTTACCACTCGAGAAATATTGTATGGAGACTGAACCAATAAATCTGTCTCCAGAATGTATGTGTTGTTGATTAAACCATCGGAGAACTATCAGTTACCTTTCCTCCGGAAATGGGAAACAGGTTTTGGGAGGACCTTTTTGGAGGAACAAAAAACTAATATGATACATTCAATATTTAAGACAGCAATATGTACCAAAATACAGGAAACTAATTATAAAATCATTTCACAATGGTACAGAACCCCAGATAAACTTCAAAAATGTTTCCCGAATGCATCAGATAGATACTGGCGATGCCAGATAGAACAGGGGACTTTGTTACATGTTTTTTGGTCTTGTCCCAGAGTGAGGACATTTTGGAGGGAGGTCCGGGAGATAATTTAAAAATTTAGCGATGTGGAAATACAGGAAGACCCAGCTTTTTTTCTTTTGCATCTGTCAGAGATTCCGGGGAAAATATATAGGAACTCTATTTTGTGTCATTTGGTGAATGCAGCTAAAGCATGCATCCCGTTTAAGTGGAAACAGGCACAACCCCCTACAGTGAGTATGTGGCTTAGGAAAGTAGAGGAAGTAAACAGGATGGAAGATCTAGTCTGGACAACTAGAAAAAAAGGGAAATTTATTTAAAAACGTGGTTGCAATGGAACTGTTTTATTTCTTCAGAGGAAGGGAAAAAACGAATTGATACAAAGTAAAGGGGGGTGGGGGGGGGGGAGGAAAGTTAAATGTTTTTTTTTTTTTTTTGTTTGTTTTAGGAGGGGGAAATGGACTATAAATAGGAACTGCAGTTGGAATACTGAGAGGTAGTTGGAGTATTATGGCCGGGTCTGGGGGAAGCGCCCCCCTCCTGACGCAGCTAGGAGTAACAACATGGAGGGTGGAAATGAGAGAGGAAGATTACTCTTCTTATTTCTTTGTCTTCTTTGCCTCTTTTGTGACCTCTTTATGTTTATTTGGGTTCATTCTTTTATCCATCTTTATTGGATAATATATTAGAAACAGACAGGAGTAGATGGAATGGAATGTAACGAGTTATTATCATGTTTTGTTTTTTGTTTTTTTATTTTTTGTCTGGCTGTATGTGCAGAAATGGAATGTAATATACAGAAGGATTGTTCATTCTCCTGTTTATATAAAAGAAAAATAAATAAATTAAAAAAAAAAAAAAAGCTATAGACAAGTCTTGCTAAATTATGTCAGGTTACATCAGTATTGACTTTTCTCCTTATCTCAGGAATCGAGGGGTCTGTGTTTCTCTCTACGTGTTTTGTGGAATACAGCTCACTTCTTCAGGAGAGAGACAACAGGAGATCTGCAATTAGTATAAAACAACACAAATAATAAATTGTACAATTGAACAATTAATTGTTAATTTTTAAAATTAATATTTTATTGAATTGAATTATCAATTAGTATTCACTGCATTTGAATACAGAACTCCATATATAAAGGTGCCAAATCACGGGTTCCCTAGGGGGGGAGCACAGGGGCACCCTAGAGGTGGAATAGAGAAAGGAGTATGGGATGAGGAGAAGGGAGGAGAAAGAAGTGTGTGTGTGTGTGTGGGGGGGGTATGTATATATATATCTTTCTATAGAGCAACATAACATGATTGTGAGTTCAGCTGTACGCCAAAACGTTTCCTGTACATGTGTGTGTTTCCATAGAGCAAGCAGGCCAGCCACCAGCACCATTGAAAAACATGTCACTAATGCAGGGCAGAGCAGCCCCACCATCCAGAACTAGACAGAAATTTGATGATTTGGGACTCTGGTGCAAAATAAATGAGGGACTGAGGACTCTGATGTGAAGGAGGGGGTTACTGAGAACTGTGGAGGAGGAAATGGGTAAGGGGGAGGAACTGAGGACTCTGATGGGAAAGGGGGAGAAACTGAAGACTCTGATGGGAAAAGAGGAGGAACTGAGGACTCTGATGGAAAAGGGGGGGACTGAGGACTCTGATAGGAAAGGGGGAGGAATTGAGGACTCTGATGGGACAGGGGGAGGAACTGAAGACTCTGATGGGAAAGGGGGAGGAACTGAGGACTCTGATGGGAAAGGGGAAGGAATTGAGGACTCTGATGGGAAAGGGGGGGGACTGAGGACTCTGATGGGAAAGGGGGAGGAACTGTGGACTCTGATGGGAAAGGGGGAGGGACTGAGGACTCTGATGGGAAAGGGGGAGGAATTGAGGACTCTGATGGTGAAGAGAGAGGGACTGAGGACTCTGATGTGAAAGAGGGAAGACTGAGGACTCTGATGTGAAAGAGAGGAGACTGAGGACTCTGATGTGAAAGTATATGTAAACGATCACCTTGTAAAACAACCCATTCAGTTTAAACTATAAATTAAAGGCAAAACATTTGTATATAAATATAACCCCCCCCCCCTTTTTTTTTCTATAAGTGATCACATTCCCTCTGTTCTCAGCTGCATAAAACCTGGGGGAGGAGAAACAGCAGCACACTGATCTTCCCAGTAAATGGCTGTGCGGGGGTAGGGAGGGGGGGGTGTCAGGTCAAGTCTGATCATTGGAGGAGTGCCTAGCATAGCTAGATAATTGACCACAGTGTGCTCTCCTGCTTAGCGTGGTCAGTGTCTAATAGCAAAACAGCAGAGGGACTGGCAGGAACACCAGGGATTTTACACAAAGGAAGCAATACAAAGAAAACAGGAGACTTTTTCATACAAGTACATGGTACAGCAGCCACAAACCAGGAATATGAAGTGTTGGGTTTACATCATTTTTAAAGGAGGGGACTGAGGACTCTAATGGGAAAGGGGAGATTATGATATGATCAGGGACCCCATTTTAGACCGGGGTGCCTCAAGATTTAGCATACCTTCAAAGGGTACCATGACTGAAGAAAGTTTGAGAAACAATGATTTATTCATTATGCTTTAGATGTTTTTTGTTTTGTCTTTTTCCACCTTTTTCTTTTTTTTCTTTTTTTTTCACCTTGCTTTAACAAACCTCAAGTCTTTTGTTTAACACCGCCAGTCCATTTTAAAGGAACATTCTATAATATTCTCCATAGCCCAGCGTCCTTATATCTTATAAAGACGATTATGATATCTGGATCTCCACACTCTATTTTCAATTTCAGTAATAATAATAATAATAATAATATAAGACATTTTGGACAGACCTGGGTATTAGGACAATGTATTGCGGTTCTGGATCTTAAGCCACAACACACAGTCCAGGTATAAATTGATGAAAAGCGGCTTAGTTTTATCTGTATTTGAAGTCTGGATGTTCTGCTCATCGGAAAAGGTGGTTTGGGCCGGAGTTATCCCCTAAAGCCTCTCTTTGGTACAAGTGTTGCTTTGTAGACCCTTACCGGTATTTGCAGACAGTTTATTAAGATCTATCAGATAATCCAGCAGATGCAATGAGGAAAAATCAATACGTAATCCCGGGATTGACTTTCAAACTGCAGAACAGGCAGTTCTAGAAGTTATAATTTAGACTAAGTGAATATAACCATGAAGTAGAGAAAATTTGATTTAAGTCCACTGGATATTCTTACAAATGTACCCTTTCAGTTAGAACACACTTTAAAAGTATACATTTTCTATATCTGTGTATTAGGTTTAGGAGTTAAATAATAAATACATTCATACAAAGGTTCTTTTAAAAAATACCAAAATGAAATGACAAAATATTGCAAATAAATATTTTATATTTTCTTGTCTTATGATGAGTTTCTATCCGATATTCAAGTGCTGGATGTTAGTCATTTCTTCTATTCATTCAGATTTATATTCTACGGGCTAGTTTACACTTGCTTCAAGACAAGGCTTGGAACGCCAGTCAAAGCCCCTGTCACTAAATAAAATGGTTAGCTTACAGTCCAGTTTACACCTTGCTTTTGCTTTGCTCTGCTTTGGCTTTGCTTCAAAAATTATACCCCATGTAGCTTTAGTTAGGCTTTCAAAGCGTCTTCAAAGCCTCTATAGAAGTCTATGGCAAAGCTCGCTTGAAGCCCCACTGAAGCCTCATTGAAGACTCACGAAGCCTCACCGAAGCCCCGCCAAAGCCTCATTGAAGCCCCACGAATCCATCAAAGCCTCCATAGAAGTCTATGGCAAAGTTCACTTGAAGCCCCACAGAAGCCTCATTGAAGCCCCACGAAGCCTCACTGAAGCCCCACCAAAGGTTCATTGAAGCTCCACCAAAGCCTCTTCGAAGCACCAAGCAGAAGCAAGGTGTAAACAGGACTGTAAGCTAACCATTTTATTTAGAGACAGGAGCTTTAACTGGTGTTCCGAGAGCTTTAACAAAGCGTGTCCAAAGCCTGGTTTTGAAGCAAGTGTAAACTAGTCCTTACAGTCCTGTTTACACCTTGCTTCTGCTTGGTGCTTCGATGAGGCTTCAATGAGGCTTCGGTGGGGCTTCGATGAGGCTTCAGTGGGGCTTCGATGAGGCTTCGGTAGGGCTTCGATGAGGCTTCAGTGGGGCTTCGATGAGGCTTCTGTGGGGCTTCAATGAGGCTTTGGTGGGGCTTTGATGAAGCTTCGGTGGGGCTTTGATGAGGCTTTGGTGGGGCTTCAATGAGGCTTCGGTGGGGCTTCAATGAGGCTTCAGTGGGGCTTCGTTGAGGCTTCGTGGCATTGGGCTTCGATGAGGCTTCAGTGGGGCTTCAAGCGAGCTTTGCCATAGAGTTCTATGGAGGCTTTGAAGACAATTTGAAGCACCACTAAAGCAGTGGCGGCCCGTCCATAGGGGGCGCCTGGGCGCCGCCCCCCCCTCCAGGCAGCAAAAAAAAAAAAAAAAAAAAAGTCAAAAAAAAAAAAAAAAAATTTTTTTTACTACTGGCCCTTTAAAAAAAAAAAAAGAAAAAAAAGGTCCTTAAGTGCACTGTGTTCGGACGCCGGATACAGTGCGACGCCGGACACAGTGCACTTATAGGAAGCGCCACGTCTATGCAATCACGAGATTGCAGACGTGGAGCTGCATTTGCGGGCGTTTAGCCCGCCTTGGGGCGTTTTCTGAAGCGCCAAGTAGCTTCCGCCCGGCCATAGTAATACATACTACAGGCGCCGGGCGGAAGCTACTTGGCACTTCAGATTTGATTGACATCTGCCCTGAGTCAGATGTCACTTCCTGGTTCTCTCTCTCATTGCGCCCGAGAGAGGAAGCAGGAAGAATGCTGCTGCCAGTGTGAGGAGGACACCGCAGGAGACTGAAGGTAAGTACCGCTGTGGGGGGCTCTGATTGCTCTGATGGGGGACACATTCTGTGGGGGCTCTGATTGCTCTGATGGGGGACACATTCTGTGGGGGGCTCTGATTGCTCTGATGGGGGACACATTCTGTGGGGGGCTCTGATTGCTCTGATGGGGGACACATTCTGTGGGGGGCTCTGATGGGGGACACGTTCTGTGGGGGGCTCTGATGGACACATTCTGTGGGGGGCTCTGATGGGGGACACATTCTGTGGGGGGCTCTGATGGGGGACACATTCTGTGGGGGGCTCTGATGGGGGACACATTCTGTGGGGGGCTCTCATGGGGGACACATTCTGTGGGGGGCTCTGATGGGGGACACATTCTGTGGGGGGCTCTGATGGGGGACACATGCTGTGGGGGGCTCTGATGGGGGACACATTCTGTGGGGGGCTCTGATGGGGGACACATGCTGTGGGGGGCTCTGATGGGGGACACATTCTGTGGGGGGCTCTGATGGGGGACACATTCTGTGGGGGGCTCTGATGGGGGACACATTCTGTGGGGGGCTCTGATGGGGGACATCACAGCAGGTGTCCCCCACAGCAGGGTGTCTCCATTAGAGTCCCCCCACAGCAGGTGTCCCCATCATGATGGGGGACTCCTGTTTTGGAGGGACTCTGATGGGGACACCTGCTGTGGGGGGACTCTGATTGAGACACCTGCTTTGGGGGACACCTGCTCTTGGGGGCTCTGATGGGGGACACCTGCTGTGGGGGGCTCTGATGGGGGACACCTGCTGTGGGGGGACTTTGATGGGGGACACCTGCTGTGGGGGGACTTTGATGGGGGACACCTGCTGTGGGGGGACTTTGATAGGGGACACCTGCTGTGGGGGGCTCTGATAGGGGACTCTGATGGCGGACACCTGCTGTGGGGGCTTTGATAGGGGACACCTGCTGTGGGGGGCTCTGGTGGGGGGCTCTTATAGGGGACTTTGATGGGGGACACCTGCTGTGGGGGGACTTTGATGGGGACACCTGCTGTGGGGGGACTGTGATGGGGACACCTGCTGTGGGGGGACTCTGATGGAGACACCTGCTGTGGGGGGACTCTGATTGGGACACCTGCTGTGGGGGGCTCTGATGGGGGACTCCTGTTTTGGGGGAACTCTGATGGGGGACACCTGCTGTGGGGGAACTCTGATGGGGGACACCTGCTGTGGGAGGACTCTGGTGGGGGGACTCTGATGGGGGACACCTGCTGTGGGGGGACTCTGATGGGGGACACCGGCTGTGGGGGGACTCTGATGGGGGACACCGGCTGTGGGGGGACTCTGATGGGGGACACCTGCTGTGGGGGGACTCTGATGGGCGACACCTGCTGTGGGGGGGTTCTGATGGGGGACACCTGCTGTGGGGGGCTCTGATGGGGGACACCTGCTGTGGGGGGCTTTGATGGGGGACACCTGCTGTGGGGGACTCTGATGGGGGACACCTGCTGTGGGGGGACTCTGATGGGGGACACCTGCTGTGGGGGGACTTTGATGGGGGACACCTGCTGTGGGGGGACTTTGATGGGGGACACCTGATGTGGGGGGACTCTGATGGGGGACACCTGCTGTGGGGGGCTCTGATGGGGGACACCTGCTGTGGGGGGCTCTGATGGGGGACACCTGCTGTGGGGGGCTTTGATGGGGGACACCTGCTGTGGGGGACTCTGATGGGGGACACCTGCTGTGGGGGGACTCTGATGGGGGACACCTGCTGTGGGGGGACTGTGATGGGGACACCTGCTGTGGGGGGACTCTGATGGAGACACCTGCTGTGGGGGGACTCTGATGGAGACACCTGCTGTGGGGGGACTCTGATGGAGACACCTGCTGTGGGGGGACTGTGATGGGGACACCTGCTGTGGGGGGACTGTGATGGGGACACCTGCTGTGGGGGGACTCTGATGGGGGACACCTGCTGTGGGGGGACTGTGATGGGGACACCTGCTGTGGGGGGACTCTGATGGAGACACCTGCTGTGGGGGGACTCTGATGGAGACACCTGCTGTGGGGGGACTCTGATGGAGACACCTGCTGTGGGGGGACTGTGATGGGGACACCTGCTGTGGGGGGACTGTGATGGGGACACCTGCTGTGGGGGGACTCTAATGGAGACACCCTGCTGTGGGGGACACCTGCTGTGGGGGGCTCTAAAGGGGACACCTGCTGTTGGGGGCTCTGATGGGGGACACCTGCTGTGGGGGACAAATGCTGTTTGGGGACACTGATGGCAAAACTGATGTAAGGGGACAGAGGCTGTATTTGGGGGGGGGGGGGCAGAGGCTGTATTTGGGGGGGACAGAGGCTGCATTTTATGTGACAGAGGCTGCATTTGGGGGGGACAGAGGCTGCATTTGGGGGGACAGAGGCTGCATTTGGGGGGACAGAGGCTGCGTTTGATGTGACAGAGGCTGCATTTGATGTGACACAGGCTGCATGTAAGGACGGACTGCTGGGGACACCTGATGGCATCTGGTGGCAGGCAATGTGGCAAGTGACACACTCGGGGCTCCTACTGATTCTGCATTGTGGTGAGTTCTGAATGATTTCATTTTATATTACAATGTAACTATAGAAACAATGCGCTTCAATCATCCTGACACCATAACAACCATGGTGCCGGGATGATTGAAGCGCTAACACCAGGTGTTTGGAGTATCTTTATCTGCTGATTGTTAAACTTTGTAGAATACATATTTCTAGTGTTGTGTAGGATCTAGGCCTGCTGTCCCTCTCTCCCTCTCCCTCCATCCCTCGTTCATCTCAGGCGCTAACCACACCACCTTAGAGCCACGCCCACTATTTTGCTGAAACCACGCCCCCAAGTGGGAGGGGTCAAAAAGGAAGGGCGGGGTCTGGCGCCCCCCCATCCTAAAACTTCACCAGCCGCCACTGCACTAAAGCTACATGGGGTAAATGTTTGAAGCAAAGCCGAAGCAAAGTAAAGCAAAAGCAAGGTGTAAACAGAACTGTTAGCTAACCATTTTATTGATGATTTATTGATGGAAGCTTTGACTAGTATTCAGAGAGCTTTAACAAAAAGCCTGTCCGCAGCTTTGTTTTGAAGCAAGTGTAAACTAGCCGTTAATGTGTGCTGAAGCCTAAGCAAGTGTAAATGAGCCCCAAATGTCAGCTATCCAGCTCTATAAACAACAGGCTTATTTTCAACAGAGCACTTAAAGTTAGCCTGGTAAATGTCAAAAAAAGACAGGAGCAATTTCTAAAATTATCTGACTAAGCATAGAAAAATTTTATCAAAAAAGAAAGAAAATACATACATAAATATTATCCACTTGCCGACCGCCTCACGTAGGAGTACCAGCGGTAGAGCAGCTCTTCTGTGCTGGATCACGTATCTAGTACTGGCACTTCCAGGTATAGGGCTCATGGGTGTGTTTCTGGTGCGCTGGCTAGGCTGTGGTTAGTCACAGCACAAGTCGATCCGCGGGTGCCGGCCAATGATTGACCGCTGGCACCCGCTGATTGGCGAGGAGCAAGACAGGACAGAGCTCTGTCAATGTAAAAAAGGCAGTGCTCTGTCAACGATATTGTGGCGGACAGTCAGACACTAACTGACTCTTTTAACACCTTGTGAGAACCAGTGACGCTAAAACAGTGATCAGTGCTAAAAATATGCACTGTCCCTGTACGAATGACACTGGCTGGGAAGAGGTTAAACATCTAGGCAATCAAAGGGTAAACCGTGTGCCTAACCAGTGTTTTACTGTACTGTGTGTGCAGCTTTTATTTAGGGAAGTGAGGGACACAAAATCCATCCTTAACCCCACCCCACCCCGCCCCTCCCCCTGTCCGGAACAGAGCTCTGTTCTGTGTCTCTGCCCGACGATCGGTGTGTGCCGGCAGACACCCAGTTCCCGGCACCCACAGATCGGCTTCTGCTGTGAGTAATCACAGCAAAAGCGGCCCGCGGGTGGCGCACGAGCGTGCCCCCCTTGGCGGAAGTGCAGAGTCACTTATATGTACACGCGTTTCTGCACAGGAGGGCCGTCCTGTAGCAGTAAACCTAAACGTTATTAGTTAAAGGGACAATACTACCCCTTTCTGCAAATCCACATACTTATCAGGGACTTAGCAAGTGCTGAGACCGAAGAATTGGCAGCCAGGCAACCTGCATTTTCTGAAAGCAATCTCCAGTGGCAGCCTATGTAATTCTTTCACAACACGCTCCCTTTAATTTCTGCAGCACCCACGCTTTACAAAGAACAGTGAACCTTTGGTAATTATTACAATCTAATATTGCTGCTGCAACAGTCCCCGAAGGCCCTCCAAATGTTTGTCTGAGTGTGTGGAAGACTATAAGCAAACATACCGTCCTACACAATGATGCAAATGAATGTTAGCCTGATTTCGCATCGGTGGCACGGTCAACTCCCAAATTCTGGTGCAAGACTTTCTCAGTGCCCTACTGTATTTCTCAATCTATTAAAAACTGGATTCAGCCGGCCTGAAAATGAGCAGCAAAGGCTGTCAGGTGTTTAATTATGATTGCAAAAAATTTGCAAGCCAGAAGAATGTTTCTCCTGATCTTCCTATAGCAATATTACATTGGCCTGATCAGCAATGTGTCAGTGTAAAATTCTACTGTATGTTTCCATTCTAGAAAAAGTCTTAAATGCCTCCCATAGGCTTATATATTTATTTTAGTGAAGATATCAGTATTAATGAAATCATTGGCATATCTACTGTTTATGTATATAATAAAATGTAATTCCTTTTGTAGCACTCACTCCTTCAAGAGCCTGCAGTTTAACCGCTTCCGGACCAGCCGCCGCAGTTGTACTGTGGCAGGTTGGCTCCCCTGCACGAAACCACGTAGCTATACATCGGCTCATGGGGCCCGGATAGCAGGCGCACTGCGCAGCGGGGGGTGCCGATGCTCGTGGCCGACGGTCAGGATGACCGCCGGCCACCAGCCTTCGTGAGCAGGAGACACAGAACAGGGATGAGTGTGTGTAAACACACACTTCCCTGTTCTATTCTGACAGGAGTGACAGATCGTGTGTTCCTATTAGCTAGTAACCACGATCTGTCACTTCCTCTAGTTAGTCCCCTCCCCCTTCAGTTAGAATCACCTCCCAGGGAACACACTGAACCCCTTTAGCGCCCCCTAGTGTTAACCCCTTCACTGCCAGTGACATTTTTACAGTAATCAATGCATTTTTTAATCGCACTGATCGCTGTATTCATTCCAGTGGTTCCAAAAATGTGTCAAAAGTGTCCGATGTGTCCGCCCTAATGTCGCAGTCACGATAAAAATCGCAGATCGCCGCCATTACTAGTAAAAAAACAAAACAAAAATAAAAATGCTATAAATCTATCCCCTATTTTGTAGACACTATAACTTTTCAATCAATATACGCTTATTGCGATTTTTTTTTTTACCTAAAATATGTAGAAGAATATATATCGGCCTAAACTGAGAAAAAAATAAGCTTTTTATTTTAAAAAAACTGGAGAAGTTTATTATAGCAAAAAGTACAAAATATTGTGCTTTTTCCAAAATTGTCGCTCTTGTTTTGTTTATAGCGCAAAAAATAAAAACCGCAGAGGCGATCAAATGCCACCAAAAGAAAGCTCTATTTGTGGGAAAAAAGGGACGTCAATTTTGTTTGGATACAACGTCGCACACCCGCGCAATTGTCAGTTAAAGCGACACAGTGCCGAATAGCAAAAAACGTTCTAGTCAGAAAGGGGGTAAATTCTTCCAGGGCTGAAGTGGTTAAAGCGGAGTTCCACTGACATTTATTAAACTTTTTGTTTGAAAACATTTCTTAAAGCAGAGTTCCACCCAAAAGCGGAACTTCCGCTTTAATTCCCCAAAAGACCACAATTCCCCAAAAGACCCAGATTTTTCTACCTAAATCATCTGCCCTTATTCAAGATGGCCGCAGCTGGAAATGCTAGGGGGGTGTTTATCAAACTCATTTTTTGACATAATAATGCATGGAGACATAGATGGATGGAGGGAGTTTGCTATGAATATTAAAAGTGAATGAAATAGTGTTTTGACTTGTGGTGCGCAGATTTAGCTTAGTTCCGCTTTAATCTAATGTAAATGAATTAATAAGTTTTACTTGGATCTCTTGATCCAATCAACATGATCTGATGGAGAACAAAAGAGAAAGAACTTTAGTAAAACAAGGCAAAGTACCCATTTCCATCAAAGTCCCCCCTTGCAACAGATTCCCTATCAAAGTCCACCCTTATATTGGTCTCCCCATCAGAGTCCCTCCCTTCCACCAGTGCCCCATCAGATTACCCTCCTACATCAGTGTCCCCATCAGAGTCTCTCCCTTACATCAGTGTCTCCATCAGGTTACCCTCTTGCATCATTGTCCCCATCAGAGTCCCTCCCTTACATCGGTTTCCCCATCAGATTACCCCCTTACATCAGTGTCCCCATCAGAGTCCTTCCCTTACATCAGTGTCCCCATCCGAGTCCCTCCCTTACATCAGTGTCCCCATCAGATTACCCCCTTGCATCAGTGCCCCATCAGAGTCCCTTCCTTACACATAGCTCCCAACTGTCCCTGATTTTGAGGGACTGTCCCTGATTTGGAACAATGTCCCTCTGTCCCTCGTTCCATCTTATTTGCCCCTCATTTTGGTCTGATCTATAAAGTTGCATATAAAATGCACTTTTTATCTTTTAAAAAGTGTTTATCAGTGCTAAACCTTTCATCCAATTTACTAAATTGCTGCATTTGTGAATTTCAAAAGCCAATATAAAGAAATAGTAGTGGTAAAAAGTACTTGTGGGTTTAACTAATTAATTATTTTGATACCATTTTCCTTTAAGGGGGCATGCCAGGGGGTGTGTCCTATGCCTACATACTTTTGCTAATAGGTTTCCCTCATTCCCTTTGTTGACAGGTATGTTTACATCAGTGTCCCCATCAGAGTGCCTCCCTTACATCAGTGACCCATCAAAGTCCCCCTTTAAATCAATGTCCCCATCAGAGTCCTGCCTTTCATCAGTGTCCCTATTAGAGTCCCTCCCTACATCATTGTCCCCATTAGCGCCCCCCCATATCAGGGTCCCCTTTAGAGTCCCTCCTTACATCATTGTCTCCATCCGAGTTCCCCTTTACATCATTGTCTCCATCAGAGTTCCCCTTTACATCATTGTCCGCATCAAAATACCCCCCTACACCAGGGTCCCCTTCAGAGTTCCTCCTTACATCATTGTCTGCATCAGATTCCTACCTTACGTCATTGTCCCCATCAGAGTACCCCCTTCTATCAATGTCCTCATCAGAGTCCTCTTTACATCATTGTCCCCATCAGAGTCCCCCCTTATATCATTCTCCTCATCAGAGACCCCCCCCCCCAAACCGGGTCCCTTTAAAGTCCCTCCTTACATCATTGTCTCCATCGGAGTTCCCCTTTACATCATTGTCCCCATCAGAGTACCCCCCTACATCAGGGTCCCCCTCAGAGTCTCTCCTTGCATCCTTGCATCATTGTCTCCATCAGTGTCCTGCCTTACTTCACTGTCCCCAACAGAGTACCCCCTTATATCAGTGTCCCCATCAGAGTCCCCCCTAAATCAGGGTACCCATCAGAGTGCCTCTCTATATCATTGTCCCCATCAGAGTCCACCTTTTCTTCTGTGCCCCTGTCAGAATCCCTCCTTATATCAGTATCCCATAAGAGTCCTCCCTTACACCAGTGTCCCCATTAGAGTCCTGTCTTACACCAGTTGCTGTGGGGGGGGGGGGGGGCAGGGGAGAAGCCGAAACTGTGCACATCAGCTGTGGGACAGGTCAAATCTTGTAGTGGGCTGCATGTGGCCTACGGCCTGTAGTATGGAGACCCCTGATTACCCTCTGGATAAATGAGAACCTTCACAGACAGCCCTATAAACAGTTTCTCTCCGGAAGCTGCTGTAAGCTGCACTCTATATGACTCACCATTATGGGTACATTAGTGGGTTCTTCTGTAGTCATAGCTGTACTCTCCGATCACCCGTGAGAACAATCAATGTTTTTAAAAACTGGAAGGAAGCAACAAAAATAAGACCTATGTAAAAAAAAAGAGGGAAGGAGAAGTGATTAAATATAACTCATATGCCGAGTATGAAAAAATATGCAGCAATGATTTCAGGGGTATGAAATCAGGAACCTTGCTGTTCAAGAGAAATTTCTCAATGTGTCAATTGATTTAAAGAGAGCACACAGAAAACAATAAAAAAAATACATTCTAACACATAGCATGAGATTTAATAAAAGGAAATATATCCAAGGATTTACTGAGAAAAAAAAAAATCATAAGTAGTCATCAGCATGGGTTCACGAAAGGTCGTTCTTGCCAGACCAATCTGTTAACATTCTACGAGGAAGTGAGCTGCCATCTAGACAGGGGAAGGCCTGTGGATGTGGTGTACCTGGATTTTGCAAAGACATTCCATACAGTCCCCAAAAGCACTTAAAGTTGATGTAAACCCGATTTTTTTTTTTTTTTTTTTTTTGATGTCATAATGTAGAGTATAAGATTTCCTATCATTTGAGCCCAGTCTTGCTACAAAGAGTTAATCCAGCTCTGAGCAATCCTCTTTTATTGTTCAGTGAGATAAATCTTGACAAACTGAGAAAAACTTTGTCAAATCCTCCCCCTTGCTGTGAGTGACAGGTGATTTACATATCTCGTGCACTAGCCTAAGAGACATGCATTATTTTTTAATTCCCTCCCCCCACTCCTTTCTTCAGCAGCTCTGCAAGGATTGGCTGTTCCACACCTCACCATGATTTGGCATGCTGAAGTCATGTGGTTACTTTCCTGTCTTTTCACTGGATGTTAGAGATCATAGCAGAAGTTCAGTGTAAGAAATACACAGGAGAAAATACATATTGACAAGGGGAGTGTAGAGGTGGGTGGGGAGTCTACTGACATCACGACTCCACCCACCGAGCTCCAGACAACAGACCCGCCCACAGAATCTGCAGTTTTTCGGGTCTCATAACAGAGAGAGGGGAGACATTTGACAGGTAAAGATACATGCAGGAGGCGTGTATATCCTTATAGATAACCCCTATGGCAGTAGGCTGGAAAGGATGACATTGGGTTTACATCCACTTTAATCTACAAGCTGAGGTCCGCAGGCGTGGACCATAAGGTTTGTTCTTGGGTTAAAAACTGGTTACAGGGGCGTGTCCAAAGGGTAGTAATGAATAATACAAATACTGTACCTGCTGACTTTTAATAAAAGGACACTCACCTGTGCAGGGATCCAGCGCCATCCTTATCTTTAGTGGGAAGCTGGCTGTGACAGTTTTTGGCTTTACAGCCAGCTTCCTACTGCACATGTGCTAGCCGCACCTTGTGAATGGTCCTGCAGCCTTCTTGGACCTGTGACATCTAGAAAGCTGCAGGTGAAAAGGGAGGTGAACTTCCATTCGGATTGCTTAGGCGATCCAAGCTGAAATGGGAGCTGGTAGCCATCAAAGCTAGGTACCCGCTCTCCCCTCCAATAAATGATATGCCAAATGTGGCAGAGGAGGGAAGGGGGGAGGAGGGGGGAAGGAGGACTTAAAGCGGAAATTTCCTATTTTGGCTGAAGTTCTGCTTTATTCATAGAATATTAGACTCTATAATTAAGCTCTTTTGAGGAGTGAATTTTGGCACCAGGTGGATTGTCAGTGCATCACTTTGCTTCAGTTAGACCCCTTTTACACTGGGGCACTTTGCAGGCGGTACAGCGCTAAAAATAGTGCTTGCAAAGTGCCCTGAAAGAGCCGCTGCTGTCTCTCCAATGGAGCGGTGCGCTGGCAGGAGGCTAAAAAAAGTCCTGCTAGCAGCATCTTTAGAGCGGTGAAGGAGCGATGTATACACCGCTCCTTCACCACTCCTGCCCATTGAAATCAATGGGGCAGTGCGGCTATACCGCCGGCATAGCGCTGCTGCAGCAGCGCTTTGCGGCTGGTTTTTAACCCTTTCCCGCTAGCGGGGGGTAAAAGCACCCCGCTAGCGGCCGAATAGCACCGTGAAATTGACGGTAAAGCGCCGCTAAAAATAGCGGCGCTTTACCGCCGACGCACCCACCGCCCCAGTGTGAAAGGGGCCTAAACTAAAGTTGGCTGTTAGGTTAAGTGGTTTGTTCTTCTTTCTGGATTATTGAAGTGCTACATGTCCAACAGCTCATGACCACAGAAAGTATGCGCCTGCAGCCTGAAGACAAGAGAGGGGAGTGCAGCCTGGAGACAAGAGAGGGGAGTGCAGCCTGGAGACAAGAGAGGGGAGTGCAGCCTGGAGACAAGAGAGGGGAGTGCAGCCTGGAGACAAGAGAGGGGAGTGCAGCCTGGAGACAAGAGAGAGGAGTGCAGCCTGGAGACAAGAGAGGGGAGTGCAGCCTGGAAACAAGAGAGAGGAGTGCAGCCTGGAGACAAGAGAGGGGAGTGCAGCCTGGAGACAGGGGAGTGCAGCCTGAAGACAAGAGAGAGGAGTGCAGCCTGGAGACAAGAGAGGGGAGTGCAGCCTGGAGACAAGAGAGAGGAGTGCAGCCTGGAGACAAGAGAGAGGAGTGCAGCCTGGAGACAAGAGAGAGGAGTGCAGCCTGGAGACAAGAGAGGGGAGTGCAGCCTGGAGACAAGAGAGGGGGGTGCAGCCTGGAGACAAGAGAGGGGAGTGCAGCCTGGAGACAAGAGAGAGGAGTGCAGCCTGGAGACAAGAGAGGGGAGTGCAGCCTGGAGACAAGAGAGAGGAGAGCAGCCTGGAGACAAGAGAGGGGAGTGCAGCCTGGAGACAAGAGAGAGGAGTGCAGCCTGGAGACAAGAGAGAGGAGTGCAGCCTGGAGACAAGAGAGGGGGGTGCAGCCTGGAGACAAGAGAAGGGAGTGCAGCCTGGAGACAAGAGAGGGGAGTGCAGCCAGGGGACAAGAGAGAGGAGTGCAGCCTGGAGACAAGAGAGGGGGGTGCAGCCTGGAGACAAGAGAGGGGAGTGCAGCCTGGAGACAAGAGAGAGGTGTGCAGCCTGGAGACAAGAGAGGGGAGTGCAGCCTGGAGACAAGAGAGGGGAGTGCAGCCTGGAGACAAGAGAGGGGAGTGCAGCCTGGAGACAAGAGAGGGGAGTGCAGCCTGGAGACAAGAGAGAGGTGTGCAGCCTGGAGACAAGAGAGGGGAGTGCAGCCTGGAGACAAGAGAGAGGAGTACAGCCTGGAGACAAGAGAGGGGGGTGCAGCCTGGAGACAAGAGAGAGGAGTGCAGCCTGGAGACAAGAGAGAGGAGTGCAACCTGGAGACAAGAGAGGGGAGTGCAGCCTGGAGACAAGAGAGGGGGGTGCAGCCTGGAGACAAGAGAAGGGAGTGCAGCCTGGAGACAAGAGAGAGGAGTGCTGCCTGGAGACAAGAGAGGGGAGTGCAGCCTGGAGACAAGAGAGAGGAGTGCAGCCTGAAGACAAGAGAGAGGAGTGCAGCCTGGAGACAAGAGAGAGGAGTGCAGCCTGGAGACAAGAGAGGGGAGTGCAGCCTGGAGACAAGAGAGGGGAGTGCAGCCTGGAGACAAGAGAGGGGAGTGCAGCCTGGAGACAAGAGAGGGGAGTGCAGCCTGGAGACAAGAGAGGGGAGTGCAGCCTGGAGACAAGAGAGAGGAGTGCAGCCTGGAGACAAGAGAGGGGAGTGCAGCCTGGAAACAAGAGAGAGGAGTGCAGCCTGGAGACAAGAGAGGGGAGTGCAGCCTGGAGAAAAGAGAGGGGAGTGCAGCCTGAAGACAAGAGAGAGGAGTGCAGCCTGGAGACAAGAGAGGGGAGTGCAGCCTGGAGACAAGAGAGAGGAGTGCAGCCTGGAGACAAGAGAGGGGAGTGCAGCCTGGAGACAAGAGAGAGGAGAGCAGCCTGGAGACAAGAGAGAGGAGTGCAGCCTGGAGACAAGAGAGGGGGGTGCAGCCTGGAGACAAGAGAAGGGAGTGCAGCCTGGAGACAAGAGAGGGGAGTGCAGCCAGGGGACAAGAGAGAGGAGTGCAGCCTGGAGACAAGAGAGGGGGGTGCAGCCTGGAGACAAGAGAGGGGAGTGCAGCCTGGAGACAAGAGAGAGGTGTGCAGCCTGGAGACAAGAGAGGGGAGTGCAGCCTGGAGACAAGAGAGGGGAGTGCAGCCTGGAGACAAGAGAGGGGAGTGCAGCCTGGAGACAAGAGAGGGGAGTGCAGCCTGGAGACAAGAGAGAGGTGTGCAGCCTGGAGACAAGAGAGGGGAGTGCAGCCTGGAGACAAGAGAGAGGAGTACAGCCTGGAGACAAGAGAGGGGGGTGCAGCCTGGAGACAAGAGAGAGGAGTGCAGCCTGGAGACAAGAGAGAGGAGTGCAACCTGGAGACAAGAGAGGGGAGTGCAGCCTGGAGACAAGAGAGAGGAGTGCAGCCTGGAGACAAGAGAGAGGAGTGCAACCTGGAGACAAGAGAGGGGAGTGCAGCCTGGAGACAAGAGAGGGGAGTGCAGCCTGGAGACAAGAGAGAGGAGTGCAGCCTGGAGACAAGAGAGGGGAGTGCAGCCTGGAGACAAGAGAGAGGAGTGCAGCCTGGAGACAAGAGAGAGGAGTGCAACCTGGAGACAAGAGAGGGGAGTGCAGCCTGGAGACAAGAGAGGGGAGTGCAGCCTGGAGACAAGAGAGGGGAGTGCAGCCTGGAGACAAGAGAGGGGAGAGCAGCCTGGAGACAAGAGAGGGGGGTGCAGCCTGGAGACAAGAGAGGGGAGTGCAGCCTGGAGACAAGAGAGGGGAGTGCAGCCTGGAGACAAGAGAGGGGAGTGCAGCCTGGAGACAAGAGAGGGGAGTGCAGCCTGGAGACAAGAGAGGGGAGCGCAGCCTGGAGACAAGAGAGGGGAGCGCAGCCTGGAGACAAGAGAGAGGAGAGCAGCCTGGAGACAAGAGAGAGGAGAGCAGCCCGGAGACTAGAGAGAGGAGTGCAGCCTGGAGACAAGAGAGGGGGGTGCAGCCTGGAGACAAGAGAGGGGAGAGCAGCCTGGAGACTAGAGAGAGGAGTGCAGCCTGGAGACAAGAGAGGGGGGTGCAGCCTGGAGACAAGAGAGGGGAGAGCAGCCTGGAGACAAGAGAGGGGAGTGCAGCCTGGAGACAAGAGAGAGGAGAGCAGCCTGGAGACAAGAGAAAGGAGTGCAGCCTGGAGACAAGAGAGGGGAGTGCAGCCTGGAGACAAGAGAGAGGAGTGCAGCCTGGAGACAAGAGAGGGGGGTGCAGCCTGGAGACAAGAGAGGGGAGAGCAGCCTGGAGACAAGAGAGAGGAGAGCAGCCTGGAGACAAGAGAGAGGAGTGCAGCCTGGAGACAAGAGAGGGGAGAGCAGCCTGGAGACAAGAGAGGGGAGTGCAGCCTGGAGACAAGAGAGGGGAGTGCAGCCTGGAGACAAGAGAGAGGAGTGCAGCCTGGAGACAAGAGAGGGGGGTGCAGCCTGGAGACAAGAGAGAGGAGTGCAGCCTGGAGACAAGAGAGAGGAGAGCAGCCTGGAGACAAGAGAAAGGAGTGCAGCCAGGGGACAAGAGAGAGGAGTGCAGCCTGGAGACAAGAGAGGGGAGTGCAGCCTGGAGACAAGAGAGAGGAGTGCAGCCTGGAGACAAGAGAGGGGGGTGCAGCCTGGAGACAAGAGAGGGGAGTGCAGCCTGGAGACAAGCATTATCCTTTCATGTACACCAATGGAAGTAAAGTCTATAGGGGTTGATTTACTAAAGGCAAATAGACAGGGCAGTTGCTCCAGATCTTAGTAAATCAGCAGAAGCTCTGCTGACTGCCATCATCCAATCACATCATCCAATCACATGCAAGCAAAAATGCTGTTTTATTTTTTTTTCTTTCCCTTACATGTGATTTGGTATTCTTTGCCAAATGAAGCTTTACCTCATTTACTAATCTCTGGGGCAACTGCACTTGCAGAGAGCCACTGCACTTTGCAAAGTGCACAGTCTATGTGCCTTTAGTAAATCAACCCCTATCTGCCCTCCTCTGCCTTATTCTTATAACTATACATGTACCAGCCAGGAGAGAATATTTTGACAATAAGGGAGTAAGGGTTCTAGGCTCTAGCTGCTGGGATTGGTTAAAATGGGTTTTATTCTTATCACAAAGGTGCATGTACTCTTTAAAAGACTGCAGGGATCTTTGAATACATATTTACAGAGAATTCCTTTTCTACAGTGATATGCATAGTTATGTATAATCTTTCTTTATATTATGTTCCCAGGCACAGCAGCTGAAATTTTGAAAATTGGGTTCATGGCAGGAAATAACTGGGCTTGCTGCGGCAAATAGAGAACAAGCGGAGTGAAAATGTGGCTAATTCCTTTAACATCCCCTGCTTCCTGCTAGCATTTGAGTAAAATTCAAGTCACGTATGTAAAAACAGTATTTTCAAGCTGTTGCATTGATAACAGACTACAAACCTCTAAAAACGGTGCCCTTTTGAACAGACACGCTGCGCTCTACCATTTTCCCCTGTTATATGCAGCTGCTTAGCACTGATGAATGAATTGGACTTCGGGAACCTGCAGTTATTTCTCAGTGCGGTCTATGTGCTGCCAGCCCTTCTTCTGTGCCTTAACCGATTCATCCCCGGAAGATTTTACCCCCTTCCTGACCAGAGCACTTTTTGAGATTCGGCACTGCGTCGCTTTAACTGACAATTGCACAGTCGTGCGACGTTACACCAAAACAAAATTGACGTCCTTTTTTTCCCACAAATAGAGCTTTCTTTTTGGTGGTATTTGATCATCTCTGCAGTTTTTATTTTTTGCGCTATAAACAAAAATTTCATTTTTGGAATTGGTTTCGTATCTTCGGCATTCATTTTGTATGTTCGTTGGTTGGGTGGATTCGAAAAATTTTGCAGTTTTGCAGCTTTCTTTTTTTGGTACTTATTCACTTCAATTTGATTTTTATTTTTGTGATAAACAAACAAAAAAAAGACCAAAAATGTATAAAAAAATAAAAGTTTTTCTTAGTTTCTGTTATAAAATTTAGCAAATAAGTAATTTTTCTTCTTCACTGTTGGGCGCTGATGAGGCTGCACTGATGGGCACTGATGAGGCTGCACTGATGGGCACTGATGAGGCTGCACTGATGGGCACTGATGAGGCTGCACTGATGGGCACTGATGAGGCTGCACTGATGGGCACAGATGAGGCTGCACTGATGGGCACTGATGAGGCTGCACTGATGGGCACTGATGAGGCTGCACTGATGGGCACTGATGAGGCTGCACTGATGGGCACTGATGAGGCTGCACTGATGGGCACAGATGAGGCTGCACTGATGGGCACTGATGAGGCTGCATTGATGGGCACTGATGAGGCTGCACTGATGGGCACAGATGAGGCTGCATTGATGGAAACTGATACTACTGCACTGATTTGCACTTATAAGCTGCACTGATGTCCATTGATGGGCACTGATGGGTACTGATGAGAAGGCACTGGCAAGGCTGCACTGATGAGGCGGCACTGATAGGTGGCACTGATGGGCACTGCTAGGCAGCACTGATAAGCTGCATTGATGGGCACTAATTGGCCCTGATGGGGCTACACTGATAATCAGGGTACTAGTGATCAGTGCCCTGATTATCAGTGTAAACAATGTACTCACTGTGCCCTGTCAGACTTGTCGGTTATCAGTTTTCCTTTCCTCACACAGAGACAGCCTGTGGGGAAAAAAATGCACATAACTGGCAAATCTGTTTATCTGGGACTAGCTGTGATTGGACACAGCTGATCACATGGTAAAGGGACGCTGTGATTGGCCCTTTACTGCAATCTGTAATCAGCTGTGTCCAAAGGAAAGAATAACTAGAGAGCCACGCTGTAGCTGTCTTTCGGCTATAGCACAGGCAGAAAGCGGTTAACAGCTTGCAGACCGCGCTCCGTCGTTTGACGGCAGCAGAATGGCTCCCCTGCGTGAATCGCCGTAGCTGTACAGCGGGCGCTTTAGGGTGTATAGGGGCGTGCGTGCGTGCGCGCCGCCATGCCACTGAGGAGCCGATGCGCGTGCCCGCGATGTCCGCCGGGCACCCGCGATCACACCTGACCGAGCCAGAACGTGGATGTGTGTGTGTAAACACACACACATCCATGTTCTGGCAGGGGAGAGGAGACAGATCTGTGTGTTCATAGTATATAGGAATAGCGATCAGTCTCGTCCCCCAGGCAGTCCCATCCCACCCACAGATAAAACACGCTGAGGAAACACATTTAACCCCTTGATCGCCCCCTAGTGTTAACCCCTTCCCTGCCAGTGACATTTATACAGTAATCAGTGGCTATTTATAAATGTATAAATGTTACTGGTCCCAAAAAAAAAATCGCAGATCGCCGCCATTACTAGTAAAAAATGTATAAATAATAAAAATGCCATAAATCTTTCCCTTATTTTGTAGATGCTTTAACTTTTGCGCAAACCAATCAATACAGGCTTATTGTAATTGTTTTTTTATACTAAAAATATGTAGAAGAATACATATCGGCCTTAAATTGAGGAAGAAGTTTTTTATTTATTTTTTAAATTGGAATATTTATTATAGCAAAAAGTAAAAAATATTGTGTTTTTTTTTTTCTTTTTTAAATTGTCGCTTTTTGTTTATAGCGCAAAAAAAAAAAAAAACATACAGAGGTGATCAAATACCACCAAAAGAAAGCTCCATTTGTGGGGAAGAAAGGACATACATTTTGTTTGGGTACAACATCGCACGACTGCGCAATTGTCAGTTAAATCGACGCAGTGCCGTATTGCAAAAACTGGCCTGGTCAGTAAGGGGGTAAATCCTTCCGGGGCTGACGTGGTTAAAGAATATGTGTTTTTTTATTATCTCCCCTTAAATTGAATTAAAGATCCGCTCCCAGCTGAATGGTATTTATTTGTTTGTTTATTTATTGATTTATTTTGGCATTGGTACATGACCCCCCATGGCAGTTCCCAGCTACCCATGCCCTTTTTTTAACAAAACCTTAGAAGTTGACCTTGAATGGTCGGGTTTTATGCCGCGTACACACGGTCGGACTTTTCGTCTACAAAAGTCCGACGGACGCCGACGGACCAAATCCGGCTGACAATCCGATTGTGTGTGGGCTTCCCCGGACTTTCAGCGGACTTTTCCAGCCTCAAATCTGACGAACTTTAGATTTGAAACATGCTTCAAATTTTTATGTCGTAACTCCGCCGGACCCAGAAATCCGCTCGTCCGTATGCTAGTCCGACGGACAAAAACCCACGCTAGGGCAGCTATTGGCTACTGGCTATCAACTTCCTTATTTTAGTCCGTGTACGTCATCACGTACGAATCCGTCGGACTTTTGTGTGATCGTATGTAGGCAAGTCCGTTCGTTAGACGATCCGCCGCAAGTCCGCCAAAAAAGTCCCTCGAAAGTCCATTGAAAGTCTGTCGGACGGGCTGTCGGACTTTTGTAGCCGAAAAGTCTGACCGCGTGTACGCGGCATTAGTGGATTTCCTACAGATTTTGGTTAACATCCAGCAAACCGACCTTGGCTTGGTTCACTTTTCACTACAAGACGTCGCCTGTGACACCATTGCTGAGAACATCCTATTTGACCCTGGACAATCAGGGTGCTGCAAGGACTGGCATCCTCCCATTGCTATCAATGGGGCTGCCTCCATCAGATAATTTCCGGGAACGCCTGGAGTCGGTTGCATTTGCAGGTGTTAATGCGCCCTTAAAGTTTCCTTATCCTTTGGCCGCCACCCCTTTAAGATGTAGCCTTGTGGTATTGTTTCATTCCCCCCTGCTGGCTTCTTGACCAGGGGTTTCCACATGTGCAGTTCAGTCCCATAGACTTTAATGGGGCCAGTAGACGAGTACAAACCAATCTATCTCCCAGCTCCGTAGAAGTTTATGGTGGCAAACTGTACATGCAGGGAGTATGGGTGAAGAAGGTAATGGAGCAGTGTAAACAATGTTGTAGACCATGGCGGCAGATCTAAGCAAATACACAGCTTTGGGGTGGGAAGACTGCATCTGATTATGGGGCTAAGGGCAAAAGGGTGAGGAAATTTCTCAGAAAAGCTTAACCTTTAAACTTCATGAGGTCTGTAAAAGGGCAGTAGAAGAAAGGGGTAAGAAAAGTTACATTAACAATCTGACTTCATAATGCTGGTTACTACTATCTCACTATCTCATACCTCCCAACTTTTTTAAGATGGGAATGAGGGACACCTATTCGCAAAAGTATGTAGGCATAGGACACACCCCTGCCACGCCCCTTAAAAGAGAATTATACAAAAATATGACTAGTTAAACCCACAAGTGTTTTTTTTTTTTTTTTTACCCCTACTTTTCCTTTATTTTGGCTTTTGACACTTACAAATGTAGCAATTTAGAAATTGGATGAAAGGTTTAGCACTGGGTAACACTTTCGTAAACATAAATAGAGCATCTTTTATACAATATATAGGTCAGTCCAAATTGAGGGACAAATGAGGAGTAAAGAGGGACAGAGGGACTTTGTTCCAAATCAGGGACAGTCCCTCCAAATCAGGGACAGTTGGGAGCGATGCTCTCTGACTTTGGAATGTGCCATAGTGGTGCTCTATTGGTACTGTCATTTCTGTTTTCAGCCACTAGGTGGGGCTGTATGTTCTCTTCAGTGAGCTGACCTCTGTACTTAGTAAAGTTGGAAGCTGTAATTTACTATTTGTTTTTGTAAATTACAACTTTACATTCTTTTGTGAGTGTTTATGGAACATGTATACTTGAATGTGTTCCAATTACTACTTCTGATAAAAAAAAAAAAGAAAAAATCTGACTTAATTTGGATTATGTATTACATTTATTTTTACTCCTTTTTTATTAAAAACGCCAAATGTAAAAGTGTAGTTACCCCTCGAAGGGCACCCGTCTGAGGACTGTTACCTTTTGTAACAGCTAATACTTCCATGCAGCACTGGAGGTTAACCAAGCACCACCCTATTTCCCTTTAAAATAACATATTGTGCAATTTGCAAATATTTGACTGCAACGTGCCATAGCATTATGTCGTATTATCTCATGTGTATAATAACTGTTTACTGTGTTACTGGCTGTTTTGCAATATTACCAATCCTCTGTTTAATTTTCTCATAATTTAGTTCCAACTGAACCTTTAGTATAGCTAAATCCATTCCACCCGCATTAAAACAAAAGATAGACTTAAGCCCCGTACACACGATCAGACTTTCCGACGGGAAATGTTCGATGACAGGCTGTTGGCGGGCAATCCGGCCGTGTGTATGCTCCATCGGACAATTGTTGTCGGACTTTCCGCCAACAAATGTTGGATAGCAGGTTTTCAAACTTTCCACCAACAAATGTGTGTTGTCAGACTTTCTGATCCTGTGTACACAAGTCCGTCGGACAAAAGTCCAAAGAACAAACACGCATGCTCGGAAGCAGAAGCGGTCGGTCTTGTAAACTAGCGTTTGTAATGGAGAATTAACATTCGTGACGCTGCAAATTATGAAATCTCCAAATGCAGCGCACAATTCTCTTCTTCTTTAATGGGATAATAATGAAGCTGCTTTGCTGGTGATACTGATGGAGTTATTGCAAAGGGATTTTCAAAGGCTTTTTTTTTTCTAATGATATCAAGAATAATATTATTATGCTTTTTTTTTTATTTGGGCAAGTTACCACAACACCATTATCCCAAAGTTTTTAAGATCAAAGATACAACTATGTTGGTGTCCCTTGTTAATTTTATATTGAATTTTATCATATGTAACTCCCTACTCCCAAACTGTCATTTGAAGTAAAACACATAGCCAAGTATTATTCTACACACTTTTTTTATTGTGCACTAAAAAAATATAGAAAAGATACCAAATCAAATCATTATTATTCAACCAAAAAAATAATGTCAAAGCAATAACTCCAAGGCCAATAATAAATAACACGTTATCTCCTCCGATTCCACAACATGGCTGGCTGACGAACGGCCGTTCAGAAACGAACTAAAAAGCGCAAACTGAAAAGCGCTAAATGAAAAACGCGAAAAGAAAAGCGCGAATCAACACTCACCAGACTTCTGCTAATGCGAAATTAGCAGAAGGAGCCCAAAGGGTGGCGCTAAAGAGTTGAAAAACCACGTAGTACTTCACTACGTTCGGAATTGTTGGCCAACAATTTTGTGGCCGTGTGTATGTAAGACAAGATTGAGCCAACGCCCCTCGAAAAAAAATTCCACAGTTTTGTTGGCGGAAAGTTTTGTTGGCGGTGTGTTCAATGCCAAAGTCTTACAGCTGATTCTCTTCAGAAAGCAGCCACAGTGGAAACGCCTGTCCCCCGAAGCATGAAATGGAGGAGCAGTGGTTTTCCTACAGAGGGCTGACCCAACCCCCCCCCTTGCCAGAGCTAGAGCTCTCCATTCAACATTAAGTATGAGCTTTGCTCTTAGAGAAGTTTATCTGTAACTCAGCAGGGGGCATGTCAGACCTCTGTAGAGAGTCCACTGCTTCAAACAAAACAAGCAAAGAACAAAGGTCCTTTTCTGTAGCGTGCAGGCAGGGGTCAGGCTTTTCTACTCATGCTGTGGCTGCTTTGTAATAAAAAAAAAATAGAAAAAAGAAAAACGGCAGAACTTTGCAGGGACTTTTGTTTTGATGATGGAATGCTGATGGAATGGAACATATTTATGGGAATGTATTTATAATGGAATGTAATCTGATTTAAAGTAAAGGTCAGTTGGGCTTTAAGGCTATGTTTCCACTATTGCGTCCCCAAAGTCGCGCGATTTTGCCTGCCATTTTTATACCGCGATTTTACCGCAACTTTTTACCGCGATTTGAAGCAATGCCTGTATCTATGGACCTCAAGTCGCATCAAAGTGGCACCAAAGTAGTGCAGGGACTACTTTGAAGTCGCTGCGACTTGAAGTCGCACAGATATGAACGGTACTCATTGGAAATCATGGGATACAATTTGTCATGCGACTTTTCAGTCCCAAGTCGCATGAAAAGTCGCACTAGTGGAAACATAGCCTTAAGCTAAACTCTGGGCTGATATAAATTTACTATTCAATGCAGCTGTATATTCCTTTAACAATAATTAAAGGTATAGTATTTTTTCCGTAGAGCTAGCAAAAGTACCTGGATATGCATTGATATTAGCCACCTGTCACCCCCTGCTAAGCAGCACTTACTCTAGGAAAGGGAGGGCAGCACCACTAGCCAATCAGGTTCTGCTGCATGGACCTACCTGCAGACAGGAAAGAGAGCAGAGTGAGCAGAGTTGATGACTTATCAGGGTGTTGCAATCCCATAGCTGTCCAATCAGCTGTGGGTGATGGGGGAGTAGGGGTGGGGGTGGGGGGGTTATTCCATTGTATTTCTTAACTCTAATGGTGGCCATACATGGAACGTTTTTTATTTTATACAGTCTTATTGTTGACTGATTTACTGTTTCAGAGAAAAATGCGATTGGGAAGATCGCGAAGACTGTTCAGTGCATCATACACTTATTCATCTTGATCTATGTGCTTTTCTATGGTGAGATTTTAGAACCAGATTGATCGGAATAATTTCAATGAGGTTGATCAGTGTTACTTAACCACTTTCCGACCGCCACACACAGATATACGTTGGCAGAATGGCTCGTACAGGCAAATGGGCGTACCTGTACGTCCCTATGTACAACCTGTATTTGCCGCCTTGCAGGCGCGTGCACGCTGCGGGAACGTGCCCGCAGGTCCCACGAACTTGATCTTCGCCGGCGGCCCACGATCGTGAGACGGAGAGGCAGAACAGGGAGATGTAAACAAGGCATTTCCCTGTTCTGCCTTGTGACATGACAGAGATCACTGCTCCCTGTCATTGGGTGCAGTGATCGCTGTCATGTGAGTGGAAGCCCATCCCCCCCACAGTTAGAATCACTCCCTAGGACACACTTAACCCCTTGATCGCCCCCTAGTGTTTAACCCCTTCCCTGCCATTGTCATTTACACAGTAATCAGTGCATTTTTATAGCACTGATCGCTGTATAAATGCCAATGGTCCCAAAATTGTGTGAAAAGTGTCCGATGTGTCCGCCATAATGTCGCAGTCCCTGATAAAAATCGCAGATTGCTATTACTAGTAGAAAAAAAACATTTATAATAAAAATGCCAGAAAACTGGGATTACTATGGAAATGTCTGGACATGT
The DNA here is from genome assembly GCA_037952925.1 of Lithobates clamitans. NCBI lineage: Eukaryota > Metazoa > Chordata > Amphibia > Anura > Ranidae > Lithobates > Lithobates clamitans. Next base: position 1,314,083 of record JBBGZY010000309.1, read on the forward strand.
GGATTAGGACAAGAAAAGTTGGGCTGTGTGAAGGCTAAGCATCAGAGGGGAATGATCGGAAAGGCCTCTAGCCCATATGAGACATCCAAGGTACGCGGTACCATTGAATTCGTGCCTAAGGCCAGGTCAATAGTAGATAAGGACTGATATGGGCTGGAGCAGCATGAATATTGAAGCGTGGAAGGATTGCCCTGTCTCCATAAGTCCCGGAGGCCAATTTCTGGATGTGTTACTACATTTATCCTGATTGCTGTGAAGTGCTGTGAAGTGTCATGCCCATTGTTTTCATGGATCATGTGAGTGCATTGGTTTTAGTTTCAGTTTTGTGATTAAATCTTTTATATGGTAACACACTATCTGGAGCATTTTTTATTCTTTATGTGGAATCATCATCCCAAGAACAGTGTCCGGTGCATTGAGCAGTGGATGTCTGTGCTCACATGGTAACCCCCATGTTAGTGGGTTAAAGCCTTGTCCGTCCAAACACGAGAGTGTAAGGCCCCAACAGCTGGTGAGTTTGCCATTCGTAAGGGAGTGGATTCATGTCACTGAGGTGTGGTGGACAGTACAGCACAGGATTGTGAAATAGAGACACTCACTCTTTGGGAACGTCTTCCCTCCTTTTTTTGGGCACGATCACACATATATATGTGGACTATTCACTATTTGGTTTTATCTGGCTTTTCGTTTCAAGAACTGGTTTACATCATCACTATATGTTGAAGCCTAGTCATTAAGGCTAGTCATGTTGTTCACTATGTTATTTAATGGAATTTTCATGAAATGTATCATTTAATAATTTTCACTTTATAATCTCCACTGTATATATTTTTTCCGTATATACTCAGGATTTGAGTTTATTTAGTCTCCTAAGTGTGGTGGCATACCGCACTAGGAGATTGATTTCACACATACACTTTTTTCGCATTAAGTGTTGAGTGCACCATCCACGTATATCATTCATCTATACTTTTATGGGTGTTTAGGATCCTCCAGGATCAGTTTGAACACATGTAATCTACTTATTTAATTGAGAGTGAATTGACTGGTCATCTCACTCTCATCATTAGGGATATAGCGCCACTAGTCATCCACAGGGTGTTTTCAGATTATAAAATACTGCATTTGGCCACTAACTTACCTCCATCTAGTAGCCAAATGCAGTATTTTCTATCTTAAACCATAATGACCTAGTTAGGTTGAAAAAAGACACAAAGCTCATCTAGTTCAATCAGTAGAATCAATGAAAAATATTCAACTAGCACAGGACATAGTCTAATAAAATTCTTTTTTTTCTTTTTATATTCTTTTTTTTTTTTTTTGACCCATTTACACAGAATACTTATAAATTCATTCACATTCTTTGGGTGAATTGCTGTGTGTATGTGTTTATAAATACACCTCTATGTGTCTATTTGATAATTCATAGATTAATCTCTAATGCCTCGTACACATGATCGGACATTGATCGGACATTCCGACAACAAAATCCTAGGATTTTTTCCGACGGATGTTGGCTCAAACTTGTCTTGCATACACACGGTCACACAAAGTTGTCGGAAAATCCGATCGTTCTGAACGCGGTGACATAAAACACGTATGTTGGGACTATAAACGGGGCAGTAGCCAATAGCTTTTGTCTCTTAATTTATTCGGAGCATGCGTGGCACTTTGTGCGTTGGATTTGTGTACACACGATCGGAATTTCCGACAATGGATTTTGTTGTCTGAAAATTTTATAGCCTGCTCTCAAACTTTGTGTGTCGGAAATTCTGATGGAAAATGTGTGATGGAGCCTACACACGGTCGGAATTTCTGACAACAAGGTCCTATCACACATTTTCTGTCGGAAAATCCGACCGTGTGTACGGGGCATAATTCTGTGAAGAATCGCTTCGATCAGATCGTTACGTCTATGGCCACCATGGCAGTGGTGCACATTCCCGGCTGTGAGGAGATGTATGAATCACAGAAGTGACCGAGCAGAATTACTAAACCTTTGCAAGATCAGACGCGTCTTATATGTGTATTTCGCCATTTTGCTTTTTCAGCTTTAACTAAAATCAAATCATAAACATATAAAAGGAATTTGAAAAAGTTCAACAAAACGTGTGTAGACAGAAACGATTACAGACACTTCTCTGAAGAAGCACCAGCACCACGGGTTGGTGGAATGGCTCCACACCAAAACATAAACAGCCAAAATCCTGAAAAGGCAATTCTCTGGCTGCCAGATGTTTGTGGATGGAGAATGAATGTATTAAAGTCTCTTACAACATACACAGCTGCCTAATGAGAAAAAGACCAAGGGTGTGTCATCGTTTTCCATGCCGACCAGTAAGCCTCCCTACTCAGCGCCGGCAATTCATGATTCATGCAAAACTTTCTGTGGATGCGGGTAGTAAATTATGACACTTGGTGCTATGTGACCTGGGCTCCGAACCAGCGAGAGACTAGATGGTTTAGCCCGGCGCTTGGAAAAACTTCTCAGTGGTATCTCATCTGTTAACCCAACAGAGGAACACAGGCTCTACGTTTCTCCATCTCAGCCTTTCTCAACCTTATCACTCTGGAGGAACCCTTCAAAATATGTTCAGATCTGGGGAACCCCTGCTAAAACCAATTCATTAGTGGCCAGAAGGAGGAATTCCCCTTACATTGGTGGTCAGTTGCAAGCATGCCCCTTACATTGGTGGTAAGTTGAAGGAATGCCCTTTACATTAATGACCAGTGGGAAGAATGCTCCTTACATTGGTGGTCAGTTTGAAAAATGCTCCTTACATTAGTGGCCAGAGGCAAGCACGTCCCTTACATTGGCGGAGAGTTGGAAGAATGCCCATTACATTGGTGGTCAGTTGGAAGAATGCCCCTTACATTAGTGGCCAGTGGCAAGCATGTCCCTTACATTGGCGGTCATTTGGAAGAATTCTCCTTACATTGGCGGTCAGTTGGAAGAATGCCCCTTACATTGGTGGTCAGTTGTAAGAATGCTCCTTTACATTGGTGGTCAGTTGGAAGAATGCCCCTTACATTGGTGGTCAGTTGTAAGAATGCCCCTTACATTGGTGGTCAGTGGGAAGAACGCCTCTTACATTGGAAACCAGTGGGCGGAATGCGTCTTACATTGGTGGTCAGTGGGGAGAATGCCCCTTACATTGGTGGTCAGTTGTAAAAATGACCCTTACATTGGTGGTCAGTGGAAAGAATGCCTATTACATTGAAAACCAGTGGGAAGAATGCCTCTTAAATTGGTGGTTGGTCAGTGGGAAGAATGCTCAATACATTGGTGGTCAGTTTGGAAAATGTTTCTTACATTGGTGGCCAGTGGCAAGCACGTCCCTTACATTGGTGGTCAGTTGGAAGAATGTTCCTTACGTTGTTGATCAGTGGAAAGTATGCTTCTTATGTTGGTGGTGAGAGTGCTACCTTTACAAACAGCTCAAAAGATCATTGGGTTCATGCAGCTATCTCTACCAAGTGGCATTGACCCCAGAACTATACCGGCAAAATCAGATGATAGGTCAAATTACCCACAGCCTAAGGAACCCCTAGCAACCTCTAGAAGAACCCTAGGGTTTCATGGTTGAGAATGGTTGCACTAACCACTTGTCTACCAGGGCGATTTAAAAAATTTTCACAGACTGCTGCATTTGCTCCAGATCTTAGTAAATAACATGAAGCTCTGCTAACTTCCATCGTCCAATCATGTGCAACCAAAAATGCTGTTTTTTTTTCCTCATGTTCCTTGCATGTGGTTGGTTATTCTTTGCAAAGCGAAGCTTCACCTTATAGTTACTAAGCTCTGGGGCAAATGCCCTTGCAGAAGTGCAACTGCACTTGCAAAGTACACAGTCTATTTGCCTTTAGTAAATCAGCATGACTGCCGGCCTATTAGCATTTTAGGAGGAAGAAATGCAGTGGCAACCCGCATACTTCTCAAGAGATAAGGAAGGTCCCTTTAACTGGAGTCATATATCTGGTAGGAATTAATAGACAAGTAAAATCTTATTAATATCTCAGGCCTGTTTTTTACATAGCGCATACTAATCTCTGGATGTAATATCTGCAGATAGCTTTGACTCTAATGAAAGATGATGTGTTCACTTCTATAAGAGCTAATCAGAAATCGCACACCAATGAATCATCTCGCTGTGTTTAGAGTAATGTAAATGCTTCGCCCAGTGATGAATCATTGAACCTACACAGCACTGTACATGTAACCATCAACACGGAACATGCGGTGTGGGGCCTTAAAGGGAAACTATCATTTTTTTTTAAAGGACTTGTTCACACCAGTCGCTGCATTCCAAAGCAGAAGCTGGTTTGCAGTGCGGTGCTGCCGAGATCAACGCATTGCGAGGCAGTGGACTGGATTGCCTCTCAGTACGCTGCGCTGAAAAAGTACTGCATGCAATTTAAAGTGTCTCTAAAGTCAAACATTTTTCTTTTTAGACTTGGTTAGAGCATTAACATGGTCATTGCAAGCACCTAACAACTTGCCGCCAAATCACGAACCTGTACGTGATTTGCAGTGGCGGCTAGCGGCCGAAAATACGAGGGGGGGCAGGAGACGAACACCGGGAACACCATATACAAACCCCCCTCCGCATGTGTCCTGCCCATCCCCTCCTCGAGCCGGGAAGTCCTGGATGGCCAAGTCGGATGGTGAGCCATCCCTAAAGTGGCGGCTGGTGGGTCCATCGGTCTTCTCTTGCTTCTCCCCTAGCCACGCATCTCCTCCTCCTCCCCCCTTGGCCAATAACATTGCTTCTCCTTGCGGCCAATCGGGAAACAGGTCTCATGACCCGCTTCCTGATTGGCTGGGATAATAATCAGTGTGAGAATAGCGAATATTCATTCGCTATTCTCACACAACTTGGTGGGATCGGGGCGTAGTGCTCTGCGCCCCAAGCCCACCCTTTTTTGAAGCCTATAATATCCACTGGCTCTAATCACGTGCCTCAAAAAAACACCTCCCCCGCCATTGTAATCCATAGTCCGATGCCCTGTATGCAGATTAGGGGGCCGGACGCATGGATAGGGGGAGGCGGCGCCCGTGTGTCCCTAATGGACGGGCCGCCACTGGTCATTTGGCTTTAAGTGATTTTCCCAGAGTGATGGCTGCAGCTGAAAGCATCACCCCGGTACCACTTTTTAGAGTGGTCGGCTTTCTTGTAATAACAACCGATGCGGCTAAGCACCTGCTTGCCTGTTATTACAAGAAGCGGGGGTGTACGTCCCCCCTTCCCTCCCTCCACCTTCCGTGGCTCCCCGGGGTCTCCTGTCCCACCGGGAGACCCGAGTGACCAGCTGGCACGTCCACCAGCTGGCCAGAGATCCGAACATTATGACATCACTTCCGGTTTACTGGAGTCTTAGAGGAGCCAGTTTTTAAAAAAATGACAGTATTCAAAACCGCCGATCCTGGCATTTTGAATGCTTTTAAGTGCAAAGGAGGGTTTTGGGGTCTTACAGACCCCAGATCCCTCCATAAAAATACCTGTCACTGACTATTACTGTCACAATGGATGTTTATGTTTACGACAGCAATAAATGTGATAAAAAAAAATGTTTTAAAGTGACAGTGTAAAAATAAAAAAATAATATAAATTGATAATTAAAAAAAATTAAAACATTTTAAGTGCCCCCCCCCCCATGCTAGCGTGCAAAGACGAATGCGTGCATCGATCCTGAACGCATGCAAACCACGATCGTTCCACACATGTGAGGTATCGCAGCAAACGTCAGATCATGAGCAGTAATTCTAGCACTAGACCTCCTCTGTAAATCCAATGTAAACAAAGCAGATCCCCGTTCTTTCAGGGGAGTAGCGTGAGATTGTCTGTTCCTAGTGATTAGGAACAGCGATCTCTCTCTACTCCCAGTCAGTACACTCTCCCTACAGTTAGAAAGCACCTCCCTAGGGGACATTTAACCCCTTGATCGCCCCCTAGTGTTAAACCATTCCTTGTCAGTGTCATCTATACAGTAGTTTTTATAGTATTGATTGCTGTATAAATGTCACTGGTCCCAAAAAAGTATCAAAAGTGTTTGATCTGTCCGCCGCAGTACCGCTAAAAATCGCAGATCACCGCCCTTACTAGTAGAAAAAAATAATAATAAAAATGCCATAAACCTATCCCCTATTTTGTAGACACGATAACTTTCAATCAGTATACGCCAATTGGGATTGTAGAAGAATACATATTGGCCTAAACTGTGGAAGAAATTTTTTTTTTGGGGGGGGGGGGGGATATTTATTATAGCAAAAAGTACAAAATATTGTTTGTTTTCTTTTCAAAATTGTCACTCTTTATTTGTTTATAGCGCAAAGAATAAAAACCGCAGAGGTGATCAAATACTACCAAAAGAAAGCTCTATTTGTGGGGAAAAAAAGGACATAAATTGAGTTTGGGTACAACATCGCACTTGCAATTGTCAGTTAAAGCGACCCAGTGCCGTATCACAAAAAAAGTGCTCTGGTCAGTAAGTGGATAAATCCTTCTGGGGCTGAAGTGGTTAAAGAAAAAAATAGAATGGCATTTTGGTAAATCTTATTTTGTTTTCATTTTTTAGGTTTAAAAGTATTCAAACACTTTATATCTATTTTTTTTACTATATATACATTTCCTGGTGCCTATCCATGGCAGCATACATGTGATAGAGCTCCGCCTCTACTCCAACTTCAGGACTAGTGAATAGCATAAATTAAAGGGCATAGCCCCTCCCCCAACATTCTCCTTTTTTTCCTCATACCTCTTGACTGGTGAAGAGTAGCAGTACATCCATACCATTGCAGTCTGCAGCGTCCGGCGGGTTCAGCCTCTCCCGTGCGCAGTCCCTGTTCTTGGGCCGCTATTAGCGCTGATAAGACTGGGAACCCCTTCTGTGGATCTTTTGGGGTCTTGCAGAGTTTCCTCATAGGAACGCAGTCTGCTGGTGTTTCAAACACAAACGAATGATTTGTGAAGGCAGCAGGAGGATCAGCTTTTTCGGTTCCTTGGTCAGGTTTGATTTTTTCTCTTTCAATCTTTAAATAAAAGAAGACTCCCTTTCCGTATAGGTTGCCAGGAGGTGGTTGATTGTGATTGATTAATTGATTAATTGTTTAGGTGATTCCCACCCTCTCTTCCTTTAAATATTGGCTCATTTTGGAGCTCAGTGTGTGCCCTGCAGCTCAGAAATTTTTTTTTCCAGCTAAAGGTATAATTCATCTTTTTTACTTCGCTGGTATGGGATTTGTTTGATTTTTTTCTCTTTTGGGTTCTATTTTGTTCCTTTTCCTATTTCTACAGCTGATCCTCCTGCCCATTTTACTGTGAGCCATTCATCTCACAGTCAAGATCCTCTTGTATCCAATAGGTATAGGACCACCTATACGTAAATATAAAAAAAAAAAAGAGTGCGCCACTGACGAACAAACTTTGTTTGTTTCAGCCCTGTTCCTTCAAAGCAGTCAAGAAAGTCCTCAAGGCGCCATGACAATGATGATAGCCCTGATCGGAGGTCACGCCCTTTGCACCATAGGTCTTCCAGAAGATCAAGATCTCAAAGACATCGTCATTCGCCTTCACCCCCACCGCGGGCATCAAGGAAAAAGTGCTGGGCATGTGGCACGCTTTCACTCCCTGCTTGTCTGCAGAGACTACGCAGCAACCTGCCCACCAACCGCCTCATTTGTGACATGCCCACCAGGTGGAATTGGCAATGCTGCAGCGGCTGCACACACAGCGGAGGGCCATCAATGAGTAACTTTGTGAGTATGGTACCAGGACAGGGTCAGGGGAGCTTGGCTTCTTTTCGCAACGCCAGTGGCTCACCATTTAAGGAGGCCACAAGTATGGAGAGCAGCAACAATGCATGCATCAGAGACACTGTCTGTCTAGTTTTACCTGTTGGAGCACATGCTTCATGGAATAATGGACAGGGCACTTGAGGCAGAACAGCGGGAGGAAGAGGAGGACTTCCTTACCTCTCAGGGCCCCCTTTATCCAGATAGCATTCCTGCGGACCCGCCAAACACACAGGAAGAAGAGGAGGAGGAGGATTGTGTCAGCATGGACGTGGAGGATAACAATCAGCAGCAGTCTTCAAGAGATGCTTTTCATTTCCCAGAAACCCAAGGAGTTGTACGTGGTTGGGAGGGGGTTGTTACGGATCATGTGATCCTTAGTGACCCAGAGGAATTGGATGCCTCTGCATACTTATGCTGCATGGCCTCCCTGATTCTGCAAAGCCTGCGAAAGGACCCTAGGATTTGTGGTATCAAGGAGAGGGAGCATTACTGGCTGGCAACCCTTCTTGATCCACGTTACAAGGGTAAGGTTGCAGAACTCATCCTGCCTTCGCAGAGGGAGCAGAGGATGAAACATTTTCAGGAGGCCTTGAAGAAAAGTTTGTGCAATGCGTTTCCAGACCCTGGGAGGTTACAGTTGCCTGGTGCTGGACAAATGTTGCTGAGGCTTCATTCAGTCAGAGGAAGAGCGGTGGAGAAGGTGGCCGGCTGACAATTTTTCAGTCCTCAGCTCCAAGGTCTGATCGGTTCAAGCAACCATCGCCAGCATCTGCATTACATGGTGCAGGAATATCTAGGGGCAAGAGCAGACTTGGAGACCTTTCAAACAGAGCATCCACTGGGTTACTGGGCCTTGAGAATGGACCACTGGCCAGAACTTGCTCAATTTGCAAATGAGCTACTGGCCTGTCCTGCATAGAGCATTCTTTCTGAATGCACATTCAGTGCTGCTGGAGGGTTTGTAACGGATCATAGAGTGCACCTGTCCACAGATAGGCTTACATTCATAAAAATTATTCAGTCTTGGATCAGCAGCTATCAAGCACCTGTAATTGATTGAATTTTCTATGGATGTGGGATCCCTTGAAGAGTGCCTATGCTGACTATCCTATTCCTCCTCAATCTTGATGATGCTAGCTTCCAACAATATTTTTGGTTTAGGGCACCACCACAACCACCCAAGGCCCAATTTTTCTGCCACTGTTTGACAGGGGCATGTAATTACATTTTTTGATCTAATATTTCACAGCAGGGCCCATTCCTGCGCCCAACAAGAGTATCTGTGAGGGGTTACAGTGTTGTGGCACCACCACCTAAGGCCCAATTTTTCTGCCCCTGGTTAACAGGGGTATGTAATTACAATTTTTGATATAATATTTCAACGCAGGGCCTGTTCCTGCGCCCAGCAAGAGTATCTGTGAGGGCTTACAGTGTTGTGGCACCACCACCCAAGGCCCAATTTTTCTGCCCCATTTAACAGGGGCATGTAATTACAATTCTTGATATAATATTTCATAGCAGGGCCCGTTCCTGCACCCAACCTGCGTAACTGCGAGGGCTTACAGTATTCTGGTACCACCACCAAAGTCCCAATTTTTTCTGCCCCTGTTTTACAGAGGCATGTAATTACAATTGTTGATATAGTATTTCACAGGAGGGCCTGTTCCTGCGCTCACCAAGCGTAACTGTGAGAGCTTACAGTGTTCTGGTACCACCACCACCACCAAAGGCCCAGTTTTTCTACCCCTGTATAACAGGGGCATGTAATTACAATTCTTGATATAATATTTCACAGCAGGGCCTGTTCCTGCACCCAACAAGATTAACTGTGAGGGCTTACAGTGTTCTGGTACCACCAACACCTAAGGCCCAATTTTCTGCAGAGTATATAGGGCAGGCCATATAGTATATATACTGCTGTCCAGAGTATATAGTGCCTGGGGGTCCCCCACGCCATTTTTTTTTAAATTTGGGTGCGGGGTTCCCCTTAATATCCATACCAGACCCAAAGGGCCTGGTAATGGACTGAGGGGGGGTGAACCATGCTGTTTTTTTCAATGATTTTCATCTATATTGCCGGGACCCGTGTTGATATTGTTCTAAACACGAGAAAAATGCGCTACTTTACAAGCATACTAAGGACACCCCCCAGGCACGATATTTAAAGGAATATTTCATTTTTATTTTTAAAACTTTTTTTTTGCATTGATGATACATGCCCTCTGGGGCAGGACCCAGGTCCCCAAACACTTTATATGGCAATAACTTGCATATAAGCCTTTAAAATTAGAATTTTTGATTTTTCACATTCGTGTCCCATAGACTTTAATGGTGTTCGCGTGTTCGAACAAATTTTTTGCCTGTTCACATGTTCCGCTGCGAACCGAACTGGGGGGTATTCGGCTCATCCCTAGTTACAACTAGTATTATGCAATAAAGGGAATAATCAGTATTAAATGGTTATAGATGTGCAGCAAAAATAGTTTTTTTGCTGCACATCACAAAAATTGGTTCCCCCACCAGCCACATCTGGCATGTAATTTTTTTTGGATGGGGACCGGGTACCACACGCCTAGACGATCCGAGCGGAAGTTCTCCTCTTTTTCCCTTCCCTCCCTGTAGTCTGCTGGGACACATCACAGGTCCCAGAAGACTGCCCGGCCATTCAGGAGCCTCAGCCCGACTCATGCATGCGCAGCTAACACCTGGCTGTGAGGCCACAAGCTGTCACAGCTGGGTGCCCACAGTTGAAATTCTGGCACCAGGGAGAGGAGAGGGAGAAAAGCGACAATTCGGGTGAGCACTTTGCTGGATCCTGGAACAGGTGAGTGTGTGTTTATTACAAGTCAGCAGTTACACTTTTTGTAGCACCTGACTTTTAATAAACACAAAACCACTGGAGATCCTCTTTGCTAAGGGCCAGTGTCAACAGGTTTCTGTTGGCTTTAGAAGTGATTCATACAGTATATAGTACAGTGCATCCAGAAAGTATTCACAGTGCTTCACTTTTTCCAAATTTTGTTATGTTACAGCCTTATTCCAAAATGGATTAAATTCCTTATTTTCTTCAAAACTCTACAAACAATACCCCATAATGACAATGTGAAAGGAATTTGTTTGAAATCTTTGCAAATTTATTAAAAAGAAAAAGGAAAAAAATCCCATGTACATAAGTATTCACAGCCTTTGCTTAATACTTTGTTAAAGCACCTTTGGCACCAAAAACAGCCTCAAGTCTTTTTTAGTATGATGCTACAAGCTTGGCACACCTATTTTTGGGCAGTTTCTCCCATTGTTCTTTGCAGGACCTCTCAAGCTCCATCACGTTGGATGGAGATCATCGGTGCACAGCCATTTTCAGATCTTTCCAGAGATGTTCAATCGGGTTCAAGTCTGGGCTCTGGCTGGGCCACTCAAGGACATTCACGGAGTTATCCCGTAGCCACTCCTTTATTATCTTGGCTCAGCTGTCTGCTTAGGGTCGTTGTCCTGTTGGAAGATGAACCTTCACCCCAGTCTGAGGTCCAGAGCGCTCTGGAGCAGGTTTTCATCAAGGATGCCTCTGTACATTGCTGCATTCATCTTTCCCTTGATCTTGACTAGTCTCCCAGTTCCTGTCACTGAAAAACATCCCCACAGCATGATCCTGCCACCACCATTCTTCACTGTAGGAATGGTATTAGCCAGGTGATGAGCGAAGCCTGGTTTCCTTCACACATTACGCTTGCCATTTAGGCCAAAAAGTTCAATCTTTGTTTCATCAGATCAGAGAATTTTGTTTCTCATGGTCTGAGAGTCCTTCCGGTGCCTTTTGGCAAACTCCAGGTGGGCTGTCATTCCTTCTGGCCACTCTACCATACAGGCCTGATTGGTGGAGTGCTGCAGAAATGGTTGTTCTTCTGGAAAGTTCTCCTCTCTCCACAGAGAAAAGCTGGAGCTCTGTCAGAGTGACTATTGGGTTCTTGGTCACCTCCCTGACTAAGGCCCTTCTCCCCGGGCGACCCATTCTAGGAAGAGTCCAGGTGGTTCCAAACTTCTTCCATTTACGAATAATGGAGGCCACTGTGCTCATTGGGACTTTCAATGCTGAAGAAATGTTTCTGTACCCTTCCCCAGATCTGTGCCTCAATACAATCCTGTCTCGGAGGTCTACAGACAATTCCTTGGACTTCATGGCTTGGTTTGTGCTCTGACATGCACTGTTAACTGTGGGATCTTGTATAGACAGGTGTGTGCCTTTCCAAATCATGTTCAATCGACTGAATTTACCACAGGTGGACACCAATCAAGTTGTAGAAACATGTCAAGGATGATCAGTGGAAACAGGATGCACCTGCTTGATTTTGAGTGTCATGGCAAAGGCTGTGAATACATACAGTATGTAGATGTGATTTATTTATTTTTTTATAAATTTGCAAAGATTTCAAACAAACTTCTTTCATGTTGTCATTATGGGGTATTAATAACCCATATTTTTGCTTGTATGGTCTATAATTTAAAGGGGCAGCTGCTTTCATTTTCACTATTTTTACCATTTTCACGTTTTTATTATAATTTATGCACACCATTTAACACTGGTCAACACTATTTGTTAGATTAGGGAATCGGAGTTATTGGTGTTCACCATTTAACACTAGTCTACACTATCTTTTTAGTTTATTTAGAGACATTGGCGCGGTGGGGGTGTCTGGTTGTTGGAAGGGCGCTTTATCGAGGATACCCAGTTATCATTATGGGGTATTGTCTGAGGAATTTTGAGGACAATAATGAATTTAATCCATTTTGGAATAAGGCTGTAACATAAGAAAATGTGGAAAACGTGAAGCATTGTGAATACTTTCCGGACGCACTATATGCCTGCAAGAACCTAAATGCAACAGAAACAGGTCAAGTGCAGATCATCCACATGTCCAATGCAGGTCAACTGCATGGATTCTGAATTATCTCAGAAGCATCAGCTAGATGTCTTCTGAAATTGAAATTGCTTACCTCAATCTGAAATTGATTTGCTTATCCTGCCTGAGCTCACACACTGACTCTTAGCTCCTGAGAGTACATAGCAGCAGATACTTAAGAAGTAAGAAGAGAAGCCGATATGCAAAAATGACTTTCCAAGTCTGAACTTTATCCCGCTACTGATAAGCCAGACTCTTCATAGCAATCATCTGAATGAGCACTATGATGTTAGGTGTTAGAACCTGAATAGGTCTGTTTTCTTACAACATTTCCCTTGTTTCATTTAGACAAAACATTTTAATGAAATCATGGAATTCCAGATCCTTGAATCATCGCACGTGTGTTATTGTGACAGGGAATTTCATAAGACAAAGCAGTCAGCATAGCCAGCATTTTACTTTTAAATGTCAGTTAACCCAAAACCGATTTTATCATTTTCTATAGACCTGATAACTTGGATCAGCATCATTTCTTTGATGCTTTTGGGACTATGGTGGTGGAATTTTCTCACTATTGATCCCAGCTCTGCATATACATATTTACATAGTTAATCTGGTTGAAAAAAAGATACAAGTCCATCCAGTTCAACCAATAGAGAGAAAAAAAAGAAAAAAAAGAAAACATACACACTCCAATAGAAAACCTCCATACACACTATCCAATACCCACAGTTGATCCAGAGGAAGGCAGAAAAAAAACACATGAACCAATTACCAATTTGCTCCAGCAGGGGAAAAAAAACCTTCCTGATCCCCCAAGAGGGAATCAAAAATTCCCTGGATCAACTATAAATATTAGTATCCAGTTATATTATGTGGATTTAGGAAAGAATCCGGGCCTGTTTAAAAACAATCTACAGGCCCCGACTCCCGAACACCTGACTTACGAACGACCCCTACTTACAAATGGCCTCAATGCCAGCTGTTTGTGCTCCACGCTGGTCCTGGATACCTCCGAGCAGCTATCTTGCCACATTCCACACTGCAGTACTTCATGTACTGCATGGCCAGAAGAGCCCCAGAAGCGCCCGGAACATCCCACATCCCTGCACAGGCGGACGCCGGAACATCCCACATCCCTGCACAGGCGGACGCTGGAACATCCCACATCCCTGCACAGGCGAACGCCGGAACATCCCACATCCCTGCACAGGCGGAAGCCGGAACATCCCACATCCCCGCACAGGCGGACGCTGGAACATCCCACATCCCTGACATCCCTGCACAGGCGGACGCTGGAACATCCCACATCCCTGCACAGGCAGACGCCGGAACATCCCACATCCCTGCACATGCGTACGCTGGAACATCCCACATCCCTGCACAGGCAGACGCCGGAACATCCCACATCCCTGCACAGGCGGACGCTGGAACATCCCACATCCCTGCACAGGCAGACGCTGGAACATCCCACATCCCTGACATCCCTGCACAGGCGGACGCTGGAACATCCCACATCCCTGACATCCCTGCACAGGCGGACGCCGGAACATCCCACATCCCTGCACAGGCGGAAGCCGGAACATCCCACATCCCTGCACAGGCGGAAGCCGGAACATCCCACATCCCTGCACAGGCGGACGCTGGAACATCCCACATCCCACATCCCTGCACAGGCAGACGCCGGAATATCCCACATCCCTGCACAGGCAGACGCTGGAACATCCCACATCCCTGACATCCCTGCACAGGTGGACGCTGGAACATCCCACATCCCTGACATCCCTGCACAGGCGGACGCCGGAACATCCCACACCCCTGACATCCCTGCACAGGCGGACGCTGGAACATCCCAGATCCCTGCACAGGCAGACGCCGGAACATCCCAGATCCCTGCACAGGCGGACGCTGGAACATCCCACATCCCTGCACAGGCAGACGCCGGAACATCCCACATTCTTGCACAGGCGGACGCTGGAACATCCCACATCCCTGCACAGTTACACTTACAAGCAGTGTTCCAACTTACAAACAAATTCCACTTCCGAACAATTCTATAGTCCTTAGACCCCTTTCACACTGGGGCGTTTTTCAGGCATTTTTCTGGCGCCTCTTGAAAGAAGCCTCATCTGCAATCCCAATGTGAAAGCCTGAGTGCTTGCACACTGGGGCGCTGCAATGGCAGGGCGTCAAACAAAAGTCCTGCAAGCAGCTTCTTTGCAACGCTTTCGTGTTTTTGCCACCGGGCTGGGTGCGCCGATTGCACAAACCCTTTCACACTGCCAGCGCCTGAAAAACGCCTGAAAAACGCCCCAGTGTGAAAGGGGTCCTAAGCGGTGCTTTACCAGCATTTTTCGGGCGCTGGCAGTGTGAGGGCTCGGGCTTTCACATTGGGATTGCAGATGAGGCTTCTTTCAGGCGCTTTACAGGCACTTTTTTAACGCTAAATGCCTGAAAAACGCCCCAGTGTGAAAGGGGTCTTATTGTGTTCATAACCCGGGGACTGCCTGTACTGAGCTGGCCAGAACCAGCTCATAGTTCAGAACCAGGTCATAATTCATAATATAAACTGGTCATACCAAACTTTTGGACTGAGTATGACCCACTTGCTCCTTCCTTGTGGTCTCTTCCAGTCTATGGTATTACACTATGATGCCAACATGTAGTTTTTTTTTTAATGCTGACATCTTTTTTTTTTATACCATGAAGCATACCAGCTAACTTTCCGAGAGGGGAAAGAGGGACACCCTTTAGCAAAAAAATAGGTTGGCCAAGCATCTCCAAACTACTGTCCACGGGCCACATCCAGCTCGCTACAAAATTTTACCTGGCCCGCAGCTAGAGTCAGTGGCAGACGCAGTGCACAGACTGACTATTCAGACCAGTTGATCACCGATTCTGATAGAGACCTTGATGAGGGGCTCTGATGGGAACCCTGAGGTATGGGGAACTCTGAGAGGAACCCTGGTAAAAGAGGGCTGTGAAATGATGGGGGGCTTCTGATGTGAAAGGAGGGGCTCTGATGGGGCTTCTAATGTGAAGTTATTTCATAAAGCATGTTTATTCATTAATTCATAAAACTGATTTTTTTCCTGCCCATGAATATTTGTAAAATATATGATGCGGCCCTTGTACTGAAAACTTTGGAGAACGCTGAAGTAGGCAAAAGACAAATTCCCACCACAACCACCAGTTACCCAAAACTGCAAGAGTTAAACTGCAGAAATATACAAAAATGAATACTACTTTTCCCTTATTCTGGCCTTTTAAATGTCAAATGTATTATATTCATTTTTTTGGGTAGTTAAAGCGGAACTTTACCCAAAAGAGGAAGTTCCGCATAATTGCATCCTCCCCCCTCCTCTTTGACAATTGGTACTTTTGCGAGCGGAGCGTGTAACTGATTTTGACAGGTACCCACTCCCACTTACGGGCAGATTGCCACGGCGATCTGAGTGGAAGTTCAGTCCCCCCCTGCAGCCTTCTGGGACACATCACAGGTCCCAGAAGACTGCCAGAACATTCACAAAGTGCAGCACGGCTTGCACATGCACAGTGAGAAACCGGTTGTGAGGCTGCAAGGCTTCATTGCCAATTTCCCTTAGTTAAGATGCCAGTGCCTGGACCCGAAGTCGATTGAAGAAGTAATTGTAGCTGATGACTTTTAATTTTGGGGGTGGGGTGGGGGTGGAGACTGGAGTTCCTCTTTAAATAGTAAAAAAGGTCTATACATCCGACCAAAAAGAGGGATATTAAAGGAGAAAAGAAGGACAGAGGCCAAAAAAAGGGACAGCTCCCTTAAAATGTCAGGCAGTTTGGAGCTAGGCATGAAGTGTTAAGTTCTGGCATCATGGTCATATGTTGTCAGACATGTTATGCTTCTAACTGTCCAGTGTGGAATTTTGTTGCCCTGTAATAAACAGTATCAGACAAAAGTAGCAGGGTGCTAGTTCACAAAATTGCTTTATCAGGTTGAATATGGCTTTCTTTTAGTCAGTACATGAAAATCCAATGACCGCGCTTCAATCAGAAACACACATTTGATGGCACTTTGACCAACAATCTGTGAATAGTAGGAAGGAGAGGGCCAATCAATATATGGAGTCCAATATCAAAGTCCATTTATAATCCAGGCATAGTGAATTGTTGGGAGAAGAAATACAAGTTCAAAGTCCATTTATTAGCTAAGTATAGTGAATAGTAGGAAGGAGAGCACAAACCAATATATAGAATTTACATCCTAAGTCAGCTTATTAGTCAAGCATAATAGACATGTGCACAGCCAAAAAATTTGTTCATTTTCGTTTTCGTTTCATTAGTTTATTATTTTTTTCGTTTTTCGGGTCATTCGTTATGACCGCGATTCGTAAATTAGTTCATTCGTAAATTCATAAATTCGTAAATGCGTTCATTCGTACATTCGTAAATTCGAACATTCGTTCATTAGTACATTCGTACATTTTTACATTCGTACATTCGTAAATTCGTAGAATCGTACATTTGTAAATTAGAAAATTCGGAAATTTGTAAATTTGAAGTTTGAAAATCCAACAACCCGAAAATTCAAAAATCTGAAATAGTAACTAACTATTAAATTATAGGTATTGTAATTTCCTTTCAAATTGAACTGTCAGTGAACGTAACAAATACGAATTATCCAAAACGAATGCTGCATCTGAACAAATGGAACGGAACAAATTAATAATAAATAATTATAATTAAACATTGTTATTATTATTATTGTTATTTATTATTATTAATTCATTGCGTTCCATTCCGTTTTTTCGGATCATTCATAACTTCGGATAAATTTGTATGTGTTACGTTCACTAACAGCCAAATTTGAAAGGAAATTACAATACCTATAATTTAAAAGGTACTAGTAATTACTAATAGTTAAATTATTATTAGTTAACTATTATTTCAGATTTCCGAATTTTCGAATTTACAAATTTATGAATTCACTAATTTACTAATGTACAAATGTACGAATGCCCGAATTTACGAATGTCCAATTTTATCGAATTTATGAATAGTCGGAAAAATTCGTTAAACGGGTTTTGCGTTTATTCGGATATTCCAGAATTAACGAATTTGTCGAAATTCGTTAAAAAACGAATTCGGAACGAAACGAATTGCACATGCCTAGTGAATAGTAGGAAGGAAAGCACAAGCCAATATATAGACTAGAGTCTACATTCATAGTCCATTTATTAGCTAAGTATAGTGAATAGTTGGAAGGAGATCACAAACCAATATATAGAGTCTACATCCAGAGTCCATTTATTAGTTAAGCATAGTGAATGGTATGAAGGTGAGCACAAACTAATATATAGAGTCCACGTCCAAAATTCAATTTTAGCCAAACAAAATATGCCAATGCAATTTTCGAATTCCCCCTTTATCAGAGCTATGAGTTGTTCATTTGGATGAATCCAAACTTAAAGAAGGGTTGTTCCACTTTATAGATTTAATTATAGGAACTCAAGATGAAAAGTTCTGCTTTCTGGTAGGGGTGATCAAATCAGGACAAAAGCTTTCACATCAGTTTTAAGTTCTCCTTCCCTGTCTAGTCTGTGGAATTCCTAATTTTAGGCAGGAGACAATCATGAAGTGTAGGACTTTCTCCTGACTGGATAATCCTGTGTGCATATATTTAGGAGAATTTAAAGAAATTGCAGATTCATCTGGTTTTCAAATTACTTTGCTGATGACCCTTCTCTTGAAAATTGAGGTAGCTTTATGGTCATCAGGTCATGTGAGTTAATCCTATCCATAATGTACAATGGAGGAAAAGCAGCAGACATTACACCCATAAACACTTGTTAGGCAAACATGTAATCCCTTGATCGCCCTAGATGTTAACCCCTTCCTGCCCAGTGTCATTAGTACAGTGACAGTGCATATTATTAGCACTGAACACTGTAATAGTGTCACTGGTAATGTCAGTGGCAGATAGTAGTGTTTCCCCCCCCATTGTTAGTAGTGTCAGATTGACCGTTGCACACCCACTGATCACCACGCCATTACTAGTGGAAAAAATTCCAGTATATATATCCCACAGTTTGTATATAGTAGTTTTTATATACTATAACTTTCACAAAAACCAATTAATATACACTTATTGGGATTTTTTTTACCAAAGACATGTAGCAGAATACATTTTGGCTACAGTTTTTCGTGTATACAGTGGGACCTTGGATTACGAGCATAATCCATTCCAGGAGAATGCTTGTAATCCAAAGCACTCGCATATCAAAGCGAGTTTCCCCATAGAAGTCAATGGAAACGAAGATAATTCATTCCGCATTGACTTCTATTACATGCAATACCGCATGTGGCCAGAGGTGGGGGGGCGCCAGAGAGCCTCAGAAATACTCAGGGACAGCTCGGGCCAGTGTACCTGAGAGGCATGTGTGCTCACTGCCCAGGTCTTTGGGATCTCTGGTGCATCTGTGCATACCGTGTGAACACAAGTCGCTCTGTACAGGATTTGATACAGAAATCAGCACTATGTACAGAACAGTCCCATCCATGTGCAGATTTGCCGCAGGTCTCTGCCAGGCCTGTGGCACATCTGCACTTTCTTTGGATATCCAAAGATGGCAGTACAGTAGAGGAGCAAGCAGAGGACTATGCCCCCTTGCTGAAGTTCCTCTTTAAGTTTAAAGTATTGTGGGGACCCTATCCTAAAGGATAAGTTAACCCTTACCAAACATATGCCTATGCAGGTAAGGGGCATGTGCAGATAAAAACAAACCGTGCAGCTTTGACTAAAGTTAAATAACGTCCTTGCTATAGGTGTAGGCCATGTATGTACCTCTTAAAGTCTGGCCAAGAAACTTGCAGAGATGGCATCATCCCACCCTGCTCTGTTGCTTGGATGTTTCTAAGACACTTCCAGACAATTCAAACTCCCTTGAATGAGCTCTCTCCCCTGTTGCAGTGGCTCTGAGGTCAGTGATGCTGAGATGGAGGAGATAGTGGACCACACTTGTGGGGGTTTTGAGAACTCAGTAATGTGATGGTGATCTTAGCAAAGTCCTAGCAACAGGGCAATACAGGATGATGCTATCTCTCTGAGTTATTGGTCAGGCTTTATGAGGTACGTAAAAGGCCTACACCTATAGCAAGAGCATGCGCTGTCTACACGGAATAGGCAGTGTAGCACCCACTAGTGTGCTATTAGTGTGCTATTAGTAGCAGTGCAGGCAAATCTATGTTTTTGGCTCATGGTAAAATGAGTCTTTGAATCTGGGTAAAATGTTTACTACTGTTTAGGGCTGGTTGACTCATACAGGCAGGTCTCTAGTGCCTCCCCTAGTTTTTGAAAGTTGGAGAATGTTCTGGAAACTGGAGGGCGGAGGATCTGCATACTTAGGGGCGTTTGCCAATCCCCAGACAGTGGAGCTGGCATAGTGGCTAAGCAGCATTCAAATATGGATGAGTCATGCTGGCTGGGAGTCAGATGGAAGATGGAGTGTTGAGGAGACTGTCAGCGACCCTGCAGGAAAACCCCTACCGGGGCTGGGGCTGGCCTGGGAGGATTCCAGGAACATCACGCTCTGGAAGGAATTCTGCTTAGGAAGCAGCGAGAGCAAAGTGGACAGTGTGAGTACAGCAGCACATTCACAAACTTGCCAAGGGAAAAAAGGTTACATATAGCAAGCTTTTCTGGAAGACAATATTGAGCTTACATTGGGGAAAATAATTATTTGATCCCCTGCAAATTTTGTAAATGTGCCCATTTACAAAAAAATGAAGGGTCCATAATTTTTATCATAGGTGTATTTTAAATGATAGAGACAGAATATCAACCAAAAATCCAGAAAAAAACACTTACAAATGTTATAAATTGAGTTGTAGCTCAGTGAGTAAAATAAGTATTTAATCCTCAAGCAAACCATGCATTAGTACTTGGAGGAGAAACCCCTGTTAGCAAACACAGAGGTAAGACGTTCCTTGTAGTTGGTTATCAAGTTTGCACACATCTCAGGAGGGATTTTGGTCCACTCTTCTTTACAGATCTTCTCTAAATCCTTAAGGTTTCTTGGCTGTCGCTTGGCAACTCAAAGTTTCAGCTCCCTACATAAATTTTCTATAGGATTAAGGTCTGGAGACTGGCCACACCGTGACCTTAATATGCTTCTTCTTGAGCCACCCCTTTGTTGCCTTGGTGGTATGTTTTGGGTCATTGCCATGCTGGAAGACCCATCCATGACCCACCTTCAATGTTCTGGGAAGAAGGTTCTCATCCAAGATTTTACAGTACATGACCCCGTCCATTGGCCCCTCAATGCAGTAAAGTTGGCCTGTACCTTTAGCAGAGAAACAGCCCCAAAACATAATGTTTCCATCTCCGTGCTTGACTGTGGGTATGGGTAAGATCATAGTTAGCATTTACCTTCCTCGAGTTAATCCCAAAGAGCTCAATTTTGGTCTCATCTGACTACAGCACTTCCTCCCAATCCTTCTCTGAATCATGTAAATGTTCATTGACAAACTTCAGACAGGCCTGTACCACACCTCCCAACTTTTTGAGATGGGAATGAGGGACACCCATCAGCAAAAGTATGCAGGCATAGGACACACCCCTGGCCACGCCCCCTTAAAGGAGAATTGTACAAAAAAAACAAGATTGGTTAAACCCACGAGTGCTTTTTTACCACTACTATTCCTTTATATATGGCTTTTGGAATTTACAAATGCAGCAATTTAGAAATCAGATGAAAGGTTTAGTGCTGGAAAACACTTTTTGATAGATAAAAAGTGCATTTTATATACAACTATATAGATCAGATCAAAATGAGGGACAAATGAGGAGGAATGAGGGACAGAGGGACATTGCTTCAAATTAGGGACAGTTGGGAGCTATGCTGTACATGTGTCTTCTTGAGGAACTGAACCTTGCGGGGGCTGCAGGATTTTAATCCATGGCAACGGATTGTGTTACTAATGGTTTGTTTGGTGACTGTGGTCCCCACTGCCTTGAGATCATTCATAAGTTCCTCCCGTGAAGTTCTGGGCTGATCCATCACTTTTTCTCATGATCATCCTTATCCCATGAGGCAAAATCTTGCATGGAGCTCCAGACAAAGGGTGATTGATGGCTATTGATGGTGTTACTTCAGTTTGCGAATAATCGCTCCAATAGTTGTCTCCTTCTCACCAAGCTTATGATGATGATCTTGTAGCCCATTTCAGCCTTGTGCAGGTCAACAATCTTGTCCCTGATGTCCTTTGACAGCTCTTTGGTCTTGCCCATAATGGTGAGGCTTGAATAGAAGAAAGAGATTCTGTGGACAGGAGTCTTTTATACACATAACGAGTTGTCGTTAGGAGCACCTTCTTAAATTGACAGGACAAATCTGTGTACCACATGAGAACATACTGTAGCCAATCTGTGGGAGCCAGAATTATTGTTGGTTGGTAGGGGATCAAATACTTATTTTACTCACTGATTTGTATTATGTGTTTTTTCTGGATTTTTGGTTGATATTCTGTCTCTATCATTTAAAATACACCTATAATAACAATTATAGACTCTTCATTTCTTTGGAAGTGGGCAAACTTACAAAATCATCAGGGGATCAAATAATTATTTACTGCACTGTAATTTTTTTTTTTTTTACTTTGCCTCGGAAATCTTAAGTAGCAGCCAGGTGGGCTAATGAAGAAGCAGCCAGGTGGGCTGGTAGTTCCTGCAGTCACTGGAAGTGGGATTAGTGTCTACAGTGGAGCTGGAGTCACTCCTGTATGCAACCTACACATTTTGTGCTACTTTCAAAAGGGGCTGTCATCAGTCAGGAGTGAGGTCAATCAGAGTTGTACATAGGGAGGAAGTTGTCCCTGGTTTTGTTGCTATCAAGTTGGGCATCCCATAATTTCTATTCCCCATCCAAGTTATTACCAAAAGTATGGATATCTAAGTATATTTTTTCAAAAATATGCTTTGGAGCTTAACTCAGTTGAGCAGACTAGGGCATTCGGAATGTATACCTCCTTGGCTACTACATTTTTCATGAACCTGGAGGAAATAGCTTTACACTTTACATAGATGCCAATATCAAAACTCACAGGGGAATGTGAACTGCATTTGTTTAATAGTCCTCCTTAAAAATGGTACCTTAAAAAAAACCAAAATATATATAAATTGAAAGCAACATTATCTAAAAAAAATAAATAAATAAAAAAATAAAAGATTATTTTTTGAAGTTGCTCAGAGATCATAAAGAGGGACATTTTGAGAAGCACGATCTCCCAATCCGGTAGCTCTTCCTGGAGACCATGGACAGATGGCATCTCTGTGGTCAGCAGCACAATTGCGCCTTCTTTTCGTTGGTTTAGAGCTCTGTGAGCTTTATTTTATGATTCCCTTCCGCAGTGCTGATGGAATATTAGGACATGGCGAGGTTGGGTTGTTCCATGTTTTTGTGTGGTCTTGTCTAGATAACAGGGGCTCTGGGTATACAGCATTCTTGGCATGCTTTGGGTTTATATCATCTTGAAAGCTGAATGGGAGGATGACTCTAATTCCCAGAGTAAAACAATGACTTTCTTCAGGCAGTAAGACCAGGAAAACACAAGCCACAGTTTCCTGAGCTTCGGGAAAGTCAGATGTTACAGCAAAACCCATTTTGCCATCCTTTCATAACCCGAGTAATCAAAAGATCAAAGAGAACAGAAACTCCTTTTGTATACTCCTTTTTCGAATGTTAAATATACCATTGAGACTGTTTTCTTACAATTGTTGTATAGGCGCAAAACAATTCCTATTGATCCTGCCAGAAATCCAGGGTTCTCATGAGTTCCTGTATTCTCTGTTTCTGCACTCTTATCTCTTAGCAATGTTCCTAGCTATCTCTATGTGGCAACTCAACAGTAAGAAGGAAAAGTGCCCATCTAGGTAACACTGCTGCGGTGAGCCGGTCTGGTCTCGCTGTGGTGGATTCAGAGCAAAGCCCTTGGCTGTACTGGTGGCTCCCGCACTTCCTGGTAGTTTCGGATGCCACGCCCACCGTTTCCGCCTGCGGTGCTGATGTCACTCCCCCCCCTCAAGTGGACCCAGACCTGCCAGGAAGTGCTGGGAGCCACCAATAAAGCCGAGAGCTTTGCTCCAAATCCACCACAGCGGGACCAGACCAGCTTACCAAAGCAGTGTTACCTACATGAGCACTTTTTCCTTCTTACAGTTGTGAGTTGCTACTTTATTATTTAAAGTGATTGTAAGCCCTGGTTCACATTGCAGCGATATGGCATGCGATTTGGCATGCAATTTGACTTGTCAAATCGCATGCCAAATTGGCAGCTATTGCCAGTGTTGTGTCGAGGTGTGCCCACTATCAAGAAGGGCCTGGCACAAATGGCGCATGCGCTGTACGGAACAGCACAACAGCTGATTTTACGATGAACTGTTGTGACAGCGAGACGGCGCCTGCGCACAATAGCCGACAGAAGAACTTTTTCTGTCAGATTGTGCCCCGCGCTCCCGTGGCGAGTTCATATCGGCGAGGGGCGGATTTCTACATGTTATGGGCGAATTTATAAATGATGGGCAGTGCTGAAAAACAAAACTTTTTATGCTATTCTTTGTGGACGCTTGCGGGGTGTGTTTAGCCAACTGATGGGCGGGTTTGCAGGGCGTATTTAGCATAAAAAGTTTTGTTTTCCAGCACTGGACATCTTTAAAAAATGCCGCCCGCAACTGAGAATCATTTATAAATTCACCCACAACATGTAGAAATCCGCCTCTCACCGACTTTAACTCACCACGGGAGCGCGGGGCACAATCTAACAGAACAAATTCTTCTGTCGGCTATTGTGCACAGGCGCCGTCTCGCCGTCACAACAGCTGATCGTAAAATCAGCTGTTGAGCTGTTCTGTACGGCGCATGCGTCATTCATCCCGGGCACTCTCGATAACGGGCACTTCTCGACAGAACACCAGCAATGGCACCGTCCGAGTCACAGCTCCCTGAGTCCATCCAGACACGGAGCCCTGGCCCCGCCCCCGCTTTCCCCTGATCGATTGACAGCAGCGGGAGCCAATGGCACCGCTGCTGTGTCTCAGCCAATCAGCGGAGCCCTGCCCCTGCCCCCGCTTTCCCCTGATCGATTGACAGCAGCAGGAGCCAATGGCGCCGCTGCTGCGTCTCAGCCAATCAGGAAGGAGAATCTCAGATGGCTGAGACATTCATGGACATCACTGGACAGAGAGGGACCTCAGGTAAGTGTTAGAGGGGCTGAGGGGGGCTGCTGTACACATTGTCTTTTTAACTTAAAGCAAAGAATGCATTAAGATAAAAAAACCTTCTGCCTTTACAACCCCTTTAATAAAGCCAGTGCTTTTAGTCTACACTTAGAAGGCGCTGCTTCTCTTCGCATTTATCCACATACAGAGTTCCTTTTAGCTCTTCAACCAGTGACAGCCATTGAGTCAAGCACCTGGGCATACTTGGATTTTCACAGGCCCCCATTAATGTACTGATAGCATATTTTATTCAGCCATATGTGGTCTTAATTAATTGCTAACCCAACCAAAAACTGTCATTTTAATTAGATATGGAATTCATTGGCCCGTTGGATTTTTATGAGCAGTTTGGCAACAAAAGCTTTGCACTGAACTTATTCTTTCTATTCCACCCACATGGAAATTGGAAAGTCAAGCAAAAGGAGTCTTTCTCCTGCTGATGTTTGCTGTTAAAAACACAAAGTGTCCAACAGGGGAAGTAAGAGTGATTTGACAAGTAAAGATCAGAGCCACTACTTTTTCTATAAAGATATCAGAGCTTGGTTCTCAGCATTGCAAAGAACAGAAAGCGGACAGCAGGCGCCAGGCATTCCACTTAGTAATGCTTTACTGGAACATCACCAGAGTGAGTCAGGAATAGCTCAGGTTATCTCAACCCTTAATCGGAAACCTCAGTGGTAGGGTCAGCTGAGAGGGCATGGCGGCTTTCAAGAGACCATGGACTACTTTGTAGGATGTAGACAGAGTAAACTGGGATCATTATCCAAACCAAATGACCAGAATCTAAAAAGTAAATGTACAAAGCGCTTAACAGAAGCATCTTCCATTACAACAGAAGACCTCTGCGCTGAGAATTGCCTTGGGGTCACCTATAATTGTCATCCTGTGTGCCATTTTCTCAAGATGCCATCACTTTCCAGGGTGCTATCTGGAACATTGCTCCTCTTTGCCACTTCTTGCCACCCACCACCACATATGCACCACCCCTGTCCTCAGTGGTCTCACCCAAGGCAGGACATAATTATCCAGTGCAATCAGCCCAACTCAAGCCACCAGAAATGTCTTATGATAGAAGTTTGATGTTAGGGCAGAGCTCTACCCAAAGCTGGAGAAAACCCAACCCTAGCCCCATTGTATTTTTCAGATAGGTCCACTTGTTCTTTAGAGCACAAGTGGACCTATCAAGATTCATGTTGCACAGGAATCATGTCTATTTCTAGCTTCCATCCCTGGACATCAACACATTTTCTCTAGGTTACATACATACAGTACAAATTTATAAATATCTTTAGGGTACATATCTTCCAGGTTATATTTATATTCATGGACAAAACTTCAAATTTTTAGACTTCTTCCATCTGATCTCTGTGCCGTACAGCTGGTGGCCAGTAGCCTGTAAGGTGTCCCTTTTGTAGCCCCCTTACTTTTGGTGGAAATTTCAGCTATAAATAACCTCTAGGTTATTAACCTCATGGTGGTAGTTTATGGCAAATATAATTACCAAGTCTTGGTCATCAGTATTGGTAAATGAGGTGGATTAACAGCAATTACAGTCAGCCTAGCACCAAATAGGTTGCTGCACAGCTTGTCTACAGTTTGGCAAATTGAAGGCCTCACATGCTTTTTAGTTTCAATAATTTTTATTAAAGTTTTCATAGAACAAAAACAAAGATCTCGACTTTACATTGAGCATTACACAGTAGCCACAGTACTTCATATATATAAAATGTACTAGGAGTCCACCTCTCATGTTTTCAAAATCAATAATCTTGTACTGATATAGACTGTACCTTATTTGTTTTAGTGCTTGTGGTGTATAGAACATTTCCTACTGTGGTTATTCCGCTGTGGTCCTCATACCATAGCCTATGACCATGTGTATGCTCTATATCATGGGCCTCAGAGTACAGCCCAACACCAGCTCCCCTCAGAGTGCTAGAGGGGGGAATATCTGGGGTGTAGAGGGGTCAGGGTGCTGGGGGGGATATCTGGGGTGTAGAGGGGTCAGGGTGCTGGGGGATATCTGGGGTGTAGAGGGGTCAGAGTGCTGGGGCGATATCTGGGATGTAGAGGGGTCAGAGTGCTGGGGATATCTGGGGTGTAGAGGGGTCAGGGTGCTGGGGGGGATATCTGGGGTGTAGAGGGGTCAGGGTGCTGGGGGGGATATCTGGGGTGTAGAGGGGTCAGAGTGCTGGGGGGATATCTGGGGTGTAGAGGGGTCAGAGTGCTGGGGGGATATCTGGGATGTAGAGGGGTCAGAGTGCTGGCGATATCTGGGGTGTAGAGGGGTCAGAGTGCTGGGGGGATATCTGGGATGTAGAGGGGTCAGAGTGCTAGGGGGATATCTGGGGTGTAGAGGGGTCAGAGTGCTGGGGGGATATCTGGGATGTAGAGGGGTCAGAGTGCTGGGCATATCTGGGGTGTAGAGGGGTCAGAGAGCTGGGGGGATATCTGGGATGTAGAGGGGTCAGAGTGCTGGGAGGGATATCTCTGATGTAGAGGGGTCAGAGTGCTGGGGGGATATCTGGGATGTAGAGGGGTCAGTGTGCTGGGGGGATATCTGGATTGTAGAGGGGTCAGAGTACTGGGAGGGATATCTGGGATGTAGAGGGGTCAGAGTGCTGGGGAGGCATCAATCTAACAGATATATTATATGCACAGGACAGCTTTGTTACTTTATGTATGTAGTGTATTCCCACTGTTTCTTTGCTGTACAGAATGATTGTTCATGTAGTTAATGCGGAGCTCCACCCAAAAGGGGAAGCTCCGCTTGTGTGCCTTCTACCTACTTGATGTCTGTTTACCTGCACTGTCTCCATTGTAGGGGCCCCAGAGCATTACTTTACCCAGGGGCCCATGATGCTATTAAGACGGCCCTGAAGTCAGGGACAGCGAGCAGTTTGACAAGCATGAGATTAGTACATATCATTTGGGACTGGTCCAGCAATCCCATGCGTAGTGAGCCCCAGTAAAATTTTCTCAAAAACCAGAACAAGACACCAACGACCATCAATTTATCAGATTAAAAGCTCACAATTTACACATAGCAAAAGATTAATTGTTCTAGAGTTCCTGCCACTTTGGATATTTATTGACCTATTTGTGCGTGTTTTTTAAATATCGTCATTGTTGTTTACAGGCTGTTAAAATGTCACTTGGGAGGCTCATGACTGTTGCAATGCACCGTAAAACTACAGGCTTCTACCACAAGGTCACATTAAGGGGAATTTATGTTATTGGTTACCAGATTAATCATTGCTCAGCTTGTGCTTTCCATTTATGCTCTGTGAGCAGGGAAACACAAACACCAAGCCTGCAAAATTGATTGATTCGTTTAGTGGGTATTATCAGGATATACTATTGACTGGGCTGCAGTCAGTCAAAGAAACCTTTTGTGGAATGCTTATAAAAATATAACTAATCAACATCCTTGAGTGACATCACTGGGGTAACACGAGGTGCTCCAGGGTCATGAATCTCCGTGCTGTATCCAGTTCCAAATGATCTTCAGCCTTAGAACTTTCCCATAACTCATTGAACTAATTGACTGTATTGCACCTCCAATCTCCAAACAAGGTGATAACTCCCAGTTGCCCAATCTTGGCATATACTTTGTACATATTTTTTATGTCCAGCATGCAAAAGAAAATGATATAGTGTCAAAATGTGCCAAAGTTACATTTATTATCTATATTTTTGTTACATGACTCAAGGCTTGTCTTCCAAGCCATATGGACTTTAGTCACTCATCATCAATCCAATCTCAATGAAGGTCATGGATTATTGCTGGAGATTATTCTATTTTCTATGTCAGTGGTCTCCAAACTGTGGCCCGCAGACTGGAGACAGCCCTCTGCTTACCTTTATTTGGCATCTGCTGCACTACTCCTCCAACTGATATAAGGCACAATTCTTCCCACTGACGCCAACAATTAAACATGAATACTATTGCTAACACCAACTATGGGGCATAATTCTTCTCATTGCCCTCAATGACGGAGCGATATTTCTTGCCCTGAAACCAACTGTTCCTCACCCTACTTACCACAAGTATAATGTAAATTTTTTACTCCCACTGACCACCAAGCCCGAAACATTGTTTACTCTTACTGATGCTTGGGCATTTTATACTCCCACTGGTAACAGTCCGTTCCTCCTAAAGTCTGAAGGACAGTAGACTGGCCCTTTGTTTAGTAGGTTTGGAGGCCCCTGCTCTATGTCCTTGGCCATAGTCCACTTAAATTCCAAACTTTTTTTTATTTTGGATAGTTTGGGGACAGGTTAGACTCTCTATTTTGCAGTCTGTGAGTGATGGAAAATAGAGTTTAAACTTGGCATGAGAACAAGAGATAAGAGGAAATTTTCCAATGGGGACAAATATTCAAGTTACGACTAAGCTGGGAATTCCCATCACGTCTGAGAGATTTCCTCCCACTTTCTGTTGTGTCTTCAAGAGAACACATAAAGCAAAATTTCACCATCAGGACACAAATGGTAAAACATAACCTGGTAGGGTGTTTTAACCCTTCTCTACTCTATCCAAAAGTATCCAAAAAAAGTTTTGGCTATACATACACTTTAATGTAGGGATTTGGTCGATATCCCTAGACTTGTGACCTAATTTCCCACCAAAATCCCAAATATTGCTTGATAATGTTTTAAGTTGGCCGCTGCAGTCCCATTTATTAACTCACGTTACAATAATAAATGTCAAAAAACATCTGTATAAAATAGCTATACGATTTAAAACCATAGAAGGCATGCCAAGTTGCAACTCAGCTATACTTAGCTCTTTCCCCAGAGACACTGCACTGTCTCAAAGGCTTTTACTAAGAGTATTTATCATTGTCACATAGGGGCACTACCAATATGCACCACATCACAAGGAATCCTGGTAACACCAGATGAGACCCCCCAACTTTCAATGTAATTATTAGTCACCTACCTTCCAAGACCCCCTTCCTGAAAGCTGCCTTGACAATGTACTCCATTTCATTGCACAAGATACTGAGCAGCTGGGTGGGTGGTTCACATTTTCTTTTGGCATCAAGCTTTCAATTATCTTCCCTGTCCAGCCTCCAAGATTTTCTCACTTCTCCTTCTACCTCTACCAGACTTTACAAGCCCATTTTCTCTCCTCCTTAGTCATGCAGCCCTTCATTCTGACTCCAGGACTCACTCTGGTATCCAATGTTCTTTGGGTCTTCATTGCTTTTGTCCAACCATCATGCTTTGGGTTGACCGATTTTTCTGCAAAGTATTTAACATTGTCGCATAGGGACACCACCAATATGCACCACACCATGAGAAATCCCTGTGACACCAGATGAGACCCTCAACTTTCAGTGTAATTATTATTAGTCCCCTACCTTCCAAGACCCCCTGCCTGATAGCTGCCTTGACAATATACTCCAGTCCATTGCACAAGATACTGAGGAACTGGGTGGGTGGTTCAACATTTCTTGTGGCATCAAGCTTTTAAATATCTTCCCTGTCCAGCCTCCAAGATCTGCTCACTTCTCCTTCTACCTCTATGCAACATTACAAGCTGATTTTCTCTCCTCCTTAGTCATGCAGCCCATCATCTTGGCTCCAGGACTGACTCTTTTATCTAATCTTCTTTGGGTCCTCATTGCTTTCCTCCAACCATCATGTTTTGGGTTGGCCAATCTATCGCCCTCCAATTAATCTTGCTTCTCGGTACCTTTTGGGCATGTTCTTTAGCCATCTGTATTACATAACCAGCCAATTTATGAAAAGCAATATTATTCCCAATAATCTAGCTTCCTTATATCTTTCATCATTCATACTCCATGTTAGGTGAACCTCATAAAGCTTCTACCTAATGAAAAACGGGGCGGCTGCACCACAAGAAGATTAGGGTGAGGGGATTTGTGTTGGGAGAGGGAATTTGGGGTAGGAAGAGGATTTTTTTTTTCGGGGGGAGGGGGGATTATGCTGAGAGCATATGTGGATTGTAGAATGAGAGGATTTGAGCTTGGGGGGAATTGGGGGGGGGGATTTGTGCTGGGAGGGGGGATTTAAGCAGGGGGCTGAATTTGTACTGGGGGGTTAATGCTAATGCCGCGTACACACGACCGGTTTTGCCGTTGGAATAAACTCCGAAGGTTTCTCCGGCGGAATTCCATTCAAGCGGTCTTGCCTACACACGGTCAACCCAAAGTCCGACCAAAGTCTGACCGTCAAGAACGCGGTGACGTACAACACTTACGACGGGACTAGAAAAAAGAAGTTCAAAAGCCAGTAGCCAATAGCTTCCGTCTCGTTCTTGCTTCAGAGCATGTGTCGTTTTTGGCATGTCGGAACAGCATACAGAAGAGCGGTTTTCCCGATAGGAATTGGTTCCGTCGGAAATATTTAGAACATGTTCCATTTCTAGGTCCGTCAGAATTTTCGAAAAATAAAAATCCGATGAGGCCTACACACGATCGGAATAGATGATGAAAAGCTTCTGTCTGACTTTTTCTGTTGCACATTCCGCTTGTGTGTACGAGGCTTTAGGGGGTAAGAATTCAGATTTTTTGGGGGGGAGGGATTTTTGCTGAAACATAATGCTTATACATCTTGGGGGGGGGGGGGCAATTTGGCATGTTCACCCTGGGTTCTAGATGACCTTGTCCCAGCACTGCTCCATGGCTTTGCTAGACCTATAAGATATATGCAAATGCACTATGTTTGGGAATCCATACTAGTTATGTTGTTTACCGAACACATTCATTTCTTTGATATGATAACTTTGTCTGTAACAGCCGAAAGCATATTTTATGAAACATATTGCAAGCCTTGACGTCTTGCCAGCATTTTGCAATATTTCTCTAAATATGCGTTGATCTTTTTTTTGTTCCAGCACAATATCTGTTTGATGTTGTAGATCAGACTGGGCAGAATTGCTGCTTTGGATCAAACTCTTCCTTTATTGATGTTGTTTTCGTGACATCGGGACGAGAGCAGGGAGCTGGAACCAACTCCCTGCACTCCAGCACTCCACCACCAGGGGGTGCTGTGAGCTCTGATTGATTGACATCTCATTTCACCATGCTTCACTGTTGCCTGCAGACACTCATTATTGTACCGGTCTCCAGCCTTTCCCAAACAAACTGCCTCCTGCTACAGCCAAATATTTTTTTGTCTCATCAGTCCAGAGCACCTGCTGCCATTTTTCTGCATCCCAGTTCCTATGTTTTCATGCATAGTTAAGTTGCTTAGCCTTGTTCCCGTGTCGGAGGTATGGCTTTTTGAGGTAATTCTTTCATGAAGACCACTTCTGACCAGACTTCTCCAGACAGTAGATAGGTGTACTTTGGCTCCACTAGTTTCCACCAGTTCTGTGCTGATGGCACTGCTGGAC
This sequence comes from Lithobates clamitans, assembly GCA_037952925.1. Lineage (NCBI taxonomy): Eukaryota > Metazoa > Chordata > Amphibia > Anura > Ranidae > Lithobates > Lithobates clamitans. The sequence goes on from JBBGZY010000309.1 coordinate 1,346,392, forward strand.
ATCTTCCAACGTCGAACGGAAGTAGGTATGATGTGTCTCATCTGCTGCATTAAGTTTCCTTGGCCGACCACTGCATCTATGGTCCTCAACATTGCCGTTTCTTTGTATTTCTTCAAAAGAGCTTGAACAGCACATCTTGAAACCCCAGTCTGCTTTGAAATCTTTGTCTGGGAGAGACATTGCTGATGCTGTATAACAACCTTGTGTCTTGTTGCGGTGCTCAGTCTTACCATGGTGAATGGACCTGTGACATGAAACTGTCATCTACAACCTTACCTTAGTAGCAGGGTTTGGCTGTTCCTCATCCAGTTTTAAGGCTCCAACGCAACTGTTTCTTAATGACACAACCTACATAAAAAATTGATGATCATTAACACCTGCTTGGTATAACTGGTTAATCATACACCTGACTCTAAATCCTACAAAATCCCTGACTTTGTGTGAGTGTGGAAAGTGTAAGAACTGATGCTGGTTTGAAGGGAAAGGCAAGTCACATCAAATATTGATTTGATTTAGATTTTTCTTCTACTCGCCCACTTGGCATTTTATAAATTGATAAAATTAATCAATTAAAATATATATATTTGAAATCATTTCTTCATACCGGCCTAAAACTTTTGCACAGTACTGTACATTGAACAAGCAAAAAGGGAGTAAATAAGACAAGTTTATTGTCGGGGTTTTCATGCACTTTAAGTGCTTCCCGACCAGCCGCCGCAGCTATACTGGGATAGAGGCGCGCGCGCGTGCCCGCTGCACAGCGGGGGGGTACCGATGCTCGTGGCCGACGGTCGCGATGACCGCTGGCCATGAGCAATCGTGAGCAGGAGACACAGAACAGGGATGCATGTGTGTAAACACACACTTCCCTGTTCTGAGAGGAGTGACAGATCGTGTGTTCCTATTAGCTAAGAACCAAGATCTGTCACTTCCTCTAGTCAGTCCCCTCCCCCTTCAGTTAGAAACACACACTAGGGAACGCAGTTAACCCATTGATCGCCCCCTAGTGTTAACCCCTTCACTGCCAGTGACATTTTTACAGTAATCAATGCATTTTTATAGCATTGATCGCTGTATTAAAGCCAATGGCCCCAAAAATGTGTCAAAATTGTCTGATGTGTCCTCCATAATGTCGCAGTCATGATAAAAATCGCAGATCGCTGCCATTACTAGTAAAAAAAAAAAATAATAATAAAAATGCTATAAATCTATTCCCTATTTTGTAGACGCTATAACTTTTGCGCAAACCAATCAATATACGTTTGTTGTGATTTTTTTTTTTTTTTACCAAAAATATGTAGAAGAATACATATTGGCCTAAACTGAGGAAAAATTAGCTTTTTAAAAAAAAAAATGGGGATATTTATTATAGCAAAAAGTACAAAATATTGTGTTTTTTCAAGATTGACCCTCTTTTTTTGTTTATAGCGCAAAAAATAAAAACCACGGAGGCAATAAAATACCACCAAAAGAAAGCTCTGGTTGTGGGGAAAAAAGGACGTCAATTTTGTTTGGGTACCACGACGCACGACCGCGCAATTGTCAGTTAAAGTGACGCAGTGCCGAATCGCAAAAAGTGCTCTGGTCACAAAGGGGGTAAATTCTTCCGGGGCTGAAGTGGTTAATGCATCTGGGCTATTTGGGGAGAAGCCACAAAAATACTATTGGCAGCCATGGTCTGAATGCTGAAGAAAGTGTTTGGACCACCGTGCCGCAACATTCCGCCCTCAGCCAAGATCTATAAACTGAGACATTTGGCTCAGTACGCAATTTCACGCTCTGTGTTTCCAAGCCACTTGGCAAATTTTACAAATGCCTACTAAGCGCCCAAAAACAGAAAATGGCTCCAGCCCTTATTCTGATTTTGTCTTTTCAGAAATAAATTTTTTATTTTTTTTTAAAAAGATACTTTGTACCTTATTGACTCTTCGCATCTATTTTTAAATTCTCACAGGCACGCACTAATATTCATTTACATTGCACATCTTTCTATTAACTGTCCTGACGAACCGTCTGCAGGAGCCTGAAGTACTAATTCCATCTCTTGACCTTTTCTTTCAATTTCCATTACGATATTTTTAGCCTTTTTATAAAACAGTTACATAAATTACTTATAATTCGGCCTGCAGCTGGTAAGTATGACTAATATCCATAATGGCTTTCTAAAGGCAATAAACCTTATTCGGCACAAGCCCCGAAGATGCGTAACACACAGAATAGATTAAAGCACAGCTGATGATCATCTATTCTTTCATTTATTCTTCCTTTAGAAGAGGTGATAAAGGGGGGGGGGGATATGACCACCTTGTATAAATTCATAAATGATTCATATCATCAACAAAGTTGTTTATTTTAAGGTAATTTCAAAAATTTAAGGAGGCACACTTTGCTCTTGGAGGAAAGGAAACGTAACTTCCGCATACAGGAAGAGCTGTGACAATATGGTTCTTCCATAGGAGCCATGCACTTTTTAAAGTTCAGTACATTGTTTCAGAAAAGGGCTTTAAATACGGTATGTCTTAAAGCACAGAATATAAGTGGCTACTATAAGTTTTAAGACTGTAGATTGCCTGTGCACAAACTGCTTTGAAAGGAAGTTAGTCATATTGGATCAGCCTTTGTAAGGGTCTTTTGATTTTTTTTCTAGTTTAGGGGTCTCTAAACATTCTAAACAAAGGGCCAATTTATTGTCCTTCAGACTTTAGGTCGGTCAGATTGTGACCAGTGGAAGTTCGAATTTTCCTTGAATCAGTGGGAGTAAATATCATCACATATGGTATCAAGAGGAGGAATAGTGCCTCATCGTTGGTATTGTAGCACCCTAGAGTTTAGGCAGGGTTGCTCCTCAAAAATCTACTTGCCAGGAATAGTCATCTTGGCTAATTGTTAGAGATCAATTGATTTCTCCCTAAGTTTGATCTTGTTGCACTTTTCTACTGCTAGTTAGCCAGGTACCTGGTGGTACTGGATATGAGAAGGGCATTGCAAGGTCAGATTACGGGTATATCGGGTATCTCAGCCAATGGCCAGGGGTTTTCTTGAATCCCTTGGCCTGCTTGGAGAACCTATATATTTGGGTGGAGTCAGGTGACCAGTGTTCTGTGCCACCTGGACGGCTGTCTGGGTGGACGTGTGTTGTACTGCCCGGGCTACTATGCCGGAGATTGGGCCTATCCCAGGCACATCTGGCTGCTAGGCTGTCTGAGGGCCTATCCAGAAGCAAGAGAACAGTGCAGGGTTGGGACTGCGGCTTGCAGTCCAACCAGAAGTGACGGTTCTGCCAGCCGGAGAAGGGAAAGCTGTCGCCAGTAATTGACCAGCCACCTTATTACCAGGGACCACAGTGAGTAACTGAAGCAAGTACTGGAGCAGCATTCTCACCAACCGGGGATGGTAAAGAATCAGGAAACTTCAGTGGGTATCAAGCCAGGGACCCAGCCAGTGGAGGTAATGCTTGCAGAGCAGCCTTGTGTGTCAAGCCAGGGACCGAGCAGGCCAGTGGGGTGAAGCTTGAGAGGTATCTTGAGTGCCAAGCTAGGGACCCAGCAGAGAAGCGGGGCTGACGCTTGAGGAAGATACCACCCTGAAGATTGGAGGAGTTCAAGGGATTCAGTGTCAGTGAATCAGTGGGTCTAGTTAGAGACCGGGAGCTCAGTGGGCTGAAGAACTACAAGAAGTGATTGTAGTGAAAGTGAAGGAACTGTTATGCTTTGTGTTAGGAACTGTTAAAGACTGTTGCCATGGGAGACAGTATTCCTGCACATGCAGATGTGGCGTCTTGCTGGATGCCTTTCCCTGCACAGCTGTTCTCCTATTGAAGTCTTGGAGTCTGCTAATTAATCTTGCAACTACCTAAGGGTGTCCTGGCCCTAACCATCTCTCCCCCAATAAGTTTGTTAAAAGAAATAAACTCTCTTTTGCATTCAAGAAGTGTCTGGCGCCCAATAACTTAATTACCTTGCACCCACAATGTCTCACAACCCACCATATACAGAAGGATGTCAGCTCTCTCTGTCCCCGGAGGTTCTCAATAGACGGAAGGAGGCCTGGGACCTTGCTACAGTATCATTTAGGAGGAATAATGCCCTATCCTTGGTTTCATAGGTAAGAATAGTGCCCTATTGTTGGTTTCATAGGAAGGAATAGTATCCCATTGTTGGTGTCAGTGGGAGAATAGTGTCTGGTGTCAGTGGGGAGGAATGGTGCCCCAAGCCCTGGATAAAGGCAAGCAAAAGGTCACATCTGTCCACAGGCCACAGTTTGAAGACCATGGTTCTACATCAGCGGTCTCTAAACTGTGGCCTGGGCGCCATATGTGGCCCTTTGCTTGTCTGTATCCAATCCTTGGGGCACCATTCCTCCTCACTGACACCATTGATTGGGCTCTATTCCTCCCAGTGATACCAAGAACGAGGTATTGTTTACTCCCACTGACACCAGGACATTTTCTACTCCCACTGGTCACAGTCCAGCCCCCCTAAAGCCTGAAGGACAGTAAACTGGCTCATTGTTTAGAAAGTTTGGAGACCCTTGTTCTAGATTGATGGAGGTCCTAGGATCCTGAGGATGTAAGTTTTTTTTGCCTTTTGATTGAGCTCAATGGATTTCAATATAAGTATGCAGTGGTGTAATCCGTTCATGAATGTTTTTAGGCTGATAGGTTATAGGCTGATAGAGGGTTTAATGAGGAAGTAAACTTGTTTCTTCTTCAAATGGCTGACAGGCAGAGTGATTATGACAGAAGAGACCCTATTGCATCCTTCTGCCTGTCAGCTATCATGTTCAATGAGCCATGCATGCGCAGCTCAGCAAACATTTATGGCCCCGATCGGCACCCGATTCTTGCCGCGGTGATGTGACTCCGGTGCGCATGTGCTGGAGTGGCGTCATCTTGGCCTGGCCTATCAAGTGGCTGAAGGCATGGGACCCGGGGACCCGGGGACCCGCCAGATCAGTCCCAGTGCTTTGCTGGGAGAACACCATATGACAGGTATCGTATTTATCGCTCCATAGGACGCACGTTTCCCCCCCCCAAAAAAAATAGGGGGAAATATCTGTGCGTCTTATGGAGCGAATATTGACCCGCCACCGTCGCGTTAGAATAGTACGGTTGGGGGCACGGCTGTGGTGGCCGGTCGCCAACTAGCTGGCGCACGCTGGTGTTGATACATTCTGGGAGTTGTAGTCCACTCCGCGCATGCTCAAGCTCCCGGTGGGGATCTTGGAGGCTGGGAGCGCTAGGGAGTTGGGACTTGGAACCAACGTGACTGGATCGATCTGCAACTTTGCTGGACCCCAGGATAGGAGCATCACCCAGGACTGGAGGAGGCCGTGCAAAAACCTGCTGAGCTGGTACTAGCAGCTGCTATCACTGAGGTGAGAGACCCTGACATCCCCAGGGCCAGCTCACCCCCACATCCCATCTATCTCCCCCGCCATACACCCCATTTACTCTGACCCAGTGTCTACCCAGTAACATCAAAATAGCCCTCAACACTGTGGGTCCTGCTGGGAGCTGGCCATGGCCTGTGGCTCACAGCAGCCAGCAGGACCTGCAGCCATTTGGTTCAGAATATTTTTTTTCTTATTTTCATCCTCTAAAACCTAGGGCATTGATGCCACCCATGGCCACCAGGGATGCCAATCTGTGACCAAAAAGTATGCCAATCAGTGCCCATATATGATGCCACATGGTGCCCATCAGTAATGCCTGCTAGTGATGCCTTTACAGTGATGCCCATCAGTGCCATCTATCAGTGTCCATCAGCGCCACCCATCTGTGTCCATCAGTGCAAAAAAATGAAATTAAACTCAGCGCTGCTCCTTAAACTCAAACCAATACAATATTGAGTAAACCTATATCAACATATACAGTATTATGATATAACGACACAATATAAAGTGCTCAGTGCCAATATAAAGTGCAAAGATATATAAAGTGCAATCATATAAAGTCCATCCAATGTGGTATGATAAAACTTGTAAACCGTGGTGGTGATGGTTCTCAGGTGACTATTCGTGCTCCACTCCTGGGTTCCCACTCACCAGAAAAAGGCAGTAAATGTGCCTGTTAGTATCTCCAGATCAGCATCTCCCGTCAGTGATAGCTGGATTGTATGGACACCACATAGGGATAACGCCTTTCTTCCACCAGTATGATTAAAACAAGTGGACATCCTGGATCCTTCCCATCTTACTCAGTGATCAGGCACCCATAAAGATGTATAGCAATGAAGGAAAATGGATGTATATAGTGTAATACTGCGAGGTTTATTCATAAAATCCAAAGATCCAAAAATCCATAAAATGTCCATCAGTGCCCATCCGTGCCCATCAGTGCCCCCTATCAGTGCCCATTAGTGCCATCTATCAGTGCCACCCATAAGTACCCATCAGTGCAGCCTTTCAGCGCCACCTATGAGTGCCCATCAGTGCCCCCTATCAGTGCCACCTATCAGTGCCAACTATGAGTGCCCATCAGTGCCCCCTATCAGTGCCACCTATGAGTGCCCATCAGTGCCCCATATCAGTGCCACCTATCAGTGCTCATCAGTGCCGCCTATCAGTGCACATCAGTGCTGCATATTAGTGCTCATCAGTGCCACCTCATCGGTGCCCATCAGTGCCGCCTTATAGGTGCCCATCAGTGCCTCCTTATAGGTGCCCGGCAGTGCAGCCTCATCAGTGCCCATCAGTGAAGGAGAAAACGTACTTATTTACAAAATTTTATAACAGAAACAAAGAAAAACGTATTTTTTTCAAAATTTTCGGTCCTTTTTTTTATTTGTTTAGCAAAAAATAAAAACCCCAGAGGTGATTAAATACCACCAAAAGAAAGCTCTATTTGTGGGAAGAAAATGATAAAAATGTAGTTTGGGTACAGTGGTGTATGACCGCGCTTTTGTCAATTAAAAAAGCGACAGCACTGAAAGCTGAAAATTGGCCTGGGCCTGGAAAGTGCCCGGTATTGAAGTGGTTAAAGCAGGCGTTACGGAGGCGATACAACCTCCACACCGCCTGTCGAAGTTCGGATCGCTTTTCAGAGAACAAAGCCCTAAGTGTCCAATTTAGATTTTTTATATAAGCTCTTTAGTGTGTTAACCTGATCCCTATAATATTTTAGTTACATTTTAAATGATATTTTGGTTATTTTATATATGTAGCTCGGTGTGCTAACCTGACCTCTATCAACATTTGGTTACATTTGAATTATTCCTGAGCAAATGTCCCCAAGTGGAATCTTTTAAAAAGGTGACATTTGAAGCAAACAAGCAACAACTTGACACTCAGGGACCAAATGGTGATATTTCTTGTGTGTCTAATGGAAGGCTTTTCCTCCCTCTTATGTATCCACGAGAGCATACATAACATGCATACACACAGAGAGAGAGCACAGTATAGAGAACCCGGCCATGAATGGCTTCCTTTCATCTGTGCTGACATATTGCGGTGTCCTCTCAGTCCTGTGAGTAATTCTTGCACCAGTCTGTTACATTCTCAGAAACGCTGAATGTCATTCACTTTCAAGAGCCATTTCCCTCTCATTTGTCACGAATCTGGAAAGAATGTTCCCTGCTTATTCTAATGGGCATCACGACTTTTCCTTTCACAATGTGCCATCCGCGTGACAACAATAATGTTATAGAACGCAAGCCGAAGACTGTACTTATTGCAAGGCCCACCGTGCGTCGTGTACTCCTCCGTCTTGTCACGTATGACTTCTCGCAGCACAGAATTATTGTTTCATTCCTTTTTTTTTTTTTTATATATTAGTGACATGCTGTAACAACATACAGTCATATAAAGAATAAATCAGTGCTGTTTTTTTTTTTTTTTGCCCAGCTGAGCTGACAATCTGATTTTATGTGAATTCACGGAGAGATTTAAAGGGGAACTGTATTGTATGCTCACTGAGCACCTATTTTAGGTTTTTAGTGTCATTATTTAAAAAAAAAAGGCATTTGAATACAATTCTCATATGATGGTATACTGTGTTCTGTATGCTGATCTTTGCATTTCACAAGCAGATTTTTAAATGCTCCCTCTAGTGGCCATCTTTGCATTAGTGAATGTGATTAAGGCTGGATTCACACCTATGCAGTTTTAGGCTCGATTCACATCTATGCATGTTGCTTTTGAGTGTTTCTGCAGTGTTTTTTGCGGAGCTTGCCGCATTTTTTAATTGTTTTTGCAGCGTTTTGCGTTTTTTTTTTTTACAGTTTTTTTTTTATACTGTATACAGTGTAAAAAAAAAACGCAAAATGCGTCAAAAACGCTGCAAAGACGCTGTACTTGCGTTTTTGATGCTGGTCCATTGAATTCTATTACATGCAAAACGCTACATTTTGCATAAAAAAAAGTCCCTGACCCTTTCCAAAAACGCAGAGGCACAAAAATGCATTGATGTGAACATGTTCCATAGGAACCCATGTTAAAAAAATTCCCATGCATTTCTGCAAAATGCAAAATGCATCAAAAAACGCATTAGTGTGAATCGAGCCTTAGGCTCGATTCACATCTATGCATGTTGCTTTTGAGCATTTCTGCAGTGTTTTTTGCTGAGCTTGCCGCGTTTTTGAATCATTTTTGCAGCGTTTTGCATTTTTTTTTTTTCACAGTTTTTTTTTTATACTGTATACAGTGTAAAAAAAAAACGCAAAACGGGTCAAAAACTCTGCAAAGACGCTGTACTTGCGTTTTTGATGCTGGTCCATTGAATTCTATTACATGCAAAACGCTACATTTTGCATGAAAAAAAGTCCCTGACCCTTTCCAAAAACGCAGAGGCACAAAAATGCATTGATGTGAACATGTTCCATAGGAACCCATGTTAAAAAAATTCCCATGCATTTCTGCAAAATGCAAAATGCATTAAAAAACGCATTAGTGTGAATGGAGCCTCAGTGCTTTTTGCATTTTGCAGATTTGCACTACAGTCCATTTGGTTTCCTATGGAACACGTTCTGTAGAGCAAATCTGCAAAATGCAAAAAGCACTAAAAATGCATAGGTGTGAATCCAGCCTAACGCCCCTGTACACACGATCTGACTTTCCGCCAACAAAACCGTGGATTTTTGTTCGAAGGTTGTTGGCTCAAACTTGTCTTACATACACACGGTCACACAAATGTTGGCCAACAATTACGAACGTGAGAACGTGGTGACGTACAAGATGTACGACGAGCCGAGAAAAAGGAAGTTCAATAGCCAGTGCGGCTCCTCCTGCTTGATTCTGAGCATGCGTGAACTTTTGTGCGATGGACGTGTGTACACACGATCAGAATTTCCGACAACACAGTTTTGTTAGCGGAAAATTTGAGAACCTGCTATCAAAAATTTGTTGGCGGAAAGTCCAACAGCAAATGTTTGATGGAGCATACACACGGTCGGACTTTCCGACAACAAGCTCACATCCAACATTTCCCATCGGAAAATCCAACCGTGTTTACGCGGCATTAGTCCGTAGGGTTCAATATTGAGTGGGCCCACCCTTTGCTGCTATAACAGCTTCAACTCTTCTTGGAAGGCTGTCCACAAGGTTTAGGTGTGTGTCTATGGGAATGTTTGACCATTCTTCCAGAAGCGCATTTGTGAGGTCAGGCACTGATGTTGGACGAGAAGGCCTGGCTCGCAGTCTCAGCTCTATTTCATCCCAAAGGTGTTCTATCAGGTTGAGGTCAGGACTATGTAGGCCAGTCAAGTTCCTCCACCCCAAACTCGCTCATCCATGTCCTTATGGACCTTGCTTTTGCACTGGTCCAAATCATTTGGTGGAGGGGGGATTATGGTGTGGGGTTGTTTATATTGAGGGGTTGGGCTTGGCCCCTTAGTTCCAGTGAAGGGAACTCTTAAGGTGTCAGCATACCAAGACATTTTGGACAATTTCATGCTCCCAACTCTGTGGGCACAGTTTGGGGATGGCACCTTTTTGTTCCAACATGACTGAGCACCATTGCACACATCTCAGGAGGGATTTTGGTCCACTCTACTTTACAGATCTCCTCTAAATCCTTAAGGTTTCTTGGCTATCGCTTGGCAACTCAAAGTTTCAGCTCCCTCCATAAGTTTTCTATAGGACAGCCAGAAAACCTTAGAGATTTAGAGAAGATCTATAAAGAAGAGTGGACCAAAATCCCTCCTGAGATGTGTGTAAACCTGGTCACCAACTACAAGAAATATCTTGCCCTATGCTTGCCAACAAGGGTTTCTCCACCAAGTACTAAGTCATGTTTTGCTTGGGGATCAAATACGTATTTTACTCACCGAACTGCAACTTAATTTATAGCATTTGTTTTATGTGTTTTTTTCTGGATTTTTGGTTGATATTCTGTCTCTATTATTTAAAATACACCTATGATAACAATAATAGACCCTTCATTTCTTTGTAAGTGGGCAAACTTACAAAATCATCAGGATGAAATAAGTATTTACCCCACTGTATTTTGAACTAATATTGCTTATTTGGATGGCATTTAGTTTTCTTAAAGTGTAACTAAATCAAAAAACAAAAATGTAATATATTGTCACGGCTTACCAATCATTGGATGTGGTGTCTGCATTTGTTTTCTTTTTTTTTTTAAGGCTTTTATTTTACACAGTACTTTCCAACGTAAGGGCAGACACTACAGTTACAATACAATTCAATACAGGAGGAATCAGAGGGCTCTGCTCATTAGAGCTTACAATCTAAAAGGGAGGGTCAAGTGATACAAAAAGGTAAAAATTGTGGGGCATGAGCTGATGGAGAAAATAAAATGCAGTTGTTAGATTGAGGAGGCTGGATAGGCTTCTCTGAAGAAAAGAGTTTTCAGGGATCGCCTAAAAGTGGACAGAGATAGATGGACAGATTGGAGTAAGGAGTTCCAGAGGATGGGAGAGGCTCTGGAGAAGTCCTGGAGACAAGCATAGGAGGAGGCGACAAGTGTCATGTGATGATTGGCCAGTAACACACCTCCTGTCTTAGGGTGGTTACATTCAGTCCTCCACTGCATCTACGGAGGAGCAAGGTAGTCACCCATGGACAGCAACATCGTCAGTCAGTGGAGAAGGAAGGGTTAGATGGACTAGTAGATTCAGATGGACTTTACATAAGTGACTAGCATTTTAAAGTGCAACCAAAAGCACCTATGCTTACCCATGCTCCAACAGTTTAATGCCCATGAGGTCCTTCGCTGGTGCAGCATCTTCTCCCCGACTTCTTCCGGGTGCTGGTCGTCTTGATTGGCCTGTGTGGGCTGATGTTACTCCTGTGTGGAAATCAATCATCCCTGCACACTGGCACTGTGCTGGAAATGGAAATGGAGCGGTGCACGCACATAACCATGTACATTCCCTTCAGGATTGTGAGCAGGCAGGTAAGTTTATTTTACTGCAGAAGAGATATTGCATGTCAATTCTGCAATAAAAAGCCTCCTGCACACATTTTTTTTTGCCTTCGCTTCCACTTTAACCACTTCAGCCCCGGAAGATTTTACCCCCTTCCTGACCAGAGCACTTTTTGCGATTCGGCACTGCGTCGCTTTAACTGACAATTGCGCAGTTGTGCGACGTTGCACCCAAACAAAATTGACGTGATTTTTTCCCCACAAATAGAGATTTCTTTTGGTGGTATTTGATCACCTCTGCGGTTTTTATTTTTTGCACTATAAACAAAAAGAGAGCGACAATTTAGAAAAAAAAGCAATATTTTTTACTTTTTGCTATAATATTTATCCCCCAAAAATATATAAAAAAAACAAATTTTTTTCCTCAGTTTAGGCCGATACGTATTCTTCTACATATTTTTGGTAAAAAAATCGCAATAAGCGTATATTGATTGGTTTGCGCAAAAGTTATAACGTCTACAAAATAGGGGATAGTTTTATGGCATTTTTATTATTATTTTTTTGGCAACGGCAGCGGTGGGCAAATGGGCGTACCTGTACGTCCCCTTTAACTGGCGGGGGCTAGCAGGCACGTATGCGCGATGTTCGCCGGTCTCCCGGCGATCGTGTCACGGAACCGCAGAACGGGGAAGTGCCTATGTAAACAAGGAATTTCCCCGTTCTGCCTTGTGAAATGACAGAGATCACCGCTCTCTGTCATCGGGAGCAGTGATCGCTGTCATGTGAGTTGAGGCCCATCCCCCCCACAGTTAGAATCACTCCCTAGGACACACTTAACCCCTTCATCGCCCCCTAGTGGTTAACCCCTTCCATGCCAGTGTCCTTTACACAGTAATCAGTGCATTTTTATAGCACTGATCGCTGTATAAATGACAATGGTCCCAAAATAGTGTCAAAAGTGTCCGATGTGTCTGCTATAATGTCGCAGTCACAATAAAAATCGCAGATCACCGCCATTACTAATAAAAAAAAAAAATAATAAAAATGCCATAAATCTATCCCCTAGTTTGTAGACGCTATAACTTTTGCGCAAACCAATCAATATACGCTTATTGCAATTTTTTTTTACCAAAAATATGTAGAAGAATACATAAACTGAGGAAAAAAATAGTTTTTTATATATTTTAAGGGGATATTTATTGTAGCAAAAAGTAAAAAATATTGCGTTTTTTTTTCAAAATTGTCGCTCTTATTTTGTTTATAGCGCAAAAAATATAAACCGCGGAGGTGATCAAATACCACCAAAAGAAAGCTCTATTTGTGGGGAAAAAAGGACGTCAATTTTGTTTGGGTACAACGTCGCATGACCGCACAATTGTCAGTTAAAGCGACGCAGTGCTGAATCGCAAAAAGTGCTCTGGTCGGGAAGGGGGTAAAATCTTCCGGGGCTGAAGCAGTTAAGGTGCTTCACTAATACAAAGCCGTAGGTTGCCGACCCCTGGTTTAGGGTATGCACATCTAAGAACTGGTAAGCTGCAATAAATAAACTTTTTTATATACACTTATCTTTTTGCCAGCTCCCAAATAATGCCCCCACCCCACTTTCCCCATTAGCATGCCTAATTTTTTGCAGAAAGTCCCGATGCCCGTTGTTTACCCAACATAGCCTGGGTAATGCTACAACAAGTCCGGGAAACAAAGGCAATCTTTCAGCAGCTCACACATGAAAGACAAGAGCATGAATCACCCAGGAGGACATTGGTTTCTTAAGAGTAAATATTTTACTTTCATTATACAGCAAGCATTGATGGAACGTCTGACAAAGAATGTTGAAACACACACATGGTTTTAATATTACATGCCAATGAGAGTTGGTCTGTGATGCCAAGTTTGCACCCACTGTTAATACTGGAAATGCAAGGATGAGGCTTGAGGCACAAGTGGTTTTGTACATTTTTTTATTTTCACAGATGTAGAAGCATTCGTTAAAGAAGATCTCTTTTAATCATTTTGGGTCAGTGTGGTTTTAAAGAGGCAGACAACCTTTTCTTGTAAAATAATGTGTTTCGGGAATCTCTGTACTGATAAGTGCCATCTACTTATGAATAAAAAGAAAAAGAATAGGCCTATGTGCCTCCCTTTCTTGGAAAAGTTATATTTATGCATACTTTTATCTTATCTACCTGCAACCAGGGATAGTCCCAGATTATGCAAAAATAAAAACAAAAATGCAAACAGGGTAAGTGGTCCTACATGTGTATTATCAACTTTAATAATACCAAAAATAATAGTAGTGCAGACCCCTGACAGGTCCAGATGATTTGCCCCAGATTCTCTTCCCATTTAGGTGTACAGGCAGCCAAGCACACAGCCACAGTCTCACTACTCAATGACCACCCCATCTTTTTATGCTTTAATGCTTCTTGAACTTGGTTGGGGTGCATGGAAGCATTGGGATACTTCAAATTTAGTCCACAAAGCAACTGGAGGAGACGCCCACTGCCCTGTCTACTCTATTCGGGGTAATTTTCCTCTTGGCAGATACTAGTAACACAAGCAATCCTGGGACTCCAAGCAAGGGCAAATTGTCACTAGGATCCTATTTCCAGGCCTCTACTCACAATGTCCCCAGACACATGGATACCTCCATCCAATATTGGCCAGACACTTCTCTTGTGAATCTCCAGGCCAGATCATCAGTGGTCTTTTGATCCTGTACCAGTGAAGGTGTCATGAAATTGTTTTTGACATTGTGCATGTTTTTAGCTTTCAACCTTGGAATTTAATAAATTTTTATACTTTTTATCAGCCTTGATCAATAACTATTGTTGCCATAGTAGCCGCTTTTAACCCAGGTAGAGTTACCTGGGTTCTTTTCTTGTATACATCCTCAGTGAACCCCCCTTGATTTGCCTCCAACTACTAACAGAAAATAGGCCGCCAGCTCTCACTGAGCTGGGACCTCGATAAGCCCCTGACTCAAGCTATCCTGCCCAGAAGGGCAGTAGCCCTTCATGCTGGGATGTTCTCCTCTTAAACAAGAATCCTGCTGCTCCAGGCCCCAAACAATTTATGCAATCATCAGCCACCTCCAGTGATTGACTGAGGCTGCATAAATATTCAGGCCAAGGGTCTGCCTCTTCCATCCACTACATTCTAGAATCCATTAGAAGGCAGGGAGAAGTAGTTGAGCCTGCAGCCAATGAGACCCAGAACAGCCAAAATAATTACACACCGCTTCAATGTTTTCAGAGGAGCCAAAAAGACTACATTTACCTGAGCCTCTCTAGCAACCTATTCTAGAAGGGTGCTACATAAGCAATATCACATTTGCAGAATGGAGGTTGGGTACTCTAACTAGGTGTACCGTACCTTGTACCTTATACCTTATAACTGCCTGATGACGAGGAAGAAAGGATGGGGAGGAGTGCAAGATACCACTAACACAACTGCATGATGCCCCATAAGAAAACTTTGGATGTTCAAGATCCTTTCAGGGTTTCACATGTTTTCAGGGGTATGCCTGACATCCAAACAATTCCACAGAATATAGGATCCCCCTCCTTCTTAAGAAATAAAGTAAAAAATGTAATTATCAGTAAAAACAAGAAATAAGATCATTAGAATGAAAAATTATTAATGAAAAAATTACATTTAACATAAAGTAAAGCAAAATGATAATCTATAACCAAAAAAACAAATCCAACTCATATAAAAGCAAATAACAATCTAGAAAAACGAATATATAAGTAGGTGGAATTAACCTATTACTGTACATAATAATATCAAGAAACTGACAAGATCCACAAATGAATCAAAGGTAATAAGAAAAAATTTCATAATTTAGAAATCACATTTTTTTTGCCAGGAAAAGTTAAAAAGAATTTTGGCCCATGAAGACTATAACAAATTCCCCAGATATCCAAGTACACAAATTAATAGGAATAAAAGTATCAGACCTGGAAAAGAGATGGATGTTCTTGTAACATTTTGTGTTATCACTGTATCTCTGTAACCTACAAAAGTGCCATATAATGTGGATAAAGGTACCTGTGTGCAGATGACATTTGGGGTATTCTGGAGAAGATTGGAATTTTGGCTTTAAATCAGTTTTTAGAACTGTAATAAACTCTGTGGATCCAGAATAATTTGCAGAGCTTTTAACCACTTATCTACTGTGGCAATTTTGTAATTTTGTGGACATATCTTAAAATCTACATGGATACCTCCAATATTGGCCAGACACTTTTCTTGTGAATCTCCAGGCCAGATTCTCAGTGAACCCCCCTTGATTTGGCTCCAACTACTACCAGAAAATAGGCCCCCAGCTCCCACTGAGCTGGGACCTCGATGGGCCCCTGACTTCAGCTAGCCTGCAGTAGCCCTTCAAGCTGGGATCTTCTCCTTATGAACAAGAACCCTGCTGCTCCAGGCCCCAAACAATTTATGCAATCATCAGCCATCTAACGGGCACCTAACCCCCCTCCCTAAAAAATTTATATTTTTTCTGAAAGCAGAAACCCTGGAAAATAAAATGGTAGTAGCTCCAGTTTTTTACGGCGTAGGATATTTGCAAAATTATTTATCAAACCTATATTTTCAGGAAATAATACACTAAAATAAATTTTAATGCAAACAAACACAACATTACATCTAAATGTTTGGTAAGATATGAAACATTGGGTTGCGTCTGGTAAGTAGATACCAAACAGGTCAAGTCTTAAAATTGTACACCTTCATGGACTCACTAGGGGACCCAAAAGTCTCCATAGGCAATGATTCAAAAGCCTTTACAGGTTATCAGTTTGGAGTTAACCATGAATTATTAGAATTATTGCTCTCACTTCGACGTTTTGTGACAATACCCGACACAGTGTACTTTTTATATGGGGTGTTTACAGGAGTGATGGGGCGCTTTAAATTTTTAAAAATCTTTTTATTTATTATATGTAATTTTTTTACACTTTTACATTTTTTTTTTAATATATTGCTCTCACAAGTGGGCTAACAAAGCACCCTATGCAATAGCATGGGCAGGTGATACTCTTTATGGAGACATTGGGAGTCCATTAGAACGCCAATGTTTCCCCTGTTCTCCTATCCAACTATCAAAGCACAGATTGTGTTGGAATAGCTGCATTCTCAGCTACCCTAGCAGAGGGATGACAGCTGTGACCCTGGAAGTGACGTAATACACACCGCTTCCGGGATCATTAGTCACAGGAGGGATCAGGGAATGAATGTTCCCCGAGCTCCTCCTGCTTTCACTGCAGGGACAGTTTGCTGGAGGAACAGAAGAGCCTGAGAATCACTGTGGGTGACGCCGGAAAGGCACGCTTTGAGAGCCACATAAAAGCATAGCTCCCAACTGTCCCTGATTTGGAGGGTCTGTCCCTGATTTGGAGCAATGTCCCCCTGTCCCTCATTCCTCCTCATTTATCCCTCATTTTGGTCTGATCTATATAGTTGTATATAAAATGCACTTTTTATCTATCAAAAAGTGTTTTCCAGCACTAAACCTTTCATCTGATTTCTAAATTGCTGCATTTGTAAATTCCAAAAGCCAATATAAAGGAATAGTAGTTTGTAAAAAAGCACTTGTGGGTTTAACCAATCTTGTTTTTTGCACAATTCTCCTTTAAGGGGGTGTGGCAAGGGGTGTGTCCTATGCCTGCATACTTTTGCTGATGGGTGTCCCTCATTCCCATCTCAAAAAGTTGAGAGGTATGTAAAAGTGAGCTGCCTGATCATTTTTATTGGAAAGCCCTTCGCTGGCTCTGCTGCAGTAGCAGCTGTGAGCTTGATCCAATGAAACGCTGAAACGCGTCAGCTGTTTTGGGTGTCACCTTTTGTAACCAACCATTAAAATCGCTATATGGACTACAGAGTTACCGGCTCAATCCTTTTACTTGAGCTTGATTTAACCACTTGTGTACCACGCCATTTATAAACGTACCTTGGTAAACAAGTGGTTAGACACGATTTAAAACTAAAATCTAAGTGAATACAAAGAATACACATTTTTGCCGCTTTATATTCAATAATGCAACCTTCATTGTATTTTTTAAATGCAGCTAGTGGAAGTACTTAAAAAAACTATAAAAATTCTGCTCTTTTATCCTCACACCCAAAAATATATATATACAGTATAACAAGCAATGAAAAAATGATTGAATAATTGAAAATAGAAAGAGTGCCGCAACTAAATGTGTCTAAATACCAGACTTTCAAATACAGAAAAAAATAAATAAACACCAGTGCACTACTCAAAATAAATTAGATCAATTGATAATATTTCAGTCCAAAAAAAGTTAATCGATATACAAAACTACTATACACCTTAAAAAAATAATTACATCTAAATGTGCATAAAGGCTGAATAGATAGTGACAGTCCTGGAACACTAAGGCCCATTTCAGACTTGTGCGACTTGTCCTGCAACTGCGACTGCGACCATTCATGTTTGTGCGACTTCAAGTCGCAGCGACTTCAAAGTAGTCCCTGCACTACTTTGGTCCGACTTTGATGCGACTTGAGGTCCATTGACCTTAAGTCGCGTAAAAATCGTGGCAAAATCGTGTGACTTTCAGGTCACACAAATGTGAAAGGGGCCTAAATGAATCATAAACAAATGATCCAATGAATCAGTGAAATAAAACTTATAAACTTCCAACAGACACGATGTGAATAAAAAATGTGCTCAAAAAGCTGCCATCCCCGACACGCCTCTTACCAGATTGATAGGATCTCAAATGATAAAGATCTAACTCGCCATGAGAAACATCCACACAGCTTCACCTGCTAAGGCAAAATCATCAGATCCCACAGCGATGACAATCTGTGGGATTTGTAAACTAAGTTCGTAAACTTGCTGCCACTCTCATATCTAGATAAACAAAGGAGGAGACTTCATGGTGGAGTACATAAAACCATGCATTTACTAAAAAGACAGATTGCACTTACATTTAGCAGATAAAACACCAGCGGTTTGGGTACAGATAAAAAACACACATACCAAGTGCCCCAGGACGACGTTTGTGACAAAACGCGTAGGTCGGGGCGACGTGCTGACATCACCATCTCTCTTCACGTGTCCCGACGGACAGGTTGTTTTGGTAGTGTGCTGGCCGACACTCCAAACTTAAGGCAATTATTTTACTCATTGTTTTGAGTGATATTTTTATTAACCCAATAAACCCAAGGATTTTATACTATGTGGAGCCTTTGGTTTCTTTTCGGTGTCTAACTCCTACCCATATCCATTGATTACCATCTGGAGTGTGGAGAGATCCTGGGATGCGAAGAAAGGCCCCGGCTGGGTTTTAAGCCACAGGTGTTCATTGATCTCCTGTGATAAGGGGTCCATTGGAGCTTGTAAGCTGTTTCTACAGCTGGTGGTAAATTCACTGGGATTTCTTGGTAATTGATGATGGACATTTTCATGGAAATAGTCACTTCATTACAATAAATGTGGACTCTTTATAATTATTTATGAATTATTCATTTGTTTTACTTATGGACTTTAATTTTTAGCGCAACTTTTACCATTGTTTATTTATACCTTTGTGACTGTGTTGCACAAAATTATTGCTGCTAATTTCGTTCTTAAAAGGGATAATAATTTTTAGCACAGTTCTGTTATATTTTTATTTACAGATACAAACATGGCCAGGGACCACACCCGCCAGTCCGTGCGCAATGACGTCACAGATGTGACACCACCCGACGCATTTCTCCATATTAGGCGTCTTTTTAGCACATTTTTTTTTTACATCATGTCTGCTGGTAGTCCAGCACCGTTTTATCACTGAGGACTCACTGTTCCAGCACTGTCGCTATCCATTCAGCCTTTTTGCACATTGAGATATATATATTTTTAAGGTGTAAATTTTGTATATCGATTAACTTTTTGTGGACTTAAAATTTTTCGATTGATCTAATTTATTTTAAGTAGCACACTGGTGTTTATTATTTTTCTGTAGTGGAAGTACTTGACAGCCTTTTGCAGTCTACTGTACAGCAGAGCTCAGAGTGTGGGAGAGAGAAGCAGAGCAATGAGTTGACCAGTAAAGATGAGATGAGCTTATTGGTTAGTTGTTTCTACTTTCACTTCCCAAAGACAAAAATACAATTCCTTTGGCGGGTCAGAGAGCTCTCTTATTTTTGTATTTATATAGTATGTAAACCCATTTCATTTTCCTGATATGTGTCTGCTGTACCACGTACTTGTAAGAGAAAGTATCCTGTTCTCTTTGTATTGCTTCCTTTGTGGGAAATCCCTGGTGTTCCTGCCAGTCTCACTGCTTTCCTATTAAAACAGACCACACTAAGCAGGGGAACATACCATGGTCAGTTCTCTAGCTGTGCTGGGAACTTAGCCGCCTGTCCTCCAATGATCAGACTTGTCCTGACAGCCCCCTACCCCTGCAAGCCTTTCACTGGGAAGATTAGTGTACTGCTGTTTCTCCTCCCCCAGCTCTTATGCAGCTGAGAACACAGGGAATGTGATCACTTACAAAAAAAAGGGGGAAAAAGTGTTTTTATATATATCTATATATCTATATATAGATATATATCTATATATCTATATATAGATATATATCTATATATTTATATATATCTATATACTTATATATAGATATATAGATATATAGATACATATAAATTGTTACTAATAGTGAAGAACGAGATAAACGTTTAGATGAAATGGAAAATAAACTTACTCACAGGGAGTATACAATAGAGACTATCAAAGAGGAAAGGAGAAATATAGCCAATCAAAAGAGAACCACTAGCATGATTAAAAGATTACCATTTGTGTCCCAATTCCATCCACATTTATTTTGAATACATAAAATTATTAAAAAACACTGGCATATATTAAAAGAAAAATTTCCACAAATCCCTGAATTTCATTATCCTCCGTTTTAATTGTATCGGAAAGGCAGAACCATACACAGCAGATTGGTCAGATCTGACCAATCTCGACAAAGAACTCCATCTTTAACCTTTTTGGCACCTCAAAACCAAGGATCTTATCCATGCTTAAGTTGTAATGTAATTTGATGATAAAGGGAAAGTTTTTGACACATCCACATAGAGGCAATAACATTGAAATAAAAGGATATCATACATGCCAGTCTTCTTATGTCATATATTTTATAAAACATCCATGTGGCTATTTATATGTGGGTGAAATAACACAAAAAGTAAAAGATAGAATTGCCAGACATAAGTATTCTGTAAGGGATAAACTAACAAAATTACCATTGGTGAGACATTATGTTGAGATAGGACATATTGTATCGCAAGTGAAATATATGGTCATTGATGCAGTTCCCCTAAACCAGGGGTCTCAGACTGGTGGCCCTCCAGCTGTTGCGGAACTACAAGTCCCATCATGCCTCTGCCTGTGGGAGACATGCTTGTAACTGTCAGCCTTGCAATGCCTCATGGGACTTGTAGTTTTGCAACAGCTGGAGGGCTGCCAGTTTGAGACCCTTGCCCTAAACAAACGGGGGGGGGGGGGGGGGGTAATCGTGAATTACATCTTAAAACATTGAAAGTACAATGGATAAATAGATTGGATACTTTACAACTTAAAGGTTTAAACTCAGATTTTCACTTGCATTTATTTATATAGATCACTATTGATGCGTTTATTTTTGATTATTATGTTTTATTTTTTCTGGACATTTGGTTAATGGATTTGTATGTTTTAATACTAGGATAAATGGAACTTTTTCTATGTGATTGGAGTGTGATTACATCTCATTGAGCCATCTCTCTGGAATCTAGGAAGAAAATAATTATGATAATTTGTATTGATCAATTGGTTAATTGATGCCTAATGGATTTCTGGTGTGAAATGTAACAATATAAAATGAAGTGAGAATAATGTCAGTTTACATCTTGTTCGTGATCTGAAGAAGGGCGTAAGCTTTGTAGCCGGAAACTGTTATTTGGAATGACATGAAAAGTATGTAATTTTATTACATGTGGAATTAATACATTTTTAAGTGCAGCAATCTGTGGACTTTTTCTTTATTGGGAAGGCTTGATTGCTGGCACTAGGACATACACCGTGTGCTGTCTACCACACCTGTGAAGTTTTATATACTGTATTTATTGGCGTATAACACTCACTTTTTTACCATGAAAATCAGGTGCAAATACCACGTGCGTGTTATACGCCAATACTTTAATTGTAGCTGCCTCGGAGGGAACAGGGAGGGGGGCAGGACGAGCGCCATCACATTACATACAGTGAGAATCTCCTTTTTACTTGGCGGCCTCTGTAATAGGAAGTCCTGTCTCCTGGGCCGCCATTGGACCACTGTTCTGTCTATCATAGGAGATTCTCACTGTATGTAATCTGTCGACCCTCGTCCCTCCCTGTTCCCTCTAGGCTGCAGATGGGCATCAATCAGGCTGCACCGATGGCAATGGTAAAGGCTGCTGCATTGATGGCAATGGTGAGGCTGCTGCGCTGATGGCAATGGTAAAGGCTGCTGCATTGATGGCAATGGTGAGGCTGCTGCATTGATGTGGACTGATGAGGCTGCATTGATGGCACTTGTGAGGCTGCAGATGGGCACTGACCCTTTTTTTGTTTCAAAGTTCCTTATTTAAAATGTAAGTTTTTTTTCCTGAAACTTCCCTCTTAAAATGAATGTGCGTGTTATACGCCGATAAATACGGGTATATATATATATATATATAATAAATATATATATATATATATATATATACACACACACACACAAATGTTTTGCCTTTCATTTTTATTTTAAACTGAATGGGTTGCTCTACAATTTGAGGGTTTACATACTTTGACTGTTTGCCTGGGGAGGACTTGATGGAACACTACCATGACTCATAATGTTGCTATTACAGCAGAAGGTAAATGTGTGTGGTTGCAGTCAGGATTTCAGACCAATGTTCTTTGGTTAAAGTCTCAAGGAAAGGCTTTTCTATCCCATCTGGAATGCCCCGTATATTCTTCATCAACATAACATGCTAGCACCCAGCCGCAGATGTTTCACAGTGAGGTCTTGACCTCCTTCTTGTGCCCTGCTGGTCATGTCGGCCGAAACTGCCATTGTCAGCATTGTTTACATGAGAATTTCCTTCCTAAGCAGAAGTAATATTTTCCTCAATAAAAGAGCAGTGACACCCACAGAACTCCCACAAAGAACGCAACACTGTGCAAGCACGGTGATGACCCTGGTTCTAAATCCCCCTCCACGTCATCTCTTTCTTTCCAGATTCCAATCGATATGTCTTGTGTCATCTTAGAATAAGTATGCACAGAATTGATGATTCAGAATACATTTCTATGCCAAATATATGATAAGCCTATCAAACTTAGAGCACAACTTAAAGGTTGGCATTGCAGAGATTTTCTTATCCATTTGCTCTCACTATTGCCCTATTCACTATCTTTAATAGCTGTTGTGTTCTACCAGTCTCAGGTGGCCTGGTGAGGCCACCCTAAACTCTCCCCTGGATAATAAGCTCACCGACTACCCCTTATGCCCGAACCGCCATTTGAAAACCCCTCCACCATTTTCTTCAGTCAGGACTAGAGATGTAAAATTTCCAGAAATTTTGAAGCCATGAGAAACAAAAGACATTTTTTTTCCCGGGAAAAAATGAAATTTAAAAAAAAAATCTAGTGCGGAGTAGTCTTACAAATTGAAAGTCATTTTGTTACACTGAGAAGGTGAAATGCAGCGTATATAAAAGTATTAGCTTGAAATAAAAGTACGGCTTATTCAGTAAATAAAATAAAACAAAACTTGATTTTCAAAATGGTATTTTTTATTACAAATGGAATAACAAGGACTGAGTAGGTTAAGAACATTTCACCTATACATGAGATCAGGTAACCACTCCCCTTTCCCTCATAATAATATAAAAGCTTCCTGACAATATGCATTTTCAGTTATTGACAAGGCTGATCCAGAAAAATATATTGCTCTATGAAGAGCTTGATGAATTTTCTCCTGATTTTCAGGTGTCATTTTCTCTATAAATTAAGGTTTTGTGGGGGGCCGTGGTTTGTAACATTTCCTTACTTGAAGATGCTGCTGGTGAAGAAACACTTTGTGATGATTCAGAAGCAGCAGAAAGAAAGAAAACTCTGGAGGGAAAAGCTACTGGCACTTTCATTCTGGTCCTCATCATTTTATGCCATAAAGTATTTATTTGTGTCTTTAGGGCATCTTTGGCATGCCAGGATGTGTATTGTCCTCCTTGTAGCATTTGGAAAAGAATATTTCTTCTCACAATATTTGCAGATTGCAGCTTTGCTCTCAGCAGAAATTGCACTGTGGAGATGTTTCCAAACTCTAGATGTTGGTCTCACCATTTTAATGAGAGGAGGAAAAGAAAATCCAATTTACTGAACAGACAATAGGGAAACGTTGGTAACAAACAACTGGCCACTGCCCCACTTATAACTCGCCTTCACAGCAAGGAGCACATGGAAGGGCAACACATGCAATATAAAAGCAAAGAAAATTCCCAGCTCAACTCACCAACCAGTCTGCTGTAAGCTGCAGAGCCGCTCCAAGGCAACCCAACTTTGCAGTCCTAACTCTTGTAAATTTATATGAGCCTGCAGAAATATTAGGGTGCCTTGGAGCAGCTCTGCAGCTTACGCATGTATTTGCAAATGTGTGCTAACTAAACCCCTAGTTTTAACGCAAACTGTTACACAGGATCATTCGGTTGGTTGCAGACTGGTTGGTGAGTTGAGCTGGGAATTTTTTTTTGTTTTATTTTGCATGCGTTGCCATTCCATGTGCTCTTTGCTGTGAAGGCCAGTTAGAGGTGGAGCAATGGTCAGTTGTTTGTTACTGACTTAATATTAGTGGGGGGACACACTGGACACCTTTGCTGCCATTGTGCTATGTGCTGGGTGTCCAGTGTGCCCCTGTGCCTTTAAGGATTGGGCTACCTCCAGGCTCACCTGCACTCTATCTATCCATTAGAATTCATGTGCTTCTACTATGAAGGCTCTTATAAATTTACAAGAGTTAGAACTGCAGAAATATTGGGGTGTCTTAGAGCGGCTCTGCAGCTTACGCATTTATTTGCAAATGTGTGCTAACTAAACCCCTGTTTTTACCGCAAACTGTTAAAACAGGATTATTTGGTTGGTAGCAGACTAGTTGGTGAGTTGAGCTGGATATTCTTTGGTTTTATTTTGTATAGGTAAACATTGTGTTATGATGGTGGAGAACAATAATGGGAATCATTTAAAAATTAAAAAAAAAAAAACTAATTTGTCAGACAAATTGACCCTCCTTTCTGTCAATAAAGGCCTGAGATGAAAGCAACTATAATTTATTGTATCCCAAAGATCACCCAACTGTAGGAGGTACAAGATGAAGCCCACAAGCAAACTAAACTGGGGCCTTTCCCCTGCAGTGCCCCCTAGTGGCAGAAATGCATATGTCTTTTGTTTGAGAACTGCAATGAGAAGTACAGTGTTACTAGAATTGTTTTCCAGGATTTGCTTGTCTTCAGCTGAGAGAACTTGCAATAATTTTAGGACTTTACATAAAGTCGCAGAAATCTTTCATTAAGGTCTTTGTGTTATCCAGTTTAAATACCATGTCATAGATATATTATTTACCGTTGTATAAGCACATATTCCACGCTTCTTTTTATTTTTTTACTCCAATTTTTCTGAAAAAAACCCCCAAAACAACACTTTGAAATAAAAAAACATTAAAAAGCCTGTTTTTTTGTCCATTTTTCCAGGCCTTTCCATCTCTAACAACTATAATTATTTAGATGTCAGCGCACACCCTTAGGGGTCGCTACAACCACTGCACCCCCCTCCCTATGCTTAACAGAACAATTGTAGTCTGAGTGAACAGTGCTGTGTAATGCATAGGAGGGGTGATTGCTAAGACTTCCCATCTCTAGTCAGGACTTGATGACGCAGCACTGCTTGAAGCTAATACATGCACTCAGACCTGACTACCTTCACGTGCCTTTCTCTCACAGAAGTGTTGTACCACACACAGCTCTCCCCACATCTCTGAAACATCAGATCGGGTCGTTTGCATTTTGCAAGGTTTTTTGTTTTGTTTTGTTTTGTTTTTAACCTGTTTGATGCCATTTATATGATGCATGCACAGGCTGCCATTATTCTATTCAGGAAAAACTGTGGACAAATCTCTCAGGGGGCACCTGGATTTGATCCGAGGACCTCTCAATCTGCAGTGGAATGCTCTGCCAATGAGCTACACCCCTGTGTGAATGTGTGTGAGTGTTTTTCAGGTTATAATGGCAATTAAGGGTTAATTTCCCACATGTGTGGCTTTTTAAATCACAATTAGTGTCTGTGTATAAATAGTCAATGAGTTTGTTAGCTGACATGAATGCACTAAGCAGGCTAGACACTGAGCCATGAGGAGGTAAAAAAGAACAGTCAAAAGACCTGCGTAACAAGGTAATGAAACTTTACAAAGATGGAAAAGGATATAAAAACATATCCAAAGCCTTGAATATGCCAGTCAGTACTGTTCAATCACTTAATAAGAAGTGGGAAATGTGGAGGTCTCTTGATACCAAGCCAAGGTCAGGTAGATCGAAAAAGATTTAGCCACAACTACCACAGGAACTGTTTGGGTTACAAGGAAAACCCCACTGGTAATCTCAGGGGAAATACAGGCTGCTGTGGAAAAAAAAGATGTGGTTGTTTTTAAGGAGCACAATACGATGATACTTGAACAAAAAAGAGCTGCATGGTCAAGTTGCCAGAAAGAAGCCTTTACTGTACAAGTTCCAGAAAAAGCCTGGTTACAATATGCCCAACAACACCTTGACATGCCTATTTGGATTTTTTGTGTCATTAGCGCAGTGAAGGCTTCCTTCTGGCAGTTTAACCATGCAGCTCTTTTTTGTTCAAGTATCGTTGAATTGTGCTCCTTAAAAACAAATACGCCGTCTTTTTGGAGAGCAGCCTGTATTTCTCCTGCGATTACCTGTGGATTTTTCTTTGTATCCGGATCAATTCTTCTGCCAGTTGTGGCTGCAATCTTTCTTGGTCTACCTGACCTTGATTTGGTATCAAAAGAGCCCCTAATTTTCCACTTCTTAATAAGTAATTAAACTGACTGGCATATTCAAGGCTTTGGATATCTTTTTATATCCTGTTCCATCTCTGTAAAGTTTCATTACCTTGTTACGCAGGTCTTTTGACTGTTCTTTTCTACCTCCTCATGGCTCAGTGTCTAGCCTGCTTAGTGCATCCATGTGAGAGCTAACACACTCATTGACTATTTATACAAAAACACTAATTGAGATTTTAAAAAGCCCAATGTGGGAAATTAACCTTTAATTGCCATTTTAACCTGTCTGTGCCACCTTCTGTGTTTGTACCAAGGCCAAACATTCCAGGGTATATAAACTTTTTATCAGGTCTATTTGGGTGATTTCTGTTATCAATATGATTTAAAAAGCATCCAGAAAACGATGTGATAATAAATGGCTTCATGTGATTGCTATCCTTAAATAAAATACATTTTTTTTGGCATGATCAGTCATATTTTCAATATTAATGCCAAAATTTCACAATTTCTGCCAGTGTATGCAAACTTTTGAGCACAACTGTATATATAAATACTATATTGCCAAAAGTGGAGGGCGTGGAGCCGGGTTGGAGGCACATAAGGACGCATAGGGCGGCTCCCAGCTAAGCGGCCACACCCAGGGATACACGATCATTTTAGGCAGCACACGGTGAGCTACATCTTGCTAAAACAAACATCTTTATAAATGTAATAAACCCACATATCCACCTTGAACGCTTGTTACCTCTTATGAGATGTATTGGACACAGTGCCTCAATTAGGTGAACTGGTGCCATTACAAGCTCAGATTTTCTATATATTTATTTGTGCAACTATTGATACATATGCTTATGCATGTTCTCTCTTCTTATACTCATGCATATTACATAGAGGTCCTGCTCTTGTCGAGATAGGCCTATTGTTGGAATACTTACAACACAACCTCTACCTGCAAACAACATCTTGAAAATGTCGCTCTAATATCAAATAGATGAATCTACCTCTAGCCTCTTGCCTCTGATCCCCCCGGGGTACCATATCAGATACTTAGACACATTAGGTTGGTCTTTGATGTATGGATAATTATCTCAATTCATGCTTTATTCAAATTTTACCCTTCCTCCTACTTTTTCTTCTTCTTCCTCCCTTTTCTTCCCATCTATCCCCTTCCCCCCCCCCCCCCTTTGCCCCTTTCCCCCCTCCTTCCCCCGCCCCCCCTCCTCTATCTTCCCCCGTCTCCTTCCCTTCCCCCTTTTTCCCCCTCCCTTCCAAACCCCCCCTCTCTTTTCCACGCTTTCTCCCCCCTTCTCTCCCTCTTCTCCCCTCCCCCCTCCCCTTTTTCCTTCCCTTTCCTCCCCTTCTTTACCCCCCTCCTGTATTTCCTCACTTCTCTTTATGCCTCTATGTAATTTTTTAACTATTTCAATCTTTGGCAATGGATTATACACTGTGTTACCTATGAATTTTTGGAATTGTAGAACCCAGCATTCCCTAGTGCCTCCCGTGTCCCCCGTGATGGGAATTACCTTTGAGTGCCTCTACTATGCTGTTCCACTGCTGTGGTCTCTCTGGGTAAGCAATGTATGGATCCCCAAAATACATGCTAATTCTATGTCATGTATCAAATTCAACCATATTTTTTTTCTTTCTTTATTGATGTATTTATGTATTTTTGTTATGGCTGGTTGATCATGAAATTATGATTATGACTTACCTTGTAGATGATAATGATTGGCTCCCCCTGAGGAAGCGGCCTATGCTGCGAAACATGTAGAGAACTAGTGCCAAGATCTACCATTTCCAGCACCTTGTCATTATTTTTACTTAAAAAGCTGATAAGCTGGTTAGTGTATTTATATATATATATAAATGTATATATATACTATATTGCCAAAAGTGGAGGGCGTGGAGCCGGGGTGGAGGCACATAAGGACACACAGGGCGGCTCCCAGCTAGGCGGCCACACCCAGGGATATACGATCTTTGAGGCCGCACATGGTGAGCTACATCTTGCTAAAACAAACATTTTTGTATATGTACACCTTGAACACTTGTTACATCTTATGAGATGTATTGGACACAGTGCCCTAATTAGGTGAACTGGTGCCAATACAAGCTCAGATTTTCTATACATTTATATGTGCAACTATTGATTGATACATATGCTTATGCATGTTCTCTCTTCTTATACACATGCATATTACATAGAGGTCCTGCTCTTGTCGAGATAAACCTGTTGTTGGAATACTTACAACACAACCTCTACCTGCAAACAACATCTTGAAAATGTCACTCTAATATCAAATAGATGAATCTACCTCTAGCCTCTTGTCTCTGATCCCCGGGATACCATATCGGATACTTAGAGACATTGGGTTGGTCTTTGATGTATGGATAATTATCTCAATTCATTCTTTTTTCTAATTTTACCCTTTCTCCTACTTTTTCTTCTTCTTTCTCTCTTTTCTTCCCATCTATCCCTTTTTTTCCCCCATCCCCCTCCTCTATCTTCCCTCATTCCCTCCCCCCCCCTTTTTCCCCCTCCCTTCCAAACCCCCCTCTTTTTGGCACTTTCTCCCCCCCTTCTCCCCTCCCCTCCCCCTCCCCCCCCCTGCTTCCCTCCTTCCCATTTCCCCATTCCCTCCCCTTTTCCCTTCCCTCACCTTCTTTACCCCTCCTCTCCCCCCCACCTCCTGTATTTCCTCATTTCTCTTTATGTCTCTGTCTAATTTTTTAACTATTTCTTTCCTTGGCAATGGATTATACACTATACTACATATGAATTTTTGGAATTGTGGAACCCAGCGTTCCCTAGTGCCTCCTGTGTCCGCCGTGGGGGGAACTACCTTCGGGTGCCTCTACTGTGCTGTTCCAATGCCGTGGTCTGTCTGGGTAAGCAATGTATGGATCCCCAAAATACATGCTAATATTCTATGTCATGTATGAAATTCAACTGTCATTTTTTTCCTTTCTTTATTGTTGTATTTATGTATTTTTGTTATGGTTGAAAATGAAATTATGATTATGACTTACCTTGTAGATGATAATGATTGGCTCCTCCTGAGGAAGCGGCTTATGCTGAGAAACATGTAGAGGACTATTGCCAAGATCTACCATATCCAGCACCCCTCGCCGTTATTGGGGTTCACCCACCATTTTTGCAACTTCTGAGATTCATGCACGGCTGCAACCATTGATTGTATATAAACTATGTCTGTGAATGTTCCCTTCTAAGAATGAGTGTTCGCACACTCCACGTGCAGAGCCCGCCAGGAAGTCGGCATGGTGCTGCGCTAATCACAGGCAGTGAGACATTTTCCCGATGTGCGGCTGCAGAGATCGGGAAATGTCTCACTGCCTGTGATTAGCGCAGCGCCGTGCTGACTTCCTGGCGGGCTCGGCACGTGGAGTGTGCGAACATGCAGGAGCTCATCCTTATTCCCTTCATTCCCCTGTTTTAATCATATATTTCTAATAAATTACTTTATTTTAATCATATTCTTGCTCAATCCTTGGGTACTGAATCCAAAACTCTCTCTTTCTATACCAGGGGCATCCTTGGGGCAGCCCCAGGCTTTCCCATTCTATATTGCCAAAAGTATTGGGACACCTGCCTTTACACGCACATGAACTTTAATGGCATCCCAGTCTTAGTCCGTAGGGTTCAATATTGAGTTGGTCCACCCTTTGCAGCTGTAACAGCTTCAACTCTTCCGGGAAGGCTGTCCACAAGGTTTAGGAGTGTGTCTATAGGAATGTTTGACCATTCTTCCAGAAGTGCAATTGTGAGATCAGGAACTGATGTTGGACGGGAAGGCCTGGCTCGCAGTCGCCGTTCTAATTCATTCCAAAGGTGTTCTATCAGGTTGAGGTAAGGACTCTGTGCAGGCCAGTTAAGTTCCTCCACCCCAAACTTGCTCATCCATGTCTTTATGGACCTTGCTTTGTGCAATGGTGCGCGGTTATGTTGGAACAGGAAGGGGCCGTCCCCAAACTGTTCCCACAAAGTTGGGAGCATGAAGTTGTCCAAAATGCCTTGGTATGCTGACACCTTAAGTGTCCCCTTCACTGAAACTAAGGGGCCAAGCCCAACCCCTGAGAAACAACCCCACACCATATGAAAAGGTTTGGAGGAGTGGCCCCTAGTCCCAATTCTTTTGGCAATATATACATATGTTTTTTTTTTCGTTTTTTTTGTGTCTATTTGAAAGGTTTGGACTGTTTTCGGGTGTCCCTAGATTGCCAGTTAACAAGCCATGCGCCTCAATAGATGGTGTAATCATTTCCTCATTATCATTAACTGTAGGAATCAATTTCAGAATGTATTTATTTATTTTATTTATCACAGGTACTTATAAATTGCAGAGAACCAGGTATGTAACACAGCAGTTCATACAGAATCTTAGGCTTGATTCACACCTATGCATTTTTAGTGCTTTTTGCATTTTGCAGATTTGCTCTATAGAACGTGTTCCATAGGAAACCATGTTAAATGGGCTGTAGTGCAAACCTACAAAATGCAAAAAGCACTAAAAATGCATAGGTGTGAATCAAGCCTCAGGCCTTGCTGATATGCCTGCTCAGCATCTGGGAATCCTATTAAAAATACGGTTTTGCAGGTATGCATGCATTATCTATAATTTTAAGTTCAAAGTGTTTGCATTAAAATAAAAAAAAAATGAAACTGTCCTGCCTTTACCCCTGTATTGCAGACATTTAAAGGAAGTACTGTAGATAATTCTCTTACAAGTGTGGTGTATTGTATAGAGCAGAAAAGAGGGGAATTCTGAATTAGCTCATTTGTATCAGGCCGTTATTTCCTCTAAATTGGGTTCTAATTCTCATCAGTCGGTTAAAGTGTTGATTCAACCTATAAGGGTCATTGCTAAATATCTGTGTATTAAACTGCCATTCCCAGTAGGTTGGGGGAAAAAATAAAAAATAAATGTAGCAACAGAGTCACATTGAAGGCTGCATTGATTTGAAGGGAATGTTTAGGGGTCTTGATTTTATAATGCTCATATATACTTTATGAGTGTTGTAAAAGTCTCCTTGATAATTAATCAATGCTCCAATCGGCATATGGTTAGCATGCCCAATCCTATTGTACAAGTTAACCACTTAAGGACCGAGCCTCTTTCTGAGATTTGTTGTTTAAAAACATTTTTTTTTGCTAGAAAATTACTTAGAAACCTCAAACATTATACATTTTTTTTTCTAACACCCTATAGAATAAAATGCCGGTTATTGCAATACTTTCTGTTACACCGTATTTGCGCAGCGGTCTTACAAGCACACTTTTTTTGGAAAAAATACACTTTTTTAAATTAAAAAATAAGACAACAGTAAAGTTAGCCCATTTTTTTTTATATTGTGAAAGATAATCTTATGCCGAGTAAATTGATACCCAACATGTCACGCTTCAAAATTGCGCCCGCTCGTGGAATGGCGACAAACTTTTATTCTTAAAAATCTCCATAGGCGACGTTTAAAAAATTCTACAGGTTGCATGTTTTAAGTTACAGAGGAGGTCTAGGGCTAGAATTATTGCCCTCACTCTACCGATCGTGGCGATACCTCACATGTGTGGTTTGAACACCGTTTTCATTCTCACGTATGCGTTCGCTTCTGCACGCGAGCTCGTCGGGACGGGGCGCATTTATCTTTTTTTTTTTAATTTTACCTTTTATCTTTTATTTTTACACTGTTTAAAAAAAAAAATTGTCACTTTTATTCCTATTACAAGGAAGGTAAACATCCCTTGTAATAGAAAAAAGCATGACAAGACCTCTTAAATATGAGATCTGGGGTCAAAAAGACTCATATTTAGACTAAAATTCAATTAAAAAAATATTTGTAATTTAAAAAAATTATTGTAAAAAAATGGCCCTTTTTTGACGTTGCTTCCGCCCAGCAATTGTATGGAGACGGGTGGGGGCCATCTTCCCCTCATTTGTCCCCATACCCAGCTACCAAAAG
Source organism: Lithobates clamitans (assembly GCA_037952925.1). NCBI lineage: Eukaryota > Metazoa > Chordata > Amphibia > Anura > Ranidae > Lithobates > Lithobates clamitans. The sequence goes on from JBBGZY010000309.1 coordinate 1,378,786, forward strand.
GACGCGATCGCCTCCGTCGCTGCCGACGGCTCCGGCAAGCGGCGGAGGGCACCGGATCGCGGCGGGAGGGGGGGCCCTCTCCTGCCACCGATAAAAGTGATCTTGCAGAAAATCTGCAGCAGAGACCACTATTAACTTGTAGCGGACCGCCCGCTGAAGACGGGGATGCTGCCATAACAACGATATCCTCCTTCAAACAGCCGCCGCATAACAGCGGGTGGTCCGTAAGTGGTTAATATTTTTTTTTTATTTAACCAGTTGCATACCTTGGCATGCTACATAGACCCACAATAATTTGATAAAGTGTACAGGGCATATGTAGATTGTAAGCTCTAACAAGCAGGGACCTCTGATTCCTCCTGTAGACTGTATTGTAAGTGTACTGTCTGCCCTCATGTTGTAAAGCGCTGCACAAACCGTTGGCGCTATATAAATCCTGTATAATAATAATAATAATATGTTGCATGCCCTTTTCCTAGCCCCTTTTCCTGCTCCCCCTCTCTGGGACTTACTAATTAATACAGCAGAAGGAGTAGTAACTGTGATATTGCTGCTAAAAACAGTCCTCCTGAGCAATGTTTGTAAACACTATTCAGAAAAGTGATTAAAAAATACAAAGTCATGTTATTGTGATTTTGATTTTACTCTGTTTTATTCACATGAAGATCAAAGGGATAACCTTTGATCTGCATTTGATGATAGTTAAAGCAACCTTGCAAGTGAAATTATACAGTACAATAACATTGAGTCCCGGTTCACACTGGTGCGATTCTGTGAAAAACCCTGAGATTTCAGTGCGGGTTCCCACATCGCACACTGGTTCACACTGACATCTGCAAACCACTGGGGGTGGGGGGGGGGGTTGTCAACGTAAAGTTAATTACACCCCCAAATCGGTTCACAAATTGCAGTGCGAACTATGAAAAAGTACAGGAATCGGATCGCATGGGTGTGAACAACCATATTGCGGCCCAAAAAAAGGGTCCTGCACCATTTTGGTGCGAATGCGATGCGATTTCAGCCATACTTTCCCTATTCTTTTTTTATCTATGTTCCTTAGAGTGGGAAAATAAGAAGGTCCCACCTTACAGTTTTTTCCCTTACTCTTATCCTTTAAATAGTAAACAATGTAAAGGGTAAGTTCATTTTTCTGAACAGAAATTACACCCATATTTAGGGTGTAACATATTCACAGCATCAGACCCCTCTCCCACCAATCCCCCCCTCCTTGTGACAGCGAGTCAGGGATCTTCTCCCTGCACCCACTGTCTCAATACAAAGAGAGTGTGGCACGGCCACGCCACTGATTCACAGATCCCTGTGAATCAATGAACCACAAGTACCGGCAGCCTTTGCAGCTGTTGGCTTGTAGTTCTCAATTAACTCCTGTCATTCAGTAACTGTTTGCCTGTATTGGAGGTACGGGCAGACAGCTACACTGACAGTCTGCGGGACCATGGCATTACACATCTACTGATCGTGGGTGCAATGCTTTACAGCACATGTGTCAAACTAAAGGCCCGTGGGCTGAATCCAGCCCTCCAGGCCATTTTATGTGGCCCTTGCACCTCTCCTGCAGCTGCGGAACCCCCCTGATCTCTGTTCCAAACCTTTTCTCAGCAGTTGGCAGCAGAGAGGAGGACAGAACTTTTCCTACTGATCCTGTGCCTCTCTGCTGCAGCTGCAGCACCCCCTCGTCTCTGCACCCCCTGGTCTCAGCATTCAGTAGAATCCAGCAGCAGACTCCAGCCCTCCTCTGGTCTTCCTTCAGACCCTGAACTTTCTGCTTATTATCTCCGCCTATAGCTTCTTCCTGGCAGCAGCACAAAGTAAGGGGGGTGCACTGTGATGTATATGAGGGTGGGGGGCACTTGACTTTTGATGGTGGTGTTCTGGACATATACTTAGAATTATTATGAGAATAATAGAATTCTATGCCAGTTGAAAAGGAGGGTATCACACTGTTGGCATCCACAAAAAACTTTATTGGAGACTACTCAGACAGAACACCATGGCAGATACTGTACAACCAGCAGAAGAGGATCACCGGAGGAGGGGAAGGCATAGGTTTTGGATCCATCCCGTCATCGCCTAAAGTGAAGAGAGAGGCCAGTTTTGGGTGTTTTATAATGACCTCCTTGCTTATGAAGACTAATTCTTCAACTACACACGGATGTCAATTATAAGGTGAGAACATTTGTTTATGTCAACTTGCAAATGCTCCAAGATATATTTTGGAAAACGTGTATATGCATGGTCACTATGAATCTTTTTCTAGTTTTTAGCTTCGAATAGCTAGAAGTGTTTACAAAAACCTGAGCAAATGATAAAAAGAATGGAAATAGTGTTATAAATGGTCCATTTTTACATGGTCAATGTAGCTAATAGCCATATATTTTCTCTTTACGGTTTTGATGAATTGTTGGCTTTGCTCTCTAGCCATCCAGAGCGACAAAACACCAGTTTCCGAAGGAGTATTCCGGCTGTTGAAAGACTCATTATAACGTTGAGGTAACTTTTCATACCTACTTTTTCTTCTTCTTACCTCATATGTGGCATTGGGAGATCCACATCATTCTTTGATCCTTTTTACATGAATTGAAAGAATAAATACTATCATGTTATTGTGGGTGTGATTGTGTTTACCATATTAATTGTCCCTGTACATCACCAGTGTCTTTCTCCTGCTCCTCTTCTTCCTTCACTTCCTCAGGCACCTCCTTCCAAGCTCGTTTTTAGCTCTAATATAGAAGTAGCTTATTGTTAATATGCATCATTCTAATAAACTGTATTTACTGCCATTTTAGGTGCCTGGCAACTGGACATTCCTTTGCAAGTTTGCATTTTGAGTTCTTGGTTGGCAAAACTACTGCCAGCAATATTGTACATGATACCTGTAGAGACATCTGGAATCGTCTTAAGGATTTGGGACTGAAGAAGCCCACTCCAAAAGATTGGTGCAAAATAGCAGAAGTTTTCTGGGACCCATGCAATTTTCCGAATTGTGTCGGGGCAATTGAGGGCAAACATATAAGAGTAATCATGCACATTGGCAGTGGAACCAATTTCTTCAACTATAAAAGATATTTTTAGTTTGTCTTACTAGCAGTGGCTGATGCCAATTAATGTTTTAGATATATAGACATAAGATCATACGGCAGCAGCTCAGACTCCAGTATATTTGCACGATCATCTTTTGGAAGAATGTTGAGGGAAAATGGCCTGGACCTGCCACAGGACTGTCCGCTGCTAGGGATACATGGGCCGCCACTGCCATTTGTCTGTGTTGGGGATGAGGCCTTTGCTCTCAGTGACCATCTACTAAGACCTTATTCCAATCGGTCTCTGGGTGAAGAGAAGAGAATCTTCAAATACTGCTTAATGAGGGCAAGAAGAGTTGTCGAATGTGCTTTTGCCATTTTATCTAACAAGTGGTAGTTCCTACATACACCTATAAAATTGAAAACAGAGAATGCAATATCTGCGGTAAAAGCAGCATGTGTGCTTCATAACTATGTCCGAATTCGTAATGGGTACCTTTTTGAAGATTCCCTCATGCATGATATGGAGGGTGCACAATGGAGTGCCAGTAGGGGCACCAGCAATGGTGCCACTGCGCGTAAGAGTTTCACTTCGTTTTTCATATCTGCTGCTGGTTGTGTCCCTGGCAGCAGAATCCTATTGCATAATGTATGTCACGCATTTTATTTTTGATTATTATTTATATGTCTGTTATGTGTAATTGCATTCAAATGATGAATAACAGGTCTTTAACACAAAAAAGGATAATTAAAAAACACATAATGTAACCAGACTAATTTTTATTTTCAAAATTTTTGTGCAAGAATGCACCAAAAATAAAGTTTGTTTTCGGTGAACTACACCATTTTTGGGTTGTTTATTTTTGCCAACAACAACAAAGAAAAATACATACAGTACAGTAACATACAGTATATCAATGCGAACAACTCCAAAAAAAAGGCATACACAAAATAACAATATAGAATCAGAATATTTTTTTAGTAGCAAAGAATGCAAAAAAAAAAAAAAAATTCCATGAACTACACCATTTTTGGGTTGTTGTTTTGGCAATCACAAGGAAACATAAATGAACAGGTATCAAAACAACACCAAAAATAACAACACCTTATCATTGCTGGTATGTTTTTGTTTAAGTGGTCCTGGAACCTGAACTAGTGGTTGGTCCAGTGTAATGCACTGATGTCCCTGGGTAGTATTTGATTTTCAGAAAGGCAGAACCTGACTGGGTGTAGGTTGCCTAAGTTGGTGAGTGGTCAGCGGGCCAAGGGTGGAGGTAATGGGGGCAGGAATTGGATGTAACCTGCGTGGCCTTGAGGGATTCAGCATATTGCCATACTCGTCACAGTATGGGCGACTTATTGGTGGGGCATACTGTGTACTTGGAAAGTGAGGGTACTGTTGATAAGGGGGCTATGGAGGGGGGGTTGCATATATGCCGAGGATGTTGTTGGCTCATCACCCACAAAGGATTGACCAGTTGGCATCAAGCCATCCTGAGTGCATATTTTTTCTCTCTGGAGACCTGTTTACACATGCCTAAAATTACAGTGAGAAATGTTGTGTCTTCACAATGGTTTTCAGCCATTTTAGTGGACATCTCACTGACATCTCACTGACATCTCACTGACCACATGTAAGATTTTATCCATGGGTTTCCCAGCCCTGCCACTTTCCCTTGTGCCTCCACTAGGGGGACACTTATGAGTTAGTGTTAGGTACCACAGATACCAGGGTGCCTTGACGAGGCTCTGTGGCTTACGCATGCATTCCCAAATGTATGCAGACTAAACCCCTGCTTTTAACACATACTGTTAGACAGGTTATTTGGTTATCTGCAGGCTGGTGGTAAGTTATGCTTGTTTTTTTCCTTGGATTTATCCATGGCCCTGTTTGTACCTGTTGTTAGCCTTCCAATGCTTCTTACTGCTATAGCCAGCTATAGATGGGAGCAAGTGGCGTCTTTTTTGTATCAGAGCTTCGCAAAGGCCTAGAGACATGGTTCAGCATCCTCCTCATTCATGGAGTTTGTTGAGGACATTCTTTCAGCTACGAACAGTTCCTTGTCAACAGTGTCTTGAAATTGTTCTTCCTCCTCCTCCGCAGCCTCCTCTGACTCATCTTCCGGTGGCAAACCTTGTGTGCTGTCTTCCCAGCTTGCTTGGGTTCTGAAATACGATGAACAAATTTTTAAAGTAAGCATTACAATTTTATATGTCAAATTCTGGAAATATGCCTGCTGCTAACTTAAATTCGAGATCCCCAGCATGGGCATATGGGACTAATGTTTTTGAGCTGGAACCACTCCTTCCTTCTTTTAATTTTCGTAGGTACCGGTTGTAACAGTCTTTGAGACTTCTCCTTCGAGTTTGTAACGAGCGCACTGCAAAATATAAAGACAATACCAAGTTCAAAAAATGTTTCTTTATTAAATGGCCATAGGTCATTCATTTGCTAGGCTGCATATTTGATGTTGATGGTGGGAAAACAACCGCAAGCTATATTGTCCATGACACCTGCAGAATTTGTGATGTGCTGAAGAATGTCGTCAGGGCCATCTTTGATATTGTTTGGACCATGAGCAAATATTATTTGGGGCCCCACACACACACACACACACAGATTTACTTTCCTGTAGCCACAGGTTGCAGGAAAGAAACTAGCTAAATTCCACCATCAACACAGACAGTGTTGACAGGGGATTTCCTCCTGCCAAACCATTGTGATCTCCTGACAGGAGAAGCAGTCCCCACCAAGAAAACACAGTGCACATTATTACCACACACCCATTGGTTGCTAGAGGTTACTGCACATTATTACCACACACCAATTGGTTGCTAGAGGTTACTGCACATTATTACCACACACCCATTGGTTGCTAGAGGTTACTGCACATTTAAATAGGTGCAAGCCGCAAAGTGCTAAGCAGCATATATACTTTTTGCAGACCGTTCTGTAGCTGATAAAAAGTCCCAGGTATCATAATATATGTGAGACACTTACAACCAAGCTCTCTCCTTCTTTACATGATCTTTGTAACATGGATCTCTGAGGTCATATATTGCCAGATGTTGTCTGACAAGCCGAATGATTTCTCCATTATCATGATGAACTTGTCGCTTGTTCTTTCTAGCCCTAGGCATGCTTCCTGCTGTCTTTCACACTCACATACATCCATAAAGGAAGTGATGTAATTGGGTGGAGCAGAGATCATGTGCTTCCACAGACTTCCGTGGAAGTCACGGAGACATACATGTACGTGCGACTGCATTGTAACTTAATTACTGTCTATGGAGAACAAGTCGCACCGAAGACAGAACAAGGTAGTGGAGTCCCTGTGACTTGAGTCACACCAATTAGATAGGGGACCATTGAAATACATGGATTTTGACTTGTCATGCGACTTCACATGTGTCAAGTCGCACAACAACTCGCAGTAGTGGAAACAGAGCCTTAAAGGGCAACCATAATGCTGATGCGGCCCACGATGAAATGGAGTTTGCCACCCCTGCTTTACAGGTTCCTTACAAAAAAAGAATAATTACATACATTTTTACCTGCAAAAAAGTGTACATTTATTATTTTTTTGTAAAGGTGAACTTATCTTTTAACCTTCTCGTGTGAAAAGTGATCCCTACAACATGAAAAGATTTTGATTAGCAAAGGTTATTCAGGTATTTAATTGAACATGCCCTGTAATGTTGAAAATGTGTTTCTGCTTATCTAAGCAGCTTCTTCAATGCTAATGCCTTTCAGGAACAAACCCCAGCAACATCTTCATCTTTACAGAGCAAGTGCAGCTGAATGAGACTAACTACTACTGGTTGTACCATGATCTGCGTATATAAGAACCTTCACATACATATTGCCTATCGTTTTGCGGGGTATGTGAAAAAACAACAAGAAAACTTGCAGATTACAGGAACCACCAACGCTTTAAGATCAGATGTTGACATCTTGGGATTACCCTAGTAGTTTGAGCTTGGGCTTCACAGTAAAAGATCATGGGACCAGTATATTTTTAAGCGAGCTCAAAACAACTCATAAATGGGCAGGTTAAACAGTCCCATTTGAACATCGATACCCTGGAACAGAAAGCTGATAATATTAATCAGAATTTGGTATCAAAAAATGTTGATAAGGTCCTAGAAAGGGTAGATACATCTACAGAGAAAGCTCAGCAAGTCCAGTTCCGTAATGAGGTTCAGGTTAGCTGGTACTTTGGGTTCATGCTGAATACTGCATGCTCACAGTTTTGGGGACCTGGAGAAATAATGTGGGGGTTTGCTATAGTATGTACAGATTACTGATTGATAGTGGGACTTTGCTGGTGCCTAATCAAATATATAAACACATTTTCTTGACTTGTAAAAACCTCTACAGTCACTTTAGTCTCTTATTAAAAACCTTACAGTAAAGTGTATGTTCCTTTCAATACAGGGCCTCATGAGGCTTCCACATGACAAACACTATTTTTAAACCGATTTAAAATATTGAGTTCACATATATTGCTCTCTTTTATCACACCCTTCACCATATGATATACATTGTATCTAAATACTGCATGAATGGTATTTTGCGTGCTGATCAATGGTGGAGTAAATGCGTTTCACAGGTCAGTGGACCCATTTCACTAGACATGTGCACTGACAAAAAATGTGTTAGTTTTCATTACATTGTTTTTTTTTTGCTTTTTTCGGAAATTCGGAATTAGGAAATTCGGAAATTTGGATTTTCTAATTTCCGAATTTCTAATTTTCAGATTTTCGGATTTCTGAATTTCCAAATCTCCATATTCCAAATTTCCGAATTTTCAAATTCCGAATTTCTGAATTTTCTAAATTCGAAAATTCAAAAATTCGAAAATCTAAAAAAATTTAAAAATCTGAAAAAAGAAAGAAAATCAGTAAAATTCAAAATAATAACTAACTGATAATAACTAACTATTAAATTATAGGTATTGGAATTTCCTTTTAAATTTGGCTGTTAGTTAACGTAACGAATACAAATTTATCTGAAGTTACGAATTACCTGAAATAACGAATGCTGCATCTAAACAAATGGAATGGAACAAATTAATAATAAATAATCATAATAAAAAGGTTTTATTATTCTTATTATTATTAGATCCTTATGTTCCATTCTTTTAGATACGGAATTCTTATTTCAGATAAATCGTAACTTTGGATACATTCGTACTCGTTACGTTCACTAACATCCAAATTTGAAAGGAAATTCCAATACCTATAATTTAATAGTTATTATTAGTTAGTTATTTCAGATTTTCGAGTTTTCGAATTTTCATTCTTTTGAATTTTCATTCTTGTTTTCGGATTTTCACATTTCCAAATTTTCGAATTTCCTCATTCAACTTTTCGAATTTCCGAAATTTCGAACTTCCGAATTTCCAAAATATCGAATTTCCAAATTTGAAATTTGCAATTTCCGAAATTCGGAATGAAAAAAAAAAATGAATTCAGAACTAAACGAATTGCACATGTCTACATTTCACCAGGAACTGTGAAAGATGAGCTGAACCATCAACTAAATGTCGGAGGTCCCCATCTCACCAAGCCCCCAAAAAGGAAGGATAGGGGCAAAACGATCCTTCTTTTCCCAAACAAGAAGCATAGGACTTTTATAACAGAACTTAGACTGGGTTGTTGCATGAAAGATGGCATTCATAGTTTATATCCAGTCATGGACATCTTTTCTAATTACTAATATACTAATATAGACATCTTTTCTAATTACTAATATACTGGTCCCGTGATCTTTTACTGTGAAGCCCAAGTTTAAACTGAATTTATATATCCCCCTTCTTCACTTAATTTCAGGACCCAGATCTGAACCTGCAACCTTGTGTCTGGCATTATTTCTTCTTGCTGAGCCATCTGAGATGCTGGAGTGCTCCCTGGACACCTCATTGGACAAACTTGTCTTGAACCTTGTTTCTGGTGAACTTTGAACTCTCTGTTCCTCCCATGAGCTTCCTATTTAAGCATGCCTTTGCACTTCCTGTTTGCCTGTTATTCGGTGCAGTAGTACTCTGTAGCCCAGGCTGTGTGATGATGCCACCACAGGGGGCAGGCCCACGACAGTCTGGGCTCAGAGGAAGTGGGTTAAAAAATGCTGCCAGTCATTACACGCAGAAGTCTGAGGACACTGACTGGCAGAAAAGAAGTACCGTTGGGGAAAGAAATAGATTGGAAGTAACTATTGAAGCAAAGGCTGCCTTTAATGGGCTATTAATGGGCTTTTATTAACTATAATAACTTTTTTATTATTTTTGTCTGGAATTCAGTTTTAAGTATATTTATACTAAGATAGATATGTAAACTGCTATTACAGACCTCCTTCTAAATATGCTTTCCGGGCTTTCATGCTCATCCTCTATCTTCTTTTTTTTTTTTCAAAAAGCTATTTTTATTGATTTTCATCAAGAACACAAGCACAATGTTCGCAAAAGGCACCCACTAAAAGTTAGAGCAATTTACAACAACCATAGCCACTAGAACTGCAAGAGGCACATATTCTATTAAGACAACATTACCTATGGAACATTATAGCATAAAATATATTATAGCTTATGACTAAACAGGGATAGTAAAGAACAGAAAGGAAGAAAGGGAAGAAAAGAAAAATATATCATCGCAATAGCTTATTCGCTGGTTCAAGGTGGGTCCTCCTGGAGATGCCATAGTTCCCAAACACGATTGTGAGCCTCCATTCTATCTTGTAGTCTAGCAGTCATTTTCTCCATCAGCTCTACATCTTTAATCCTAGCATATAGGGCTTTTAGGGAGGGAGGAGAACGCTGTTGGCAGTTTAGAGCAATAAGACACCGTGCAGCCGTAAAGATATGGTGGAGCAGCTTCCTATAGAATTTGGGAATTTTTAGCGGGGAGAGGGCCAACAAGAAAGGCGACCCAACAACTGGTGGGCAGAATGCCAGAACGTGGTAATCAATGGGCAGCTCCAAAATACATGAAGGAGGGTGCCTTTGTCCCTGTGGCAACTCCAGCATCGATCTGAGCTAGTGGGATAGATGGCGTGAAGTACATCCAGGGTCATATACCAAAAGTAGAGGATTTTATGTGCATTTTCCTTATAAAGAGTACAGAGGGAACTCTTAGCAGCCTAAGACCAAACCACCTGCTAGGCCTCCAGAGATATCTCTTCTTCTAATGCCTTCTCCATTGGAGCATGTAAGAATGTTTACCTTGGACTTGAATGGAGTAAGCATTCAATAATTTATAGATATCGGAAAAAATAACCTCTTCGTGCTGGGCCTTCTAAAATAATACGTTCAAAAGAGGGCGGGGCAGAGAACTGTAGATTATAGGTTATAGTTTTAGCATAATGACGGATCTGCAGATATCCATAAAACACCTGGCGATGTAGGTCAAATTTATCCTGAAGTTCGGCAAATGGCAATAATTTGCCATTAGGGTCTACTAAATGGCCAAACTGGAACAGATTCCTCTATGCCCAAGGAGAGGACATAGAGTAAGTGAGGTTGGCAGGCATCTTGGCGTTGTACAGGAAGGAGGTCATCAATAGCTTTTAAGAGGGGAGGGTATATTGGTGGGACAACGTGCGCCAAAGCGTCCTTAGGTGGGACATAGTCCCCAACAGTTGACTAGGGGCTACCTCCCCATTTGCATCCCAGAGTAGGTTGTTAGGGTGTATAGGAGCTAACTACAGTTTTTTAATTTCCGCCCATTTATTAAAAGAACTTTGGGTAAACCAAGAAGCAATTGCATGAAATTGGGCTTCTTGATAATATTTGATAAAATTGGGGGATGTTAAGCCACCATCAAAGCGTGAGGCCATGAGCACCGAGCGGGGGATCCTGTGTCGTTTATAATTCCATACATATTGTAGCAAATCTGCTTGCGGTTTTTTCAGGTGTATGTAAGGGATTGGTACAGGCAGCGTTTGGAATAGATACAAAAGCTTAGGGATTATAGACATCTTGACGGAAGCTATACGTCCTAAAAAAAAAATATGATCTTTCTTCCATTGTTGCTTCTTTAACCTAATTTGCTGATATAAGGGGGGGAAGTTTTCCTGGTACAATGTGGTGAAGGTCGGGGTAATAAAGATGCCCAAATACTTCAAAGCTGTGGATTGCCACACGTAGCGGAAAGTGGTTGTTAAGTGTTTAACTTCATCCTCGGGGAGGTTAACAGGGGGCCCCAGACTTATTTTATTTTATATCCTGAGAGGGCACCATATTGATCAAGTTCAGCATGCAGATTTGGTAGGGAGATCCTAGGTTTTGTCAAAGTGAGGATGATATCATCCGCAAAGAGTGAGATTTTAAATTTCCTCCCTCTAACCCATATGCCCTGAATGTCCGAACATCTGCGAATAGTTGCAGCCAGGGGTTCGACACATAATGCAAATAGTAAGGTGGAAAGCGGGCAGCCCTGACGGGTACCATTAGTAACGAGAAAGGAGGAGGAAAGAGCATAAGAGGTCTTCACCTGGGATGTTGGGTTATTATAGAGATGGTGGATCGCTTGTAGGAAAGCCCCCTAAACCCTATATGACGCAGGGTAGCGAACAGTAAAGGCCAACCAAGGCGGTCAAAAGTCTTTTCCGCGTCCAAGCTGAGTATAAAGGACGCCATGCCTTCACGATTCGCGACATCAATCAGATCTATAACTTTCCTGGTATTATCCCCGGCCTGACAGAGGGGAACAAAACCTACCTGGTCCTTATGGATCAGGGATGGAAGTATCATATTCAAGCGGGCAGAAAGGAGTTCAAGAGAGCTATGGGCCTATAGCTTGCCCATAGGGAAGGATCTTTGTCCGGCTTTGGAATCAAAGTGATAAAAGATCTCTGCATATTTGATGGGATAGAGGTGTCCTGAAGGAAAGCGTTAGAGTTTACACATATGGGAAAGCAGCAAGGGAAGAAAGGTCCTATAGTACTCACAGGGGAAGCCATCAGGTCCAGGAGCCTTATGGGCAGGTAATGTTTTGATGGTAAGTTCAATTTCCTCCTCAGTAAAGAGAAAAGAAAGTCCAAGGGCTGAAGTTGGGAGATCCCACTCTGCTCAAGATTTTGATGCATAGGGTCCAATAAGTCGCGAAAGGGAGAGTCACGAGGGATTCCGGGATTATTGTATAGGTCAGTGTAAATTTCCTCAAAGGAACAAACAATGTCTTGGGGATGATACAATAAACAGCCTAACCTATTCTTGATTTGCTGTGGGGAGGTCATATGGGTAGGGTCACGTAGCTTTCTAGCTAACAGAGAGCGGGCCTTATTTCCTTTATCGTAATATAGTTGTTTCAACCTGATCAAAGCTAATTCTACTCTGCCCAGTGCCAAGTCTTTAGGAGCCGCGCATAAGCAGATGATCTTTTTAAGTAAAGTCAGGGATGGGGTAGTTTTCGGCTGGCATTCTAGGGCCCTAAGTTCGCTTTCAGATCGCAGTTTAACAGCCCAAGCATCTTTTTTCATAGTCGAAGAGATTGCAATGCAGCGCCCTCGAATGACAGCCTTACGGGCCTCCCACAGGACGGAGAGAGATACATCAGGAGTGTCATTTTCAGCAAAATAGAGTTTCAAAGTGGACTCCAGCTCATTTTTAGCAGGAAGATGGTGGACAAGAAAATTATTTAATTGCCAGTGGCAGGGTCTGCGATTAGGGGTATCTAGGGAGAATGTGAGCAGAATAGGGGCATGATCAGATCAAGAAATCGAGAGTATACGTGCAGATTGGATGATTTTAATGCCCCGTACACACGATCGGACTTTCCGACAACAAAACCGTGGATTTTTGTTCGAAGGAACATTGGCTCCAACTTGTCTTGCATACACACGGTCACACGAATGTTGGCCAACAATTACGACGGTAGTGACGTACAAGACGTACGTGATATCTCCATTACGAACATAAGTTCGAGCACTTCCAGCTCGTATTTGATTCCGAGCATGTGTGAACTTTTGTGCGACAGACTTGTGTACACACGATCGGAAAGTCCGACAACAAAGTTTTGTTGGCGGAAAATTTGAGAACCTACTAGCCAACATTTGTTGGCGAAAAGTCTGACAACAAATGTTCGATGGAGCATACACATGGTCGGACTTTCAGCCAACAAGCTCACATCCAACATTTCTCGTTGGAAAATCCGACCATGTGTACACGGCATAAGTGTAGGGTTGTTGACAAAGAAGTAGTCTATACGAGAATGTATGCAATGTGGGGCTGAATAGAATGTGTACTGACGATCCCCAGCATGGAAAACCCGCCAGGCATCAAAGACAGCATAACGTCTAGTAAGTTGACGAAAGAGCTGGGAATCCCTAAGGATCGTGTAGTTCAAGGTTCCATTACATGGCGATAAAGAGCAGTGGAATGGGAAAGATTGAAATCTCCTCCTATAGTAAGATATTAGAGATCAGAGTGAAAGAGGCGGGAAAAAACTTTGGACAGAAAACTAAGTTGTCGGAACATTCGAAGCATATAGGACGCAGACGGTAACTGCCTGCTTCTGCAACAAGCCTTGTATAATAATAAAGTGACCCTGTGGGTTGATGAAGGATTCAGAACAGGTAAACGGAGAATCACGCTTAAAAAAGTATAGCAACAGCAGCCCTTTTATGGGGATTAGAAGCCTGGTAGGCACGAGAATAATATTTGGATGCCAATGAGAAGGAGCCACCCCTGTCAAAATGTGTCTCTTGAACCAAAATGTAGTCAGCCCCCGACTGCCTAAACTCCCCAAATGCCTAACGCCTCTTTCTGTTATGCCGCGTACACATGGCCGGACTTGCCAAGGAGCTAAACTCGGCATTTCCGATGGAGAGATTTTGAATGTGTTCTATTACTGAGTCCATTGGAAATGCCAACAGAAAAAGTCTGATGGGGCATACACACGGTCGGAATGTCCGACCGAAAGCTCCCTTCTGACTTTTTCTGTCGGGAAGTCCGGCCGTGTGTACGCGGCATTAGGGTTTAGACCATGAACATTCAGTGATAGGACCTTAGCCATTGTGTTGGATAAAAACAGAGAAAACAGCACTTATCTGATCTAGCAGCAGGATAGCCATATTGCGAGAAGGACTTATTCTCCAGGAGGATGACCAGGCAGGCGCAGATGACCACTTGATGAACCAGGGTAAAGGGAATAGAAAAGTCTAGGAAAGAAATAAAAAGTTAGCACCTATAGGAAACCTAGCTGGTTTTAACTATAGAAGTTCATATATGTCCACCTGACCACAAATAGGGGCAGGGGGACACAGAGGTGATCAAAAATGGGGGAACTTAACCATTAGCAAGGGGGGCTGATGATAGATGAGTCAACCTCTCTCGAGTCTCAAGCAAACCAGCCCATAATGTGAATAGTAAGGGAGCAAAAGAACAAAAGGAACAATAGGTGACTAATGTAATGTCAATAAGTAGGGCAGAACCACTAACCGCAAGTAGATGTCAGTGGAAGCAAAGAAAATAAACACCGGCAATCAGAGTCGCATGACCTTCATCCATTTCTGTGTTTAGTAGACTTGCAGGGAGTGTCTGGGCCTCTAGGGCGTTTAGTTAGGGAGACCTTCTGCCAAATTGTAGCTAGTGAAGGTGGTGTAGACACAAGATCCCAGTCAGGGAGCTGAGGGACAGGTATCTCCAGGACATCGCAGAATGTGTTAAGATCTTCTGGGTAACGCAGCATTGCAGATTTACCCTGATGCTTTTCGGTTAGGCTGAAAGGAAAACCCTAGCTGTAGGTAATGTCCTTCTCTTGCAGCATGCACAAGAGGGGTTGGAGAAGTCTGCGCTTTTGGAGAGTGATCCAAGAAAGATCAGTAGAGCCTTACCTGAGTATCCTCGAAAAACACTTTGCAGTGAGAACGAGCTTTTCGCATAATGTCCTCTTTCAAAGGATAGGAGTGGACCCTGCAGATGGCATCACGTGGTTTGGAAGCTGGGCCCTTGGGCAGTGGAGCCTGGTGGGCTCTGTCTACCTTAATGTGTTTAGTGGGAGGTTCTCCCAGCAAGGTGTTGAACAGGGTCTGTAAGGTGGATTGGAGGTCCTCAGGTCCTGGTAGGCCCCTCACGTGGATGTTATTCTTACGGCCCCTGTTGTCTAGGTCCTCAACATGCCGCTGCATGTCTCTTAGTAAGAGACGGTGGTCAGACCCTTGAATTTGGGTGCAGTGATCTGCCAGTTTGGTTTCCTGGATCTTCTCCTCTGCCATCTCCACCCTGTCCGCAAGATGTTTAAGATCTGTATGAAGAGCTTGGATTTCCGTGCGGCAGGTAGATTTAACATCCTCTATTAACTGCTTAAAGTCTTCCTTGCTAGGAATAATTTGAAGGTATGAATGCCATGAGGAATTTGGTGCAGGGGGGTAGATACAGCCAGCTATGCAGGCTGATGAGAGGAGGAGGGTAGCTGATGTGGCCCCACAAAGACTTTAGTTTGTAATTGGGGCACAGGTAACTGGGGTGGGTCCCATGGCTCATATCAGACTGGAGCATATGAAGTAGAGGGGATAGGTGTATGGGGACCCCCATACAAAAAAAATAGTTCAAAAGAGGTTGCCTCAGCGTCCCGTGTACATTAGGCGTCCATGCAGGTCGGCTTACGGTCCCTCTATCTTCTTTAATGTCCTTGGCTCAGAGTGAAGTCAGGATTCCCAATCTGTAGACTTATCACGGGTCAGAGACTCCAGAAGCTTTGAGGCCAGAGGACAAGCATGGCAGCCGGGGAACTGCATTTTCATAAGGAAGTCAGGAATTGCAGGTTATGAAACAGGTTTCCTTTCAGCAGAGCTTCTTTTCTTCATGATGTATACATTTCAAAAGAAGAATCCAGGTAAAAAAAAAATTCTGATTCAAACTGAAATGTAAATCTGAGAAGTATAGCATGTAGCATTTCCAGATTTGTCACCTCTGATTCCCCAATTCCTGCTGTCATCTGGGCTACAAAATACCAGGATGAGGTGTCACAGGTATTGATTAATGATAATGGATGTAGGAGTCAGAACAATTAATGTTTTCAGGATCAAGTCATTGTTTACTACCAGTTATTTATGGTATTAACCTAGTTTACACAACCATAAGGAGGCCAGGCTGGTTTGGTGTCTATACAGTGTATACAATACAGTGTAAGAACACATCTATCTATCTATCTATCTATCTATCTATCTATCTATCTATCTATCTATCTATCTATCTATCTATCTATCTATCTATCTATCTATCTATCTCCCACCTCCAAGAAGAAAAATGGGCGTGGTCCATAAAATGGGTGTGCCTTTACAGTGAATGTCTTGTTGTGTCATACCTTTCACCCATGCTTTGCTATGTATTATGCCTCGTACACACAATCGGATTGTTGGCCAACAAAACCGTGGAAATTCGTCTGAAGGGCGTTGGCTCAAATTTGTCTTGCATACACACGGCCACAAAATTGTTGGCCAACAATTACAAACGTAGTGACGTACTACGTGGTTTTTCATCTCTTTAGCGCCACCCTTTGGGCTCCTTCTGCTAATTTCGTGTTAGTAGAAGTTTGGTGAGTGTTGACTCGCACTTTTCATTTCACACTTTTTATTTCATGCTTTTCAGTTTGTTTCCGAACGGCCGTTCATCAACCAGCCATGTTGCGGAATCGGAGGAGATAACGTGTTATTTATTATTGGCCTTGGAGTTATCGCTTTGACATTATTTTTTTGGTTGAATAATGATTTGATTTGGTATATTTTCTATATTTTTGGATGCATGGAATGCACTTTTTGGTTAAGTTCTATTGGCAGATAGCATGTCTAATTTTATTTGTTTTCTTTTTTTAATGCACAATAAAAAAAATTGTGTAGAATAATACTTGGCTATGTGTTTTACTTCAAATGACAGTTGGAGAGTAGGCACTTATATTTTTAAAAAATACAACATAAAATTGACAAGGGACACCAACATAGTTGTATCTTTGATCTTAAAAACTACGGGATAAAAAAAAGCATATCCAACTATTATTCTACACAATTTTTTTTATTGTGCATTAAAAGAAGAAAACAAATAATATTATTCTTGATATCACTAGAAAAAAAAAGCCTTTGAAAATTTGTTTGCAATAACTCCATCAGTATCACCAGCAAAGCAGCTTCATTATTATCCCATTAAAGAAGAAGAGAATTATGCGCTGCATTTCGAAATTTCATAATTTGCCACATCACGAATGTTAATTCTCCATTACAAACGCTAGTTTACAAGACCGACCGCTTCCGGCTCGTCCTTGCTTCCGAGCATGCGTGTTTGTACTTTGGACTTTTGTCCGACGGACTTGTGTACACACGCTCGGAAAGTCCGACAACACACATTTGTTGGCGGAAAATTTGAAAACCTGCCATCCAACATTTGTCCGCGGAAAATCCGACAACAATTGTCTGATGGAGCGTACAAACGGTCGGCTTTTCCGCTAGCAGGCTCACATTGAACATTTCCCGTCGGAAAGTCCGATCGTGTGTACGGGGCATTAGAAAGCACAGGGCCTAGGAATACTCTGAAGAGAGAGTCGGAATAAAATAAGTCTCATTGTTGGTGTCAGTGGGAGGAAAAATAAGACCCATTGTGTTGTCAGTAAGGCCCCTTTCACACGATCGGACCGTTCAGGTCCGCCTGTCAGTTTTGACGGTGGACCTGAACGGCGCTCCATGTTAGCCTATGGAGCGACGGATGTCAGCGGAGACATGTCCGCTGACATCCGACCCCGTCTGATCCGCTAAAAGCAGACTGATGGCCCTATGTCCAGGTCCATCGCTGGCGGATCGGATCAGGTAAGATCTGATGAAAACGGACATGCTGTCCGTTTTCATCCGATCCCTCTATAGGCGGCAGCAGTGCCTGACAAGCCCCTCCCCGCTCAGTGAGCAGAGAGGGACCTGTCATCCGCCGGCTCAGCAGAGATCAACGGACAGATCTCCCGCTGAGCCGGCGGACCGAGGCGGGCTCCGTAGAAATGGAGTCCGCCTCGTGTGAAAGGGGCCTAAGAGTAAAGCATGCTCCATTGTTGGTTTCAGTGAAAACTGAAGTAGCATTGTTGGTGTCAGTAAAATTTTAAATAAGTCCAATCCTTGGTGTCAGTGGAAGAAAATAAACCCCATCATTTGTATCACAGGGATAAAATTGGTTCCATTGTTGATGTCAGAGGGATAAAATAAAAGCTCCATCACCGACGTAAATGGGAGTAAAATAAGCCCTGTTGTTGCTGTAAAAGTTAACATCATTGGTGTCAGTGAGATACAATAAGCCCCATCATTAGTGTCAATGGGAAAACATAAGTCCCTTCATTGGTGTTAGTGGGATAAAATAAGTCCCATCATTGGTGTCAGTGGGATACAATAAGTCCCAACATTGGTGTCAGTGGGATACAATAAGTCCCATCATTGGTGTCAGTGGGATAGAATAAGTCCCAACATTGGTGTCAGTGGAATAAAATAAGTCCCATCATTGGTGTTAGTGGGATAAAATATGTCCCATCATTGGTGTTAGTGGGATAAAATATGTCCCATCATTGGTGTTAGTGGGATACAATAAGTCCCATCATTGGTGTCAGTGGGATACAATAAGTCCCATCATTGGTGTCAGTGGGATAAAATAAGTCCCATCATTGGTGTTATTGGGATACAATAAGTCCCATCATTGGTGTCAGTGGGATACAATAAGTCCCATCATTGGTGTCAGTGGGATAAAATATGTCCCATCATTGGTGTTAGTGGGATAAAATAAGTCCCATCACTGGTGTCAGTGGGATAAAATAAGTCCCATCATTGGTGTTAGTGGGATACAATAAATCCCATCATTGGTGTCAGTGGGATAAAATAAATCCCATCATTGGTGTCAGTGGGACAATATATATCAAATACAATATTTTCATTGCACGCGTTCCTGGAAATGGCAGCCAGTAGGCGGGTGCTTTAGCCAGTACCAGCTGGAATCTGGTATCACCGCAGATCAAATCATATTTTTCCAGCACATCATGGATCTTTGAAGTAGAGTCCAAATGTTTATTAGTATGATCCCATCAGAATAGTAAAGGTGCTGATGGGATAAAATAAGCCCCATCATTGATGTTAGTAGGGGTAAATTATGCCTTGATGTTGGTGTCAGTGAAAGTTAAAATAAGTCTCATTGTCGGTGTCTGTGATCTATAACAAGCCCCATCATTAGTGTCAATGGGAAAAAAAATAAGTCTGGCCATTGGTGTTAATGGGATAAAAGAAGCCACATCATTGGTGTCAGTGGGAATAAATTAAACCCTCTTGATGGTGTCAGTGAAGGTTAAAATACTGTAAGTCCCATTGTTGGTAAAATAAGTCCCCTCTTTGGTGTCATTGATAGTGGGAGTAAATTAAGCCCCATTGTTGGTGTCAAAAATTAAATAGGTCCAATGGCTGGTGCCAGCCATATACAATATGCCCCATCATTAGTGTCAGTGGGAAAAAATAAGTCCTATTGTTGGTGTCAGTAGGATAAAATAAGTCTGATCACTGGGGTCAGTGGGACAAAATAATTATTAGCCACACATTTTGTTTCCATCAACAGTAGTTATCTCATAAAAAGCATTTTTGTGTAAGGCTCTGGTGATGGAAATCCAGCCATATAACCATCATTTAAAGTGAACCTGTGCTTTTTTCTATACTAGGCAAAAGGCTACCTTGGGGGAGTCACTGTAAGCAGTCAGTATTTGCCTTACCTGATCCCAGAGAAATAGCTAGTACTTACAGGTACGGTATGGAGGAATATGTTGCTCACTCCCCCTGCCTTCCCGGCAGTGCTGTCAGCCCTACCCAGTTCTCTGCTGCTGGACTACACAACACCTCCTCCTCTCCTCATTATAATGGGGAAGTGTTTATTGTCCAGCAGAGAAGAATTGGATATCACTGACAAGATGGCTCAGGATTTCAGGATTGTCAGCCCACAACAGGAATTTAAGAGGCACTCTGGATTTCAGGCAGGGTCAATAGGTATTATTCTGCTCTTGCTCCATCTGTACAGTGCACATTGTACTACTTAGCCACTTGCTGACCGCCGCATGTACATATACGTTGGCAGAATGGCACGGCTGCGCAAATGGGCGTACTTGTACGTCCCTTTGAATTTGCCGCCGTGTGGTCGCGTGCGCAACTATGTACGGGGGGGGTAACTATGTACAGGGGGTAACTAGGGGGAGAGGGGTAACTATGTACAGGGGGAGGGGGGGGATCTATGTACAGGGGGGGTAACTATGGTTCTTCCTGGGACACTAATGTAAGGACTGAGGCGGGGACACTGGTGTAAGGTCTGACTCTGCTGGGGGCAACTGATGCAAGGAGGGACTCTGCTGGGGGCACCTGATGCAAGGAGGGACTCTGCTGGGGACACCTGATGCAAGGAAGGACTCTGCTGGGGACACCTGATGCAAAGAGGGACTCTGCTTGGGGCACCTGATGCAAGGATAGACTCTGCTGGGGGCACCTGATGCAAGGATGGACTCTGCTGGGGGCACCTGATGCAAGGACGGACTCTGCTGGGGGCACCTGATGCAAGGACAGACTCTGCTGTGGACATCTGACGGAAGGACGGACTCTGCTGGGGACACCTGATGCAAGGACGGACTCTGCTGGTGGCAGGCAACGTGGCAGGTGACACACTCAGGGGTCCCACTGATTCTGCATTATGGTGAGTTGAATGATTTCATTTTATATTACAATGTAATAATAGAAATAATGCGCTTCGATCATCCTGACACCATAACAACCCTGGTGCCGGGATGATTGAAGTGCTAACACCAGGTGTTTGGAGTATCTTTATCTGCTGATTGTTAAACTCTGGAATACACATATTTCTATTGTGTTGTAGGATCTGGGGCTACTGTCCCTCCATCCCTGTCCCTCTTACCTCCTTTCCCCCTTTCCCCCTTTCCCCCTTTCCCTCTCCATCCCTTATTCATCTAAGACTCTAACCACACTCCCTTTAAGCCACGTCCATTTAAGCCATACCCACTATTTCGCATAAGCCACTCCCATCTTTTGGCGCGCCACATTTTTATTTTTTCCCCTATGCCACACCTACAAATGAATGCCCTGCCCCCTAATTATAATGTAACTCTGCCTACAGCCAAAAAAGTGTCCCTAAAAATGTTTTTACAATGTTGCCATCTATGCAGATGATTGACAGCCTCAGCTCTGTTCCTGTGAGCTGTGAGAAGGGGGGTGCGTCCCTTCCTTCCAATCAACTCTCAGAGCTCTCCTCACTGAGCTCTGCAGAGTTTAACTTCAGCTCCCCGCCCCCTTTTTTCTGACAGCTCAGACAAGCTTTCTAAATCCTGGACTTTGAACGGATGTAGAGAAGAGAAGACTGCAGATAAACAGGTACAACTTATGTAGAAGGATTTGTTTTATCATGTAACGGTTTACAGCCCCTTTAAATCTAACCACCAGGCAAAGAAAAATGCAATTTAAAGGGTTAGTTCATAAAAAAAAAAAACTCCCAGTATCCTAGGGTCTTTTTGCAACATTAAAGGGTTTGTTCACCTTTTTAAAAAAAAATACCCTTAGTGCTCCTAATTGAGATATGGAATACAATTCCAAATTTTTGCTAAACTAATCCGATTTTAAAATATGCATTTATGCTCTTCTCATACCATTTGTGAAGCATGCCCCACAGACATCTATTTTCCACAGCTCCATCCTGTCCTCTTCTCTAGGATGGACCATTTATTAGGACTAGTGCCCCCTAGTGGCATAAAAGTGTGTGCCATCCTTCTGAGCCCCGCACATACCTCAGCAGCTCCAACGCTCTCTCACCCGTCACAGCCACTGAACTCATGGGGAGAGCACAATGTGCATTTGTGGGGCCCAGAAGAAGGATGGAGCTGGCTCCTGTACTGCTGGGGGTGCTCATCCTAACTGCTGGTCCATCCTAGACGTTCCAAGATGGTGCTGTGAAATGAGAAGCTTTTGGAGCAGGATTCACTCCATGCACAAATGGCCTACAAGTATGGATAAAGCATCAATGCATATTTATTTATTTATTTATTTATTGATTTAACTGGATTAGCTTTGAATTAGGGAATGGTGATTGTAGACTGCATAGAATATTTTTTATAAAGGTGAACTAACCCTTTAAATATACACTCACCGGCCACTTTATTAGGTACACCTGTTCAATCGCTTGTTAACACAAAGTGCTAATCAGCCAATCACATGGCAGCAACTCAATACGTTTAGGCATCTAGATGTGGTGAAGACAATTTGCTGAAGTTCATACCGAGCTTCAGAATGGAGAAGAAAGGGGATTTAAGTGTCTTTGAATGTGGCATGGTTGTTGGTGCCAGACAGGCTGGTCTGAGTATTTAAAAAATTGGCTGATCTACTCGGATTTTCACACACAGCCATCTCTGGGGTTTACAGAGAATGGTCCAAAAAAAGAGAGAAAAAATCCAGTGAGTGGGAGTTGTGTGGAGGAAAATGCCTTGTTGATGTCAGAGGTCAGAGGAGAATGGGCAGACTGGTTACAGATGATAGAAAGGCAACAGTAACTCAAATAAGCACTCGTTACAACCAAGGTATGCAGAATACCATCTCTGAACACACAACACATCGAACCTTGAAGCAGATGGGATACAGCAGCAGAAGACCACACCGGGGGCCACTCCTGTCAGCTAAGAACAGAAAACTGAGGCTACAATTCGCACAGGATCACCAAAATTGGACAATAGAAAAAAAACTTTGCCTGGTCTGATGAGTCTCAATTTCAGCTGCGACATTCAGATGGTCGGGTCAGAATTTGGTTTAAACAAAATATAAGCATGGATCCATCCTGCCTTGTATCACCGGTTCAGGCTGGTGGTGGGGGTGTAATGGTGTGGGGGGGATATTTTCTTGGCACACTTTGGGCCCCTTAGTACCAATTGATCATCGTTTAAACACCACGGCCTACCTGAGTATTGCTGACCATGTCCATCCCTTTATGACTACAGTGTCCCCATCTTCTGATGGCTCCTTCCAGCAGGATAATGCACCATGTCACAAAGCTCCAATCATCTCACCACTGGACAATGAGGTCCCTGTACTCCAATGGCCTCCACACTCACCAGATCTCAATCCAATAGAGAACCTTTGGGATGTGGTGAATCTGCAGGAACTGTGTGATGATATCATGTCACTATGGACCAAAATCTCTGAGGAATGTTTCCAACACCTTGTTGAATCTTTGCCACAAAGATATGAAAAAGAACAATAGGGTATTTTTTTTCTTCATTTTGAATAGAGTATAGAGTAAGGCATGGCTATAACCTCTGTAAAATTCTTTTTTTTTGCCATCTGTGTCCCATTGTGGAGATTTCCTTTCACTTCCTGTCCCATAGCCAAACAGGGAGTGAGAGGAAATCCCTACAAATGAAGGGAATTTCTTGGGGACCCCCAGGTCACCATTGGAAGATTTCCCACCTATTACTTTTCTGGTGACAACCAAAAATGTGGGATCTTCTTTTACATTCAATGATAAAGGTAAACAGTACAAATAGAGAGGATGAATCTCCTTAACGGGGGGCACAGACAGCAATAAAAACCCGACAGGGGTTTCTAATCCTTCTCCACTTTAGCCAAAACTAAAAAAAAAAGTTTTGCCTTTAGTTATACTTTAAGGCAAAAACCAATACCAATACCAATTGATATACTTTAAGGCAGTTCTGAAGGCAAAATGAGGTCCAACCCAGTACTAGCAAGGTGTACCTAATAACGTTTACAGTGAGTGTATTCCACAATAGCCACAAAGGCTATGAATCCATTTTGTGGGCACAAAATACCTTTGCGAATCGAGATATCATAGTTACATAGTAGGTGAGGTCGAAAAAAGACACAAGTCCATCAAGTCCAGCCTATGTGTGTGATTATGTGTCAGTATTACATTGTATATCCCTGTATGTTGCGCTCGTTCAAGTGCTTATCTAATAGTTTCTTGAAACTATTGATGCCCCCCGCTGAGACCACCGCCTGTGGAAGAGAATTCCACATCCTTGCCACTCTTACAGTAAAGAACCCTCTACGTAGTTTAAGGTTAAACCTCTTTTTTTTTCTAATTTTAATGAGTGGCCACGAGTCTTGTTAAACTCCCTTCCGCAAAAAAGTTTTATCCCTATTGTGGGGTCACCAGTACGGTGTTTGTAAATTGAAATCATATCCCCTCTCAAGCGTCTCTTTCTCCATATCACCTTGTAAAAGTAGTAGCAGTGACATCATAGTTTGAGCAGAAAGCAGAGCTGTGGGAGGAGCCCAACAGCTCCACCTACTACAGGCTCTCTGTAGAAAATGACAGGAGGGGGCGGAGACAAGACCAGTCACCCTGCACAAGGAGAGAGCAGAGGTATGGGAGGGGCCCAGCAGGCTCCACCTACTACAGGCTTTCTGTAGAAAACGACAGGAGGGGGCGGAGACAAGACCAGTCACTCTGCACAAGGAGAGAGAGCAGCAGTGAGTGGTCTTTATTACAAGAAGGAAAAATCTCACACTGGATTACTGCACAGATCTGGAAGAAATACACAAAGTACACCAAGATTAAAAGAAAAATACACATGATGAGTGGATTTAGATAATATTTGCTCATCCCAGAGTTCAGCTTTAATGAATAAATTCCTGTAGCTCCTATACAGTAACCTTATGAATCAGTCACTGCACACACAGTAAATAATGACTTTCTCGGCGTGACAACACGGTGAGAAAACATTCCATATGCAGCACATTGATCATGACACAAACGTCCCCAAACAACTCACAGAACACAATTGTGCTTGTGCAAGCTTTTCCGATTACCTGCAATTACGAAACCTGTCCAGACAAACAAAAAAGGAACAAGGCCGCCATATAAATAAATAAGGCTATTTTCTTTCTCAGGTAGCTTCACCTGGAACTGGCCCATCGGTGTGATGTGTCACGGGCGCTGCGGCAGCGAGGAGTGGCTTCTCTGAGCCGTTGCGTAGTGTCACCACACCCCGTGTTTATCTGGAAATGACTCACTCCCCAACTTGGCAATAGGAGGCAAAAAAAGGAAAACAGTCTCGCCTGACCTAACTTGGCCTTCGCTTGCGTGTGAGTTTTTTTTTTTCTCCCAGTATCTAGTTCTATGGCTGATGGAATGCGATGTTTTGTGGAAGGAAGAATATACCGAAGAGTTGTATCCTGCCTTTCCTGGATGGAGTTCTTCTATGCTCACATAGCTCCCAACTGTCCCTGATTTCAAGGGACTGTCCCTGATTTGGAGCAATGTCCCTCTGTCCCTGATTTGGAGGGACTGTCCCTGATTTGGAGCAATGTCCCTCTGTCCCTCATACCTCCTCATTTGTCCCTCATTTTGACCTGATCTATTAAGATGTATTTAAAATGTATTTTTTATCTATCAAAAAAGTGTTTTCCAGTGCTAAACCTTTCATCTGATTTCTAAATTGCTGCATTTGTAATTTCCAAAAGCCAATATAAAGGAAGAGTAGTGGTAAAAAAAAGCACTTGTGCGTTTAACCAATCTTGTTTTTTTGTACAATTCTCCTTTAAGGGGGCGTGGCAAGAGGTGTGTCCTATGCCTGCATACTGTTGCTGATAGGTGTCCCTCATTCCCATCTCAGAATGTTGGGAGGTATGTGCTCACTAGTGCGCAGGGGAAACTGCACCCGTCTTCTATGGAAGCTGCAGGAATAAATGTAATTTAAAGGGGTTGTAAAGGTTTGTGTTTTTTCACCTTAATGCATCCTGAACCCCTTAATTCAGTCGGCAGGGACGGGCTCTCTCTCTCCTGGCTCTTGATTGGATAGATTGATAGCAGTGCAGCCATTGGCTCCCACTGCTGTCAATCAAATCCAATGACACGGGCGCTGGGGAGGTTATCAGATGTGGAGAGGAGCCGCGAGAGCCGCCGGGGGACCCCAGAAGTGCAGGTTCAAGGCCACTGTTCAGGGCACAGTGGTGTAGTGAATAGCACTTTCACCTAGCAGCAATAGGGTTGCTGGTTCAAATCCCGACCACGACACCATCTGCCTGGAGTTTGCATGTTCTCCCTGTGCCTGCGTGGGGTTTCCTCTGGGTACTCCGGTTTCTTCCCACAATCCAAAGACAAGCTGGTAGGTTAATTAGATCCTGTTGAAAAAATTGGCCAAATATGTGTATGTTGTATGTGTTTGTAAGCATGTCTTGACCCTGTGGGGCAAAGGACCGCGCTATACTGCAGATGGACCCCGGTGGCAAAAAAAGCGCCCTGAGGCGATTCAGTTTGCATAGGTAGCGCTATACAAGTCATTCATTCATTCATTCACTCTGTGCAAAACGAGCTGCACAGTGGAGGTAAGTATGATATGTTTGTTATTTAAAAAAAAAAAAAATTACCCTTATGTCCCGTACACACGGTCGGATTTTCCAACGGAAAATATTCGATGGGACCTTGTTGTCGGAAATTCCGACCGTGTGTAGGCTCCATCACACATTTTCCATAGGAATTTCCGTCACACAAAATTTGAGATCTGGATCTCAAATTTTCCGACTACAAAATCCGTTGTCGGAAATTCCGATCGTGTGTACACAATTCCGACTCGCAAAGTTCCATGCATGTTCGGAATCAAGCAGAAGAGCTGCACTGGCTATTGATCTTCATTTTTCTTGGTTCCTCCTACGTGTTGTACGTCACCGCGTTCATGACGTTCGGAATTTCCGACCAACTTTGTGTGACCGTGTGTATGCAAAACAAGTTTGAGCCAACATCCGTCGGAAAAAAAACATGGATTTTGTTGTCGGAAAATCCTACCGTGTGTACAGGGAATTACAATCACTTTAAGGCCCTGTTCACATACTGCGTGAGATGCACATATTGCAATTTTTGTTGATTCCGCGTAGGGCGTAAGGCAGCCTATTCACTTCAATGGGCAACTCTATGCACACGTAAAATGGAAATTCCTGCTTCTTTTTAGGTGACAAGCTTAGCACAATTTTTGAATGTGCGTTTTACCGTGATCACACTGCGCTTGGGATGCCATTAACAATAATGGCAACCAAACGTGTGTATAGGCAGGTGGAGTCTGCTGTCTCCACTGCAGGTGGCGCTCAACCGCAGTGACAATGCAGAGGGAGAGGAAGTCATAAGGAACAGGGTTCCTCTATGACAGTGGTTCTCAACTCCTGTCCTCAGGACCCACTAACAGGCCAGATTTTAAGCATTACCTTGGGGAGATACAGACTAGAATACTGCAATCACAGAGCAGCAAATGATATCACTTGTGATCTATTTCAGTTATCTTGCAGACCTGGCCTGTTAGTGGGTCTTGAGGACAGGAGTTGGGAACCACTGCTCTATGGTTTCCTAATTCACTGGGGCAACAATCTGATTGGATACTGGCCACCGATGTGACTCTACCACTTGGTTAGCGGTGGTTCTCCCTGGAGCTAGGTCCCCTGGGGGAGGGGAATATGGAAGTATGTGCATACCTCACAACTTTTTGAGATGGGAATGAGGGACACCTATCAGCAAAAGTATGCAGGCATAGGACACCCCCCCTGTCATGCTCCCTTAAAGGAGAATTGTACAAAAAAACCAAGATTGGTTAAACCCACAAGTGCTTTTTTTTACACTACTATTCCTTTATATTGACTTTTGGAATTTACAAATGCAGCAATTTAGAAATAAGATGAAAGGTTTAGCACTGGGAAACACTTTTTGATAGAAAAAAAGTGCATTTTATATACATCTATATGGATCAGATCAAAATGAGGGACAAATGAGGAGGAATGAGGAACAGAGGGATATTGCTCCAAATCAGGGACAGTCCCTCGAAATCAGGGACAGTTGGGAGCTATGGTAAGTGTGACGTCGGAACGTCTTGGAGCCGGTTGGAGACATGTTATTTTATTCTTTGGTTAATAAAATTGCCCTCCTGGCTGCAGCTGCCTCACTCTACTGCCCATGACACCACAGTCCTCTCCACTGGTTCTGCACCCACCCCAGACTGCACTCACCCAGTCCTCTCAGGCATGCCTCTCCAGTCCTCCTGACTGTGTGTCACTCACCAGCCCTCCTGGCTGCGACTTGTTGTTCCTCCCTGGAGACTTACCTGGCAGTGCTCTCCAGCTGTCCTCTCCTTGCTCCCGTGCCTCCTACCCAGGACACTTCCTTTTGTTGTCAGAAGGTCCTGTCCGCACCCGAGCCCAGGCCCAAGGTCACCCCCCCAGACTGGAAAGCTCCCTCCAAGGCCATGACAGCCTAGTACTCCATCTCCAGCTTCCACCCCCGAACAACTCCTCCCCAGCTGGGCTGACCCTGAGTATTTGAGGAGGCCTGCCCCCTGCAACTCCAGGTTTGGGATTGGTCAAGGCTCCTCAAAATACTCCAGGCGTCTTCACCTCTCCTCTCCTCCTTCCTTTTCAGAAGATTCCAGCATGTTCTGGAGAACATGAAGTATGAAGAAGTGGGAGGTCTCAGTGCTGCTGCCTGTAAGTCACCCAGCTCTGCCTGAGTCACTCCCAACCCAGATTAAATAAAAAAGCTTTGCTGCCAGCCAAACCTGAAATGTACCTACACTACAAAAAAACAATCTACTGTAGCTGCCTAATAACACTAGAAGGTGAACCCCCCCCCCCCCCCCCCCCGACGTTCAGCCAGTCCCTTGGCTGAGGGCAATTTGAAAAATTGGAGCAAGGGCATCTCCTAAAAATACAGTTTGGGAGGGGAAGAAGTGAACAAACTTGAATGGGGCTATTCACAAATAAATATGTACAAAAATAAATTGACATTTTGTTAGTATATACACAATATACATCAAAATGTACACCTAACTACAGGTCCCTGCAGCTAAAAGCAACATAGAACAGCATCACATATTGAGCCAAAGCACCCCTCCCCAAGGGAAGTCCTCTGCTCACAGGTTTCTTGACTCCAGCCGGAGATGGATGAACAGCCATCCCATCCACAGAAAGCCCTGGGGGAAAAAATACAAAACAACACCCTATGCACACAACTATCTACACTGCACAGTCCTTTCTGTCAGGAGAGGGTTAGCATCCTGCTGACAGAAACAAAAGAAAATCAGAAATAAAGCACAGTTCTTTTTGGGAATGCCTGGTTGGAGGGGCCCCTCCCCGGACTATCAGGCTCCAAAAAAAAATTGAGTCAGTAATTAGACCTGACCCAGCGTCCAGCAATAGGAATGTCCATCCATCAGCACAGGTTAGGGTGGCAGGCCAGTCTGATCCTGTAAACAATCAAAGAAAAGGGGAAAAAACACTTCCATGACAGTCTATGTTACCACTTTCATTGTGAGCTACACTCTCCAGCAGTCCCTTCACGCATAAAAGTGTGGATCAGGCAGTCTCTTCCTAATGCCCCCAGATAGGCGTGCGCAGGGGGTGTGCCAGGTGTGCCTGGGCACACCCTAATCACCCCAAGTGCATTAGCATTATCACTCTGTGTGCCAGCGGGGAGATGGGAAATATTTCCCTCTGACCAGTTCTGCCATTAATAAAGTGCTACCATACCTCTCTTTCACTGCATCGCTCTGCCATAAGAGTGTGTGTGTAATATACATATACACATACATACATACATACATACACGCACATGTGTGTTTGAGCTTTGGGGTGCACACCCTAATGCATTAGGCTGCGCACACCTATGTGCCCCCCTCTTCACTGATGGAGAAGGAGTGGCTCCTTGCAGGCCATCCTGCTTTCACGACCAACGACCACCACTCCGAAGCAACTCTGTGCTGAACTTCCCGCTGGAATCTGGAAACCTGGGCAGTTCTCTTGGCTTCCCTTTTCCTGGCAGGACACAAGCACCATGGGACCTCTTGACCCACTGCCTGAATCCAGGTCTGTGGTAGAAAAGTTGTCTGCAGCTGATGGGGGTTTCTGCAGCTTCTTCAGCTCCCTCAGCAAAGTCTGGCACATCTTCTCTCTCGGACTGGGCTTCCTGGATTTGAGAGCCTCCCATCTCCCATTCCTCCTCCGAGCTGCTGTGAGACGACCACTCTACTAACTCCTCCAGGGACCCGAACTCAGCTTGAAGTGGAGAACCCCAATCTATGGCCCCGTCCCCGCCTTCCCCATCTGCCTTACCCAAGGGCATATCTCCCTCCAACACTGGTTCCTTTCAGGTGGGGCTAGCAAGGGACATAGAAGCAACCGGAATTTCAGGGGTTTCTACTGGACACTCCTTGTGTTGTCAGTAGGTCCTGTCCACACCCGAGCCCATGCCCAAGGTCACCCCCCCAGACTGGGGAGCTCCCTCCAAGGCCACGACTGCCTAGCACTCCATCTCCAGCTTCCACCCCAAACAACTCCTCCCCAGCTGGGTTGACCCTGAGTATTTGAGGAGGCCTCCCCCCTGCCGATCCAGGTTGGGGATTGGTCAGGGCTCCTCAAAATACTCCAGGCAGCTACATCTCACCTCTCCTCCTTCCTTTCCAGAAGATTTCAGCATGTCCTGGAAAGAAGTGGGAGGTCTCAGTGATGCTGCTTGTGAGTCTCCTAGGTCTGCCTAAGTCATTCCCAAAAAAAACAGGCTTGACTGCCAGCCAAACCTGGAATTTACCTACACTACAGAAAACATGTCTGCTGTTGTAGTCTAACAACACTGAGGATGCTACATATATATATATTTTATACATGTTATACATACATATATATATGTATACATATATACATATATATATACATACATGTTATACTTACCTGCGATGTGCAATGGAATTGCATAGAGCAGCCCCGATCCACCTCTTCCCCCACCAGCGCTTTTTTTTCCTCCTCTTCTTTGTGTGCCACCGCTTCCTAGGAGGGCACATAACATCTTGAGCCGCTCTGTGTGCGTCCATAATCACACACACAGCGACGCTCTGCCCTGCCCGCTCTCTCTTCTCACAGGGCTTGATTAAAAGGCAGCAGGGGCCAATAGCTCCCATTGCTGCCTCTGTGTTGTGAATGCAAGGAGAGAAGAGAGCTACTACAGACAGGCACAATGCTGGATTGAGTGACGACTAAGTATTTGGGGGGGGCAATACAAATACTGGGACATTGTTAATCTTAATGCAGTGAATGCATTAATGTAAAAAATGTTGGAGGATTAAAGCGGAGACCATAGGCAGCCTCTCCTGACCTTAATCCTTAATCTGTGCACATTGAGAATATACCACACCCTAGCTGCGGGCCAGACAAAATCTTGTAGCTCGCTGGATGTGGCCTGCACGCCGTAGTTTAGAGATCCCTGGTTTAAGGAACATTTAAAGTATTTTTACTTACCCGATTCTCTCCTCCCCCAGCAGATGGTACCCCCCCATGCTCCAGCAGTGGACTGTTCCTCTGTGTCCTCATATCCAATGCAGATGACATCAGGACCTTAAACCACTGGACCATTGGGGGGGGGGGACCACTGTGGGGACCAGTCTAGAAGCACTGAGGAGTTGAGAAGCAGGAAAGTAAATCTATTTTTTCTGTGCCCCCTAGACCTAAACAAGCAGTTAGCCCCCTGCAGTGCGGGCACAGCCTCACTGAAAAGGAGTTTTTAAGTTTCCGGGAGTTAGGCTTTAAATGTTTGAATATACTACAACCAAGATTTCATCTCTAAGCTTACCCAGGCCAGGGATTCAGACACTAAACAACCAGAAAATATTTTGCAACCACCTATTTAGGCATCCAGTCTATAACTTCACTGCCCAAAAGAGAAGTTTTTTTGTGACGCAAAGTTCCCATTATTACACTAAACCTGAATTTCAGCATTTTCTTTCACAGCCCCGTTACAACAAAATTCAGTTTCTTCACTGGCCGTTTCTTCACTTTGATTTCCATATGTGAAGTTACGTACCTTGCTGCAAGACATCTCTGTTTACCGCCACGCTCTGAGTCGCACTGGCCCTCATATCAGGGATAGTGGCTAATACAAAACCACACGACTCTTACAATAAAAAAAGGGAAGAACAAATAAAAAATGATTAAAAGCAGAAATGGCTTTCAAAGGCCACTTTACGTCGTCGCCCTCCTGATGTAACACATCACACAGCGTTACAACAATCCTGCAAACTTTTGAAGTGGTGTAATGGAAATAAAGAGACAGGCAGAGGCAGTGAAATTCAATATCGAGTCGCAGAGCCATCATCCTGGTGCACCATATTCATTTAGGTGGCACCTTTAAAGACTGGTGAGCTTGCAGGTTATTTTCAGTGCTGAGCACTTTGGCCCTTTAGTTCATGGCTTGTATTTAAAGCCCAACTCTGGGCAAAAAAATAAAAGTTTTCCCATGCAGTGGAGCTGTGCCCGCACTGCACAGGTTAACTACTGATTTTTGTCTATGGGATTGAAGGATAGAATTATATTTAAATTGGTTGTAAACATTTCCGTAGACCCAGTAAAGTGACTGACCTCAGGTGATACACAGAGATGGAACAAATCCTCCTACATAAGTTGTACCTGTCTATCGGCAGCCCTTAAGTCTCCAGGAGCAACAGGAACAGCCAAGAGAGCTGGTGAGTGACAGACAGTCAGGCGGACTGGGAGGCACGCCTGAGAGTACTGGGATGGAGCAGTCTGGGATGGGTGAAGAGCCAGTCAGGAGGACTGTTGTGGCACTGCCAATGGAAAGGGGCAGCTGCAGCCAGGAGGGCTGGCAGTGCCTGAAGAGGTGGTACTGGGAGCAGTAGCCACATGTAGGATAGCTAGCACTAAGAACTACCATATTTTTGCTACACCATAGGGGCCCGCGGTCCCTGCCTGCAAGGGGCATTTTCTTTGTGCCTGACAGAGCCAGTGTCAGATCCTCAAAACGGTGCTAGCTGGTCCTGGGAGTGATAGTCTGCAAGCAAGTGTATGTGCTAGGGGTTGAGGAGAAGAGACTGTATATACCGGGGTGTGTATAGTTTAAGGCCCTACCGAGTTTCTTCAATCAAGTGGGCATCCCATATGTACCCTTTCCCCATTCAAGTTCTATTCCCTTAATAAAACAGAAAAAAAAATCAAAGTGCATGGACTGCTTCTTGACCCTGTGTGTCTGGAGATTTGTGTGCCTGGTTGTGCAGGGTGGGAGACCCCAGCGGCCCCTACGGGGGGTAGCGCTACATAATCATCTTTGGGATGAACTGGAATGCAGATTCA
This sequence comes from Lithobates clamitans, assembly GCA_037952925.1. NCBI lineage: Eukaryota > Metazoa > Chordata > Amphibia > Anura > Ranidae > Lithobates > Lithobates clamitans. The sequence goes on from JBBGZY010000309.1 coordinate 1,411,939, forward strand.
GTCTTCTCATCCAACATTAGTACCTGAGCTCACAAATGCCTTCTGGCTAAATGGGCACAAATTCCCACAGACACAATCCAAAATCTTGTGGAAAGCGTTCCCAGAAGGATGGTGGCTGTCCTAGCCACAAAGGAGGAGACCACCTCCATATTAATGCCCATGGTTTTGGCCCATGTTCAACAAGCTTATATACTGTAGGTACAATTGTCAGATGTTCTGTAAGGTTTGCCCATGTAGTATATGGGCTGTAACTATTGGGTGTACATGTCTTGCTTTACAAGGCATTACCTACCACAGAATCCATGGTCTTGCTTCAACATTTCAGGACCCTTCAAGACAGGAGTTGGATGGTAGAGGTTGGCCCTGTCAAGTTTGACTACTATTACAACCTTTCCAAACATTCGGTTTACTCAACTGCCAGGCCTTTGGACCCTTGATTTAGTTGTACCTCCTGGGAGCGTTTTGTTTTTATTATACCAATATTATTGTATTGTAATTCGGGGACTTCCCTTCTAAACGTAGAAATCAGTTGTACAGCAAAGACGTAAATTTACAATGACATGTAAAACATATATTCCATTAAAAGTCATCACATCTGTTCAAGGTGTGTCTCCTTATGCAAGATACAAGATTCCGGGGCTTGGCTGTGTCTTGTGTTATTCAGAGGAACGTTATCACTGAACGTAGCATACCTTTGTCTCCCCATCGCCAGTGGCGACAGTTGTATGGATTGCCTTCATTTCAGTTAGAGAAACAGAAAACTCTCCTGACTGTTGGATGACTCATAAGATAATTCTTCAACTGTTCCGTGACTGCAAATTTTTTTTTTGCGTGTTTTCAAAACTAGTTATCTCATTCCTTGAAGGTCTCTGCAAACTCATAAATCAATCGTAGAGTTATTCCTAGAGGGTGACACTGTAAATATTTTCTTTGGAAGATAATTTTTTGCTTACAAAGGACTCTGGTGTTATTAAAAAAAATAGGATATTGTTTAAAATGAGGAGATGTTGAAACCGTTTAATGACTAATATACACAATAGACACATTTTTTTGTTAAGAGTGCATTATAACCTATGACCTGACAACCTCAAAACTTCATATGTTTCCATGGGTGCCACCAATAAATTGTGCTGTCTCAGGGCACAGCGTGCATAAAGAAGAATTGCATCATGGTAGGTGAGCTTTTTTCCTGGTTCAGATATACAGTGCCTTGAAAAAGTATTCATACCCCTTGAAATTTTCAACATTTTGTCATGTTACAAGCAAAAACATAAATGTATTTTATTGGGATTTAATGTGATAGACCAACACAAAGTGGCACATAATTGTGACGTGGAAGGAAAATGGTAAATGGTTTTCAAAGTTTTTTACAAATAAATATGTGAAAAGTGTGGCGTGCATTTGTATTCATCCCCCCTGAGTCAATACTTTGTAGAACTGCCTTTCACTGAAATTACAACTGCAAGTCTTTTTGAGGATGTCTTTACCAGCTTTGCACATCTGGAGAGTGACATTTCTGTCCATTCTTCTTTGCAAAATAGCTCAAGCTCTGTCAGATTGGATGGAGAGCGTCTGTGAACAGCAATTTTCAAGTCTTGCCACAGATCCTCAATTGGATTTAGGTCTGGACTTTGACTGGGCCATTCTAACACACGAATATGTTTGATCTAAACCAATCCATTGTAGCCCTGGCTGTATGTTAGGCTCATTGTCCTGCTGGAAGGTGAACCTCCGTCCCAGTCTCAAGTCTTTTGCAGACTCTGATGCCCTGTACACGCGACCGGTTTTCCTGTCGGAATAAACTCTGAAGGTTTTTCCGACGGAGTTCCAACGTAATTCCGCTGAAACTGTCTTGCGTACACACGATCACACCAAAGTCCAACCGTCAAGAACGCGGTGACGTACACCACGTACAACGGGACTATAAAAGGGAAGTTCAATACCCAGTGCGCCACCTTTGGGCTCCTTCTGCTAATCTCATGTTTATCTGGTGTTAGTAGAAGTTTGGTTGGAGACGATTCACGCTTTTCAGACTCGTGCTTTTCAGATCGTTTAACTGCTGTTCAGTTTGTGCCTGTGGGTTTGTATCTGTTCTTCAGTGCGTGTAGTCAGTTTGTATCTGTTTTTTCAGTGCGTTCTTGTCCGCTTGTTGCTGATTTTCAGCTCGCTCTTTACAAGCCTTGCTGTTCTTCAGTGCGTTCTGTTAAGTTCATTCTGACCAGCTGACCGTTTTGAAGCCATGTTGCGGGTACGTACTCGTCGTAGAGTTCATGCTGTGTGGGGGTTTGGTGTTGGGGTTCATTCTTTGACCCAAGCCCAGTCCATGAACAGGGTGGGGAGGAGTTCATAGACCAAGAATTGGTTGCTCCAGCCTGGCCAATTTTCTCACATGCCTTTGCTTCGTGAGATCCGTGAGAATTATATCAGCAGGCAGGATACCTGCATGAGGCAAGCCATTACTCCGGAGCAGAGTCTAGTTGCCACGCTGCGGTACTTGATGACTGGGAGTAGCCTGCAGGACCTCAAGTTCTCGACAGGCATCTCCCCCCAGGCTCTGGGGATCATTATCCCAGAGACCAGTTCTGCCATCATCCAGGTTCTGCAGAAGGACTATATTAAGGTAAGTTTTCTCCTTTAACATCACATTCTATGTATTTAATGTTTTGTATTGTATTGTATTGTATTGTATTTCTTTCATTGTTCCATAATTACCATGATTGTAATATGCTGTGAATGTCCCCTTTGGTCTCATGCATGCTGTAAGCTTTTAATGCTCCTTTTTTGTCCTTCATGCATATTTGCCTTCACTAACCTCCCCAGCATGCTATCCTGGGCCCATACACACCTAGCCTAGTCATTTAACAATGTATATTGTCAGCTCCATTGCAGTGCTTTACCCTAAACACCCCCTAAAATGTGTCCAAATGTTATGTGTGTTCTTAAATTAATTTATAAGCCCCCCCCCCTAAAATGTCTCCAAATGTTATGTGTGTCCTAAAAATAATTTATAAGCCCCCCCTAAAATGTCTCCAAATGTTATGTGTGTCCTTAAATTAATTTATAAGCCCCCCCCCCTAAAATTTTATCAATGGGCCATCAGAGGAGGGAAGGAATCTGATAAGTGGGCCTTATATTTTTGTCTTTAAATACTCCTTAAAATAAATGTTATATATATTATATAATGTTTTTTGTGTAATCTGTTTGCAATGTTATGTGCAAAAGTACTTTGTACTTTATATCTTTTTTCTTGTTTGACTCCACAGTTTCCTTCAACGCCTCAGAAATGGCACTGTGGCCTCCCATTTTGCCCATCGTTGGGACTTTCCCAACTGTGGAGGGGCAATTGATGGGAAGCACGTTCACATCGTCCCACCACCCCATTCGGGGTCATACTATTATAACTATAAGGGGTTTCATAGTATTGTGTTAATGGTGGTGGTGTCAGTGACATACGAGTTTCTCTATGTGGACGTGGGGAAGAATGGCCAGATGTCAGATGGAGGAGTCTTCGCCCAGATGGAGTTTTACCAGTGTCTCCAGAGTGGTGGCCTGGCGTTGCCACCTGATGCGGATAACGTGGAAGGACTCCCCTTCGTCTTTATTGCAGATGAAGCGTTCGGTCTGGGCAAGCACCTAATGAGGCCATTCCCCCAATGGACCCTCACCCTGTTGAGGAGGGTTTTTAACTACCGGCTGGCCAGAGCGAGAAGAGTTGTTGAGAATGCCTTCGGGATAATGGCCAGCCGGTTCCGCCTGTTTCTGACAGCAATCCATATGGCGGACTACAAACTCAATCATATCATCCTATCATGCTGCATACTGCACAATTATTTAAGAAAAAATTCCACAAATTATATAACCTCAGTTGGGCCTGAGGCCGGACTTATTACTGATAATCCTCTGACAGGCCTGGATACTGGCCGTATTGGCTTGGCCCCCCAAAGCGCCTGTGAAGTTCGGGAGAAATATGTGAATTATTTTATGGGTAGGGGGGGCATTGCTATGCCAGATAATGTGTAAAACTTTTTATAACAAAATTAAAACAAAATCTGTTAAAATCTCGAATTTTCTTTATTGCTTGTGTTTGTTTTTGGCGGTCTTCTAGGTTCTCCTATTGCACTTGTAGTGCCAAGTGGTTTTTCCATTAGTAAATAAGGCCCATTGCCACTGTAAAGACAAAATTACTTAAAAAACTGGTATTGAGCATTGAAAGAAGAAGCCACATATTGTTGATTATCAATTTTTTTTACTGTGTGCACATTCACACATGTGCGTTTTGGTTGACAACATTTTTTTTTTTTTTGTTCAAATTTTTTTATTTTTGTTCTAAATAGACATGTTTAATAACATAACATACAAAATTCTGGAACTTACATAGTTCAACGTAGAAAAACAGAAGGTAATATCAGACATTCTAGTGTCAAAAGTATCTTGATATTGCCTTCATCAGATGGGGTGATGTCACCCCTGTAAAAGCTAAATTTTGAAGATGCACACAAATTGGGATTCAAAATGGGTATTTCCCTCTTGATCTCATGCCTAATGTCAACATGTGCTATCTCCCATCATGGGGGATCGATGGACGTGTTTTGGGGGTGCAACCCCTTCCTCTCACCTACTTCATTTGTGAGGAAGGGGTTCCACCCACCAAACGCATACATTGATCTCCCCTGATGGCAGATAGCACATGTTGGCACACTGTGTGCATCTTCAAAATTTGGCTTTTACCCACTTGACGCCCGCCCTATAGCAGAATGACGGCGGCAAAGTGGTTTCAATACCCTGACTGGGCGTCATATGACGTCCTCAGGATAATAAGCCACTGCACGCACCCGGGGGTGCATATCGCGGTGATCATTGTTGGGGTTTTGTCAATCTGACACACCGCAACTTCGATCTAGGTAAAGAGTCTCTGATGGAGGCTCTTTACCACGTGATCAGCCGTGTCCAATCACGGCTGATCACGATGTAAACAGGAAGAGCCGGTGATTGGCTTTTCCTCACTCGCGTCTGACAGACGCGAGTAGAGGAGAGCCGATCGGCTGCTCTCCTAACAGGGGGGGTCTGTGCTGATTGTTTATCAGCACAGCCACCCCTTGGATCCTGCCCAGGACCACCATCATGCCGCCCAGGACCACCAGGATGGCCATCCACACTGGACCACCAGGTATGCCCCCCCAGACCCCAAGGGAAATGCAAATCTGTGCCAAGGCAGCTGCCAATCAATGCCCACTCACAATGCCTACCACTGCCATTGCCACCAGGGATGCCTATCAGTGCCGCATATCAGTGCCGCGCATCAGTGCCACATATCAATGCCCATTAGTGCCCAGCAGTGCCGCCTATCAGTGCCACCTATAAGTTCCCATCTTTGCAGCCTTTCAGTGCCCATCAGTGTCGCCTATCAGTGCCCACCAGTGCCACCCATGAGTGCCCATCCATGCTGCATATCAGTGCCACCCATCAGTGCCGCCTACCAGTGCCCAACAGTGACACATATCAGTGCCCATAGTCGGTGCCCGTCAGTGCCCGCTCATTGGTGCATTCTCATCGGTGCCGCCTTATCAGTGCCCATCAAGGAAAGAGAAAACGTACTTATTTACAAAATTTTATAACAGAAACAAAAGCAAAACTTTTATTTTTTTCAAAATTTTTGGTCTTTTTTTATTTGTTTAGCAAAAAATAAAAACCGCAGAGGTGATCAAATACCACCAAAAGAAAGCTCTATTTGTGAGAACAAAATGATAAAAGTTTAGTTTTGGTACAGCGTAGCATGACCGCGCAATTGTCATTCAAAGTGTGAATAACTTTCAGCTGAAAGCTGAAAATTGGTCTGGACAGGAAGGTGTATAAGTGCCCTGTATTGAAGTGGTTAATAATTATCAAAAAATAGCTTTTTTAAAAGCAATTATTAAAATGGTTGCATTTTGAAGATTTTTTTAATTCTCCCCAACACATCAATCATGTTCTTCATTTGTTGCTCCATAAAATTTTGTTTATTTCTAATTATGTCAATTTCACAATTCCATGTCATGATGTCCCGGATTAGCCTTTGTGCACTGCCACTTGTGAAATGTTAAGCTTGCTCTTCCACAACTAGCAAATCACCTTAAAATTTTTTCAAAAACATGTATTACAAATATACAGGCATACACATATACCTGAAGCTGGGGTGTCAGACACTCACCTGCTGCGGTGACAAGTTCGCCAAGTTCCTCCACCTCTCCTTCCTCCAGATCCTCAGGGTGTGGTGTTTTTTGGAGTTCCCCTTCTTTGTCAGGTGGGGGGTTCCTAGTGCCCTCTGTTGAGTGGTGTCCTCCGAGTCTTTGTTCCCCTATGAGAAAGAAACAAAAGGTATATTTTAGCACACAGATATTTAGGCATGACCAAATGTATTTAACCTGTATCTGCCCAAAACATCGTATTTAATGAGTGAACAATGTTTACTACGAACGATTACTGTGCCCAATAACCTGAAACTTGCCATTTTAAAATGTCCTACAGTAAAGAAAATCACATGGTGCAGCATGCAAGTAATAATAATAAGAACACATCACAAGTACTTTTTTGAAGCATTTTCTTGATCCTTCTATACTGATCACTTTCTTGATCCTTCTATACTGATCCTGCTCCTTTAGTTTCAGGTCTGACCATCATTTCCTCAATTGCTCCTTGGATCCCCAAATTGCTCCTTGGACCCCAAAATTCTTCTGCAGACTCTTCACAACTTTAGCCATGATCTTGGCCTTTCTCACATTAGGGTTTAGGTACGGTCCATGCTTCCCATTATAGTCGGTCGTCCTCAAGATGTTCACCATCTCCACCATCTCTACAAAGGCCATATTTGAGGCCTTAAATCTCCTCCGGGATCGTGACGTTTCTGGCTCCAGGCTTTTCTCCTCCTTGTTACTGGAATTACTAATAACAGACACCTGCTCTATCCTCGCCATGTCGCTCCTACTGCGTGCCGAAGAGAAGGGGCGGGGAATACACTAGAAAGAACGTCAGGGGAGGCGACGCATGCGCAGTGTATATAAAGTAAAAAAATTTCATTTTGCATGTGTGCACTGTAATATTTTGTTCTGTGTATATAAAGTACACGCTTGTGTCGTACGTACGTTCGGTGTGCTGAGGAAGGAGGACGAACGTGCTATAACGAAGGTAAAACATTTTTACTTTGGAACATCAGTGGCCTATACTGCTTAAAGATTGACGCCTATATTGGGATAAAATTATGATAGTTTAGGCTGACATTAGTGTTTTTGTCTTGTGTATTGTCTTACAGAAAAAATGAATCAGTTTATGGAACCAGAATTTATGTCCAGTTTCATTGACAAGTACAGGGAGATGAGGAATCTGTGGGAGGTCAAACACAGTTTATATTACAATAAACAAGTAAGAAAGGCAACGCTGGAGAAACTTCTGGGATTTGTGAAGACTCGGATCCCAGATGCAACCATCCAGGTCTTGGAAAAGAAAATTGGGATCTTGAGGAACATGTATAAGAAGGAGCATAATAAGATCCAGGCTTCCCTGAGATCAGGAGCAGCAGCAGATGACGTGTATGTACCCAGGCTGTGGTACTTCAACAAACTGCAGTTTCTGGACAACCAGACTGAAGCCAGCGAATCTCTTTCGACCCTTCCCTGCAGCCTTACCTCCACCCTTCCCTCCACCCCAGCAGAGGCTGACGAGGAACAACCTGGGCCTTCCATCCTGGAAGAAGTGGATGCGCCCAGCTGGAGTCAGGTATATTATTTTTCAACATATTTATTGTCCTAATATTAATAATATTAACTAGATGTGATAATTTATTACAAATGAATTATTTTATCCAAAAAATGATGTATACATATCAAATGACAGTAGTGGCCAAAAATGTTTGTGACCAGCTTGAAAAATGCTGGGGTCAGAATGAGAGTCTTTTATATTTATTAACATTGAATTTGCAAGTCATGAGCTGATAATTGTGTGTGATTGATGAACCAAAAACTAAAACAATGTCCCTTTTTTATACATAGGATGAGCTCAGCCAGGAGGAGGGTCTGGAAAGTGGCAGGCAGGAGGAGGCCGGGCCCAGTGTCAGCCAGGAGGTGGGCGGAACCAGTGTCAGCCAGGTGGTGGCTGGGCCCAGTAGGAGCCTCACCCAATCCCAGGTGCCTCCCCTCTGCCTTACAACAAAAAGGCCCAGGAAGGGAACGAAGACGGAGGGGGCAGCACTGGGCCTCATTAGGGAAGCAGCTGATGTCCTCAGGAGCCCCCCTCCCGACGCTGAAGAGGCCTATGGCTGCTATCTAGCTACAAGATTAATTAAATTGGAGGAGGGCCAACGCCTCCTCTGTGAGGGAAATTTTGGTGAGGCCCTTCAGAAGGGGCTGACTGAGAACAGCCACATATATGATCTCACCCATCCTCCTCCTCCTCCTTCTCCTGCCACAAGTCCACCATCAGAGCCACAGCCTCCAAGGAAGGCTGCAGGGAAGGGTGCAGGGCAGTGTGGAGGGAAGGCTGCTGCGAAGAGAAGAAAGTGATGGCCTGGGTTCAGTCTGGTCTGACAGAAGACGCAGGCTGGTGTAGTACCACAGCCTGGGGACATAGATATCATCTGCTGCTGGTCCTGATCTCTGGGAGTCCTGGACCAGATTGGGCTTCAAATTATATGGACTCCTCAAGATCCCAATTTTTTTTTCCATAGACTTGATGTGTGCCCTGGGGCCAAAAGGCTTTGCAAATTGCCTTCATCTTTATTTTGTTACCCAGAATAAATGGATATTTTATTTTCAGAAAATACTTGCCCATATGTTTTTATTCAAAAAGGACCGTTTGTTTGTGAGTAGGCAGGTACATTTCAAAAAGACAATGTCAAATTAACAAGGGACACCAACCAGCCTTCTTGAGGTTCAAACAAAAAAAAGATAAAAATGTTATTGTGGTAACTTGACACACACAAAAAAAAACAAAAAACATGGAGATCACTAGAAAATAATTTTTAAATAATCCTAAAAAAGATCTTGATGAAATAAAAAATATTAGGAGATGACTATAAAAAAAATTGGAAACATTATTATGGAGATCGGGCTTTTAAAAAATACATTATTATTCATGAGATCAGGAGAAATAATCCAGAAATCGGTTTGTGAGAACTCTGTGTGAATTTGAGCAGCAAAACAACTTCATTCTTCTAGCATTATAAAGAGGAAAAGAATGGGCTGCATTAAAAGATCACAGAATTTGCAGCGTGAGGAATGTGCTAGCTCCAATGCGAATACTAGTTTTGCCACACCGAGCGCTTCCGTCTCGTACTTGCTTCAGAGCATGCATTGTTTTTGGTCCGTCGGAACAGCATACAGACAAGTGGTTTTCCCGATAGGAATTTGTTCCGTCGGAAATATTTAGAACATGTTCCATTTCTAGGTCCGTCAAAATTTTCGAAAAAAAACGTCAGATGAAGCTTCCGCCTGACTTTTTCTGTCGTACATTCTGCTCGTGTGTACGCGGCATAACAGGTTTCCCTCTAAGATTGTCCTGTATTTGGCCCCATCCATCTTCCCATCAACTCTGACCAGCTTCCCTGTCCCTGCTGAAGAAAAGCATTCCCACAACATGATGCTACCACCACCATGTTTCACAGTGTGGATGATGTGTTCAGGGTGATGTTCAGTGTTAGTTTTCTGCCACACAAAGTGTTTTGTTTTTAGGCCAAAAAGTAAAATTTTGGTCTCATCTGACCAGAGCACCTTCTTCCACATGTTTGCTGTGTCCCCCACATGGCTTCTCACAAACTGTAAATGGGACTTCTTGTGGCTTTCTTTCAACAATGGCTTTCTTCTTGTCACTCTTCTATAAAGGCCAGATTTGTGGAGAGTACAACTAATAGTTGTCCTGTGGACAGATTCTCCCACCTGAGCTGTGGATCTCTGCAGCTCCTCCAGAGTTTATTATTTATTTCAGGTACTTATATAGCGCCGTCAATTTACGCAGCGCTTTACATATACATTGTACATTCACATCAGTCCCTACCCTCAAGGAGCTTACAATCTAAGGTCCCTAACTCACATTCGTACATACTAGGGACAATTTAGACAGGATCCAATTAACCTACCAGCATGTCTTTGGAGTGTGGGAGGAAACCGGAGTACCCAGAGGAAACCCACGCAGGCACAGGGAGAACATGCAAACTCCAAGCAGGTCGTGTCGTGGTTGGGATTCGAACCAGTGACCCTTCTTACTGCTAGGTGGGAGTGCTACCACTACACCACTGTGCCGCCCATGGGCCTCTTGGCTGCTTCTCTGATTAATAGTCTCCTTGCCCGGTCTGTCAGTTTAAGCGCAAGTCCATGTCTTGGTAGATTTGCAATTGTGCCATACTCTTTCCATTTTCGGATGATGGATTGAACAGTGCTCTGTGAGATGTTCAAAGATTGGGATTAAGTTTTATAACCTAACCCTGCTTTAAACTTCTCCACAACTTTATCCCTGACCTTGTCTGGTGTGTTCCTTGGCCTTCATGATGCTGTTTGTTCAATAAAGTTCTTTAACAAACCTCTGAGGGCTTCATTGAACAGCTGTATTTAAACTGAGATTAAATTACACACAGAGGGACGCTATTTACCAATTAGTTGACTTCTGAAGTCAATTGGTTCCACTAGATTTTAGTTAGGAGTATCAGAGTAAAGGGGGCTGAATACAAATGCACGCCACACTTTTCATATATTTATTTGTAAAAAAAATTTGAAAATCATGTATCATTTTCCTTCCACTTCACATTTATGTGCCTGTGTTGTGTTAAAATACATTTACGTTTGTGGTTGTAATGTGACAAAATGTGGAAAATTTCAAGGGGTATAAATACTTTTTCAAGGCACTGTACTTATTTCTCTCATTCCCAAGGGAATATCAGCAAAGCATATTAGGCATACAACCTGCTAGTGTAATTGCACTCTCTCTTATAAAATTTACTTCTCATGGCACGCTCTCTCTCTGGTAACTTGCCGCTTTCATGACACTCTCTTATATAAAGCCAGCCTTACATGGATCAAAATTCATCCGATTCAGCAGGGAACAGCTGTGATTCCATTCATTTTTGGGCAGGCTGATTGTACTCAGGTCAATCCATCAATTGACCTGGGTACAGGTCAATCTGTACCCCCCTCTTCTCTGTCAGACCCCCCTCTTCTCTGTACCCCCCTCTTCTCTGTCAGACCCCCCTCTTCTCTGTCAGACACCCTCCTCTCTGTCAGACCCCCCTCCTCCTCCTAGAGGGACCCCTCCATCGATTGACTTGGGTACAACCAGCCTGTCAGATTTTTCTACATGCGATTACAGCCAGTGGCTATAGCTGCTAGCAGTAAACATTGTATTCTGCTGGCCTGGAAGGATTCTCACCGACAGATTACAATAGCGCTGTGGGAGGCAGTTCCCCATCAACACTGACTGTGTTGATGGGGGAATAGAGCGAGCAATTTTCTTTTCTTCCACCAATGGAAGGCTGGGGTCCAGTAGCAGATATAGCAGGTAGGGATCAAGCAGAAGCATAGTCAGCATAGGTGTGCGCAGCCTATTGTAATGGGGTTTGCACCCCAAAGCTTAACCAGACATCCTGAAACTTCTTGTGGCGGCATCCCGCAGAAGAGGAGAAGGGGGAAGCCAGGAGCGCTGCGGGGGGAGGAGGAGGCAGCAGGAGGAATTGGCACATTCCTTGTGCACACCTATGATAGTCAGTGAACCAACCAAAGGTCACTAACAAGTGGTTGCAGGTTGGGATCAAACAGAAGCATAGTCAAGGAACAAGCCAAAGGTCAGTAAAGCAGTAGGCAAGATACGGATGGCAGCAGGAGTGACAAGAGTGATATATTGGCTGAAGAGAGCACAATAATCTGGCAAACAGGAAGTGAAAAGGCATGACTTAAATAGGAAGTTCATGAGAGGAGAAAAGGGTTCAAGGTTTAAGAAAAATAAGACACAAGGAACGCATAGTTGCCAATAGTCCCGAATTTCCCGGGACATTCCCGGGATTTAGACCCTTTTCCCGATTTAAGTGTTTCCCTGGAAATGTCCCGGGAAATCCCTTTTTTCCCAATTTTTTTCACTAGAGGTCCACGGCCGGCGGAGATAATGTCTCCACCAGCCGCCATTTTCCAGAAGACCAGAACATCGATGCGCTCTGTGTTTGAGCCGAGCTCAGCAATGGGCAGCGGTGGGTGTCCTGTGATTGGCCGATCAGGTCATGTGCGGAACGGACGGAGGACATGAGGGTCTGTGATTCACCTGGAGGAGCTGGTCACGTGTGGAAGCAGGTGTGGACTGTGTCTGTGGGTAATCGCACCAGCCCTGCATGCTCCCAGAGTCCTAACTCACGCTGTGTGTCTCTGTCTCCTGAGGTCGGTCTCTCTCATCTGCTCTGTCAGGCGCCCCCCCCTCCTCTCTGTCAGACCCCCCTCCTCTCTGTCAGACACACCTCCTCTCTGTCAGACCCCCCTCCTCTCTGTCAGACCCCCCTCTTCTCTGTCAGACCCCCCTCCTCTCTGTCAGACTCCCCTCCTCCTCCTAGAGGGACCCCTACATTCCACACTGACCTACCCCCTGCCATAGAGGGACCCCTACACTCCACACTGACCTACCCCCTGTCATAGAGGGACCCGTACACTCCACACCGACCTACCCCCTGTCAGAGGGACCCCCACACTCACCTACCCCCTATCATAGAGGGACCCCTACATTGCAACACTGCATACTGACCGTCCTGAGCGACCCCTACATTCCACACTGACCTACCCCCTGTCATAGAGGGACCCCTATACTCCACACTGATCTACCCCCTGTCATAGAGGGACCCCCACACTCACCTACCTCTACACTGCAACACTGCATACTGACCGACCTGAGATGTAAGGAGGCACTCCACTGGGGACACTGAGATGTAAGGAAGCACTCCGCTGGGGACACCTGAGATATAAGGAGGGACTCTACTGGAGACACCTGATGGCATCTGGTGGCAGGCGACGTGACAAATGACACATTCAGGGCTCCCACTGGTTCAGCATTATGGTGAGTTGAACCATTTAATTTTATATTACAATGTAATAATAATACGCTTCAATCATCCTGACACAATAACAACCATGGTGCCAGGATGATTGAAGCGCTAACACCAGCATCTTTATTTGCTCATTGTTAAACTTTCTGAAATACACATATTTCTATTGTGGTGTAGGATCTGGGCCTGCTGTCCCTCCATCCCTTTCTTTCTCTTTCTCCCTTTGCTTCTCCCTCCATCCCTCATACATCTCAGACTCTAACCACACCCCCTTCAAGTCACGCCCCTTTAAGCCAGGCCCACTATTTCACGCAAACCACGCCCATTTTTCGGCATGGCAGGCTCCTCATTTTTCTTTTTCCGTATGCCACACCTACTAACACATGCCCCGCCCCCTAATTATAATGTGACTCCGCCTGCAGCCAAAAAAGTGTCCCTAAATTTTTTTTTTACAATGTTGGCAACTATGGGAATGGTTGTCTAAGGAAATCAGGCAGGGAGCTGTCCAGCATCTCTGGTGGCTCAGCAAGAAGGGACACTGCCAGAGATTGCAGGTTCAGATCCTGGTCCTGAGACATATCTTTTTTCCAAACTTATTCTCATTTATGTGACATCACGGGTCCTCTGTTTATAGGCATTCCTTACTCAAGATGATGGTTATTACTATAGTTGGGCGAACGTTTTGGGCCGAGCAAAAGTTCGGCCTGAACATCGCCTGTTGGCCCATTCAGCGAACACCAGAATTTGCAGGGCAAAAAACATTGTCGACAATAAAAAAGTTTTTTTTTAAATGGCGTGGGGTCCTCCCCAGTCCATACCAGACCCTAATCTGAGCATGCAGCCTGGCAAGCCAGGAAAGGGGGGGGGTGAGCGAGCGCCTCCCCCCTGAACCATACCAGGCCACATGCTGTCAACATGGGGGGTGGGTGCCAAAGCACCTTGCCCCATGTTGATGGGGACAAGGGCCTCATTCCCACAACCCTGGGCTGTGGTTGTGGGAGTCTGAGGGCAGGGGGCTTATCGGAATCTGGAAATCACCTTTAACAAGGGGGCCCCCAGATCCCGGGGCCCTCCCCCTCCTATGTGAATGAGTATGGGGTACATAGGGGTACATAATGGGTAGGTACCCCCTCCCACTCACCAAAAAAATGTAAAAAAAAATAAAAACACAAATACAGTTTTTGACAACTCCTTTATTAAAAAATTAAAAAAAACAATGTCTGCCGATGTAGATCCATTGTCAATCACGATGACGACACACTGCCAGACCAGAAAAAAAAAGCCAGGCTAAATGCCTGGCTTGCCGTTTAACAGTTCTTATATAGGTAAGGGGCAGAGCCACCTGGCAACGTCACCTGGTGGCACTACCCCCTTTGTGACGTCACCGCCGCTGCATGCTCGAATAAGGGTCTGTTATGGATTTTGAGGGGACCCTATGCCGTTTTTTTTTATTTATTTTTTTTATTGCCAGCAATGGTATTGTATTGCCGACAATTTAAATGTCATTTCATTCATTTTTTTCTTAGAAATGTTAGTTTTGCTGCAGCAGGTTCTATACATGGTACAGATGTGCCACTTTACAGGCAGACTAAGGGGACCCCCTAGGCACTATATTTAAAGGGATTATTCTTTTATGCACTTTAAGCATCATTAAAATCACTGCTCCTGTAAAAAGGATCTTTTTACAAAAAGGATCTTCCAACCGTGTTAGCACACCAACTTTGGGATTTCTAGCACCAAGTGGCCCCGAGATATGGGGCCCCAAATTCGGGTCACAAAATGTCATTCTCTGCTGCAGAAAAGTGCTTGACATTTTGCGACCCAAATTTGGGGCCCCATATCTCAGGGCCACATGGTGCTAGGAACCCCAGATTTGGATATGTTGTAGTGCTAGTTCCACTGTGTTTGCACACCAAACACAGTGGGGTTCCTAGCACCAAGTGGCCCCGAGATATGAGGTCCCAAAGTCAGGTCAGAAAATGCCATTCTCTGCTGCAGAAGTGCTTGACATTTTGCAACCCGACTTTGGGGCCCCCTATCTCGGGGCCACTTGGTGCTGGGAACCCCAAATTTGGATATGTTGTAGTGCTAGTTCCACTGTGTTTGCACACCAAACACAGTGGGGTTCCTAGCACCAAGTGGCCCTGAGATATGGGGCCCCAAATTTGGGTAGTAAAATGTTCCTTTAAAAACACTTAAACGCAAACGCGGCTAAACGCGGTATCGGCATTTAGCCGCGTTTAGCTGCGTTTAGCCGCGTTTGGCATCTGAAAAGTGGAAAACTTTTGCATCTGAACCCATTTTTTTGCTTCTGGAAAAACGAGGTTAAACGCAACTGCCTAAAAACGCCAAAAAACGAGACTGTGTACATGGACACATAGGATAACATTGAATGGGTTCAGGGGCAGTTGAAAAAAGTGTCCAACTGCCTCTGAACGCGAGTTTAACAGCGTCTCGTTTGCATGAGGCCTTACATGATATAAATTGTGTGAAGTAGTAATGTGAGCAAAGGGATTTGTAATAATGTACTCCTAGAGGGTGGGTCTGTGACACCTTGAGCTCCCAGGAAGTGGATTGAATAACAGTGGGCATTATTCAATCCTGACTAGCGACTAACGACATTAAAGAACAATTGATTTTTTTTGCCTTTTAACGCCCATCTCAGAGAGGCTGTAATGAGTTAAGCAGCCTGGTTCAGGATAGAAAACGCTCAACAAACAAGTTAAACCCCCCGAGTGAGCCTAAATTTTCAAGTTTGATTAAAGTGTACCTATAAAGCTTGTAATGTCACATGGCTTTTGTTTAAAGTGAAAACCAGAACCAAATGTGGTAATCCGAGGTCACAAGTTAACTAAATTTAATAAGGCCATCTGTACTTTAAATTGGTCCAAGTAGACTTTGATAACTTGTCTGAACTGAGTTTCACTTCCTGAAATAAATTACAATGATATACAAAAAAGAAAAGTAAAAAATATTTTTATATTATATTTATGAAACAGCTGCATCAAATTAAATCATATGGCAAATCAAGCCTACGTTCTGAGAGGCTATACTTCAGCTTGATATATAGATCTCATGGGAGTATCTCAGACAGGTTCATTCCTGGGCTATGTCTTGAATTTGAAGTGTAAATGTTTTTCTTCATATTAGTTTTTTTTCTAAGGAATATTTCAGCAGGCTTTTTATACCTAGTATCAGATGTATTTTGACTCGCTTGGCCAAACAGGATGAGTTTACTCTTTTTTTTCCTTTATTTGGAGGGTACGGATTTTTTTGGGGGGGGTCCAGCTTGACACAAGCATCCAACAAACCACCTACCAGATAACAAGTTACCGAAGCTGCAGCGCTGGAACGAAGGTAAAGTAGGGGCAGAGACTTTTGATCTTGATTTTTTTTGTAACTTGACAGGTAAACTTTAAGCAGAAATTCAGCCAACATTAAGATAATATTGAATAACCCCTTTAAAGAAGAATAAGTTAACCAACATTTGCTGCCCTTAGTCAGCTTCAATCCAGAGGTTTCCCCTGCAGTACTAGTTTTCTGCCCTTAGATGTCCTCAAGCTGACGGCCAGCATCTTTCAACCCACTTCCTCCAAGCCCATGTCATCCTGAACTCTAGCCTGTGACTTTACAGAAGGGGTAGGCAACTCCCGGCACATGAAGCCTCTTTTGCCGGCACTCGACTCCCTCCCCATCAGCAGAGCAGTGCAGGGAAGTGTCAGTGAGACACTAATGCATTGCAATTTCAGAGTTCCCCACACCGCACCTGCACTGACGGGAAGGCACTGTGCCCCCACACAATGTAAAAGATGGGAAACATTGTTTGTTTCCAAACTTTGCTGTAGCTGCGATCGTCAGCTTTTGTGATGGGGAAGAGATTGGGTGCAGTTCTGCTAGGGGGGGCAGTCCCTGTTTCCAGGAGGACGACTGTCATTTGGGCACTGCTAAAGCCAATCACAGTCCTGCTAGCCCCGCCCACTATCTGGAGGAAGATGACTCGCTTGGTTGCCACTACCAATCTCAGAAAGAAGGGATTTCACTGATTGAGAAAACCACAATCAGGTGACAGTTTGTGGAATTACTGTTGAGCTTCTGGGAACGTTGTTGAATTGATTCCTTAATTTTTTGCGTCACTTACTACTGAACCCCTCTGCACTCTGTGTTCCTTTAAGCCACAGCCAGTATTCAGCGCAATGAAAATCACACCCAACCACTTTTTCTCAGTTGTGGGGGCCCAACTTATGATCCTGCACACAGGCCCACTGCTTTTAGAAAATGCCCCTGACCTGAGCTCATTATTGCGCATCCATTCCAGATGCTTGTATGTGACATCCCATACATCACATACATCATATACATCACATACATCACATACATCATATACATCACATACATCACATACATCCCATACATCCCATACATCACATACATCCCATACATCACATACATCACATACATCCCATACATTACATACAAACACATGGGCTGGATGTGAGAGGTGGATCAGCAGGATGAGTGTGCCAGGACAGGTAGATGTGTCTCATCTCTGCTTCCTTTCTCCACTCTGCATATAACAAATATCATAGATGAGAAGAGGGTACAGCGGTAGGGAAAATGAGCAGGAGGGGTTCAGAGGTGGGACAGAAGAGCAAGAGGGTACAGCGGTGGGGCAGATGTGCAGGGGGTACAGTGGTGGAAGAGATGAGAAGGGGGTTCAGCAGTAGAACAGAAGAGCAGGGGGGTTCAGTGCTGGGCCAGATGAGCAGGGGGCTAGAGAAGTGGGGCAGATGTGAAAGGATGTGTATTGGTGTGGCAGATGAGCAAGGGGTTACAGTGGTGGGGCAAGAGAGCAGGGGGAACAGTGGTGGGGCAGGAGAGCAGGAGGTACATTGGTGGGGCAGTTGAGAAAGCGGGTTACAGTGGTGCGGCAGATGAGCAGATGGGTTCAGTGTTAGGACAGATGAAAAGGTTATTCAGTAGTGAGACAAAAGAGCATGGGGATATGATGGTGGAGCAGATGTGCAGGGAGGTACAGTGGTGGGGCAGATGAGAAAAGGGGGTACATTGATGGGGCGCATGAGCAGGGGGCTTATAGTGATGGGACAGAAGAGCAAGGGAGTACAGTGGTGGGGCAGATGAGAAAGGGGGAACATTGGTGGGGCAGATGTGCAGGGGGTTACAGTTGTCGGGCAGATGTACAGGGGGTTACCGTGGTGGGACAGATGAGCAGGGGGTACAGAGGTGGGGCAGATGTACAGGGTAGTACAGTGATGGGGGCAGATGTGCAAGGGGTTACAGTGGTGGGGCAAATGAGAAAGGGGGTACATTGGTGGGACAGATGAGCAGGGGGGTTACAGTGGTGGAGCAGATAAGCGGGAAGGTACAGTGGTGGGGCAAATGAGCAGGGGAATATAGTGGTGGGGTAGATGTGCAGGGAGTTACAGTTCGTGATTGAGAGTGTGAAGTTGAAATTTTTTGGTATAAAATCGGTACACTCAAGTTCTCTAAAAACATTTTTCGGCACACTGTGCTCAAAAGGTTGCCCACCCCTGGTATATAGTGAAAGGAGAAGCAGCACCGTGATGACCTCATTTCTCTATCACTTTGCTCTCTCCTCTTATTAGTATGCTTTTTGTCAGCATCTGAACTGCCTATATTTAGAAAAAAAAGTAATAACATATTAATACATTTAGAGCGACATTCAATTGAGCCTTTTATATCTGCCTCAGCTTTAAAGTCCATTGACCTTTTCTATTTCAATAGTTTTAATTAAAAAAGATTTCTTAGAAAACCAAAAAATAAATACAAGAACAAAAGTTCCAATTGCCAGCAACTACCCCCGCAGGAGCTGCTGGCAATTGGTTCCCCTCTTCCTGCACAGCCAGGCAACACGCATTCTCTGCTTGCATCCAAACAAGAAGCCAGTCCCTTGGCTTTGTTTTTATGTTTTATTAGGGGTAACAACTTGGATAAGTGAAGGGATTTATGGGATGCCTAACTTGAATCAAGAACAACGGGGGACAACTTCCTTCCTCTGTACAAAAGATCCTGGATTGATTTCCTCCCTATACAAATCCATTACAGACTAGAAGCTCTCAGCCCTTCTGGAATTAGCACAAAAACTTGAGGCAAACTGCAGGCAGATGTGTATCATCTCCCTGTGTAGAACTGATCCCAGCTACATGGCTTGCAGGCACAACCATCCCTCCTGGCTGCTCTGAAGATCTCCCAAGGCAAGTTAATAAAAGGGTTAAGCCCAGTGCTGTCCTTTTAGAAAGTTTTCTACAAATGGCACTCTCACCCCTTGAGACTGTATTGCCACTTCAGCATTTTGAATTGCGGGCAGATTTGCCACAATTCTGCCCGCAATTTGAAAGCGCTGAGGTGTGAATGACAAATCGCGGGACCCGCATCGCGTGAAACATGCCAAAAAAGTTCAGGAGCTACTTTTGGGCGACATGCTTCACGTGATGCGGGTTGCCACGATTGCAGCGCGATTTAGCGCGCGACAATCGTGGCAGTCCCGCACCTCGATTTTAGGGGTCAATCAAATGAATGGCATCTCAATTCCCGCGATTTGTCATTCCTACATCGGTGCTTTCAAATCGTGGGCAGATTTGTGGCAAATCTGTCCGCGATTCAAAACGCTGAAGTGTGAATGACGCCAGAATGTCCCTAGGTGTGCTGATGTACTCACACTGTCTTCCTTGCTCCCACTGCTTTTCAGGCAAGATTCCATTTCAAACCGCTCTGCTGAATTGATCCCCCTGAGCCAGCTCTTCCCCATCCTGGAGCCTGAACCTAGGAGACCCCTCCTCGGTCACCGAAGTCTCCTCAGCACTCCATCTTCCACCCGACTGCCCTGCTGGCATGACTCATCCATTTTTAAAGGCTGGCTCAGCCACCCTGCCAGGCACATGGCCTGGGGATTGGCGAAGTTCCACTAAATATGCAGATCAATTCTCCTGGCCTCTGCTCTCTAACTTCTAGAAGCTTCTCCCAACTTCCAGAACCAGGGGGAGGCACCAGAGACCCGCCTCTGTGAGTCATTCAGCCTGACCTGCAGTAAACCCTGACCCAGATTCTAGACTAGGGTTGCCACCTGTCAGGGATTTGAATCATATGTTCATGTTTCAGGTAGACTGAAACTCAGACACATTATTCAATCTGGGATTTGGCTAACCAAGATAGTCATACACAAATCTGTTGCCGTGCTGGAGCTGCAGGCAGCTGTTTGGGGGCAGGTTCGGCATCACTGAGGGCAGGGCGATGGTGTCAGCAAAAGCAATTTGGCCACGCCCACTGTTCGCTGTGACACGCTATGCTCACTCTATTACTACTGTCCTTGGGGCACCCAAAGGTGTCCCAGGCCGCTAAAGGGTTGGGTTTGGCTTGAAGAAAAGGTGGCAATCCTATTCCAGACTAACACTTACCATGAGTCAATAAATGTACCTGTACTTAACTACTAGCACACTAGAGGGTGCTACACTACAATTTCCGATGATGTAGTGGCATGTACCTCTAGGCAAGGTCACGTTCATAAGGTAAGTACAAAGGCAACATAATCCTGTCAACAAATATAACCAGGTTGACCACTTTAACACTATATGCCTGGTATTTTTTCCTTGCACATGTTAAACTTTTACCAAAAATTCCCCCCCACTCCCCTCCCTAACTTGTTGCGCCTTTAGCACGTGTATGGCACAGTCAGAATGACACTAGAATTTTAACAGCCAGGTTGCAGACATTCTTGGAGGTTGCAGCAGTAGGATTAGATAAGGACAGACCTGCAGGGAAGAAGAGATGCCTGTGTATCGAGGGGAATAGGTAGGGAGGCTGGTGGAATTTTTGGTAAAAAATGACCATGTACTTAAAGGGCAAGGTAGATGAGAAGCTAGTATTAGGCTACCATATAGAGAATTGTCACCTTGATGCAAGGAAGGACAGTCCTACCTTCACCAGCTGCATTCCTGTTCAGTTTCCCCATATTGGACCTCCGGGGAAAAAAATCTGTAAATTTCCACACACTAAGCCGGGGTTGGTTTCAAAAGTGCAAAACACTGCAAACATTACAAGAATATGAAACAGTCTACACACATCAACAGATGAGCAAGAACAGAGAGACGATTATTGCAACCACTTGTAAAGGCAATGTAGGAACAATCAAACTTTCCCTTCATCCCTCCTACAGCCTGAATGTTGGCCACAGAATGCCTTTCCCACTCTTTGAAATACTTCATTGATTTCATAAGGCATGGCAAAGTGCAGTGCCATTGCACTGAAACCCATAGCAACTAATCAGCAAACATCTCTAAATGAAAATTAATCATATGCGATAAATTACAGGTTTTGCACTTCCTAAATATATCCCAAATGTGAGAGGTTAGACCACACTAGAGCCAAGATGAGACCTAGTACTGTTCAGGAACTACAAGCCTGGACATGTTCCGCTGGAGGTCTGCAGGCTGGATAGTTACACATGAGCTGAGCAAACATATATTAACCCATTCATGTGGCACTACCACGCAATGGGAAAAGCAAACAAGGTGTATCACTAGAGGGATCCCCAGTAGGAGGACGGAGGTCCCGGTTCCTCTGTAAAGATCTTTAGTCATCACTGGATGGATCTCCAGCAAGAGGAAGGAGGTCCCTATTCCTCTATATAGAATATTATATCACTAACAGGAGGAAGGAGGTCCTGATCCCCTATATAGATCTTTAGTTATCACTAGAGGGATCACCAGCAGCAGAAAGGAGATCCTTATTAATCTACATAGATCTTTAGGTCTCACTAGATGGATCACCAGCAGGAAGAAGGAGGTCCTGCTTCCCCTATATAGATCTTTAAGCTGGCCCCAGACAATGTGTTTTAGTGCAGGAAACATCCTGCTGACTGCATGTTTGGTGCGCTTTTCAGCAAAGCACATCTTTCACGTAAATCTTTCAAGTAAAATGTACATTGGCCATGTACACGGCAGGTGCAGTCTACTTTCTCCACTGCAGGTGGCGCTCCAACTGCAGCGGCACTGCAGTTGGAGGGGAAGTCAAGAGGAACATGGTTCCCTGGGTCAGTGGGGAAGTAATCCAATTAGATTTTGTCACCCCACATGACTCTGCCAGGCATCTTGGATCAGGCAGAGCCTACTTAAGACCCTGGCTCATGGGCTTGGTGCTCATTTTTGCGAGTTGGTAAAGGAGGGACAGGTAGGGACATTGTTAATGGCAAGGAAAGGTTCCTGATGAGGAGGGAAAGCGTAGGGCTCGAAACTTCTCTGGACACCTGCCTGTTTGGGCACAAGATGTCCAGACGTCATATTGCTCCTCTCGACAGGCTGTCAGTTCGGATGAATCCTGCTCTGTACCTGCTGTTGGAACTGTGAGTGTTCCCGGCTGGGCTGCCTTCCCACCAGGTTTATTGTGAACTGTCTTTGTTTTACTTCAATACTGTACAAGTTCTTTTATCGCACTGGGACTGTGTGTTTTAATATCGCCATGTCACTCTGCAATCCACCTACAGATGTGTCTAAAACCCACCACATTTTACTGCATGCATGTGAATATTGCCTAATCAGTAAAGGAAAATTGTTCTTTGTATTTCAATTTCAGATATGCATACAGACATTAAATGTCAACTGGCCTCACAAGCATGAGCTGGCTGTTGAGCGATCTTTCTTATGCAACACCATTGTACAAACATGTATGAGGAGAGGATCTGATTGCTGGTTTACCTTACAGCAGTGGTGGTCAGTGGCGTCGCTAGGGGGTGGCTTTTGGGGCTATACACTTGAATCTGGGGCCCACAGCCCAGAGTCTCTGCAGGGGTCCCCAAGGGGAGGGGAGGCTCTCTGGGGACCCTGATGCAAGGGGGAGGCTCTCTGGGGACCCTGATTTAAGGGGGAGGCTCTCTGGGGACCCTAATGTAAGGGGGCTCTCTGGAAACCCTGATGTAAGTGGGGGGCTCTCTGGGTACCCTGATGCCATGGAGAGGCTCTCTGGGGACTCTGATGTAAGGAGGAGGCTCTCTGGGGACCCTGATGTAAGGGGGGCTCTGTGGGGATCCGGATGTAAGGGGGGGCTCTCTGGGGACCCTGATGTAAGGGGGGGGCTCTCTGGGGACCCTGATGTAAGGGGGCTCTCTGGGGACCCTGATGTAAGGGGGGCTCTCTGGGGACCCTGATGTAAGGGGGGCTCTCTGGGGACCCTGATATAAGTGGGGGGCTCTCTGGGGTATATACACACTCACACACTTATATTACTGTATATACATGTGTATGCCCACCCAAGCATTGACTTTCTTTACTATGCTGCTATGGGCTCTAGCCCCAGATCTTTTGTAGATCTAGCGTGGTCAACATGTATCATGGTGGTGGTCAACATGTATCAAAGGAAAAGAAGGATTTCACTTAGCTGTGCAGTGTAGAGGGACCGTATACAGTGTAGCATTAACCCTTTCCTTCTAAATGGGATGATTCTACTGGCACTCCACGGTTCCCGAGCATGGACTGCCCAGGGTTCCCAAGCTTGACAGGGTGGAACACCAGGATATCACCTGTCTGGGACACCCAGAACCCAATTCCCCTATCTAGCCTGCTCTGTCTGCCAGCTACAATCCCCACTCATCACCGAGCACAAGACCATGTCCAAGAATAGTCCCTCACTGGTACTGAATAAAAGAGAATATACAGAATATAGGAGTCCACACCAGGCTCCTTTTGAAAGAGTATCAACTTTCTAGTCAACTGGGGTGATCCTAGTGGCACTCCAGAGTTACTGTACATGAGTGGCCCAGGGTTCCCATGCCTGACAGGCTGGAACACTGGGACATCACCCCTCTGAGACACCCAGGCCCAGAATGGCCTAACCAGAACTGGTCCCCCCATCTATCCTGCTCTATCTGCCTGCTACAATCCCCACTCACCCCCGAGTAGTCCTTCATCGGTACATAACTACAGAATATAAGAGTCAACACTAGGCTCCTTTTGAAAGAGCAACTTTTAATGGAGGGTAGTAGTAGAACATTCGGTCATACAGTATGACAGTACATTGCTTAGACACTTAAGGAAGTACTTAATGGAAAACTATCATTACAAAACTTTTTTTACATTGTACAATGTAGTTCAGGGATATACAGTTAGCGGACCTCCAGCTGTTGCAAAACTACAAGTCCCATCATGCCTCTGCCTCTGGGTGTCATGCTTGTGGCTGTCAGAGTCTTGCTATGCCTCATGGGACTTGTAGTTCTGCAACAGCTGGAGGTCCGCTAATTGCATATCCCTGATGTAGTTCTTTGACCCATTGGTTGTGATGCAGCTCAATTCTGTCGCATCTGGCGAGCAGTACTGCCCCCCCCCCCCCCCAAGTGATAGGAAGTATACTTCTTCTTTTGCTGTTGGAGAGTTCCCTTCACTTCCTATCGGATGAAACTATTGTCAGCAGGTAAGGCCTAAAAGTGAGCCTTAAAACTGTCCCGTCCGCCTCCTAACACCTATGATAACTAACGTGTATAAGAAAGATGTATATATTTACCTATTTTCAGCCAGCTCCAGTTCGATCAAATGATCCCCCGTGTCAGCCAGCGGTGGCTGCAGGGGAGAGGGGGAAAGCGCTCCGACAACGGCTAGTAAAGCCTGTAACGGTGACATCACCCACAGGCTTCAATGGCCCATCTGTTGTCAGCGCTTCCTCTTCTCCCCTGCAGCCACCACTGACTGTCCCAGGGGAGCTGGATCATGTGATCGGACTGGAGCAGGCTGGAAATAAGTAGGTATATACATCTTTCTTATACATGTTAGATAGCATAGGTGTTAGGAGGGGGCAAGGGACAGTTTAAGGCTGAGTTTACACCTATGCAAATTGGATGCAGGTTTCCCCGCATCCAATTTGCATAGCAGGAGATTGTGACCTGCTCTCTATGAAGCTCATTCACACATCTCCGCAGC
The DNA here is from genome assembly GCA_037952925.1 of Lithobates clamitans. Taxonomy (NCBI): domain Eukaryota; kingdom Metazoa; phylum Chordata; class Amphibia; order Anura; family Ranidae; genus Lithobates; species Lithobates clamitans. The sequence goes on from JBBGZY010000309.1 coordinate 1,436,914, forward strand.
GCCTCCAGTGTGAATTGCACAGGAGTCCTGTGCGTCTTCTGGTCCGTTTCAGGTCCGAATTCAGCCCAAAATTCAGGCTGAAATGGAACCTGAAAGGTGAATGGAGATGCACTGGACTCCTGCTGTGGGCCGCTGTATTCTCCAGTGTGAACCCAGCCTTAAAGCGGTTGTAAAGTCAGTGCTCACAATTACTGCCAGGCCCTCTGCTATAACAAGCTTTACTACACAGTGGAGCTGATTTACGAAAAGCCGTGCGCTATCAGTAGAGGCGCAATGCACAATTTCATATTTACGAAACGGTGCGCCGGGAACAGAGCGTGAATCCCCCATTTACTATAGCGATCTCGGCACATGGGAGATTGCAATCTGTTAGCCACTATGGACATGGCACAAAGCATCTTCAATTCAATATTAACAGAAGATGGAGGCGCCAATATTATGGGGGGGATGTGGGGTGATATGAAGAAGTTTAGCAACAACTGCCCGAGTAACAAATATGCCCAAAATAGAATGAGAAAGTAACTTTTTCAGAGCAAGCCTTCTGTGCCTGCAAGTACGTTTAGAACTGCGTGAGGTCAATGTAAGCATTGCGCATGCGCAAGTGGCTCTTGCGCTCATTCAAATGCATTTGTTCACTGTGCTGCCAAAATCTTAGTAAATGTCAAGCAACGCAAATGCAATTGCGTGGGTTGAACGGGCGCACCTCTAAATTTGACTTTACGCTGGTTCACCGTTATGTATTTTTTTAAGGAGATTTGCACACAGTTCATGTTAGCATGTTACGTTGCCAACATGTGCCATGCACGTTGTTAAAATTATGTAAAAGTAATGCTTATAACTTGATAGGACTGTGGCGCTTGAACGCACTGCTTGGGCTTCCCTTCCCCTTCCCCCCCCCCCTCCCTTCCATTGCTTCCTTCTGTGGGCGCAGTCCTTTTAAAGCCTGTTAATTTCCTATGCAAAATGGTCAGACCTCAAAACCATATTCTGTTAGTGTCTCAAATTAACATACGTGTGTTTTTTTCTTTCCTTGCTATTTTCCAAGTCCTGTTTTGTTGACCAAAACAATTTGTAGCAAATTTTTATGTTTTTTTTATGTGCTTTGTTAATTTTAATGCAACAGATTTCCCAGCTGCAGCTTAACTAGGCTGATTGGCATGGCAAAACAAAAAAGGTGAGATTTGTCTAAAAGCTACTTTCCTGGTGCCTTCATGGTAGCATACACATGGATTGTGCGTATGCTGCCATGGATAGGCACTAGGAAAAGAAAATTATAGAGCGCTAAGTATTCAATTTTCCATTTTAGCTCAGTGGTTCTCAGCCTCAGTCCTCAAGTACCCCTGACAGGACATGTTTTGGGAATTTATCTTAGCTAAAATAGCTGTCCAAAATACCAAGCCATTGACTGTGATTTAAAGCACCTGTGCAAGATGAAGCAAAACCTGCAAACATGGCCTTTGGGTACTTGAGGACAGGGTTGAGAAGCACTGATTTAGAGCACTGAGGTAAATTCGAGCTCAAGACAATCCTATTCTAATTGTGGGCATTTGAGGGAAACAAAGCGAGTGTTAGAACCCCTGGTTGGGCTTTGTGTCCCTTTTCTGAAAATTGGCTTCACTTCCTATCACATAGCCAAACAGGAAGTGAGGGTAAAAACCTACCAATGTCTTTCCTTGGGGACACAGGTCAATCTAACTAGTTTCCCCATTAGGCAAATTGCACTCTAGCACTTTGTTGTGTACACCCCAAATTATTAGTTATTTTGGGGTTTATTAAAGGCAAATCCACTCTGCAATACAAGTGTACTCGCTGCAAATCTGAGGGGAAGCCCTGGTGATTTTATCATCCAATCTTGTAGAAGCAAAAATAGAAAAGAAAAATGACCGCGCTAACACAAAAAATGTAAATTATTATATAGCAGCAGTTGTAAAATTGTGGGATATACACAATCAAATAGGATAGTGGGTAAATAGGAACCGCGCTATAAACAAGTAAATTATAAATAGATCTCTGAGGGATAAACATAAATATTGAAAGAAAAAATATTAAACACAACCCATGAGAAAATAAAACAATATGAAATATCACATCAGTGAAATAATAAAGTCCAAATATAAATTCAAAAGATGTCCAATAGAGTGCAATGAAGCTAATAAATCCTTCCAGTGACACCACGTGAAAAAATCCACCACCAGGTAAATTGAATGCTTACCAACGGCAAGCTGTGAAACAGCTTGTAATAAAGACCAGGCATACAATCGTATTGACGTCCTAATAAGATCGATAATATGGGGGGGGGATGACCAGGATAGCCAGGCAAACCAGGCAGATCAGGGCAGCTCCGTCCAAAGGATCAGTATACAGACAGCAGGAGGACCCAAAAAGAATGAAAACACGGCTTTCCATAGCGCAAATCAGTGAGTTTAAACAATTTATTAAATAGATTATTGCACTTATGTAACAGCAGAGTATAAAAGCAAAGGATTAAAATGCAGCAGCCGGCTGGCCAGCAAACATCTGTTCGAGACGAGACACACAGCAATGACGTCAGCGCCTCAACCTTCGACGTACGTTTCGTCTTAGAAAGATGTCGTCTAGGGAACGGGTCAATCTAACTAGTGTCCCCATTAGGCAAATTGCACTCTAGAACTTTGTTGTGTACACCCCAAATTATTAGGTATTTTGGGGTTTATTAAAGGCAAATCCACTCTGCAATACAAGTGTACTCGCTGTAAATCGGAGGGGAAGCACTGGTGATTTTATCATCCAATCATGTAGAAGCAAAGCTGCTGATTTTTTATTTTCCTTGCATGTCTCCCTCGGATCTCCAGCAACTGCACTTCCAAGTGTACTTGCAAAGTGGATTTGCCTTTAGTAAAAAGGTTTAGTAAATAAGTCTAGGATACCTAATAATTTGGGGTGTACAGAGCAAAATGCAATTTACCTAATGGGGAAGCTATTTAGATTGACCTGTGTGTCCCAAGGAAAGACATTGGTACCTTTTTACCCTCACTTCCTATTTGGCTATGTGATAGGAAGTAAACAAATTTGTAGGAGAAAGTGGCAAAATTTGGGAGGTGTCTTTACCATATCAGGGGTGCAGACATCCTAAAAACTGACAAGACTTCTAACCCCTCTGCACTCTATCCCCAAGCAAAAATAAGAAAGGATTTCATTTAGTTTAACTTTGCAAAGACCCATTCTTAAGTTCAACTGTGATGCATGTCAATGGCCCATTTAGACCTTGTTTAATAGAAAACACTAGTTGCCTTTCACTAGAAACATTTGTTAGTCCAGTCCTAGAAGTCTGCATTTGTTTTACTATTAATTTCCATAAAAATTGGGTTCCTGCAGCTAGATGCGCCAAATGCATCTATATGTGCAACCGCTGTGTATGTGAGATGCACAACTGCTGTGTGCGGAGGTATGTACCCGTGGCGCATATCTGGTTCCCAGAAGCGGTAGCCAGCACACAGGAATGACATCACGCCCCTACAGGAAGTCGCTTGTACTGCTGCTAATTTCTTCCCACCACCATGCCCCGCTCACTGTTCTCTGAGGAAGAGATGATCCTTATTTGCAAATAAAGAAAATAATTATTTTTTAACATGGGGTGGTGTTTGTGTGGGTCCCTAACACACATTCATACATATTAGGGCCAATTTAGACAGGATCTGATTTACCTACCAGTATGTTTGTGGGAGGAAACCGGAGTACCTGAAGGAAACCCACGCAGGCACAGGGAGAACATGCAAACTCCAGGCATATGCTGTCGTGGGCGGGATTTGAACCAGCTACCCTTTTTGCTGGTGGGTGAAAGTGCTATCCACTAAACCCCTGTGCTGCCCAAATATATATAGATGTAGGTTCTTGTGTCCAGCAGAGAGAAGTTGGGTAGAAGCCACACTACCTATTATGGAAGCATAATAATGGTCTAGCACAGGGGTCATCAAACTACGGCCCTCCAGTTGTTCAAGAACTACAATTCCCATCATGCCTAGTAATGTCTGTGAATGTTAGAGTTTTACAATACCTCATGGGATGTGTAGTTCCACAACAGCTAGAGAGACGTAGTTTGAAGATTCCTGATCACTCTAGCATGTCTTGAAAAAAGGTGGTTTCTCATGTGCCACGTATAATGCCCAAGAAGTATTGTTAGGGAAAATACAAGTGGGTCATGGCACTATGCAATCTACATTCCAAATTTGGCACTTAAGATGGTCACGCACTATGCAATCTGATTGGCCAATCTCTGTACAACTTGATATTTAGGCAAAATAGGTAATAGGAAGATGCACTTGAACAATTAATTCAAATTATAGGAAATAAAACAGGCTCTTGCACTAAATCTAATTTATTTATAAGATCTAACTGGTTGCAGGGTATGGTCATCTTTAAAGATCAAGATCTGAAAATATTAATTTATTGGGTTTAGAAACACTTCTCTGTTCTTTGTAATGTATTTGGGTAAATACATAGAATATTTGGGTAAAAATAGAAAAAAACTAATTTCAAAGATATATTAGAAGTGATAGGAATGAGATTAGCATCAAAGGGGTTATTTAAGTGAGAACAACTACTAATTGCCTAACAAGACACATCCAATGAGTTGAAATTAACCAATTGTATTGGGCGTGCGCTGTTACCAACGAGAAAACCGCAGTTACCCTAACGTCAGTTGCAGTTTACATATTTATTATTGTTTTGCGCTTCAAAGTGCGCCGGTTCAGTCAATGATCACTCACTTTACTGAAACAAGGAATAGTGGCAGGATGGGGGGGTTGTCAATCGGCTCACACACTAGGAAGTGACAGGCAGGGAGGGAGGGAGGGATCGAGAGAGGGAGAGACTCTAAACATAGTGGGATGATGGAGGCACATAAACTGACCACGGTATCAAGGATCAGCAGCCATGATTACCGTGGTCAGCACACCTAGCAGGACACAGGAACAGGCAGGATCAACCAGGTATTTTATAGGTTACAAAGAGACATATAACACTGCACAAGCACTATGCAGTTTAACATGCTTTAACCACTTGCCAACCACGCTATAGCTGAATGATGGCTACAGCGCGGACGGCTAGTTCTAGGAGGCCGTCATACATGATCGCGCCCACTGCATGCCTGCTGCAGGGCGCGGGCGCGTATTCTGTGATCACAGTACCTGGAGGACATTGCTGATCGCAGATTGAGGCAAAGAGCCAGATAGCGGCTCTTTACGCCATGATCAGCTGTGTCCAATCTCAGCTGATCATGTAAATAGAAGCTGGTTATCAGCACTCCTTTCCTCATGCTGACAGCATGAGGAGAGGACAAGAGAAACGATAACTGGCTTCTCTAAAAGGGACATCTACACTGATAATCAGGGCACTGATTATCAGTGTCCTAATTAGCAGTGCAGTCTAAATAGTGCCCACTAGTGCTGCCAATAAGTGCCCATCAGTGCCTCCTTATCAGTGTTACCCATCAGTGCTGCTTCCCAGTGCCCATCAGTGCCACCTATCGGTGCCACCCATCAGTGCCACCCATCAGTGCCGTTCATCAGGGCCACCTATCAATGCAGCCTCATCAATGCCCACCAGTGCTTCCTCATCAGTGCCCATCAGTGCAACCTATCAGTGCCCATTAATGCCCATCAGTGCCGCCTCATCAGCGCACATCAGTGAAGGAGGAAAATTACATGTTTCCAAAACTTTATAACAAACTATGAAAATGTTTTTTTTCAAAATTTTCGGTCTTGATTTGTTAATTTAGCAAAAAAATAAAAAAACCCAGTGCTGATTAAATACCCCCAAAAGAAAGCTCTATTTGTGTGAAACAAAATGATAAGAATTTCATATGGGTTTTCATATGGGTACAGTGTTGCATGACCGCACAATTGTCATTTAAAATGTGAGGGTGCTGAAAGCTGAAAATTGGCCTGGGCAGGAAGGGGGTGAAAGTGCCCAGTAGGGAAGTGCTTAAAGGAACAAGATCTTTTTTATTTTATTTTTTATTTTTATTTTTTTAGGGTTACAACCACTTTAATCACTTCAGCCCCGGAAGGATTTACCCCCTTCCTGACCAGAGCACTTTTTGCGATATGGCACTGCGTCGCTTTAACCGACAATTGCGTGGTCGTGCAACGTTGCACCCAAACAAAATTGGCGTCCTTTTTTTCCCACAAATAGAGCTTTCTTTTGGTAGTATTTGAGGGGATAGATTTATGGCATTTTTATTATTCTTTTTTTTTTTTATTAGTAATGGTGGCGATCTGCGATTTTTATCGTGACTGCAACATTATGGCGGACACATTGAACACTTTTGATACTATTTTGGGACCATTGGCATTTATACAGCGATCAGTGCTATAAAAATGCACTGATTACTGCGTAAATGACACTGGCAGGGAAGGGGTTAAACACTAGGGGGCGATCAAGGGGTAAAGTGTGTCCTAGGGAGTGATTCTAACCGTACACACGGTTGGATTTTCCGACGGAAAATGTTCGACGGGAGCTTGTTGTTGGAAATTCCGATCGTGTGTAGTTTCCATCGGACATTTTCCATCGGAATTTCTGGCACACAAAATTTGAGATCTGGATCCCAAATTTTCTGACAACAAAATCCGTTGTCGTAAATTCCGATTGTGTGTACACAATAGTCGTGTGCACACAAAGTTCCACGCATGCTCGGAATCAAGCAGAGGAGCCGCACTGGCTATTGAACTTCATTTTTCTCGGCTTGTCGAACGTTTTGTGCGTCGCCGCGTTCTAATCATGGGGTACTTTGTCACAATAAGTGGGCTTAAGCACCATATAGCAATATGGTGTGACCAAATCCCCATATTTTTTGATAATGTTTTTTGAAAATGTCTAGGTGTTTTAAATAAGCCTTGCAGGAGGAAAATGTCTTTTTTTCATGTGTGCGCTGTAATATTTTGTTCTTTAACCACATCCAATTCGCATAACATGTGAAACGGACCGGCTTTCAATGGAGTCGGTTCATACATGTGCGTGGAGGCCACAGTGCAGTTTTGAAAAGGGTCCTGTGCAATTTTGGGTCTGGTTCAGGTGCGGTTTCAGGTAAAAATTTTCACCTGAGTCGCACCTGAACCGGTAAACAGAAATGCATCAGACTGCCGCACTGAAACCGCGTCCGCAAACGTGTGAGCCTGACCTAAAGAGGGCTTTTTGCAGGTTGGCAGAGCTGTGTAAATTTCAGAACTGGATAAGCAGAAATACAAATCTTTTTCCAGCTATAAAAGCTCCTATATACAGTGTTTATTCAGCTGTTTGACTGGAGTTTGGCTTTAAAGTGGATGTAAACCTTTGAAATGAAAAAATGAACAAAGAATATCCTCCCATGGCGTGTACTTGTCTCAACCCAACACATCTAGTGTCATTTCTATCTCCTTTGTCATTCCTCTGTTATCTGCGTCACTTCTGAAAGTCTTATGCCGTGTACACGCGACTGGACTTTTCGACGGTCTGAACCCTGAAGGACTTTTCGTCGGACTTAATTCCGAAGGACTTTTCAACGGAATTCCGACGAAACGGACCAAAGTCCAACTGATTCGAGCGTGGTGACGTACGACTGGACTAGAATAAGGAAGTTCAATAGCCAGTAGCCAATAGCTGCTCTAGCGTCGTTTTCGGTCCATCGGACTAGCATACAGATGAACTGATTTTTCAATCGGACTCGAGTCCGTCGAAAAGATTTGAAACATGTTCTATTTCTAAAGTCCGTCAGATTTTTCGACAGAAAAGGTCCGATGAAGCCCACACGCGATCGAATTGTCCGACGGATTCGTTCTGTCGGACCTTTGCTGTCGAAAAGTCCGGTCGTGTGTACACGGCATAAGCCCACATCTAACAATCCCTGGAAGACAGTCCTTCCTCCACTCCAGCGCACAGCAGCTGAATGACAGCTTCAACTGTGCACGTTTCCCTATGAGACTATGTAGAAGGGGTGTGTCCTTTCCCTCCACTCAGGTCTCAGATTACACTCAACACTCTGCCATATGCTGAGCCGCATGTGACATCAAAATCCTGCCACCTGCCTTTTGGAGATGAGAAATGCTGTGTAAATTCTGGACTTTGAAGGGATGTAGAGAAGAGAAGGCTGCAGGTAAACAGGTACAACAAGTCGGAGGATTTGTTCCATCTCTGTGTATCAACTGAGGCCTGTCACTTCACTGGGTATATGTGGGGGTTTACAGACACTTTAGGTACAACACATAAGTGTTGGGGAAATCTGTGTAAAGACAGGAAGGTGGTGGTGAAGAGCACACGCAGTAATTATATCATAGGTAATAAAAATGTTATAAAGGGGAATGTGCGCTTTAACAAAGCCCTAATTCTTCATCCCGGCTGCACAGACAGATGAAGATGTGGACACTGTAGGATTGTAGCAAGCCAGTCTGAGGACACATCCCTGTAATCACATATGACAAGCCACATGAAGTAATGCGCAGAGGATGGGGAAACTGCTGGGTTGATGAAATGTAAACTGTAGCCAAAGAAATAAGTGTTCTGTTCTCAATAGATACAATGTATTCTTTATTTCTATCTATATTTCTCTCTCTTATGCCCCGTACACACGATCAGAAAATCGTACGGAAAATACCGCTTTCTAATCGATCGTATGATAATCGGATCGTTAGTACAGTGCTTTCGAGAGCTGATCAGGACAGTTCATCTGATATTATTCTATCGGACGTGCACAAAAAAATTTTTTTCGTACGATGCCAGATCGTACGATTTTCGTTTAATCAGTACAAGCTATCGTTCAAAAATGCAATACAAAGGCATTACAACACATGACATCACTTCCGAATTTTTTTTTCTGTCGTATGGGAATTTTTCGTGACTAGTAAACTCATCAGATTCGATCTGAGATTAGCATGCAAAAAAAAATGGATGATCGTTCGTTCGATAATCTCATCGTGTGTACAGGGCATTACTCTCCATTTTACAGCAGGGTACTCCCAGACCTCCTACTTGCAATTTCATACCCGCACACTATTCCATACTATACCTGCCAACTGGTAACATTACACATGCTTTTAGGTCCGGTTCACACTAGATGCGGTGCGAATTCACAGTGAATTTGCTGCAGATACCGCACCGCATCAAAAACGGTAACCTTTCATGCGAACCGATTGCGGATTCAAAGTTTGAACTTGACACAATGCCAACACTTGAATGGTGATGAGAATAGCCACTTAAAATGCATTGCATTTGCAAAAAATTAAATTTGGAAAGTACTTTCTCGCTCAGTTGTGAGCGATGGGGTCGCATCATCACCCCACCATGGCTGAACACACGTTCAACAGGTGCGCTTGATGCAGGGACTGACATAACTGTTACCGCTACCCTGAACAGCTCCAATGGCATTTGGCAAATGCTGATTGGCTCAGAGGCGGTGGTGGGCGGAGTGTGTGGGTAATATTGGGGTGTGTGGGTAAAACTTGGGGTGCCAAGTCATTGCAAGTCAAAAAGCCCAAGTCAAAGTCAAGTCGCAAGTCATTAGTGACAAGTCAAAGTCAAGTCGAGTCATTTATTTAATTTTGTCAAGCAAGTCGCAAGTCCTCAAACAGGTGACTCAAGTCTGACTTAAGTCAAGTCATGTGACTCAAGTCCCCCACCTCTGCTATAACCCTCCATTACTCTATCCAAGATGGAAAACAAAAAAAAGTGTTGCCTATAGTTCCACTTTAAGCACAAATTTCTGATAATTTTATGGAGAGGACTAAGAAAATATAACTATGCCAATGGTGCAGCAGAAAACATAGTACAGTGAGGAAGGTTTGTGGTCCAGGATGAAAGGACAGTCAAAATTAGAAGCGCCCCCCCCCCCCACACCCACAGTTGCGGAATGCCGGCCGCCCTCATACCGGAAGCAGTGTGGTCGCTTTATGGGGGTGCTAGACTAGTTTGCCTCTCATCCCAGTCCGCCCTATAAGACTGGTGCTACACTAACAGTGTAGCGCAAGCCGGTGGGGGCTCTTTCCGTGCTGCCCCCCTGCAAAGTGCTGCCCTAGGCCTGGGCCTTGTCGGCCTAGGCCAGGATACAGCGTTGGAGGTGGCACTGATGGGCACTGATAGGGTGCACTGATGAGGCGGCACTGGTGGGCACTGATCAGGAGGCACTGATGAGGCTGCACTGGTGGGTGGCCCTGATGGGCACTGATAGGGGACACTGATGGGCACTGATAGGTGGCACTGATGGGCACTGATAGGTGACACTGATAGGCGACATGGAGGGGTGGCACTGATAGGCGGCACTGATGGGCACTGATAGGTGACACTGATGGGCACTGATAGGTGGCACTGATGGGCACTGATAAGCGACACGGAGGGGTGGCACTGATAGGCCGCACTGATGGGCACTGATAAGTGGCACTGATGGGCACTATTAGGCGGCACTGATGGGCACAGATAGGCACTGGTAGACGGCACTGATAGGCAGCACTGATGATAAGGCACTGATTGGCAGCACTGATGGGCACTGATAGGTGGCACTGATGGGCACTGATAGGTGGCACTGGTGGGCACTGATAGGTGGCACTAATTAGCAGCAACAGAACAGTAACAGAAGCGGTGGCTTTTTTTCCTTCACGCTGACAGCAATAAGGAAAAAAAAAAGATAACCAGCATTCGTTTATTTCTGTGATCAGCTGTCAGCCAATAAAAGATAAAGGGCCTGCTGTGATTGGCCCTTTACCTGATCTATGATCAGCCGAGTCTCACAGAGGGCGCCGCCCGCGCAAAGTGCAAGAACGGGAGGACATCCATGTATGCCCTCCCGGTAATTTTAGTCCGTGCTGTAGCCGTCTTTTGGCTAAAGCACAGGCGGCAAGTGGTTAAGTTAACGACACCCTGAAATTGGTTTTATAAAAACACAGTGCGATTTGCAGAAACGGATCAAAAAAAGGGTCCTGTACAAGTTTGGTGCGAATGCGGTGCGATTTGAGCTAAATAAATTCATGGCTCAAATCACATCCCAGAGACACTGCATGTAATTTGCACAGGAAAGTGTGAGCATCTTTTTTCTATAGGGTTTAGAAGGGGATGGGAGCAAGTAAGTAGATGGATGTTAAATGTTTTATGTTTGTTGAAAATGTAGCACTGTTTAGTTGTGTTTGCCCTGCTGAAATGGTACTCCCTGAAATGAATGGGTTAACTCTGCCGGCCAGGTTTTTCTGGGCTTTTTGGGGAAGTACTCCCCCCTGCTGGGGCAAACACATAAAGAGGAAAGTAACCCCCTCTCAGGGACACCACAGTTAGTATGGTTAGATGTTTGGTTCCATCTCTCCTCATCCAAAGAACAAGGAGGCTGTTAGGATGTGATTCCTCCATTTTAACAGCCAGTGGGGGATCTTTTCCCCCCACTGGCTGTCACAATTGAAAAAAAAACTGCCCAAAATGCAACCTGCCACCTCAGGAGCTAAGTCTTGGCCCTTTCTTTCCATTCAGGCGAGAGAGCAGTATTCTTCAGATAGAACTCCTCGACAGGGATCCCATCCATTTCTCGCTCCACCAAATCAGACGGTGAGAACTTGTCCCAGCAATGACTGAGCCAGCATCTTCACAGGCGAGGCCGTTATATTGTGGACACTAACCTGAGATCTGCCCGTGACTTCCTTGCAAAGCTTTAGTGGAAACCACTTCGGGAGTTCAATCATCACACCACACGACTCTGGGTGAGCCCCTTCTTCATGACACTACACAGCAGCAAGGTCCATCTTGGCACTTGTAGGGGCGCTGTCTTAAAGAGTTGCTTGCAGAGTAGTGGTATATCCCAGACGAGCCCCCACGTGTAGCACTACCCCCGTAGGATCTTTTTTAGTCCATTACTCTGCCCTTCAACCCCAAGAATCATCTCAGCCCCTACTGGCACACCTAGCAATAAGGTTAATGAAATTCCACAATAAATGGCACAAAGACACAGTTCAAACTGAATTAAACCTTCAATGTTTACTAACTCCAAGAGGAGAACATAATTGAGTGTCAGTCAGCCATATCCTGGGAGAAAGCAACCAAAAAATCCGGTTGAATCAACTCTCAGCAAATTTGTTAGGTAAAGGCAATATCGACACGTGAATAACAATTATTTTATTTTTTGCGCTATAAACAAAAAAGAGCGACAATTTTGAAAAAAAAAAAACAATATTTTTTACTTTCTGCTATTAAACATCTCCAATAAATTAAAAAAAAAAAATCGAATTTCCTGACAGACTCCATGGCAGCCTACGTGTGGGTTAACCCCGCCTCCTCTCCAATGCTATAGGACCCTACTCCCATAAATTTGAGCTCACCACTAGAGACTGCTTTCCTTTTTTGTCCTCCTCATTGAACCTACAAACAAGGCACTTACGTTTATGGCAGATCAGTGGAACTTCAACAGGGCATACGCCTTTCCACCGCTCCCTATCATCTTCAAGTTTCTTCAGCGACTCCAAACGGAAGCAGTCGAAGTGGTGGTGATAGTACCTTACTGGCCAAACAGACCATGGTTTCCCCTCCTGATCCAGCTCAACTTCTGGGACCCGATGCCTCTTCCTCTCAGGCCGGACCTTCATTCTCAGGGGGCAGTCCTGCATCCTTGTCCGGCGAAAAAATATGCACTGTTACTGTACTAATAACACTGGCAGGGAAGGGGTTAATACTAGGGGGGATCAAAGGGTTACGTATGTCCCTAGGGCATGCTTTCTTACTGTGTGGCAATAGACTGACTGTATGATCAGAGAGATCCGTGTCCCTGCTTAGCAGGAACACAAGATCTCTATGTTCACCTGACAGGGTGGCAATCTGCCTTGTTTACATCAGCAGACCACTGTCCTGTCTCCCTGGAGAGTGATCGTAGGTGGCCGGCAGACATCGCGACCGTGGGCCTGCTGATTGGCTCCCCCGCTGGCCATTCGGCGCACGTGCACCCCACACGGGCTAGTGCACAAAACGTCATACAGATACATCATTTTGCACAGCCATGCCACCTTGCCGCAGTAAATATGCGGCGGGTGGTCGGCAAGTAGTTAAAGGGGTGTATGTAGTGAAGGAGCTTGTGCGCTTAGGCTTCTTCCCCAGTGATTGGAACCCCAATACTGGGTTCAATTTGTGGCACTGGGCATCTTAGGGACCCAACCTGGAAGTCACAGAAGATGGAGTGAATCCTCTGGAGAAGAATTAGCACAGTTTATGTACAAGAGTCCCTTGTATTCAAGTGTAATATATAAATTGGTGTTACTGGGAGTGAGAAGACAGGAAATTGGTCTGGCACAGGTTCAGTGGTATTGGCTCAGAAATGCTGTACAATATAGAGAGAAGAGCTATGGAAGCGTACAGAGGAACTGTTATCCATAGTGTACAGAGTATAATGAGTTTAAGAACTGTGCCACAAATTATGAGGTGGCAATTGTGTTCTTTTGGAGAAGCATCGCCTTAATACCAGCCTTGCATTAAATGGCAGCCTCAGCCCGCTTTTGGGGGCACTAGCGAGCACTCTCTCTGCATCCCCATCTGGGCACTCCCATTCTGGGTGGACATCATATGACGTCCTCCTGGGATTGCTGCAGCACGGCTTGTCACCCACTGTGTCCACTGGACACAGAGGATGACAAATCAGTGTACCGGGCTGTTGCTGGTATCATGCGATCACTGTGATCAATCACAACAGATCACATGACAATTGTACACAATGGATGGCTTCCATTCATACCAATCATTTCTGTGATTAGACACAGTGATCACATGATACAGACAGGGCCAATCACAGCCCTTCTGTACCATGTGATTAGCTGTGGCCAATTACAGCTAATCACAATTCTAAACACTGAATGAATGGATTTCCTTCAGAAAAAAAAACGGTTGCTTATGTAGCCAGGTTCAGGCTAACTTTGCCTGTATCATTCTGGGACATTCTGTAACACCACCGGCAGTGGGCCTATTTCCCTCTGGTGTTCAGCCTGGACAATGTGTCATTATCTCCTGAATGCAGAGCAAGCAGAGACCACAGCTGAGAGGCAGGGATCATGGGATATGTGGTTCAAGGAGCCAGGATTTGTATTGGAGCCAGACTGCTGCAGACTACAAGTCTCAACTGGCTGGGAGCAAAATGCTGGGAAAGGACATAAATAGCCTTGTCGGAGGAGGAGTCTTTCACTTGAGACCATGGCCTTCAGCTGAGAGCAAGGACCCAGCCGCTCCAGGGGATGCGAGCAGGCGCTATGGCCTAGTCAGCGTGGAGAGTCTCCAATGAGTCAGTGAGATGCCCAGTGGCAGCCCGTCCATTAGGGACACCTGGGCGCTGCCCCCTCTATCCACGCCACCCCTATATGAATAATGGATAGATTCATACATAGCATGAATCTACCCACGGCTGCCGCGGCCATCCCCTATTCATGCATCCGGCCTTTTTCAGGACACCGGGCGCCTGAATTATAGCGGCGGGGGTGTTTTTTTTTAAGCACCTGATTAGAGACATAGGCTCTAATAGGCTTCAAAATAGGGTGGGCTCGGAGCGCAGAGCATTGTGCCATGAGCCCGTCCAAGTGTTACAACAGCGAATGAATATGACACTGGGGCTATGGCAGGAGTATCTGTGGACAAGGAGGCAGAATAAGCTGCTCTGGAAGCTTAGGTGGACTGCACACTAGTCTCTGCTTGGGTGATAGAATATGAGGAGTATGAGGATGATTTAGTAAGCCAGTCCACCACCTCCTCTGCATGCTGTGGCTGGATAGCACAGGCAAAATCACAAAACAGTGGAAATGGTGCCTTGCCTGAGGACTGACCACGTCCACCTTTGCCTGTGGACACATACACTGCTGGCCCCCTCACAGTGCCATGGGAACGTCTACCTCTCCTTGTTGGCCTCTCAGACATGATGGGGGGGCTTATTACTGAAATGTAATGGAGAAGGGGAAATGTGTACTTGGATGCATTTTAATCAATGGAAAGTGGTGTTTGGTGCCCTTTAACTTGAGTACTCACTACACAGACACACTCCACTGACACACAATATACAATATACTGCAGTAAAACTGCACTGACACAATTCAATATACTGCTGTTAAGTGCACTAATGCACTTCAATATACTGCAGTAAAACTGCACTAATACACTTCAATATACTGCCATAAAAGTGCACTAACGCACTTCAATATACTGCCGTAAACACGCACCTCTATATACTGCAGTAAATGTGCACTAATGCATTTCAATATACTGCAGTAAATGTGCACTAACGCAGTACAATATACTGCAGTAAACTTGCACTAACGCACTTCAATATACTGCAGTAAACGTGCACTAACGCACGTCAGTATACTGCAGTAAACGTGCACTAACGTACCTCAGTATACTGCAGTATTATACTGACACTAAAGTAACAATGTATGGTTGCACTACACTCACGCTGCACTATGACTAGATTCACACTACACTGACAATCTACACTCACAATAGAATCACAAAAGCACACTATAGCACACTAAACTCACAAAGCCCTTTTCTATCTATCTGCACTCCAATAGCACACCGCAAATGGCTGCTGTGGGAAGGAACCTTTTAGAGTGTGGGGTGGGTCTACGAGCAATGAATCATGATTGGGTACAGTCATCATTACTTTCTCCAATCATGGCTCTAACAGTGTTCTGTGCCCTGATTGGGCAAATCCTTCATTGCTTCAGCCAACGCCCCGACAATTTGAGTGTTCGCTGCATGGGCGAACAGCCAATGTTCGACCCAAATTCATGGGCCGAACTGTTCACCCAACACTACTTAAAGGACTCTGTGTACAATATCTGTACACTTTAAGGGAAACTACTCAGAGATTAAGTATTGCATTTCTTGTAACCTGTTGTTTTGTAATTTTGCCACAAAGTTTGTTGGGCCGTGGCATCAGGATTTGAAGGGAGCAGTCTGACATAAAAGGTCATTCTCTTTCCTTTTATACCTGGGCTTGTAGGTTCTTTCATGACCTACCGGTTACTACCGTTTGACTTATTGTGATTTTATTTGCATTGCATACCCTTTGCATATTTACCATGAGTAAGAGTTTAACACTGAAAGGTATTCTTGTTCTTATCTGCTTCAAGAATCTTAAGTAAAATAACTGTTTACTTTGCTACAGTCTGGTGTCTGTGTAAATGCATTATCACTTTGAATTATGTCTTAACTCAGAGTGTCAGAGGTGTCAGGCTTGCAAGGTCAGGGCAACCTTTGGGGTCAATCATCTTCCAGCGGCCCTTACGAGGGGGTGGCGCTACACTTATAACAGTGATTATTACTGTTATACACGCTCATAGTGAGTAAAAAAAAAAAAAAACTTGATCACCTCCCTAGAGTAGTACAATGTTACTATGGTAATACTGTATTGCTCTGGTCACAGTATCTAAAAACAATCTTAAAAAATGAAAAAAATATATATTTGCAAATTTTTCTTTTTTTTTACCTACTGTCACCAGTTTACTTTCAGGACTGTCTACTTTGCAAAAAGGGGTCATTTGGGGGATATTTGAAATATCCTGGCATTTTTGGGCTGTCAGTGCATCGGGATTGATCAATTTTAGGATATATTGTGTATATACCATAGTTTATGGACTCTATAACTTTCCTACAGACTAAATAATATACACTTATTTGGGTTATTTTCACCAAAGAAATGTAGCAGAATACGTTTTGGCCTAAATTTATGAAAAAAAATATTATTTGCAAAATTTTATAACAGAAACAAATCAAAATGCTTTTTTTCCAGAATTTTCTGTCTTTTTTATTTTATTTTGTAAAAATGAAAAACCCAGTGTTGAGTACAGTGTTGCATGACTGACTGTGCAATTGCCATTGGCCTGGGCAGGAAGGGAATGAAAGTGGCCGGTCTTGAAGTGGGTAAACATAGTTAGCAATAGCTTGAAATTCCACTTTAATTTTGAGTCCCCATATTGAATCCAATTTCCCAAGTTCAACAAAGTTTTGGGGGAAATAAAATCCCTCAGCTTTGCTCATCTATAATCACCACCAGAATCCTCAAGAAATATAAGGAGCCAAGATGTGAGTCAGTCCACCAGCATCCCCTGAAACATTAGCTCACGAAGAACAGAGCATCTGACATGACCTTGGTGACCCTAAGTCAAACCAAAGCCACATGAGAAACCCTGAGTTGGTCACAAAAGATCTCAAGCTTTGCTGAAACATCTCCATTCATACTGAACCTAATCCTCATCACCTGACCTAGACTAATATGTTACTCAGTCAGAAGAGCCATCACTCAGCGTAGTGTCAAGCTGACATCATTGCCCAGACTGATGAAACCCCTGCAATCCTTTTCTCGATAAATGCCATTTATTGAAAACCCACTGATTCAGCTGTTGTCACTTATTTTTATTGTGTGGGTGGATGATATCACACAGTCATGACATTTTGTATTTAGATGAGCTGCGTATTTAGCTACAAAACACCTTGAAATTCCAAAACGCTCAATATCCAAGATCCCATGGTTTTCAGTTGTGCCTGTTTACATCTGAATGTAGCTGACTTTGAGCTATAAGCTTCAAGCATTTACAGTTGTGTGAAAAAGTATTTGCCCCCTTTCTGATTTTTTTTTTTTGTATATTTGTCACACTTAAATGACTCAGATCATCAAACAAATTGTATTATTATACAAAGATAACCCAATTAAATACAAAATTAAGTTTTTAAATGATGGTTTTATTTATTAAGGCAAAAAAGCTGTCCAAATCTGCCTGGCTTTATGTGAAAACGTAGTTGCCCCCTAAACCTAATAACTGGTTGTGCCACCCATGGCGGCAACAACTGCAATCAAGCGTTTGCGATAACTGGCAATGAGTCTTTCATATTGCTGTGGAGCAATTTTGGCCCACTCTTGTTTGCAAAATTGTTTTAATTCAGGCACATTGGAGGGTTTTCCAGCATTAACGGCCTGTGTAAGGTCATGATACAACATTTCAATTGGATTTAAGTCCGGGCTTTGACTAGGCCACTCCAAAACCTAAATTTTGCTTTGTTTGAACCATTTAGAGGTGGATTTACTGTTGTGTTTCGGATCATTGTCCTTCTGCATAACCCAAGTGCACTTGAGCTTGAGGTCACAAACTGATGGCTGGACATTCTCATTTAGAATTTTCCGGTAGAGCTCAGAATTCATGGTTCCATCAATTATGGTAAGTCGTCCAGGTCCTGAAGCTGCAAAGTAGCCCCAGACCATCACGCTACCACCACCATGTCTGACCGTTGGTATGATGTTCTTGTTATGAAATGCTGTATTAGTTTTATGCCAGATGTAACGGGACGCACACCTTCCAAAAAGTTAAGTCAGTCTACAGAATATTTTGCCTAAAAGTCTTGGGGATAATAAAGATGTTTTTTGGTAAATGTGAGATGAGCCTTTGTGTTCTTTTTGGTCAGCAGTGGCTTTGGCTTTGGAACTCCCCCATGAGTGCCATTTTTTCCCAGTCTCTTTCTTATTGTTGAATCATGAACACTGATCTTACCTTAGGCAAGTGAGGCCTGCAGTTCTTTAGATGTTGTTCTGTGTTCTTTTATGACCTCCTGAATGAGTTGTCGTCATGCTCTTGGAGTCATTTTTGTAGGTCGGCCACTCCTGGGAAGGTTCACCACTGTTCCAAGTTATCTCCATTTGTGGATAATGGCTCTCCCCGTGGTTCATTGGAGTTCCAAAGCCTTAGAAATGGCTTTGAAACTAGGGCTGAAACAACTAATCGATTAATCGACAACTAATCGATTATGAAATTAATCGATTACTATTTTCATAATCGATTAATCGGCCAGTAACATAATGGGGTTAAAAAAAACTAAAATGAGCCCTTTATAGTACAAAAAGAGCAAATAATCGCTACTGCAAATATTACTTTCACAGTTCTACACTAAAAAGAATTAACCCCTTACAGTAGTGATTATCTGCTTTTTTGTACTATGAAGGGCTAATTTTAGTTTTTTTCGCCCCATTATGTTACTAAACGTCTTAGACCTGGTTCACATATATGTGTTTTTTGGTGCTTTTTTCAGAAACGCACTACAGTTCATTCACATGGTTTCCTATGGGACACGTTCACGCAAAACGGTGCTTTTTGGTTCAATATACTTCAATAGAGAAGCTGCAGAAAAGCATGTCGTTTTTGCAGCAATTTGTGTTTTTGAATCTGCCCAACAACAAATTGGCCAAAAAAATACAAAAAATCTTTGTACATTCATCAAATGAAAGAACGAATGTTCTTAAAATGACTTTTTTTGAAGGAAGACATTGTTATTGTTTTTAATAAAAAAATGTGATCTGAGTGATGATATTTACCAGATTCACCCTTTAATAGTATATACAGTATATCTCTCCTCTAATAGTATATACAGTATATCTCTCCTCTAATAGTATATACAGTATATCTCTCCTCTAATAGTATATACAGTATATCTCCTCTAATAGTATATACAGTATATCTCTCCTCTAATAGTATATACAGTATATCTCTCTTCTGTCAATCCTCAGAGTGGATTCGATATTTTGCTCCCTAACCATATAGTTGGTTATTTATATTTACCACTGCATAGCGATATTTAAGAATAAATTACCTTTTTTAAAACTTACACATTAACTAAATTATACACCACACTTTTTCTTAAGGTTATTAACCGAATAATCGATTAATCGAAACAATAATCGTCCAACTAATCGATTATGAAAATAATCGTTAGTTGCAGCCCTATTTGAAACCCTTCCGATACATTGTACATTACTTTGTTTCTAATCTGTTCTTGAATTTTTTTAGATTGTGGCATGATGTGTGGCTTTTTGTTATCTGTTGGCGAGCTTCACTTTGTCAGACAGCTTCTATTTATGTGGTTTCTTGATTCAACAGGTCTGGCAGTAATCAGGCCTGGGTGTGGCAAGTGAAATTTAACTCAGCTTTCCAAAAAATTGTGGTTAATCACAGTTCATTTATGAATCAGCATGGGAGGGGGCAATTACTTTTTCACATAGAGCCAGGCAGGCTTGAACAGATTTTTTCCCTTAATAAATGAAATAATAATTTAAAAACTGCATCTTGGATTTACTCGGGTTATCTTTGTGCAATATTAAAATTTGTTTGATGATCTGAATCATTTAAATGTGAGAAATATGCAAAAAAAATAAAAAAATCAGGAAGGGGCAAATACTTTTTCACACAACTGTAACTTCAATGAGAGCACCTGAAAACATGCATATTATGCTTTTTTCCCCTACTAACTAGCTTTTCCATTTCCATTCATTTTAAAAACTAGGATACCCGTCACTCGGGTACCCGGTATGCTTGCTTTAGAAGTGTAAATATAGCCAAAACCTTTTTTTGCAATTTTGGATAGAATGGGAATTTGAATTGAAGGTAATGTTTTTTTTTTAATATGATGGTGGGAATCGGTAATGGCATGTGAGATGACACCCTCTATTTGTGGGATATCTGTTATTCCCCACAAGGTGATATTATTCCGCTATTTATCGAAGCAATAGTCTTTTATGGTCTCTGTATTGAGCGTACCAATACACAAGTCTTTGTTGAGTGTTAAAAAAAATAGGATTGGACACTTACCTTAATATCTTTATATTTTATTTTATCGTATCTTATTTTATGTTTTATTTTATTTTCTCTTGATTTTCTCTTGGAGGGCAGGTTTGAGGGTCCATTGCCTCTTCTTTGTTGTATCCCCTGCAGTCCCCTGGTAGTGTATATACATCACACATGTGCCTTTGTAGTTATAAACATAATTAACTTATATATTAACCACTTGCTGACCACCCTATAGCAATTTTACTGCTACAGGGCAGAAGCTCTGTGCAGGATCACGTATATGTACGTGATCCTGCACTTCCGCCTACAGGGGGCGCGCCGCCAGCTTTTTTTTGGTTCTTCACAGCAGACGACGATCTGCGGGTGCCAGGCACTCGATGTCCCCCGCAGATCATCGGTAAACAACACAGAATGGGGATGTAAACAAGGCAGATCGCCATTCTGACAGGGGGGAAGGGATGGATTCTGTGTTCCTGCAAAGCAGGGACTAGAATCTATCTCTTTCCCTAGTAAAAACAGCACATACAATACACAAAAACAGGCTAGGCACACAGTTAACCCTTTGATTGCCCTAGATGTTTAACCCCTTCCCAGGCAGTGTAATCAGTCCAGTGACAGTGAACAATTTTTAGCACTGATCACTGTATTAGTGCCACTGGTTTCCCCACAAAGTGTCAAAAGTCCCAATTAGTGTCTGATTTTCTGCCGCAATATCGCAGTCCCGCTATAAGTCGCTGATGGCCTCCATTACTAGTATAAAAAATCCATAAATATATGCCATAGTTTTTAGACGCTATAGCGCTAGATTAAACCAATCAATATACGCTTATTGGAATTTTTTAACCAAAAACATGTAGCAGAATACATATTGGTCTAAATTTATGAAGAAATTTGATTATTTTTTTATTCATTTTTTTAGTGGATATGTTTTATAGCGGAAAGTAAAAAATATTGTCTTTTTTTTTCTTTTTTGTGCAAAATTGTTGGCCAATTTTTGTTTATAGTGCAACAAAATGTAAAAACGCAGTGGTGATCAAATACCACCAGAAGAATACATTTATTTGGGTACAGTGTTGCATGACCGTGCAATTGTCAGGTTAAGTAACGCAGTGCCGTATCACAAAAAATGGCCTGGTCATGAAGGGGGTAAATCTTCCAGAGGTCAAGTAGTTAAAAGGCGCTCTCAATATACAATGCTCCAAAAACCAATCATATGAAACGTATATATAAATAAAGTGCAAAAGTGCATTATTCACAACACAATACTGTATAACTGTCCTACAAGTGCTACAAAAAATGTCCATTCAAAATGCTAATTTCAGATGTCCTTTTGAGTGTAATATATTAGCTTCACTATATAAAGTGCTCAGTGCTATTTGTGCAACACAAACATATAAATTGCGCTCTTGAACAGTCCTTCAATTTAGTGATTTCTTCCATGTAGACATGTGCAATTCCTTTCGTTCCAAATTTGTTTTTTAACGAATTTCGACAAATTTAATTCAGAAATATCCGAATTAACGGAAACCCGTTTAGCAAATTTTTCTGAATATTCGAAAATTCGAATATTCAAAAATTTGTAAATTCATATATTCGTAAATGCGTATATTTGCACATTCGTAAACTCGTACATTCGTTCATTCGCAGATTCGTAAATTTGTACATTCGTACATTTGTAAATTCGTACATTCTTAAATTTGTAAATTCGGAAATTCGGAAATTCGGAAATTGGGTAATCTGAAATAATAATTAACTAATAATAACTTAACTATCACTAACTATTAAATTATAGGTATTGTAATTTTCTTTCAAATTTGTCTGTTAGTGAACGTAACAAATACAAATTTATCTGAAGTTACGAATTATCCGAAATAACGAATGCCGTATCCAAACGAATGGAACGTAATTAATTAATAATAATAAATAACAATAATAATAATAAAAACTTTTTATTATTATTATTTATTATTAATTTGTTCCGTTCCATTTGTTTAGATGCGGCATTCATTATTTCGGATAATTCATACAGTAACTTCGGATAAATTTGTATTTGTTACGTTCACTAACAGACAAATTTGAAAGAAAATTACAATACCTATAATTTAATAGTTAATTACTATTTCAGATTTTCTAATTTTCGGGTTTTCGGATTTTTGAATTTTAGAATTTCCAAATTTCTGAATTTTCTAATTTACAAATGTACGCATGTACGAATTTACGAATGTATGAATATACGAATTTTCGAATGTACGAATGTACAAATTTACGAATTTACGAATGTGTGAATGTACAAATTTACGAATGTACAAATTTACAAATTTACGAATGTACAAATTTACAAATTTACGAATGTACGAATTTACGAATGTACGAATATGCAAATTTTTGAATTTACGAATGTACAAATTTACAAATTTACGAATGTGCGAATATACGAATTTACGAATGTGCGAATGTACGAATTTACTAATTGCGATCATAACGAATGACCCGAAAAATGAAAAAAAAACAAAAAACGAATGTAATGAAAACGAACAAATTTTTTGGCAGTGCACATGTCTACTTCAGTGCTTCAATCCACCACTATAAGCCACCACCTCACCAGATAATCATGATCTCCCGCTTTGGAGTAGGTCTATATGCACTTTGTCCCCCAAGGGGGTCTAAGGCATCCAGACTATCGCCTCTATTTCCTCACAGCATCACCAGGATTATCATAAAATCAGAGGGGAGAAAGACTCTGATAGGATAAAACTTTTTAGTAAATC
Organism: Lithobates clamitans; assembly: GCA_037952925.1. Lineage (NCBI taxonomy): Eukaryota > Metazoa > Chordata > Amphibia > Anura > Ranidae > Lithobates > Lithobates clamitans. The sequence continues at coordinate 1,460,240 of JBBGZY010000309.1, forward strand.
AACTAACTGCAACATAAAACCCATCAGTTAATGCGCACACATTTGTTTGTGCATTCCACCCTGCACCCGGGTACAACAACTTTGTATTATTACGGGTCGGCTCCACTGCACTTTAGTGCGAGCGCGGTCCTTGTGTGGTGTCCAGGTGTCTCCAAAAGAATGGAACGACATTGCTCCCTGTAGCTCCGCCCCGACGTACGTTTCATCGCAATGACATCCTCAGGAGGCATTATTTATCGTGATTTTCTCTTGGAGGGCAGGTTTGAGGGTCCATCACCTTTTGAAGGACCATCTTCTCTGTTGTATCCCCTGCAGTCCCCTGTCAATGTCTATACTGTACACCACACGTATGCCTTTGTAGTTATAAATGTAAGTACTGTATTTATTGGCATATAACACGCTCCCTCCCCCCCCGAAAATCAGTGGGAAATCGCGTGTTATACGGCGATTCCTGCTGTCTCTGAGGGAAGAGGAGCACCGAGCGCCACCGGATCATACACAGCCATGATCTCGTGTACCCGGCGCTCAGTCACGCACAGTCACGCCTCCTGGCTGGCATTGGACCACTGTTCTGTCTATCAAAGGAGACGGGACTGTGTGTGACTGAGCGCCGGGTACACAGGAGATCGCGGCGGTGTGTATTCCGGCACTGGCAAGGCTGCAGATGGGCAATGTGCAGGCTGCATTCATTTGCAATGGTGAGGCTGCATTGATGGGCAATGGAGAGGCTGCATTGATGGGCAATGGTGAGGCTGCATTGATGGGCAATGGAGAGGCTGCATTGATGGGCAATGGAGAGGCTGCATTGATGGGCAATGGAGAGGCTGCATTGATGGACTGTGACCCTTATTTTGCTTCAAAGTCCTTTATTTAAAATGTAAGTCTTTTTATGAAACTTCCCTCTTTAAATGAAGGTGCGTGTTATACGCCTGTGCGTGTTATACACCGATAAATACGGTAACTTATATATTAAAACAATAGCTTTTGTCTTTATTTTTTTAGATGTCTGAATATCTGAACAGTCTTATATCTAGTGGCAGTATCAGTGGATCACCCGTGGGTAGAACATTCTGTATATAGATGTTTCTGTGTATTTATTTTAGCACCATCCTAGATAGGTAAATTTAGTAGACATGTGCAATTCGTTTCGTAACGAATCAAAATTCGCCCAAATTTTGCATCTTTCGGACATTCGGATGCATCCGAATGTCCGAAGAGAAAAATAACGAATTTTAACTAATACGAAAGAAATTATAGCGAAAATAACATATGAATTTGACATGATTTGTTCATTTGTTAAAGGTCTAATGAAACAAAAGGTCAACTAAATCTTACAGTCCAATCAGCTGATTAATTTTGTGCTGGAGATTGGATTACTGGCAGAGTGAGAAGGGTGTTGTATTGTATTTGAGCAGAGGAGAAGAGATATTGTCATTGTGTGTGTTAATGGATTAAAAAAAAAAAAACAACTTTCCAAACTACGAATTGTTATCGCGAATATATATACATACATAAATATTGAATCAAATCTATATACACACAAATCGATTCAGTCTAACGCATATCGACAGTCTACAGAAATAAGGAATTACCCCAAAACAAATTAACGTAACATAACGAATATAACAGAACTAAATTATGTATTTTACAAATGAAAACTAAACTAAACTAAATTTTCCATTGTGCACAAGTCTCAAATTTTGTTTCTTTCGGTTTCACTGTAATCAGTGAAGTGGCCTTCAATTGCTTTGGGCTGTTCTAGATTTCAAAGGCTGCAGTTTTGCTTTCTCCCTCCTCTTCCTAGATCCGCCCAGAACATAGGGAGGGGAGAATCAAATAAGCAGTCCAAATATATATTGATTGCTAGCCAATCCCTGGGAGGTGTGCCCAGCAGGTGGCTGGGGAGGCTAATCAATAGAGTGGGGTCTAGAACAACAGGAGCTTCCTGCTGCAAGGATTTCAACAGCCTGGGTGGGGAGTTGATACCCCACCTTGCATGCATTTCTCCTGATTCAAGCTGATGTTCATCAAGGTCCCCAGCTATGGCAGAGGCGGGGGCTTACACCTGAAATGATCTCTGATACCCTAATGCCGCATACACACGAGCGGACTTTACGGCGGACTTTGCCCGGCGGACTGGATTTCGTCGGACAATTCGATGTGTGTGGGCTCCAGCGGACTTTGTTTTCTCAAAAGTTGGACGGACTTAGATTTGAAACTTGTTTCAAATTTATCCGTTGAAATTGAGTCCGGTCGAAAAGTCCGCCGTCTGTATGCTAGTTCGACAGACAAAAAAGCCACGCTAGGGCAGCTATTGGCTACTGGCTATGAACTTCCTTGTTTTAGTCCGGTCGTACGTCATCACGTACGAATTCGACGGACTTTGGTGGATTGTGTGTAGGCAAGTCCGTTCATTCAGAAAGTCCGTCGGAAAGTACGTCGAAAAGTCCGCCGGGCAAAGTCCGCCGTAAAGTCCGCTCGTGTGTACGCGGCATAAGATCTCACTTGATGGATGCGGTCTGAAAAGTTTCACTGGAAGGCACTTGGAGAAAGCTAAGAGTGTGCAGATCTATGGCCTTGTGAGTACCGACTGTAATACAAGATCCTGGTGACTGTGCACTATTGGGATATCAGTACGAGTATAGCTCTTTCTATCTATGAGGGGACTGCTTACATAGAGTCCCTATCCCTGGCCCTCCCTTATGCCGTGTACACACGATCAGATTTTCTGACAACAAATGTTGGATGTGAGTTTGTTGGCAGTAAGTCCGACCGTGAGTATGCTCCATAGGACATTTATTGGCTAGCATGTTCCCAAATTTTCTGCCAATAAATGTGTGTTGCCGGACTTTCCGATCGTGTGTACACAAGTCCATTGGACAAAAGTCCAAAGTACAAACACACATGCTCGAAATCAATGCTTACCAAACACAACATTAGCAGAAGGAGCCCAAAGGGTGACGCATGACTATTGAACTTCCTTTTTATCAGCTCGCCGTACATCTTGTACGTCACTACGTTCGTAATTGTTGGCCAACATTTGTGTGACCGTGTGTATGCAAGACAAGTTGGAGCCAACAACCTTCGAACAAAATTCCACGGTTTTGTTGTCGGAAAGTTCGATCGTGTGTACGGGACATTAGTCTCAAGAGGATATGAAATACATTGGAAAGTTTGTTTCTGAGAAGCTTAGGGAATAGAGTCCTCTTGTTATTAAGTTTATAGTCTGGAGTATCCCATATCTTACACCCATTGTGCAAGTTATTACCAATAAATCATCCAAAAAGACATTCCCCTAGACTGGGTTCTTGTGTCGGTGACGTGTGCTTGGAATTGGTGCCCTGGTCTGCTGACAGCATCCAAGCTAGTCGAAAAGAACCCTTGTCATCATCACCATCAATCAGTGGCCCATTTGTGGGGAGCGCTACATATTTTTTTCTATTGGATGAACTAGATATCTCTTTTCTTTAACCTATGTATCTATGTCATCCTGTGTTTGTGCAAAGTATGAGGGATTTTATCCAGCTTTAATATTTCGGTAGTCTTATTAATGTAATCTTTTGTAAAATACAGTATATTGACAGAAGTTTTTGGTATGTTAACGGAATAAAGCATTATGACAGGAAATTTCTACAAGGGGACGTTACCATTTAAATCCCTGTTGAGTGGTGTGTGTATACTGTTCATTAATTTAGAAAAGTTTTAGGCAGGCCCTGAAAACTTTAATCCAAGAAGATATATCAAGAAGGCACTGCACTTCAACACCTATTTTTTCAAAAAGCCATAAACATTTTCTGAGCTGGCTTGCTTTGGTAAGGATGCTCATAAGGAACAAGGTTCCTTTTTGGTGGGTACCCAGAAAGGAACTCAAAGCATGTACATGCATATCGCAAATGCCAAACCAAATGGTGAAAGAGTCCAAAACCGATTTATAAGGTGTTCTCTGATTGGACAAGTTGGAGATTGTGACATCAATGCCCCTCCTCCTAACCTCGTCCAATTAGAGGATGCTTTCTATCCATTGAAAAATATACAAGACGTTCTATAAATGGTGGCATTACCAAGCAACCCCCGGTGTCAGTGTGCAGAGGTGAATCCAATTATACAAAACACAGAAAATCACAGCTCTCCCTTTATGTAGCATAGGCTATTAAAGTGATTTACAGCTTCCCCAAAAATATAAATATATTATAAATATAAATTTGCACATCAATATCTAAATACAGGAACCAATTAAAAAAAAGGACAAGGCATAAAAGAAGCACACAAGAATAAACTTGTGGGCAGGTGCAGTCTGTGTTCTCCACAGCAGGTGGTGCTCAACTGCAGTGGCATTGCAGGAAGAACATGGTTCCTCTATGGTTTCCTGGGTCACTGGGGGAGCTATCAGGTTGTATGCTGTGTTCCATGTGACTCTGGTGGCCATCTTGGGTCAGGCAGAATCTATGTAAGAGCCTGGGTTCCCGGGCTTGGCGCACATTTCGGGTGTGGGTAGTATAGGGACAGGTCACTTCCGGGGGCACTGATTAGCAGCAGGGAGAGGTTCCAGATGAGTAGGGAAAAGAAAAGGGACACGCCATTCTTTTTGGAAACCTTCCAATTTGGGCACAGACCAGCCAGGCCCAGGGCCGGATTAACATAGGGGCTGATGGAGCTGCAGCTCCAGGCCCCTGCCTTAAAATCGGCCCTCACAGCCAGCAGTATAAGCCTGATTTCTCATGTCCATAAACTTCTCTGGGACAGGAGAAGCTGTGTGTAAATGGAGGGGTGTCTGGCTGCATCTGTGTTGGCTCACTGTGGTTATTACAGTGTCACAGTGCACAGTTCCCCCCCTACACAAATGGCTCTGCCTTCCCCCTCCCCTCTCTCCTCTCTCTGTGTGCAGTGAAGGAGCCGTGTGGGCTGGGAAACAGAGCAACTGCAGCCGGTGTTCTGCCATATACTGTCCTCCTATCGGATAGTGTCCGCTCCGTACTGCGCAGGCGCAGCGCTTGCGCAGTACGGAGCAGAAGGAGATGCCGAAAATGTCCGAAGTTGATCAGCTGACCATCAGCTGTACACGGCGCTTCTGCACTTCTTAGCGATGGCAATGTAAGAGGGCCCCTCGCGGGCTCGCTTCGCTCGCCACGCTTCGGGCACGGCCTCGCTGCGCTCGGCAACTATATATTCTCACTCTATGTCCACTTGGATAGTAGGGAATGATCCTGGACATAGGGTGAGAATAAAAGCGCAGGCGCCGTGTACAGCTGCTGATCAGCTGTTAAACTTCAGAGACTTTCGGCGTCTCGTTTGTCCTCCGTACTGCGCCTGCGCAGTACAGGGAGGACACTATATGATAGGGGACTGTATTTGACAAGACACCGGCAGATAGAAGGTGAACACATATGTGAGTGATGAGCTTCTGACCATCCAAGTGTGAGCTCAGTGACTGGACTCTTATCTCCCTTCTCTCCCCCTCTTTTACCTTTATCTTCAGCAATGGCTGTTATAACTGCAGTCAATATGTAGACTCGGCTCCTTGTGCTTTTAGGTTGGTTCACACTGCTTTGCTGTGTTTTGGCCCATTGCTGGTGTATCCGCAGTTTTCCTGCGTTTTACCCTGCGTTTCTAAACTGCAGATACACAAGCAGTGCACCCAAACTGCAGCAAACCAGTGTGAGCCCAAAGGCTGTACACACAACCCTCTATAGAACTTGGTCTGATCAATACTCCTGGCATTCATTTTACACACAGCCATACCATCCCAGATGAGGAGGGGTGGGGGCTCCAGGGATTTGTTTGACTATGCAGGCCCTGTCCCTTCTACCCATCCTGGAAGAGTCCTGGAGGGAGTGGCAGGCTGCTGGTGGCAAGTGACACGCTGTATCTGGTGACAGGTTGTCAGTGGCAAGTGGCACACTGTATCTGGTGGCAGGCTGCTAGTGGCAAGTGGCACACTATCTGATGGAAGGCTGCTGGTGGTAAGTGACACACTGTATCTGGTGGTAGGCTGTGGTTGGCAAGTGGCACACTGTATCTGGTGGCAGGCTGCTGGTGGAAAGTGGCACACTGTATCTGGTGGCAGGCTGTGGTTGGCAAGTGACACGCTGTATCTGGTGACAGGCTGTCAGTGGCAAGTGGCACACTGTATCTGGTGGCAGGCTGCTGGTGGCAAGTGGCACACTATCTGGTGGCAAGTGGCACACTGTATCTGGTGGTAGGCTGTGGTTGGCAAGTGGCACACTGTATCTGGTGGCAGGCTGCTGGTGGCAAGTGGCACACTATCTGGTGGCAAGTGGCACACTGTATCTTGTGGCAGGCTGCTGGTGGCAAGTGGCACACTGTATCTGGTGGCAGGCTGCTGGTGGCAAGTGGCACACTATCTGGTGGAAGGCTGCTGGCGGTAAGTGACACACTGTATCTGGTGGTAGGCTGTGGTTGGCAAGTGGCACACTGTATCTGGTGGCAGGCTGCTGGTTTCAAGTGGCACACTATCTGGTGGCAAGTGGCACACTGTATCTGGTGGCAAGTGGCACACTGTATCTGGTGGTAGGCTGTGGTTGGCAAGTGGCACACTGTATCTGGTGGCAGGCTGCTGGTGGCAAGTGGCATACTGTATCTGGTGGCAGGCTGCTGGTGGCAAGTGGCACACCATCTGGTGGAAGGCTGCTGGTGGTAAGTGACACACTGTATCTGGTGGTAGGCTGTGGTTGGCAAGTGGAACACTGTATCTGGTGGCAGGCTGCTGGTGGCAAGTGACACGCTGTATCTGGTGACAGGCTGTCAGTGGCAAGTGGTACACTGTATCTGGTGGCAGGCTGCTAGTGGCAAGTGGCACACTGTATCTGGTGGTAGGCTGCTAGTGGCAAGTGGCACACTATCTGGTGGAAGGCTGCTGGTGGTAAGTGACACACTGTATCTGGTGGTAGGCTGTGGTTGGCAAGTGGCACACTGTATCTGGTGGCAGGCTGCTGGTGGCAAGTGGCACACTATCTAGTGGCAAGTGGCACACTGTATCTGGTGGCAGGCTGCTGGTGGCAAGTGGCACACTGTATCTGGTGGCAGGCTGCTGGTGGCAAGTGGCACACTAAATCTGGTGGTAGGCTGTGGTTGGCAAGTGGCACACTGTATCTGGTGGCAGGCTGCTGGAGGCAAGTGGCACACTGTATCTGGTGGCAGGCTGTGGTTGGCAAGTGGCACAATGTGTCTGGTGGCAGGCTGCTGGTGGCAAGTGGCACACTGTATCTGGTGGCAGGCTGCTGGTGGCAAGTGGCACACTGTATCTGATGGCAGGCTGCTGGTGGCAAGTGGCACACTATCTGGTGGAAGGCTACTGATGGTAAGTGACACACTGTATCTGGTGGTAGGCTGTGGTTGGTAAGTGGCACAATGTATCTGATGGAAGGCTGCTGGTGGTAAGTGGCACACTGTATCTGGTGGCAGGGAGCTGGTGGCAAGTGGCACACTGTATCTGGTGGCAAGTGGCACAATGTACCTGGTGGCAGGCTGCTGGTGGCAAGTGGCACACTGTATCTGGTGGCAAGTGGCACAATGTATCTGGTGACAGGCTGCTGGTGGCAAGTGACACACTGTATCTGGGGGCAGGCTGCTGGTGGCAAGTGGCACACTGTATCTGGTGGCAAGTGGCACAATGTATCTGGTGGCAAGTGGCACACTGTATCTAGTGGCAGGCTGCTGGTGGCAAGTGGCACACTGTATCTGGTGACAGGCTGTCGGTAGCAAGTGGCACACTGTATCTGGTGACAGGCTGTCGGTAGCAAGTGGCACACTGTATCTGGTGACAGGCTGTGGTTGGCAAGTGGTGCACTGTATCTGGTGAAAGGCTGCTGTTGGCAAGTGGCACACTGTATCTGGTGGCATGCTGCTGGTGGCAAGTGGCCCACTGTATCTGGTGGCAGGCTGGTGGTGGCAATTGGCACATTGTATCTGGTGGCAGGCTGCTGGTGGCAAGTGGCACACTGTATCTGTGGCAGGCTGTGGGTAGCAAGTGCCACACTGTATCTGGTTGCAAGTGGCACACTGTATCTGGTGGCAAGTGGCACACTGTATCTGGTGGCAGGCTGCTGGTGGCAAGTGACATGCTGCATCTAGCGGCAGGCAACTGTGGAAAGTGATACGCTACATCTGGTGGCAGGCTATGGGTGGCAAGTGACAAGCTGCATCTGGTGGCAAGTGACAAGCTCAGGTCCCACTGATTCTGCATCATGGTGAGTTGAACTATTTCACTATATATTACAATGTAGTAACTGAAATAATGGAATTTGATCATCCTGACACCATATCAAGCATGGTGTCAGGATGATTGATTTTATGTACTAACACCAGCCATTTGCCTGACAAATCACCTCCACCGCCAATTTCCCCGCCAACCCTGAGACTACATCCCCCACCCTCATCTTTTTTTCGGAAGAGGGGGTTGTCTCTGAATGACAGTTTGGAAATGTGGTCTCCCTATGTTGCTGCTGGTGAGAGACTGCAAAGCAGGTGGTATTGGTGGTGTTGCTGCTGCTCAGAGGCTGCATGGCTGATATTACTGGTGAGAGTTTATTTAATTTGTTTTAGCGAAAAATTGTTTGCATTTTCATTTTGTTTCCATAAAAAGGCCCACCAAAATTCTCAGCACCAGGCCCATGATGCTCTTAATCTGGCCCTGGCCAGGCCGCATTCCGCTCCTCAAAACAGACGCCGTCGGCACATCTGAGACACATTGCTGTTATAAACTTGAGTGTTTCCGGTCGGGTGCTTTCCCGCCAGGTTTTTTTTTTTTTACTGCATTCTACATTAATACAAGTTCTGTTCTTGTTTTGGAAAACAAGTAAAAAAGATCATTTAATGGAGCAACAAACAATCCTTGTCTGCTCCAAGCATGTAATGGGGAAACATACAAATGCAAGGCTTGCTGAAACTAATGAGGACCATGGCACATAGGTAAGGTCTGCGTAGGGTCCGCTAACACACATAAACATATCTATGAAAGACATCAACTTATTGTAGACTACTAATAGAGCGTTCGAATAACATAAATGCAAAAGGGTTACCATCCAATTAACCACCCGATGAAGCATATATAGTATATACAAAAGATCATGGACTCGGATGCATAGCATTACTGTAACTTAATCACAACTTAATTACAATGAAATAGTATTGATGGCAGTAATGCCTCTTACTCATGTTGTGTGATAGTTAAGGCACTTGCAACCAGTGGTGGCTGGTGGAATTTTTTTTGGGGGGGGGGGGCGGCAAACAGTATGCCACCCCCCCACCCCCCCGTCTGTCGGTCGGTAGCATTTACCCCATCACCGGCGGCTTCCCCCTGCTTGGCAGCAGTGGTAGCGGCCTCCCGTTCTCCTGCTCTCCATCACCGGCGGCTTCCCGTTCTCTTGCTTTCCACGGCGGCGGCTTCCGTTTCCTCCCTCCTCCTCGGCAGCCAATCAGAGTCTTCTCTTTTCGACCAATCGGAAAACAGTTCTCACACCCGCTTCTGATTAGCCAGATTGAGGATCAGTGTTTCAACAGTGAATATTCATTTGCTGTTTTAACACACCTGGGTGGTCTCAGGTCGCATGTTCTGCGACCTAAGCCCACCCTATTTTGTAGCCTATTAGAGCCTCTTGCTCTAATCAGGTGCTTCAAAAAAATCCCCTGCTGCTGTAATTCATGCACCCGGTGCCCCGAAAGTGGCCAGACACATGATTAGGGGGTGGCCGCGGCAGCCATGGATAGATTCAGGCTACGCCTGAATCTATCCATTACCATATAGGGGGGTGGCCTAGAGAGAGGGGATGGCACCCGGGCTCCCCTAATGGATGGGCCGCCACTGCTTGCAACTGACAAACATTGCAACTGTCCCATATGAGGGACCATATTCCCCAAAATATGCCCAGGAGAGTCTGGGTTACAAAAAGGGCTACAAACACACAATGCCAAGGTTGGCAAAGAACCAACCTTAAACCTTAACCTTAAACCTTAAGCTTAAACTACGTAGAGGGTTCTTTACTGTAAGAGCGGCAAGGATGTGGAATTCCCATTGATGAAGCATTGATAGCTTCAAGAAACTATTATATAATCACCTGAATGACCGCAACATACAGGGATATGTAATGTAATACTGACACATAATCACACACATAGGTTGGACTTGATGGACTTGTGTCTTTTTTCAACCTCACCTACTATGTAACTATGTAACTAACAGTGAGGGGGAAAAGCAAAGAAGGAAATAGAAGGGAATAATGGGGAAAAAAATGGATCCGGGAACCTCCCGTCGGTCTACCAGAAAAATAACTCTATGTATTAGGGACCTGCAAGTAGGCAAGACAGGGGGACCATATTTTATCAAAAAGGGATTGCTTGTCGTGTAGAAGACTCACTTTTGCGTCAACGTTTGCGTTTCATCAATGTTATGTCTATAACAGGGCTTTTCCATGCTGTGACAATCGCAATTTTTGCCGCTAGGAACATAGAATGTATCAGTGTCTGGGTATGTCGAGGTATGTTTTCCACTGGTTTGTTCAGTAGGGAATATGAATGAATAAACCCTCATCCAAAACACAGCTAGGCTTTTAGTGTTGTCCTACCTGAATTAATCCAGCAATTGTTGGCTGTAACCTTACAAATTCATTATGGCAAAAAAAGTGGACACGAAAAAAGTGGGGCGTGGGTTACCTATAAATCAGCAAAATTACTTAAAGCAGGATTAAACCCAAAAGTAAACATTTATTATATTGCAGCTTACCAATTCTTAGATGTGATGGCTGCATTTGTTTTCTTTTTTTAGGCTGTCTTTCTTTAATTGTAATCTGGTGATCTAGCCGGTAAGTCTTCAGTTTTTTCAAAAGAACAATCTCTCCTGTATCAGTTTACAGGGATCAGACAAACCATTTACCACAAACAGGGGTGCTTACAATGATCAACTTTTAGTTTTTTATGTAAAATCCTCACATATCCCACAAGGCTACAGAAGCAATGACACACAGTGGTCTGCTGTGTCCATTTACATCGGGCAACCTCTGATCTGTCTCATTTAGGTCTGGAAAAATAGAAAAGGATGCAGACGTGATTGTATGCTTGCTAGACGACCCTGGTGTCACCAACTCAAAATCAAATTGGTTAAAGTTACAGTTTCATTGCAATTTACTGTAAGCTATAGGTGCCTGCACTGTTGAATCTGAAGGCCTCAAGGCAGATTTCTTTGACCCTGGCAATACATAATGGCTATCATGGCTGAAATATGATTGGATAAGAGCTCTAACACTACTGGAATTAGTGAAACCAGGAGAAAAGTTATGAAATTAAGAGAATAGACTATTGGAAATAACACATTCATGGAAAAAAACACAAAAAGTCAATGATTATGATCATTTGGGCAATGTTTAGGCCAGCAGAGAAGGCCATGCTGGCCCTGATAGCCCACCACTGGTACATACCCATTTGCGCATAAATATCTTAATAAAGGAACCATTTAAAAAATAACAAATAAGAGAAAGCGTTAAATAAGCACATGAGAATAAACATTTATTGCATACAAATATTATGCTGAATGAAGGAAGAGATACTTTCATAGGTGATGTGGTTAAAGCCAACAAAAATATCAATGATGCCTTTTTAAAAGTAAGAGAAAACGGCTATGATATTAATCAAATGAATAGGACACATTTTTTTTTATAGGAAGGAAATAGAAAACAAAAAAAAAAATCCTATATAAAACCATAAAATAATCAATAATGCTTATATAAAACCAATAAAATAATAAAAAAAAGCCTATATGAAACCAATAAAATAACCAAAAATGCTTATATAAAGCCAATAAAATAATTAATAATTTCTATGTTAAACAATAAGATAATCAATAATTCCTAAGTAAAAACATCCTATATAACAAATGCCTACATTTTTATTCTTGTGTACTTATTTTATGCTGTCTCTTATTTCTTTTTTTTTTTTTTTTTTTTTAAATGATTCCTGTAATTATATGTTTACCTTTATATTAACAATTTTGTATATTTGTATTTACCTTGTAGCCCTGGTGAGAGAGGTAATGTGTCGCCCCCTTTGTATGACCATTTCATGAGCACTAAAGCAGTTTTGGCTACCATTTGGTTTGGCATTTGTGATATATGTTAATGCTTTGAATTAAAAAAGGTTGTACTGTAAAAAGAGGCAGGGCCCTGACTGGCTCAAGCTCTTGCCTATCATTCTCCCAATGTGGGTGCTTGTGTATAAGGTTACACAGGAAGCTGATATGAATACTGACTTGGGTAATTAGGCTGGTTGCATTTAAAAAATATATATGTACAGTATCTCACAAATTAGTACATCCCTCACATTTTTGTAAATATTTTATTCTATCTTTTCATGTGACAACACTGAAGAAATGACACTTTGCTACAATGTAAAGAAGTGAGTGTACAGCTTGTATAACAGTGTAAATTTGCTGTCCCCTCATAATAACTCAACACACAGCCATTAATGTCTAAACCGCTGGCAACAAAAGTGAATACACCCCTAAGTGAAAATGTCTAAATTGGGCCCAAAGTGTCAATATTTTGTGTGGCCACCATTATTTTCCAGCACTGCCTTAACCCTCTTGGACATGGAGTTCACCAGAGCTTCACAGGTTACCACTGGAGTCCTCTTCCACTCCTCCATGATGACATCACAGAGCTGGTGGGTGTTAGAGACCTTGCTCTCCTCCACCTTCCGTTTGAGGATGCCCCACAGATGATATGCTTGGCCAGTCCATCACCTTTACCCTCAACTTCTTTAGCAAGGCAGTGATCATCTTGAAGATGTGTTTGGGATTGTTATGTTGGAATACTGTCCTGCGGCCCAGTCTCCGAAGGGAGGGGATCATGCTCTGCTTCAGTATGTCACAGTACATGTTGGCATTCATGGTTCCCTCAATGAACTGTAGCTCCCCAGTGCCAGCAGCACTCCTGCAGCCCCAGACCATGACACTCCCACCACCATGCTTGACTGTAGGTAAGACACACTTATCTTTGTACTCATCACCTGGTTGCTGCCACACACGCTTTACACCATCTGAACCAAATAAGTTTATCTTGGTCCCATCAGACCACGGGACATGGTTCCAGTAATCCATGTCCTTAGTCTGCTTGTCTTCAGCAAACTGTTTGCGGGCTTTCTTGTGCATCATCTTTGGAAGAGGCTTCCTTCTGGGATAACAGCCATGCAGACCAATTTGATGCAGTGTGCGGCATATGGTCTGAGCACTGATAGGCTGACCCCCCACCCCTTCAACCTCTGCAGCAATGCTGGCAGCACTCATACGTCTATTTCCCAAAGACAACCTCTGGATATGACGCTGAGCATGTGCAACTTCTTTGGTCGACCATGGTGAGGTCTGTTCTGAGTGGAACCTGTCCTGTTAAACCGCTGTATGGTCTTGGCCACCATGCTGCAGCTCAGTTTCAGGGTCTTGGCAATCTTCTTATAGCCTAGGCCATCTTTATGTAGATCAACAATTCTTTTTTTCAGATCCTCAGAGAGTTCTTTGCCATGAGGTGCCATGTTGAACTTCCAGTGACCAATATGAGAGTGTGAGAGCGATAACACCAAATTTAACACACCTGCTCCTCATTCACACTTGAGACCTTGAAACACTAACGAGTCACATGACACCGGGGAGGGAAAATGTCTAATTGGGCCCAATTTGGACATTTTCACTTAGGGGTGTACTCACTTTTGTTGCCAACGGTTTAGACATTAATGGCTGTGTGTTGAGTTATTTTGAGGGGACAGCAAATTTACACTGTTATACAAGCTGTACACTCACTACTTTACATTGTAGCAAAGTGTCATTTCTTCAGTGTTGTCACTTGAAAAGATATAATAAAATATTTACAAAAATGTGAGGGGTGTACTCACTTTCGTGAGATACTGTATATATATATATTGTGGTAGTGTGGTACCCCACCAGTGTATGGACGCAGGATTCTCAACCAGGCAGGTTGAGGGGCTCCAGTTTAGTTGCTTATTTGGGAGGAAACTGGCTATTCAGTTTCATCATTGTTTACTAAAATCTGTTTTGAGACCTGGAGCCTGGGGAATTTGTAGTGATCTGGGTGGGAGGAAATCCCTAGTCCTGGGTCCGGGTCCACCAGCATACTGACTGGTCAGGTGTGTGCTGGGCTATTTGTAGACACCTGACCATGGTTCTGGGCTCCACCCTCCCGAGGAGTCCAGGCAAGCAAGGGAGAGGTGTGCATGTCTGCACAGTTCTGTCTGTCAGAGCAGACAGAGGGTCCAAGCCTATGGGCTGGAACAGCAAGGAAGCTGGAAAAGAGTGCTGGGGTACAGGAACTCCGTTATAGAGCCAAGAGGGCTGAAGCATAAGCCTGAGCAGTAGTGCTGCTAAAGAGAGCCAGGTGGCTTGGTATTTTTTTGTTTAACTTACGTTGTTGCTGTGGAAAGTTGAAACCCCTGTGTGGGCAACTCTTCTATGGGACCTGTTTTCTTTTTCCTTTAATAAACGTGGGCCAACAAGCCCTTAGACTGCATATCTGGTGTGGACTCAGCTCACTGGTAGGCTCTACACTAAGCTAAACAACCCCCAATGTTAATATATATATATATATATATATATTTACTTTTTTTTTTACAGGAGAAAAATATATATTTAATCATTTTAAAATAAAACATAATTGCCATTTTATTTTCATGTGCCTGGAGTTTAGCTTTATACATTTTAGCTAACAGATTCCAGTATGAAGAATACACAATAGCCCCTTACTTATTTTCTGCATCAAGGGTCCTAGAACTTGCAGAGTGTCTAATGCAGCCAGCCTGTGATGACTACATGAAAGATTTCAGCTTTGTGAATCATTGTGGGACCATCTATTACACTGTGGTATTTGTGGTCGGATATCCAGAGGGCCCTGGGGGCGATCTTGACTTAGGGGACACCTGGCCACCAGCTGCCTGTCTGATAGAGCCTTGTATTTAGATGATGGTTTCGGGAAGCAGTAAAGCGAAAATGCCGCGCTGTCATCTGACATTTTGATTTGCCCTAATCACAAATTCATAGCTCCCAACTGTCTCTGATTTCGAGGGACTGTCCCTGGCCTGATTTGGAGCAATGTCTCTCTGTCCCTCTTTCCTCCTCATTTGTCCCTCATTTTGCTCTGATCTATATAGATGTATATAAATTGCACTTTTTATCTTTCAAAAAGTGTTTCCCAGCGCTAAACCTTTCATCCAAATTCTAAATTGCTGCATTCATACATTTAAAAGCCAATATAAAGGAATAGTAGTGGTAAAAAAAAAGCCCTTGTGGATTTTATGCACCTTTTTGGGAGGGTTAATTCTCCTTTAAAGTGGAGGGCCACCCTAAAATGAAAAATAGCATTAAAATTCTTTAAAAAATTAAAAAAAAACATTTGAAAAAAATTTTTTTTTGTAACTTACCTGAAACCCCTGTTGCTAGGCAGTTATCCTAATCTGCCTCTTCCTATTCCGCGGCGATTCCTCCTTTTCGGCGAGCGGCCCCGTTGCCTTCTGGGAACTGTGTGTGTCCCAGGAAACAACGGGGCCATTCACAAAGCGCCACGCGACTCGCCCATGCGCAGTAGGAAACGGGCAGTGGAGCCGCAAGGCTCCACTGCCTGTTTCCCTTAGTTAGGATGGAGGCGCCGGCGGCCAATCTGATGGATGGGGGGGCGACATCGTGGGCTCGCTGGACAGGTAAGTGTCCTTATTAAAAGTCAGCAGCTACAGTGTTTGCAGCTGCTGACTTTTAAAAAAAAATAATTGTGGTCGGAACCCCCCTTTAAGGTGTGTGTCAGGGGGGGCGTGTCCTATGCCTAGATACATTTGCTTGTAGGTGTCCCTCATTCCCATCTCAAAATGTTGGGAGGTATGCAAATGTCATAAGCTTGAGACCTCATTAATTTGGGCACCTTTGACCGAAGTGCAAAGCAAATTGCTTAAACTTGGTTTCTAGGAAAGTGGAAGTGAGATGTACAAATATGGTATTTTATGAAATTGTTTTGAACAACAGAAATTTTACATGGACAGAAAAACACAAACTATGAATTTATACTTTCCTCTAATTGTGAATGTCTTTGTACATGGACGGTTATAGAAAACGTGTAAATAATGCCTATTATAATTAAAGTCTGTCTAAGACCAAAACTTTTTTTTTTTTTAGTTTCCCAAGTGTCACATTTGGTAGATTTGCTTCTATAGGGTTCCTCTCCAGTAGATATAATCAGAAGTACTAGGAATTTTCTCCAAAGCAAGGAAAATCTCTTCTTAAGCTAACAACAAATGAGTAGAATTTCATTCGAAATTTTTTGTTTTAAGAACGTTTGTTTGATTTTCTAAAAATCATCTTTTACCATGTGTTCTTTCCTTCTCACCCTTTTATTTTTTTTTCTCTCTCTTTTTTATTCTTCTTCTTTTCTCTCATTCTTAAGTGTTCTGACCCTTTTATAACTTAAAGTGGACCTTCACCTGTGTAGCGGGTTCCCCCGGATCTCCCGCAGCCATGCCAAGCTAACCGAGGCTCACATCTCCCGTGACCATGTCAAGCTGGCCGAGGCTCTCACTGAGGGAAAGTATGCCTGTCAGCCCCTGCGGGGGATTCCTCTCTCTCCTCACTGACACTGACTCACTGACACTGTTTGTTCTGATCCTTCCAATCCAATCATCATCAGCAGCAGCAAAGCATTCTGGGACATGTAGTCCCAACTAGTGGCAGCCGGTGGTATATCTTCTTGGGGGGGGCGGCACACAGTGCCGGCACCCTGCATGTAGATTAGAGGGCTGGACGCATGGATAGAGGGAGCGGTGACTGTGCACCCCTCATGGACAGGCCGCCATTGGTCCCCACAAAAAATGGCCCCGTAGCCTTGTATGGGGATAGGACTACACACCCCAGCATTCTCTGACAAGGGAAAATGAAGGACACCATCTTGTCTGCTGAGGAGAAGTTAGTTACCACGAGGGAGGAGAATATACTTGGACCTAGGGGACAGGTGTTGCCTTCCGGGTCAGTCCACCGCTTCTTTCCAGCCATCCACGGCAGGTCAGGGTGATCCAGCCTGACAGGGGATCCCGGGTGCATATACAGGTGCACCTGTATCAACAATGTGAAATGTTCCAGTGTGTGGTGACCAGTCGGGTTGCCAGAAGAGCCTGCCTGTTCAAGGATATTCCTTTTGGGCCTGGACCGCAGGATTGGTGAGAGGGCAGTTGCCCATCTTCAGGACACTGCACACAGACATTAGTTTGATACAGGGACAAGTTTTAGGATTAAAAAATAAATATTTTTGATAGTAAGGATGGAGTTCCTCTTTAATAGCTTACAGTCCTGTGACAATGGATGTCCCAGTCCTCAAATTTTTAGAGCTGCAAGTTAGAAGGTATTTCTAGCAGTGCCGGGACCTGTACTGATTACATTGCATACGCAAGAGGTGCAACAACAAGACAGTTATGAGACCAGCATGCAGAGCAGCTTCAGCAAACCAATAGCTGGGGCGGGGGGCTAATTGTTTTTTTGTTGAGGCAACCCAGACATTTAAAATGATCTGCCAATAAACAGCAATGGACAAAGAGATAGGCCTGCACCTTTTTTTTGACGCAGTGCACCGCAATGTATGGCATGTGGATTGTGGTGTGCTGCAGCGCGGGAGCATTGTGGGCTACTGTATTGTGCTATAGTGTGCTATTCTAAAGGCCCGTACCCACGATCAGAAGATCGGAAGTAAAATTTTGTCAAATGAACGATCTGCCAATTTTCTGATCGCTAGTATAGTGCTTTCAACAGCCGATTCCAAATTTTCGGACGACAAAAACTGGATGTGCATGCTTTAAAATTTTTGTCGTATGGGAACACAACATCCGATTTTCGTTTAATTAGTTTTAATTTATTAAAAAAAACGTAAGAGCAAAACTATGCATCCTCAAAAAAAAAAGAAAATACATACAAAACAAATAAACACATTACATCACTTCTGAAGTTGTATTCTGTCATACGAGATTTTTCGTATGTTGAGCAAGCACTTCACTTTCGATAAGAGACTAGCATGCAACGCAAAAACGGACGAAAATTTGTGCGATAATATGATCGTGTGTACCCTGCTTAAAGCGGAACTTCAGTCATTTTTCATCTTTAAATCTATTAAATCTTCTGCCCTTGTTGTTTTAACTTTGGATAGTAAAACATTTTTTTTTCTGCCAGTAAAAACCTTATACAGCCCACTTCTTGCTTCTTGTCTGGTCATTAGTCTAGGCTTATGACATCATGCACAGCTCTCTCTCTCACTCTCCTGAGAGTTTTCCAGGAAGGGAGGGGGGATGATTCATAAGAGGGCCAATGAGAGCTGCAGAGCTGGAGGTGTGCCTCTGTGTTTGTGTAAATCCAGGAAGTAAACAGGCAGCAGCTTCAGCTGCCCACAGTTAAAATGGATGCAGCCAGACTCAGTGGAGGGAGATTTCTGCAGCATATTTGGCAAGTACAGAATCACAGTATATATAAAATAATATGCAAAGTAGTTGAAGGGAAGCTTCAGAATGGCAAATATGTTTATATTACAAATTATGTGAGTAGACTGCAGTTCCTCTTTAAGTAAATTTAGCATCAGACTAAATAGTAAAAGTCCAAATTGTTTTAATGATGCATTGTGAGATCATAACCAACAAATTTGGAGGACCAAACTATTCGCCTTCTTTATCAGGCCTTAAAATGATTCTAAATCTGTAATAGGTCATATCTGGATGGATCAGGAGGAGAGAGGATGCGCCATTGGTATTGGCTAGTACCAATAGTAAAGGGCCAGTTCACGCCAGAACACAGTAGGGGAAAGGCACGTTTCTCGCACTGCGTTCAAAACACACTGCCTTTCCTGTTTGGCCTCCCTCTGCTCCGCTCTCTTTCTCCTTCCTCCCTGTTCCTCCTAATTTCAGATTCCTAGACAAGTGGAACCCTGTTGATCCCTCAGGGTCTTCCACCTGCCTGCACACATGACCCCGCTATGTGTGCCTTTCCCTCTTTTAGTGCCATTTGACGTTTGCTCTCTGTTAAAATTGTACCAGCTTCCTTCAATGTCTCGTGGTGTGAGCCAGCAAATCTCTTGTTCAAAATCTTTTACTCAACAAATCAAACCCATGAAAATAACCCCCAGCTTCCTAAAAAAAGGGTTGATTTTATTATTTATTTATGGTACTTATATAGCGCCATCAATTTACGCAGCGCTTTACATATACATTGTACATTCACATCAGTCCCTACCCTCAAGGAGCTTACAATCTAAGGTCCCTAACTCACATTCATATACTAGGACCAATTTAGACAGGATCCAATTAACCTACCAGCATGTCTTTGGAGTGTGGGAGGAAGCCGGAGTACCCGGAGGAAACCCACGCAGGCACAGGGAGAACATGCAAACTCCAGGCAGGTAGTGTTGTGGTTGGGATTCGAACCAGCGACCCTTCTTACTGCTAGGAGAAAGTGCTATCCACTACACCACTCTGCCACCCATATATTGTCCTATAGTTCCACAGACCTAGTGGTAAATGGCCAGATGTTGAAATACAACACCATCTCTATTCACAACATTCCATGGGGATGGGCAAGAAGAGCTTTGTGTAAAGTTTAACCACTTAAGGACCGAGCCTCTTTCTGAGATTTGTTGTTTACAAGTTAAAAACAGTTTTTTTTGCTAGAAAATTACTTACAACCCCCAAACATTATAAGTTTTTTTTTTCCAACACCCTAGAGAATAAAATGGCAGTCGTTGCAATACTTTCTGTCATACCGTATTTGCGTCTTACAAGCGCACTTTTTTTGGAAAAAATAAATTTTTTTAATTAAAAAATAAGACAACAGTAAAGTTAGCCCAATTTTTTTTTATATTGTGAAAGATAATGTTATGCCGCATAAATTGATACCCAACATGTCATGCTTCAAAATTGCGTCCGCTCATGGAATGGCGACAAACTTTAACCCTTAAAAATCTCCATAGGCGACGTTTAAAAAATTCTACAGGTTGCATGGTTTGAGAGGAGGGCTAGAATTATTGCTCTTGCTCTACCGATCGCGGTGATACCTCACATGTGTGGTTTGAACACCGTTTTCATATGCGGGCGCTACTCACGTATGCGTTCGCTTCTGCACGTGAGCTCGTTGGGACTTGGCACAATTAAAAAAAAAAAATTATTTTACCTTTTATTTTTTATTTTTACACTGTTTTTTTTTTTTTTTAAATGTTGTCACTTTTATTTCTATTACAAGGAATGTAAACATCCCTTGTAATAGAAAAAAAAGCATGACAGGACCTCTTAAATATGAGAACTGGGGTCAAAAAGACCTCAGATCTCATATTTAGACTAAAATGCAATAATAAAAAAAAAATGGCCTTTTAAGAGCTGTGGGCGGAAGTTACGTTTTGACGTCGCTTCCACTCTGCATTATTATGGTGGCGGGTTCGGGCCATCTTCCCCTCACTCGTCTCAATGCCCAGCAAGGGTGAAGATCCGATCGGCTCCGCCGCTGTCGACGGATCTGGTAAGCGGCGGAGGGCACCAGAGCGTGGCGGGAGGGGGGCCCTCTCCTGCCGCCATTAAAAGTGATCTCACTGCAAATCCACTGCAGAGACCACTTTTATCTTATACCGGACTGCTCACTGAAGAAGAGGATACCGGCAGGGTTATGGCATATAGCTGCTGCCATAACAACAATATTCCTCTCCAAACAGCTACTGTAAGTGGAAAAGAGGGTCAACAATGCCCATTTGCAGCATGACTGCACCCATTTGCAGCCATAGGTCCCCTGAACTTCAAACTCGGTAGTTAAGGGTTCCTAGATGCCCCCTAGCTGCAGCCAAAATTTGGGGTCTCTGAACCCAAAGGGTCCCGAAATGACATTGCTGCAGATGGACACAGTTGACCGAATTTGGGGCCCCGTATCTCGGGGCCAATTAGTGCTAAGAACCCCAAATTTGGTGTGCAAACCCAGTGGAACTAGCACCATAAAATTTCCAAAGCTGGGGTTTCTAGCACCAAGTGGTCCCGAGATACAGGGCCCCAAAAATAAGTTCAGAAAATGTCAAGCACTTTTCTGCAGCAGAGAATGACATTTTCCGAACCGGTTTTGGGGTCCCGTATCTCAGGGCCACTTGGTGCTAGGAACCCCAGCATTGGATATATTATGGTACCAGTTCCACTGGGTTTGCACACCAAATTTGGGGTTCCTAGTGCCAAGTGGCCCTGAGATATGGGGCCCCAAAATCGGTTCAGAAAATGTCAAGCACTTTTCTGCAGCAGAGAATGACATTTTCCGAACCGATTTTGGGGCCCCGTATCTCGGGGCCACTTAGTGCTAGGAACTAGATACAGGGCCCCAAAGTCGGTTCGGAAAATGAAATTTTTTGCTGCAGAAAAGTGCTTGACTCCAGTATAAGTCGAGGGGGGCACTTTCAGCACAAAAAAATGTGCTGAAAAATTTGACTTATACTCGAGTATATACGGTAATTGAAAACCTAATGTTCTTATTAATATCCTAATCAAGAAATATTGTAGTATAAATAACTTATCATCTTTTTTTTCACAATCAAAAGGTTTTATTGACGCTTAAGCAGGCAAACAGAACTTATAATCTTAACTAAAACATGAACTTTTAAATCTTAAGAAATGTGAATCCTTCCTTCTCATGTGATGGGGCAAGGTGAACATCCAGCTCAATATAATTACTAACACATGTTGGCTCTCCATAGAACTATGAAGCTTATAACAATATGTATACTTTCACAAGTATAAGAGTCTATATAATTTCACTTTATCCATACCTAGAAGATATACATTTATATATATATTCAACTCAATTATTCTATAAAGATCTAATCCATTCATTCATTTGTTAATATTTGTTAATTGATGAATATTAGATATTAGATTAAAGAAACATTCTGACACTCTCCTACAAAATAAGTAAGCAGTACTATATATGCTTCAGTCATGGTATTGGATTGTGTTATTAAATACCTCTTCTGAGATCGTTGTCTTAGTGCTCTTTGTTAGCCATTCTTATGTTGGAGTTTCTATTAGTGATGTACTCAGATGTGTTGTCTGTATTTTCTTTGACTATTTATACAAATAAAGGAATTACAAAAAAGAAACACACTGCCTTTGCCATCTGCTGTGGATGCCAATATATTGTTAAGGGCACCTCAAACACAGATAGCAAATGCAATGCATTTGTGGGCACCAGATCGCATGGTACCGCATTACCATGCGATTTGGTGTGGCACGCCTTTCAAAAGTATAGTGCACGTCCTACTTTTTGTGCACTGCAGTGCAATTTCAAATGAATGGGCTGACAAATTGCACTGCAGGGGAGCACACAGGATTCACACATAGAACCATGTTCCTGTGCAATTCTGGTGCAAACAGACCCTAAGTAGAAGTGATTTGGTTGCCCAAATGTGTTGGCTGTTTAATGTGATCTTATTATGAATCATTAAAGCAATTTGGACTTTTCTTTACCATTTCCAATGGTTGGATCAGAAGAGTGGAGCTCTCCCAACAATTATGGCGCTCCAATCTTCTGATCCAAATATTGTATTTACATCCCAAGGTACTCCATGGGAGTACTTAAAGAGTAACTCCACTTTTGTTGAGAAAAAAATATTCCCCTCTGGGTGATTTATGTACATTACAAGGATTATAACAGCCTTTGTTGCAGATTCCTACCTTTTTGTTATTCTGAAGTAATCGCTGTATGTTCCTCTGAGCCTCAGTGATGAGTCTAATGGGAGTGGTTTCATAATTATCTATCAGGTGTGCACCTGCAGAGATCTAATGAGGAAATCCGCTGGGCCTGCATCCCTTTAGACGTGTTCCTACTGTAAGTATCTCACCAAAAATGACATTTTTGTTGCAAGGGATGCCTGAAATCTGACTTGTATCTTAGGTAGACGTCTGGGAAATTTGGTGAGCCAATCACACAAGCAGTGATGTTTCTGGGGGTGGTCAGTACACACTCTGTGTACAGAACAACTCCAGGTAAGCTCTCCAAATGATTATGTTCATTCGCTGCTTTAAATGCATAAGTGTTTGAAGTCTCAGCACCTCCTTGAAATGTCCAATACCCGCAAAGTACCATTAAGAGTGTGAAGCAATTAAACATGGCACTAGGGCTGCCATTAGAAATTGTGGTGCCCCATACAGCCTGCCTAACAGGGACCCCCCATACAGGCTGCCCCCCCCCAAAGCTTCCCCCCATACAGGGAAAGCCTCTTAATCACCTTACTGTGCATGTACAGTAATTCCGCCAGCCATGGCTCCCAGGAATTAAATAAAAGTTCCCAGGCCCCATCAGTTCAACAGCAGGGAACAGGGAGGTCTATTTACTAATTGTTAGAGCTTCGGGAACAGGCCTGATCCTATCTAACCACTGGATAACCACGACCTGTAGGATTACTGTGCGCATATGTCTAAAGGTATCTAAAGAGAGCCCTCTATGCCCCAAGCACCCTGCTGAACTGATGGGGCCTGGACCCGGTACAGGAAGACCTACTCTACACCCCTATAGGCAGCCTTACATGGGGAATGCCATCTACCACCTGGCAAGAGTATGGCACTACCCCCAATAACATGTCATTAAATACAACACTTTTTTTCGTGACATAGGTCATATAATTATACCATTATCTGGTGAGTGGCCAATCCATGTGGTGGTGGTGTTGTCACTGAAGTGGTGGAATAGTCACAACCAGGGCTTTTGTTCTCAGAGAATAGGTGCAGAAACTCAACCATGCCCGCCACACACACACATACCTGCCAAATGGCATCAAACAGTAGCTCTTCCCTCTGCATACAACCCCCTCCCTCCACTGCCCTCATTTTCTCCCCCCTCCTTAAAAGCTCCACCATCTGTCATATGTCTTACCTTTGTTGCAATATTAAGCTGAAACACCTATCCGGCTGTAGTACCTCCCAGCATACTATACTATACTACAGTCACTTGCAAGGGAGACCATGCAGTAGGAGCATCAACAACTGGTCACCAGGGAAAAAATAGAGACCACAGAGGGTGCAACCTACCACGCACCCTCTCCTGCCCATGACTGCCCTGAACCCTGGGCACCTGAGATAAGCTATCACTTGTAAACGCAGAAGCTGGACTGAGCAGGGAGCAGAAGACCTGAGCCAGAGGTGGTGGAACTGAGTTCCCCTTAGTTCCTGCTGAAAATGGGCCCTGGTCACAATTAATCACGGATGAGGAATTAAGAGCACAGGAATAGCATATTCACAGTGGATAGTCCACACAGGGATTTGCTGTTTAACTGGCACATTGCAAAGCACTAGCAAAAAATTGGACATTATAATATAGAATTTAACCCACAGACACCGGAAGTTTATGTGGCGTCATTTTGAAGCATATTTTGATTTTTTTGGATATGATAAAGATTGATAGTATGTGATAGCGATAATATTTATATTTCATTTTTATTTATGTCATTTATATGACCTATTTCACGAAAAAAAAGGTATATTTTATGACATGTTATTGGGGGTAGCGCAGCCAACACTATTTTCATTTTATTTTTAATTTTCTTTCACCTATTGGAGGAATATTTTTTTTTGACTGAAGCAACCAGCTTTTATGTATATTTTTTGGCACAATCAATAGTTATTTTGCGCCCGTGACCCACACACACCCATTTGAAGAGTATGGCACTGGTGAGCCAGTGAGCACTGCAGGACACATAGAAAAGGTTAGTACTTTCAAGAGAGACACAATTAAAAAATGCTTACGTTCACAGATACCCAGTGTAGGCGGTATAAAGTGCTATCCGCAATGGAAATAATAACATTGCTTATGCAATATGCAGATTACATTCAATTTTCATACCGCAGGGTCTTCCCCTGTGTCATGAGTTTCCATGATGAAGCTCAATAGAAAGATACTGAACCTGTCTGAATATGAAAGCGGAACTGGAGAGATGAGGAAATCATGGCTCCATTACAGCGATGGGATGGGGAAGAGTGCAGATGTTTCCCTCTATAGAAGTGAAACATGCTAAACCTGCACTGTATGTAAGTTGTGAATGGGGCCATGTGCCAATCGGCTGGAACAGTTTCAAACTCTTCCAACTTCTTGTAAATCAAAAGACTTAGACAAGGGCAGCTGACTGGACAATTACTGAGCGCTGCAAATCTTCTGAGGAAATCCTGACCCGCGAGCTATGATGCAATGGCTAGGAATGTGGAGGTTCCACCTAAGTCTTTCATGTTTCCTTATCACGCAGGGTCCTGCTTGCTTCAGTCATTGAAAATCTCAACTCAGGAAAAGTTAGCAAAGTGTGAGTGGTGCATCATAGAGACTCCGTCATTGACTTAAATAAAATAAAAAATCAGGTAAAAGCACAGGAAAAATCAAATATTTCAAATGTTCAATTGCAGCGTTTTTCGTCTCCATAAATTATTTTTATTGACTTGCAATGTACCTTTGAACTAGAAAATTTGACTATTCCAAGAAGAGTCAATTAATTTAATACAGCCCCCTCCTTTTCTGGAAGTTTTCAAATTACTCTTTGTGCTGGTCCAAGTCCTCTGCCCCTCCCCTGACCTCCCTTCATAACTTTTTACATGGCTGCCGGTGGGGGAGCAACTGGGAATGCTATAAGAGCAACCTTTTTTACCATGGGAGATATCAGGTTTCTGTGGTAGTGTGCCCTTGTAGAACACCAACTCAGTGTTCCACAGGGCGCAGAGTCTAAGCCCCACCCTGCTTTTCCAGCTAGGCCCATGATGGTGGGGATAGACTCACAGCAAACTGGAACCAGGTCGCGGCCTCCGGGTACACCAAGCTGATGATACGAAGACCACTTGCGTATGCAGAATACAGAGGCAGGAGACAGAAGAACATCTGGGAAACAAGCCCAGATCAAAACAGGCAGCAGACAAGCACAAATGGAAGGCGAGAACCGGGGTTGGTACACAGAAAGTCAGACACTGAATGCACAAAACACTAGGCAAACAGGAGCTCAGAGAACTAGGAAGTTGCTCGGGCATCGCAGGCTGCACTGAGCATGTCTTAAATAGGGAAGCCAACTAGGAAGTGGGCCAGGAAGTGATAGAAGGGAAGGAAATTAAAAGCCTAGCGGGTGGTTAGCAGGGATGAGGCCCAAAGTCCTGATGCAAGCTGGCAGGAGATGATAGGTAGTCTGTAGGTCAGCTACAGGTGCAGAGCAGGAGCAGGCAGATCCGAACACAAGCAAGGTTGGCAACAGGCAGTCAGCACGGTACAAATGGAGCAGGCAGATACAAAGTCCAGGTCACAAGCAGGTTTGGCGGCAGGCAGTCGGCATGGTACAGAGGGGTCAGGCAGGTTCAAAGTCGGAGGCAGGCCAGGGGTCAGATGCAGGCGGATAGCAGAGCAGAGTCCAGTAAACAAGCCGGGTCACAGAGAGATCAAACAGTACACAGGAAACAGGAAGCACGGGAACAGGAAGCTGATGATCGGACAGCACCGAGCACAGCATCCCAGCAACCTAAATAGGGCAACCGGCGCAAAACACCGCGACCACGCCGGCACGCCCAGGAGCGCGCATGCGCGCACGCGCCCGCAAATGTCCTGAACTGAGATCCTCTCTGACAGTGCCCCCTCCTTAAGGGCAGCCTCCGGATGCCCAGCCGGGCTAATCTATCCGCATGGGTACTCTGAAAATCCCTTAAGAGTTTTTCAGCGTGCAAGTTGGCCTCCGGTTCCCAAGAATTGTGTTCTGGTCCATACCTCCTCCACTTGGATTTGGTTGCGTCTCTTCCTACAATCCAAAATTGCCTCCACCTCAAACTCCTCCTCGTTGTCGATAATTACGGGATCAGGTGGGCCAGTATAGCGACCCGAAAAAGAGTTGGGGATAACGGGTTTAAGTAGGGATACGTGAAAAACCGGATGGATTTTCAATTAATTAGGTAAGTCCAGCTCATAGGCCACATTATTGATTTTTCTCTTGACTGAAAAGGGACCCATGAACCTAGGACCTAACTTTCTCGAAGGACAAGCCATCCTTAAGTTACTGGTAGACAGCCAGACCTTATTGCCAGGTTCTAGCAATAGTTGTCCTCACTTCTTCCTGTCATACATTTTTTTGTTGTATTCCTGGGTTCTAGCCATTGTTTCTTGCAATAGTTTGTTGTTGTTGATGAAGAAGTTCATGGTTTCAGAAACCGCGGGAATCGCACATTCAGGTAAGGAACTGGTTAAAAAGGATGGGTGAAACCCGTAGTTCGCAAAAAACGGTGTCTGTTTGATGGCCGAATGCACAGAGTTGTAGGCAAACTCGGCAATAGGCAGGAGAGAGACCCAGTCGTCTTGTGAGAAGGCAGAAAAGCAACAAAGGTACTGTTCCAGCGACTGATTGGTTCTCTCCGTCTGCCCATTCGTCTAGGGGTGGTAGGCCGAAGAGAATGCCAATTCTATCTCCAGAGACCTACAGAGAGCTTTCCAGAATCTGGAGGTAAACTGAACCCCACGATCGGATACTATACTTGAGGGAACTCAGTGGAGGCGTACAATTTCCTTAATGAATATTTTTGCGGTTTCCAAAGCTGATGGGGTACCCTTCATTTGTAGAAAGTGGGCCATCTTGGACAGTCTGTCTACAATGACGAAGATGGTGGAGTAGCCTTCTGCCAACGGGAGCTCAACGATGAAGTCCATCGCAATCATTTTCCATGGCCTTTCTGGCACGGGTAAGGGCCTTAATAGCCCCCAGGCCTTCGTTCGGCTGCTCTTGCTCCGAGCACAGGTAATACAGGACTCCACAAAGCTCTTGCTGTCGCTTACCAGCTGGGGCCACCAAAAAGTACGCTGTACAAGTTCTGTTGTTTTCAACACACCAAAATGCCCAGCCAATTTGTGGTCGTGGCAGAGTTCCAGTACAGCAATCCTCAGATCCTCTGGGACCAAGATTTTATCCTTGTAACAGAATAAGCCGTCTTGCAAGCTTACCTCGCCTTCCACAGAAGGGGACCAATTTCTTGAGGCCTCTTTGATCCGGGATATAAGATCTCCCTGAAAAAGTAGAAAACTTCCAGCAGGGAGAATGGTGTCTGGAGGCAGAAATTCTGTGGAGTCATGAAACATACGGGATAATGCATCTGGTTTGGTGTTCTTGGTACCTGGCCTATACGTAATGTGGAATTGAAATCTTGAGAAGAACAGAGCCCATCTTGCCTGTCGTGGTCTCAATCTCTTGGCCGTTCTCAAATACTCAAGATTTTTATGGTCCGTGTAAATCAGAATAGATAGCGCCACTCTTCAAGTGCGGCTTTAATGACCAGCAACTGACGATCTAATACATCGTAATTTTTTTCTGCATCAGAAAGTTTTCGTGAGAAGAAGGCTACGGGATGAAGGAGAGCCTTGGCACCTTGCCGCTGAGATAGTACTGCCCCTACCACGACCTCCGATGCGTCCACCTCAAGGACAAACAGCAAGGCAGGGTCTGGGTGCTTCAGGACAGAAGCGGAAGTAAAAAATTCCTTGAGTTTATCAAAGGCTGCTTGCACCTGAGGAGACCAACAGAATCGATTTCCCTGTTTCGTCAGTTCTGTGATGGGGGCAATTATAGTAGAAAAACTCCTTATAAATTTCCGATAAAAATTGGCGAATCCGACAAAGCGTTGGACCCCTTTTTTATCGGAGGGAGCGGGCCAATCCAGAATAGCTGCAACCTTTTGCGGGTCCATTTTAACACCATCGGTAGAGATGATTAGGCCAAGGAACTGAATGCACTGGAGCTCAAAATCGCATTTGTCCAATTTAGCATAGAGTCCATGCTGCCTGAGCCGGGGTAACACATTCCTGACATGCCTGCGATGTTCGGTAACAGAAGAGGAGAAGATCAGAATGTCGTCCAGGTATACGATAACATGTAAATCCAGGAGGTCAGAAGGTCACAAAAAATGTCATTTACGAAATGTTGAAAAGTTGCCGGTGCGTTGCACAGGCCAAAGGGCATGACGAGGTATTCAAAATGTCCGAACCTGGTACGGAAGGCTGTTTTCCACTCGTCCCCCTCTCTGATGCGAATCAAGTTATAGGCCCCACGGAGGTCGAGTTTGGTAAATATTTTTGCAGAACCCAATCTTTGGAACAGCTCTGGCACAAGAGGTAAGGGATAGCGATTTTTGATGGTCACCTTGTTGAGTTCTCTATAATCGATGCAGGGACATAGCGAGTGGTCCTTTTTCTCGACAAAAAAGATGCCTGCCCCGGCTGGTGATGTCGAAGGACAGATAAAGCCTCTCTTAAGATTTTCATCGATTTACACCTTGAGAGTACCCAGCTCCTGCTCTGTTAAAGGGAATATTCTCCCAAAAGGAACTTCAGATCCGGGCAACAACTCAATAGGACAGTCGTAGGGTCTATGAGGCGGAAGGGTCTCAGCCCCTTTTTTGCTAAAGACATCGGAGAAGTCCTGGTAAGGGATGGGAATCGCCTGCTGCGATTCCGTGTCGGTGTTCAGACACAAGAGTTGACTGGGTTTTGCAGGAGTTCCGTGCAAACAGTGCTGTTGGCAGTAACTGGAAGATAACTTGACTTCCCCAGAAACCCAATCGATACTGGGGTTATGCGCCTGCAACCAAGGCATTCCTAGAATAATAGGGAAGAGTGGTGAAGAAATGGCGTCCAGCCAGAGAAATTCCTGATGACAGGTGTTCATGGTGGCTAGCAGTGGCATGGTTTCCAAGGTGACCAGACCAGAGCTGAGGGTGGAACCATCCACGAGATAGACAGCAAGTCCCTGCGATTTTGTCCGGAGAGGGATACGGTGTTGAGTCGCAAAGGTGAGATCAATGAAGCAACTGCACGCTCCTGAGTCAATGATGACCGGGGTAAGCAGATCCTGTCCTTAAGGCTGGAGGGTAATGGAGAGAGCCAGATGGTTAGCAAGGTTAGGCAAGGCAGGTGCGATTTTAGAAGTAGCTGAAAGAGACTTACGTGTCTTATTTGGGCAAGATCTCACATAGTGACCTGATTCCCTGCAGTACATGCATAAGTTGTTGACCCGTCGACGTTGTCGTTCTTCGGGAGTGAGGGATGGGTGGAGAAGCCCCAGTTGCATCGGTTCAGAAGTGTCAAGGGCTGAGGCAGCCGGTACCTGAAGGCTTTGGCCTACGGAGCTGGTAGCACTAGGGACCTTGGGGAGGACCCAAGTGGGGCGGAACTGGTTGACCGACCTCTCGGAACGACGCTCTCTCAAGCGTCGATCAATCTGCACCGACAGGTTAATAAGGTCTTCAAGAGTTTGGGGTACGCCTACCCGTGCCAGCTCGTCTTTGAGCGAATCGGATAATCCTAAGCGGAATTGGTATCGCAGGGCCGCATCATTCCATTCAGTGTCTGAACTCCAACGCCTAAATTCCAGAACATAGTCTTCTGCAGGCCTGCACCCCTGTTGTAGGGCGTGTAAGGCGGATTCAGCTGTGGCTTTTAACTCAGGGTCCTCATACAATTGAGACATGGCAGTAAAGAAGGTATCCAGATTATCCAAGCAGACTGACTTTTGCTCCAGGAGACGGTGGGCCCAGGCCTGTGGTTCTCCAGATAGAAGAGAGATGACAAAACCCACCCTGGTTGCTTCCAAGGAGAAGGTGCGTGGTTGCAAGGCGAAGTACAGTTCACAAGCATTACGAAATGCACGATACTTGTTGCGCTCTCCGGTAAACCTTTCGGGTGTAGGGACCCTGGGTTCGGGAGGTAGCATAACCACTGAGGGTGCAGGTGAGAGCCCTGTAGCAGAAGTACCTTGCGGGTTAGCAGGTGAGGATAGCACCTGAACTCGTTCCTCCAGTCTGGTATAACCTTCTTGAAGGCTCTTCACAGCCTGCGTGAGACCCGCCAGGTGTCTGCATAGCTCCTCCATGGGAGAGGTCCCCTGCTCAGGCTCGGACATGGCTGTCCGATACTGTCAGACTTACCCGTATCAGACTGACGAACCCGATATAGCAGAGGATGGCCTCCGTATCTGGTTCCCGGCCCCTGATAGAGCACACAGAAGGCACGGGAGCACAGAATGGTATGAGAGCCTGGCGGGTGGTTAGCAGGGATGAGGCCCAAAGTCCTGATGCAAGCTGGCAGGAGATGATAGGTAGGCTGTAGGTCAGCTACAGGTGCAGAGCAGGAGCAGGCAGATCCGAACACAAGAAAGGTTGGCAACAGGCAGTCATCACGGTACAAAAGGAGCAGGCAGATACAAAGTCCAGGTCACAAGCAGGTTTGGCGGCAGGCAGTCGGCACGGTACAGAGGGGTCAGGCAGGTTCAAAGTCGGAGGCAGGCCAGGGGTCAGATGCAGGCGGATAGCAGAGCAGAGTCCAGTAAACAAGCTGGGTCACAGAGAGATCAAACAATACACAGGAAACAGGAAGCACGGGAACAGGAAGCTGATGATTGGACAGCACCGAGCACAGCATCCCAGCAACCTAAATAGGGCAACCGGCGCCAAACACCGCGACCGCGTCGGCATGCCCAGGCGCGCACCCGAGCCAGCGCGACGCGGCGCACTCCAGAGTGCCCAGCAAGTGTCCTGAACCGAGATCCTCTCTAACAATCGTACAATAATGGCATGGTCACTGGGAAGGTTGCTCCTTATATTTGTGGTCACTGTGAAGAATGCTGATTGCATTTGTGGTCATTGTGAAGAATCCCCCCCTTACAGATAGCTAAAATGATCAATGCTGTCAGAGGTTACTTATGTAAGTTACTGTACATATCAAAAGTTGCTTGAGGAACCTCTAGCAACCTCTGGAGGAACACTAGGGTTCCACGGACCCCTGATTGAGAAAGGCTGCTATTGAGGGTCGGCTCTGAGTCTGCTGGAGCTCTTGACATTAAATCCAAGGTGGTGGCACCCAACAATCTCATGGAATTAGACGTCTACACAAGGGAGGTGTTTACAGGTAAATATCACACCTAAAATAATTGCCCTTATATGTACGTTTTGTTGAAATTTTTGGTCTGTTGACAGGGTGTCTTTAAGATGAACATATGCTTTGCCAATACAGGGACAAGAACAGGTCCAGTTTAATGTAAGATGTTCCCTGCTGCTTATTCTTGCTTTTCCCTTTGCTTTCCTGTTGCTCAGTTTGGCTGTACTTCTGGGTATGAGTTGAGTAGCTGACTCTTCCCCCTTCTTACCATGATGGATGATCCATGACCCATTTTGGCATGGAGCATAAGTGGGGGAGTGCCAAGGGAAAGTTTAGCCATTGGAGCCATTCTCTCTCAGGCGGAAGGGTTGAGCTTTTTTTTTACAGGTTTGCTTTAAGGCATGACCAGTAATGCTAGGCAGACTTATTCCTACCCAATAAAAATTTGTTTTTTTGTTCAAGAGATAAGAGTATCTGTCTGATATTCCTAAGAGCCCTATATGTGTCTGATATTCGTGATCTTTATGTACTGTATGTGTATAGTATTTATGGGAGCTATACATAAGTCTGAATATTTACTGAATGAGTCATTTGAAAGTCAGTTTTGCATTTAATTTGCAATAAGGGCAATTATTGCAGTGTGATTCAGCACAGACCCCAGAGAGAGGACAGCTGGTGCCGGCTGACATATAACAGCCTATAACTCCTATGTCTCCAAAGGACCGATGTACAGTGTGAGTTAATACATTTACATGCCTGGCGTGTGAGTCACCTATCACATAAGATTGTTATGGTGTCTCCATTCCTCATACAGGGCTACGTCTCCAACTGCATGAAACTCAGATCATTTATACCGCAGACAAAATTTTGTTCAGATTTCTTTTTTAAAGGGAATCTCCAGACACTGCATCCCAGCAAAAAACAGATGCTTTCCTTTTGTTTGTACATTTCGAATTGGATACAATGTTGAATGAATTTTAGCACACCCACACAGAGTGAAATAATTAAGGTGGCACTTAGGGAGCGCCACCCCATGTGGACTATGCTCTAAAACCCTCCCACCCCTCTGGTCCTTGCGCCACCTGTTGCTTCCCTTTTACTGTAGACCATGCTCTGCCTGTGCCTTCCCACTGTGAACCATATGCCACGTGTGGACCCCCAAGTGGACCTTGCTTCACCTATGGACCCCTAACCCATGGACCTTTCTCCACCTGTGGACTCCCCCATAGACCATACTCCACCTGTAAACCCTTCCCCTTTCCCATGGGCCATGCTCCACCTGTGGACCGCCCCATAGACTATATTTCACCTGTAGACCCTTCCTCTTTCCCATTGACCATGCAGCACCTGTGGAACCCTCCCACCCCTGTGGTCCATGCTCCACCTGTGGCTTCCCTTTTACTGTAGACCCACCATGGACCATGTTCCACATTTGGACACCTCTCCCGTGGACCATGCTCCACCAGTGGACCATGAGTAGGGATCCCTCCTTTTTTAAGAGCAGGCGTTGCAAAAGATTGTGGTATTTCTTGCCTCTGTGAAATAATTTGCTATTGGGCATTGCCTTGGGTACACTGTATTGAAAGGAACAGGGAATCTGCCCAACAGTCTTTATTACATTAGAGTTTTTTCTTAAATCCTGCCACTCTAAACCTGGAGGTCTGTGGGTTAGTAGCATGCAAGATTCCCATAAATATTGTATGAGAAATCAATGGATCCAAAAGAGCTAGTCTAGTCCATTGCATAATGCAGTTCTGAATGTCTGCAGATTGAATTGGCAATCCACAGCCTAAAGCTGGCCATACAGTGATAGATTCCTAACTTTAAAACAAATAGCGTGGATGGTATAATCTCTGGCTGCAGGCTACTGTACTGTAACAGCCAAACTGGGATGCAGGTTTCTTGGGTCCAATATTCTCCATCCAGCTCCTTCAACAAAGGCCGACTTTTCCGTCGACCTTTATTGAGCCCTGTGGTGTCAACAATGGCAACCACTGCTCAAATTTCAGCCAAATCACTGCAAATCAGTAAAAATTTTGCTATAGAGCTGAACAGTCGCTGCTTTAAAAGTCTCCCAGTGGAGCCCTGCTTCTTTGATGCATGCACACTGCTGTCCCCATTCATGCCAATGGAATCCCATAATGCATTCGTACTGACGGCGCATGCTAAGATAGCCCATGGCTCCTCATTTGTCTTTGATTCTCCGACAAGGTCTCTCCACCATAATCCCCACATTCCTGTATTCTTGGGAGTTTTAGGTGCTTCCAACCTTCTTTTGTGTTCCAGCTCCTCCTGTTACATTCTACACAATATAAAACAAATAAAAAAAAGATGGTGGGAACCCTCATAATGGGCACAGGAGGTGTGCAGAGATTATACCAATTAAATCTCCGAAAGATAGAGGAAACTGTCAGTTAATAACAGTAAACAATATCCTTATTTTCCAAAAATAATCAATACACGCTCAATGGCCCTGTATGTTATTTTTCCATGAAATTTTCTTATAGGATTGCCACCTTTACTTTAAGCCAAACCCGAACACTTTAGTGGCACACAGTCATTTTTTTCTTTATGGGGGGGGAGCATTCCCCCTTAAATCAGGGCTCCCAAAGCCCCCCTTACATCTGAATCTGCACAGTGCCCCTTACATTCGAGTCCCCCTTACCTTAGTGTATTCACTTGCTTGAAGGCAGGAGAGATAAGGAAGTGAGGGGGGAGACGTCAGTCACAGACAGTGGATGGTGCGCTCACTCACCTGAGGATGGGGGCTCAGACATCAAAACCTTTCATCTACAATCTACTGTATCTGCTGACTGCTGGGCTTCAAATTCCTCATCCACACATCCTTTTTCTGAGGCACAGCAAGCAGGGGATTGGAGTGTGCGCAGGTAATTACAGAGGGGTAAGGGCAGGAGGAGGAGCAGATCAAGCCCTCTTTCCTCTCCTGTCTGTGGGGGGAGGGGGGGCTGTACTGGCTCTCAGCTTAGACAACTGCAGCCCCCTGGACAGTTGAAAACCCTGGTTATTAGGGTTGCCTAGGTACCCTAGTAGGGCACACCCGACCCATGTGCACGCCTATAAACTTGGCAGTTGTGGTATTTGGTTACTTGGGGAGGTTTCAGGTGGTCTGAAACCCAGACACATAATTCAAAACCGGGGCTGTCTGAGTGAATCCTGGATGGGTGACACTGGCAACCCTAGTTTCTTACTGTCTTTTTCTGCCTCCTTTGTAATGTCCTTCATGAGCTCCCAAACCTCTTCTTGTCTGCTTCACTTCCGCTTGTTTGAAAGAGAAGTTTACATTTGTTGCCAGGGCCGGTGCTACCACTAGGCAAACTAGGCAGCCGCCTTGGGCGCACTGCTGCCTAGGGCGCCCAGCCACTGGTGTCCCTACTCTCTTTTCTTTGCAGCAAG
This sequence comes from Lithobates clamitans, assembly GCA_037952925.1. Classification (NCBI taxonomy): domain Eukaryota; kingdom Metazoa; phylum Chordata; class Amphibia; order Anura; family Ranidae; genus Lithobates; species Lithobates clamitans. The sequence continues at coordinate 1,495,560 of JBBGZY010000309.1, forward strand.
CAACTTATGCCTTGTACACACGACCGCTTTTGCCGTTGCAATAAACTCTGTCCTGCATACACGCGGTCACAGCAAATTCCGACCGCCAAGAACGCGGTGACGTACAACACGTACGACGGGACAACACGTACAACGTCTCGTCCTTGCTTCAGAGCATGCGTCATTTTTGGTACGTCGGAACAGCATACAAACGAGCAGTTTTCCCGATAGGAATTTGTTCCTTCGGAAAAATATAGGGCATGTTCTCTAGGTCCGTCTGAATATTCGACGTAAAAAGTCTGATGGGGCATACACACGGTCGGAATATACGATGAAAAGCTCCCATCTTACTTTTTTTGTTGGAAATTCCGACCGTGTGTACGGGGCAAAAGTCTCAGCATCAGCAGGCAGCCGCCGCTCTGGTCGTACATAGTGTCAGAGGCGCAGCGGAGGACTGTGTCTGTGTCCCGGCTCCCGAATGAATGCAAGCAAGCAAACATCCATTGATAGGCACAGGTAAAGCTGCATTTGATGGGCACTTCATTAAAAAGGTGGGGTATACATGGGCAGGGCAAAGGGGGTGGAGTCAAGGGGGTGGAGTGGCAAAATGAGGTTTCGCCTAGGGTGTCAAAAATCCTTGCACCAGCCCTGTAGTAATAGTTTCGGTCATGGTGTCATAAATAAAGGTAACCTCGGTGTGTTTACTAAGATCCTGATTGGATGAAATAGTGCTGCTTCTTGTACTTCTCTGTACATGTCGCACAATTTATCACACTTGATGACAATGCACCATAGTACACATATTTTGGTGCTTTGAATCACATTGAGGCACACTGCATTAGGCGGGGTTCACACCTTTCTTGTGCTTTTCATGTGTTTTTGATGTGTTTTTGCAATTTTGATGCAGTTCCATTGAAGTCTATGGACCCAAACATTCACCTTCCCGCGTAAAACAAAGTTGCTGCACCTCTTTCAAAAATGCACTGTAGGAAATTGCATAGATGTGAACAGGATCCATTGGAAACAATGCTAAATTCATTTGTTGTGCTTTCCTGTGCTTCTGAAAATGCGCTAAAACACACACAGGTGCGAACCTAGCCTTAAGCAGCCCAAAATTAAAATGAATAGGCCGTAAGGTACCTCAACACATGAAAATTTGGGTTCTGTTGTATTTTTGTGCAGGAAAGCAAAACATAACACACATCATACATTGTATGCTGCTGCAGAAAACAGGCACAGCGCCTTGAAAAAGTATTCATACCCCTTGGAATTTTTCACATTTTGTCATGTTACAACCAAAAACGTAAATGTATTTTATTGGGATTTTATGTGATAGACCAACACAAAGTAGCACATAATTGTGAAGTGGAAGGAAAATGATAAATGGTTTTCCAAAATGTTTTATAAATAAATATGTGTAAAGTGTGGGGTACATTTGTATTCAGCCCCCTTTACTCTAACACCCCTAACTAAAATCTAGTGGAACCAATTGCCTTCAGAAGTCACATAATTAGTAAATAGAGTCCACCTGTGTGTAATTTAAAGCGTTTGTTAACCCAAAAAAAAAAAAGGATCCTGCTCCTTTAACCCCTTCCCAACCAGCCGCCGCAGTTATCCTGCTGCAGGTTGGCTCCCCTGCGTGAGCCGTCATAGCTGTACGTCGGCTCTTTAAGACGCTTTAGCATCTTAAAGAGATAATAATAAAAATTCCATAAATCTATCCCCTATTTTGTAGACGCTATAACTTTTGTGCAAACCAATCAATATACACTTATTGCGATTTTTTTTAACCAAAAATATGTAGAAGAATATATATCGGCCTAAACTATTGAAGAAATTATTTTTTTTTGCTTTTTTTGGGATATTTATTATAGCAAAAAGTACTATATATATATATATATTAAATTGTCACTGTTTTGTTGCTTATAGCGCAAAAAAATAAAAACCACAGAGGTGATCAAATACCACCAAAAGAAAGCTCTGTAATGGAAATTTGTAAGTTCTGTATATAATTGTATTCTATTTTGTATGTATTGCACACTGCCCTCACTGTGCACACAGCACTAATAATGTTTTCAGTAAATGTTTACATTCTTTCGAGTCCTGATTAGAATTAGCCTGCCTATGTAACGCCCCTTGTTACCATAAATGTACAATTGTAATATTAATGTGATACCTACGTAATCATGTGCATAAAAACCTTCAATTGCGTCATAATAAAGCAGAACAGTTATTTGGAAAGATGCTGAGCGTATCTTTTGTGTCTGTTCCCTACTGCAGTAGTTATTATTAATTTGGAATCACTAATCAATATGAGGATAGGAGTTGCCTATCATCAATTTAACCAAGTCAGCTCTATTTGTGGGGAAAAAAGGACACAAATTTTGTTTGGGTACAACGTCGCACGACCGTGCAATTGTCAGTTAAAGAGATGCAGTGCCGTATCGCAAAAAATGGCCTGGTCAGGAAAGGGGCAAATCCTTCTGGGGCTGAAGTGGTTAAAGCATGTTATATGACACAGTGCTTGTCCTGTGTCATTTGGCCCCCTGTAACGCCTAAAAAATTTGGCTGATCCTGCCAGTTTCTCCCTATACTGCCAGTTTCTCCCCAACCCTTCTGTAAACTGACCACCGTGTATCATGGCTGTTGAGACCAGACACCGTGGTCAGTTTACTTGCATCAGTCATCAGCAGCCTGCTATCTGCTCTCCTCTCTGCTCCTGTGTCCTCCTCCCCCCTTAACTCTCTGTCTGTGTGTGTGCTGCCCCTCCCCCCTCCAGCTGCTCTCATAACACTAACCTGTATACACCATCAGCACTGCCTCCTATTGCAGTGTTCCCCTCTGTGAATGATTTATAAATATAAATGCTGTAAATACCTAATTTAAGAGCTGAGATTGTGATTACATGACCAGCCAGCTCCCTCCTCCTCTCCTCCTCTAGACTGACATCAGCAGAAGAATCTCAGCCCCACCCGCTGCATCTCTCAGAGAAGGAAAAGAGAAAGCTGGCCAGTCATGTGATCGCAATCTCGGCAGTGAAATTAGGTATTTGCAGTATTTATTTTTATAAATCATACACAGAGGGGGATATTACAATAGCAGGCAGTGCTGATGGTCTATACAGGTTAGAGTGGCTTAACAACCACTTTAATCCCTGTATAAATACAGCTGTTCTGTGAAGCCCTCTGAGGTTTTTTTAGAGAACCTTAGTGAACAAACAGCATCATGAAGGCCAAGGAACAAACCAGACAGGTCAGGGATAAATTTATGGAAAAGTTTAAAGCAGGGTTAGGTTATAAAAAAACATCCCAAGGTTTGACCATCTCACGGAGCACTGTTCAATCCATCATCCGAAAACGGAAAGCGTATGACACAACTGCAAACCTACCACAACATGGCCGTCCACCTAAACTGACAGGCCGGGCAAGGAGAGCATTCATCAGAGAATCAGCCAAGAGACCCATGGTAACTCTGGAGGAGCTGCAGAGATCCACAGCTCAGGTGGGAGAATCTGTCCACAGGACAACTATTAGTCGTGCTCTCCACAAATCTGACCTTTATGGAATAGTGGCAAGAAGAAAGCCATTGTTTAAAGGAAGCCATAAGAAATCCCGTTTGCAGTTTGCGAGAAGCCATGTGGTGGACACAGCAAACATGTGGAAGAAGGTGCTCTGGTCAAATGAGACCAAAATTGAACTTATTGACCTAAAAGAAAAATGCTATGTGTGGTGGAAAACTACCACTGCACATCACCCTGAACACACCATCCCCACCGTGAAACATGGTGGTGGCAGCATCATATTGTGGGAAGGCTTTTCTTCAGTCTTCGGTCAGAGTTAACGGGAAGATGGATTGAGACAAATACAGAGCAATCTAATGCCGCGTACACACGAGCGGACTTTACGGCAGACTTTGCCCGGCGGACGGGATTTGGTCGGACAATTCGATCGTGTGTGGGCTCCAGCGGACTTTGTTTTCTTAAAAGTTTGACGGACTTAGATTTGAAACATGTTTTAAATTAATCTGTCGAAATCGAGTCCGGTCGAAAAGTCCGCCGTCTGTATGCTAGTTCGATGGACATAAAGCCACGCTAGGGTTGGCTACTGGCTATGAACTTCCTTGTTTTAGTCCGGTCGTACGTCATCACGTAGGAATTCGACAGACTTTGGTGGATGGTGTGTAGGCAAGTCCGTTCATTCAGAAAGTCCGTCGTAAAGTACGTCGAAAAGTCCGCCGGGCAAAGTCTGCCGTAAAGTCCGCTCGTGTGTACGCGGCATTAGAAGAAAACCTGTTATGCCCCGTACACACAGTCGGATTTTCCGACGGAAAATGTGTGATAGGACCTCGTTGTCGGAAATTCCAACCGTGTGTAGGCTCCATCACACATTTTCTATCGGATTCTCCGACACACAAAGTTTGAGAGCAGGCTATAAAATTTTCCGACAACAAAATCCGTTGTCGGAATTTCCGATCGTGTGTACACAAATCCGACGGACAAAGTGCCACGCATGCTCAGAATAAATAAAGAGATGAAAGCTATTGGCTACTGCCCTGTTTATAGTCCCGATGTACGTGTTTTTCGTCACCACGTTCAGAATGATCGGATTTTCCGACAACTTTGTGTGACCGTGTGTATGCAAGACAAGTTTGAGCCAACATCCGTCTGAAAAAATCCATGGATTTTGTTGTCGGAATGTCCGATCAATGTCCGACCGTGTGTACGGGGTATGAGAGTCTGCAAAAGACTTGAGACTGGGGCGGAGGTTCCCCTTCCAGCGGGACATTGACCCCAAACATACAGCCAGAGCTACAATGGAATGGTTTAGATCAAAACATATCCATATGTTAAAATTGGCCCATTCAAAGTCCAGACCTGAATCTAATTGAGAATCTGTGGCAAGACTTGAAAATTGCTGTTCACAGACGCTCTCCATCCAATCTGACAGAGCTTGAGCTATTTTACAAAGAAGAATGGGCAAAAATGTCACTTTCTAGATGTGCAAAGCTGGTAGAGACATCCCCAAAAAGACTTGCAGCTGTAATTGCAGAGAAAGGTGGTTCTACAAAGTATTGACTCAGGGGGGCTGAATACAAATGTACCCCACACTTTTCACATATTTATTTGTAAAAAAATTTGACAACCAATTATCATTTTCCTTCCACTTCACAATTATGTGCCACTTTGTGTTGGTCTATCACATACAATCCCAATAAAATACATTTACGTTTTTGGTTGTAACATGGCAAAATGTGTAAAGTTTCAAGGGGTGTGAATACTTTTTCAAAGCAATGTATGTTCTGGATATGTTTTGGGAGGGGCATTCAAAATAAATGGCACTGCAATACACTAAAGCAGTGGTCTCCGAACCGCTGACCGGGGGCCAGATGTGGCCCTTTGCTTGCTTTTATCTGTCCCTTGGGACACTATTTTCATCCACTGATACCAACAATGGGGCAAAATTCCCCCCATTGACACTAATGAAGGGGCAGAATTCCTCCCAATGACACCAATAATGAGGCACTATTCCTCTCACTGACACCAAAGATGAAGCTCTGTTTATTCCCACTGACTTCGGGACCTTTTCTACTCCCAATGGCCACAGACCCCTGCACTAAAGCATGCACAGTGTAGCACATTGTGGTGTGTTTTACTTCCCATTATCGCAATGTGCTAATGTAAATAAGCCCTAACCCTTTGTTTATAAACAAAGCCAATTTTATTATTAAGCTAATTTCGCTTTGCATTCACTTTGGCTCAAAATTTATTGAGGTAGGCTATTATTAGGCAGTTTGCTTTTGCAACCCTCTCCCTTTATTTTCTGTCCAAATGTTTAAATATTTATTTATACTCATGTTTTTTGCATCATTACCTTCAATTTATTTGGACTTTCTGTTCTTCTCAGTCTATTACCCTTCTCTATGATGCTCCCAATTGGCCCTGCTTGCCCTTCCTCCACTATTGATGACTGTATTTTTGAAATTTTGAAGGTTGGTGCCGTGGTTAGAACATGCTTACTGTTCATTGTTTATCAGTCTATGATACTAAAATCTCTATGGATTGTTGTTTGCTGCTTTGTTTTTGTATGTTCTTTTTTCTATATTGTGTTTTTTTATTTTTATACTTTTCAATTATAGGGTTCAGTCTGTACACACAGAGTTTATTGTAACAGAAACTCCTGAAGAAACCTCGAACGGCGAAACATGTAGAGAGATAATTTACTTCTGTTGATATTTGTTACTGATGTACTGTGGTTTTACCCTTTTTTCACATATGTATTTTTAATTCAATAAATATTTTCTATTTTTCTAAATTTTGTATATGTGCTTTAAAAGTCCAAATTTTTCTCCTTCTATGGTATTCTTGCAACAAAGGATGTGGCTCCTAAATTGAGTCTTTCCAACAGACTAGCTCTAAAACTATACTTCTTCACTTTGCATTGCTTACGGTCCTATGTGTTTAGGGTCAAATGCCTGGAAAGCAGTTATTCTGTATCCAGGGAGGCCTGGAGCAGGTGGAATAGAATGGAACTAGCAGAGGGCCGGCATGACAGGGAGATAAGGGTACAGCAGGGGTTAAAATAAAAGTTGTTTTAGATTTATTAGCAAGGGATTGGGTAAAAGTTAATGTTCTAATGGGAGGGGTTTAGGTTATTTAAGGGTCAGGAGGGATCTCCCGGGCATCATTGCGGGGAGAATTACAGTGAGGAGGAAGTTTCCCACCCACCCTCCCTGAATATGTGTTTTGTGTATATTGGCTAATGTTTATTTACAGGTGGTATGAAGGATTACGTCGTGGCAGCAGATGGATGGCGGTGGTGGTGGTCTTTGATGGTGGTAACTAACCCAGGAGATGGAAGTGTGGGGGGACTCAACGGTTATGGGCCCCTATTGGTGTATACAGTTAACACTGATTAGCTGAAGATGGTAATGGTGACACTGCGGGTAACGAGTTGTCTTTGGGCTGATGTTATCACGGCCGTAGGCCTTTTATGATAGAAGGCCCGCAGTGTAGAGGTGGAACAGAATTTACATTGGGAAGTGCCGTCATTGACCACCAGGAGGAGAAACTGACAGTTGATATTGTTGCGTTTTAAAATGTTACAGATTTATATATATTTATATATATTTTATATTGGTTAATAAAAGGCTGCTATGGCCAGTTTTACTCCAACAAGGTGTTGTGTCGTCAATATAGTTAAGGTTAAGGGGGACTTAAAGTTGGGGTATGATAGATGGCGGCAGCCTGATAAGAGAAAAGGTGTGCATCTTATTTGCACTGGTCATGGGCATTCATCATTGAACACATTGGATCCTAAGCTCTAGAACAGGGGTTTCAAACTGGCGGCCCTCCAGGTGTTGCAAAACTACAAGTCCTATCATGCCTCTGCCTTTGGGAGTCATGCTTGCTTCATGGGACTTGTAGTTTCGTAACAGCTGGAGGGCCGCCAGTTTGAGACCCCTGCTCTAGAAACCACTCAGTACAGCATTCAGCCCCATCCAGCCACAGCGTAGTTCAGAATGTCATAGACTTTGACAGGTTGCAAGTAGCGGGGCCGCATGTTGCACCTATCCTTTTCATGCGCGCTGAAACGCAGAGATTGGAGGCACGGCAGCTTGATGCCCAGTGTGCGAGGTGCCTATGGTGGCGTTTACACCACAGAGGTGTGACCACGTGCGCATTTCTGGGCTTTCCCGCATGTTGTGTTTAGCCCATTAAATCCAAAGGGCTCAAAAAAGGTGCCTGCGCCACCTGTTACTGCGGTACCATGCATTATGATGCCCACAAATGCATGTACTTTTCAAGATGCGAGGGGGGTGTCAGCAAGAAGGAATGGCTCTGTCGCATGTCTGCAAAGGGGCAGCACATTTTGTTTTGCATGCATTACTGCAATGCAGTGGTGAGAACAAACCCTAATGCCCTGTACACACGGTCGGACATTGATCGGACATTCCGACAACAAAATCCTAGGATTTTTTCTGACGGATGTTGGCTCAAATTTGTCTTGCATACACACGGTCACACAAAGTTGTCGGAAAATCCGATCGTTCTGAACGCGGTGACGTAAAACATGTACGTCTATAACGGGGCAGTAGCCAATAGCTTTCGTCTCTCAATTTTATTCTGAGCATGCGTGGCACTTTGTGCGTCAGATTTGTGTACACACGATCGGAATTTAACCGATCAGATTTTGTTGTCACAAAATTTTATAGCAAGCTCTCAAACTTTGTGTGTCGGAAATTCCTATGGAAAATGTGTGATGGAGCCCACACACAGTCGGAATTTCTGACAACAAGGTCCTATCACACATTTTCCATCGGAAAATCCTATCGTGTGTACGGGGCATAAGGCTTGGTTCACATATGAGCCCCATGCGGCTCACAGCAGGAGTCTGGTGCGTGCCGGTTCAACATTTCAGGTCTGATTTCAGCCCGAATTTTGGGCTGCATTCGGACCTGAAACGAACCAAAAGATGCACAGCATTTTTCTGCAAAACGCACCGGACCTGCTGTGGAGATATGTGAACCGGCTCCCTAGAGAGCCGATCAAAATCTCCTGCTATTGTGAATTGTATGCGGGAATCCCTCATCCAATTCGCAATGGTGTGAAACCAGCCTTAGTGTGCAGGGCTGCTAGTAAAAAGAGCCCTGGGCGATTTGAAGTTGCAACATTTTACAAATAAGCATGGCTTTTGCAGGCTGTCATAGGCAGTCCTTCAAGTACACAACACATCTGATATGCATGTCAAGGCACAATAATGCAAAGCACGTTAACTCATCCATTTTGGCGTGACTGATCGCTGGGGTGTTGCTGGTTATGATGTATTGCATTCAACAGGCTGAAGATCATTGAGGCTCAGCTCTGTTCACAGTGCTGCAAGAGAGTGAAACCAGTGAGTGACAAGACAATGAAGATTGTAGAAAATTCTCTCTTGGTGCTGAAAGCCGAACACATCAAATTCCAGCTGGCAAATACTGCCATGTGAATCATATGTACAGAACAATGAGATCTGACGTTCCAATATACAAATAAAACCTATGCACGCATCCAATTTCTAAATTGTTGCATTTGTACATTTTTAAAACCCAGTATAAAGGAATAGTAGCGGTTAAAAAAAAGCACTTGTGGGTTTGACTAATTTTGTTTTGTATAATTCTTCCTTAAGGGGGTGTGGCAGGAGGTGTGTCCTATGTCTACATACTTTTGCTAATAGGTGTCCCCCATCTCAAAAAGTTGGGAGGTATGTAATATTATAAGTAGTCTAGAGTGCACTCTAGGAGGATGGCTATGATATGGTGGAATGTCCCCTGGGAGGTACCTCTTAGCACAAGCAAATGGTAAAGGTCTTTTTGTAGCAGGCAGCTGTAACAGAACAGTCTTTAGTCTCAACCAGGGCTTTTTTTCAGGGGGAACTTGGTGGAACTCAGTTCCACCACCTCTGGCTCAGACCCTTTGGTGCCTGCTCACCACAATCACTTGTAAACACAGAAGTCTGGTTTCTGTGTTTACAAGTGACAGCTCTGCACTCTGTAGATAGTGCAATCTTGGTACTTAATGCCCCTTTAAAACTCTCCTACTGTTTTTGTGAAATTTGACTGAACACACCCACTATTTGATGTGATTTGGAGGGTGTGTGTAGGGAGAGGGGTTTTGTGGGGCCGTGGTTAAGTTCCAGCACCTATTGTTTGAGAAAAAAAGCCCTGGTCTTCACGCTTCAGACAGCTAATGTTGGGGCCCAGTTGTACAGTTGGCAGGGCCGTCTTTAATATGGTTTGGGCCCTGGGCAAACATTTTTTTTGGGCCCCCCCCCAATGCAGTTTTGCTCTTCACCCCAACATCTCAAAAACCCTACACACACATAAATGATCTAAAAAAAACTTTGCAGACCCCATTCACAGCAGTCTCACGGAGTTCCCTTTTATGTCATAGCACTCCATTACATTGCAGCCTCTTCACATCACAGCGCCCTATTACATTGCAGACATTTCCACATTATAGTGCCCCTTATCACATCACAGCGTCCCCTTCATTTCATAGTGCCCCTTTACACATCACAGCACCCCAATTACATTGCAGCCATTGTCACATCACATATTCACATGTAGGTGTTTTGGCGGCCCACATTTGCGCAGGCACAGCAGCCCATTTATTTGAATGGGCTGCCATGCCTTCGTGTCCTGCAGAAAAAAAAGGTGCATGCAGCATTTTAAAATTGCAGTGGCCTTGAAATCCATTCTGCTTTTGCACCATGCGACTTACCTGCAGTTCCTGCACACACAAATGCACTGTGTTTTTAAAAGTGTGGCCTAAACATCTAAAAACGCAGCAAGTTTGCTGGTGCAGGAATGGCAGGTAAATCACATGGTGCAAAAGCAGAATGGACAGACAGTGCTGTACTTCACTGCTTGATGGGCATAGGTGTGCGCAGCCTACTACATGATGTACATTTGTTTTAGCAGGAAACACAGGCATGGCAGCCCATTCAAATGAATAGGCTGCTGTGCCTGCGCAAATGTGGGCCGCCAAAACACACATATGTGAACCAGCCAGGCCCAAAATAAGCCCATCAAGCAGTTAAATACACTAATGCTATCTATGTGCTGTAATGCTGTGTGCTCTGTAATAAAAAATACAGCCACAGCCTCACTCAGCCTCAGCGGCGGCTGGTGCTCAAAATTTGTGGGGGGGCGCAAAATTTTTTTGAAAAAAAAATCATCAAATGCTGCCACTGTGCCCATCAAACGCTGCCACTGTGCCCATTAAATGCTGCCACTATGCCTATTAAACGCTGCCACTGTGCCATCGAATGCTGCCACTGTGCCATCGAACGCTGCCACTTTGCCCATCAAATGCTGCCACTGTTTCCATCAAACACAGCCACTGTGCCCAGCAAAAGCAGCCACTGTGCCCATCAAAAGCAGCCACTATGCCCATCAAACGCTGCCACTGTGCCATCAATTGCAGCCACTATGCCAAACGCTGCCACTATGCCAAATGTTGCCACTGTGCAGTCAAACGCTGCCACTTTGCCCATTAAATTCTGCCACTGTGCCCATTAAATTCTGCCACTGTGCCATAAAACGCTGCCACTGTGCCCATTAAGCGCTGCCTGTGTGCCCATCATATGCTGCCACTGTGCCCATTACATTTTAAACATTTCTAGTCTGTTCCTTTTCTACACATGGGGTGCGGCGTGGGAGTCAGAAGAGGAGAAAAAAAAAACCTACCTTGTCCTCCTGGCCAGCTCAGCTCCGAATCCGCGCCATGGTCTGACTCCTCCTACCGAGGCCTCTGCGCTCCTCCAAGTCCGATCACGTTCACATACACACACTTGCTTGCAGGCAGCATAGCGAGGGGCGGGGCCAGAGCGTCAGTGGAGCTCAAGGCCCCGCCCACCCACAGCCCGCTCCTTGACACTGGAACTGCTGCACTGTGTGTGTGCGTGCTGCTGAGCAGCTGATGCCCGCTGATGTCTGTCTGTGACAGACAGACTGTGTGGGATCTTCAGCGCCGATTTGCGGGCACTGCATGGGCTTAAGGGGCAGCTCTGCTTTGGGCCCCAAACAGTGAAAGGGCCCTGGGCAGCTGCCCCGTTTGCCCTGCGGTAAAGACGGCCCTGACAGTTGGTTCACATGAGAATAGTCCCAGTCAAACCTGCAGGCAGCAATAAGGCTAATAGATGGCTGTATGGTCAGTTCCTAAAGGGTTGAGTCTCTCTAGCAATGTGCACACTCCGGTCTCCCTCACGGAGAGTGGAACCTGTGGAGCTTTGATTGCACTTCACATTACATATGGCTGTGCAAACAGAAGTGAAAGCAATAATTCTATGGTTATTATTCATGGCTAGCTCTAAATGAATAACCAGTAGGGGCTTGACCACTTAAGGACCAAGCCTCTTTTTGAGATTTGTTGTTTAAAAAAAGTTAAAACTGTTTTTTTTGCTAGAAAATTACTTAGAACCCCCAAACATTATACATTTTTTTTCTAACACCCTAGAGAATAAAATGGCAGTCGTTGCAATACTTTCTGTCACACCGTATTTGTGCAGCGGTCTTAAAAAACATTTTTTTATATTATGAAAGATAATGTTATTCTGAGTAAATTGATACCCAACATGTCACGCTTTAAAATTGCGCCCACTCGTGGAATGGCGACAAACTTTTACCTTTTACTTTTAAAAATCTCTATAGGCGACGTTTAAAAAATTCTACAGGTTGCAGGTTTTGAGTTACAGAGAAGGTCTAGGGCTAGAATTATTGCTCTCATTCTACTGATCACGGCAATACCTCACATGTGTGGTGTGAACACCGTTTTCATATGGGCTACTCATGTATGCGTTCACTTCTGCACGCAAGCTCGGCGGGACGGGGCGCGTTTAAAAAACATTTTTTTTTCTTAATTATTTTACCTTTTATTTTTTATTTTTACTCTCTTCTTTTAAAAAAATTGTGTCATTTTTATTCCTATTACAAGGAATGTAAACACCCCTTTTAATAAAAAAAAAAAAAACATGACAGGACCTATGAATATGAGATCTGCGGTCAAAAAGACCTCAGATCTTATATTTACACTTTAAATGCAAAAAAAAAAAAATGTTGTCATTTAAAAAAAAAAAAAGTCCCTTTAAGAGCTATGTGCGGAAGTGACGTTTTGACATTGGTATAGAGGCGGGTGGGGGCCATCTTCCCCTCACTTGTCTCCATGCCTCTGACGTGAAAGGATCCAATCGCCTCCGCCGATTCCGACAGCTCCGGTAAGCGGTGGAGGGCACCGGAGTGCGGCGGGAGGGGGGGCGCCTCTCTCGCCGCCGATAAAAGTGATCTTGCGGCGAATACGCCATAGAGACCACTTTTATCTGAAAGCAGACCGCCGGCCGAAGAAGAGGATACCGGGCTTATGGCAGCTAGCTGCTGCCATAACAACAATATTCCTCTTCAAACTTAGGACGCATATCGGCGTGCGGCGTTCAGTGGTTAGGGAAAATATGGGTTACCAAAGTTCAGTGTTTCGCGAATGCATGCAATTTTAAGGCTTGACCTGTTTGGTATCTATTTCCTCAGGGCAACCTCATCATTTATATTTTATCAAAAAATTAAGCAATATATTGCCTTTATGGCATCATCCGACCCTTGTGGACCCCTGTGGATTCCTCAGCCATTATTTGCGCTCCCTGCATTTCCATCCCCATCCCACCCCAACAGTGGCTAAATACACTCCTTCTCCTCCCTCTGTGTTGCAGTTTGATGAATTGAATAAACCTTTTACCTTGAAACATGGCTTGGTACCGACATGGATGTTGAGATGAAAGTGGTCTTCAATATGCTTGCCTGGTTTGTAAGTACTTTTTGATTGGTATACGGCCCTGTAACTGTTCGCCATGTTATCCCACATTTCCCATTCAGTATGTTTGTATATGTTACTATAATTAATTTTTACTTATTTATCTCTATGATAGATAATACAGCTTACTTTTAATTACCCCTGAAGAAGAAATGCAACAATTTATTCCGAAGCATGTTGGGCTTCTTGAAATTCAAATGAATGATTTGGCCTTCCATAGTGAGACCTGTCGTATGTTTCAGGTGTCAGCTGTATATATATTATAACCGAACCATATTTTTGTTTTGTTTTTACCAATCAAGATTTTATATGTAATTTGTTTGTATAATAAAATTTAATATATTTTCCTATACAGCGGAACCTCGGATTATGAGCATAATCCGTTCCAGGAGTATGCTCGTAATCCAAAGTACTCGCATATCAAAGCGAGTTTTCCCATTGAAGTCAATGGAAACAAAAACAATTTGTTCCGCATTGACTTCAATGGGATGCAATACTGCATGCGGCCAGAGGCCGGGGGGGGCACCGGAGAGCCTCGGAAATGGCCGAAAAGGCCCGAACACACTTTGACTGACCTCGGAAAGACTCCGTTCACGAGCCATTCCGAGGTTTGCCGAGGTCAGCCGAACTGTCCTTGGGCCTTTCCGTGCCGACGATTGGTGCTGTTCGGCTCTGGCGCCCCCCCCACCTCAGGCCAAAAGCGGTACTGCACACCGGTTTTGGCCTGAATCCTGCACGTATTGCGAGACAACACCTTGCAAACCGAGTTAGGATTTTTAGAAATACAGTGCTCGTTTTGCGAAACGCTCATTAACCGCCTTACTCGCAAACTGAGGTTCCACTGTACTTGCTTACTACTTTTTCTACTCTTTCACTGGATCTATCCCTTGCCCATACAATCCCTGGGGCATACCCTTCCAATTTTTTCTCGATTCATTTGGGATGAGCCCCACTCTTGTTACTTCAGGTAGTTAAACCACTATTGTCAATATTGCCTTTATGTGCCCTAAAATTTGTGCTTGATAAACCATTGCGTTAATATCATGTAACATAAAAATCTGGATTTACCACTGGTTTATTCTCCAGGGTCTCTGCTTTTGGAAAATATATAAAGGGGTTTTTGCTAATCTAAAAGTAGAATTCCAAGATATATCTAACTAAGCTTGGTCACACAATCTCCCCAGCGGCCAGCTCTAAGAGAGAGGAGAGAGCACAGAGAACAGATGGTATGCCTGGGCAGTGACATCACCCATAAGCATACTGTGGGCCATCCGTTGTTGGCTGTCCCTCCTCTCCCCTGAAGCCGCCGCTGGGAGCCGATCCCATGACTGAACTGGACTGGCTGGGAGCCGATCCTATGACTGAACTGGACTGGCTGGGAGCCGATCCCATGACTGCCCTGAGAATAGGTAAGTATAAGATTCTGCCTTCTACAAGGTTGTTGGAATAGGCATTAGTTAGGATAGGGTGACCAGACATCCCCGGTTTCTGGGGACTGTCTCCGGATTGAGGACAGTCCCCAGATTAAGGACACTGTCCCCGGACCAAGTCTGTCCCCAGTTTTGTCCCCAAATTGGATTTGAACAGGGGCTGGGGCAATTTCAAAGACAGCCCCTGCAGAATAAAAAGAAAAAATCTGAATTGCACCCCCCCCCTCCTCTGCCGCTCCTACTAGCTTATGGGGGTTAATTTTTTTCCATTATCTGTGCCCCTTTCTGATGATCATGTGCTGGTCGGAGCGGAGGGACTATTTCTTCAGTTTCGGGCGCATGCCCATTCAGCTCCACTCACATGTTCTTCTGCCTTGGCTCAAGTTCCGGCCAGCCGCCTGCCTGCTTATCTCCTTGCCTTCCCTGGTGGAGTGATCTTCCTCTGCTCCCCACCCAGTAGTAGCCGGGGCCCGAAGAGTAAAGCCCGTAACACACTATCAAATTTTCTGCTGATTTTTGTCTTCAGATTTACCAAAACCATGTAGTGCAAGGGCCTGCCTGATTGCATACAAATTGAAACTCCTAAGGTTTGACCTCATATTATATGGTTTTGGTAAATCTTAAGGAAAAAAATCACCAGAAAATCTGATAGTGTGTATGGGGCTTTAGACATGACAGGCTGTGAGGCAGGCGGCGGCGGCGGAGACGGGCAAAGAGTCGTCGATTGCTTCCATTACTAGTGAAAAAAAAATATGTCCCCGGATTTCATTTTAAAAATCTGGTCACCTTACGTGAGGAGTGGGCTGGGAGCAGGTTTAAGCTTAGTTAGTTCAAACCTGGAATTCAACTTTAAAGCAAAAAAATTCTTTTTAAGCATGTGTAGCAAAAAAAACCACAAAAAACACAAAAACAGCTCTTATAGCGAAAGGGTTCATAGGAATTCCAGACAAGACAATTATAGGCATTGCAATGATAGTAATGGAGTATGTTGCAACCCAGTTTGCAGTAAAGTAAGCTTGCCGGCACCGATTATAGGAAATGCTATTTTGGTATACAGGGTATGCACGGATTGAGCAATGGATTGTGTTTTCTTCAACAACCAGACCCAGCCTGTCCTTCCCAAGCACCGACAGTCACCACTCCGTCCATGTGAGCCGGGATCTGCTTCCTCCTCCCTTCACTCTGATATCTGCTCAGGGGGAATTCTACATTTCCAGCAAAGATCAAAAATGCTAACCATAGAAGATGAGAGGTCCCTGTGATTAAATATTTACCCCTCTCACATGACCTCATTTACACAAGTGAAATTCACATACGATGCTAGACTTGTGACCTTTCACTTTCTCTAGGTTAGCACTTGCTGGAGGGGATTTATCAAAGAATTTGATTGGTTTCCCAGAAATCATTTTGATAGAAAGAATTAAATGTTTCCAACAGAGTGGCAGATGATGGGTCCAGTTAAATAATGTAACAATGTAACTATTAATGTAAATGAAAATAATACATTTTAATGTAAATAATAATGTATTAATAATAATGATGTTGATTTTAAATTATGCAAATAGGGTAACAAAGTAACAGACACCACAATCTAATTTTTAAATTCAAAAACAAAAAATGTAATATATCACCCATAAATGTAATATATCACCCATAAATGTAATATATCACCCATTTAATGTAATGATGTAACTATTAATGTAAATGAAAATAATACATTTCAATGTAAATAATAATGTAATAACAATAATGATATTGATTATAAATTACGCAAATAGGGCAACAAAGTAACAGACACCACAATCTAATTTTTAAATTCAAAAACAAAAAATGTAATATATCACCCATAAATGTAATATATCACCCATAAATGTAATATATCACCCATTTAATGTAATGATGTAACTATTAATGTAAATGAAAATAATACATTTTAATGTAAATAATAATGTAATAACAATAGTGATATTGATTTTAAATTACGCAAATAGGGTAACAAAGTAACAGACACCACAATCTAATTTTTAAATTAAAAAACAAAAAATGTAATATATTACCCACAAATGTAATATATCACCCACAAATGTAATATATCACCCACAAATGTAATATATCACCCATTTATTGTAACGATGTAACTATTAATGTAAATGAAAATAATACATTTTAATATAAATAATAATGTAACAACAATAATGATATTGATTTTAAATTACGCAAATAGGGCAACAAAGTAACAGACACCACAATCTAATTTTTAAACTCAAAAACAAAAATGTAATATATCACCTATAAATGTAATATATCACCCATTTAATGTAACAATGTAACTATTAATGTAAATGAAAATAATACATTTTAATATAAATAATAATGTAATAATAATAATGATATTGATTTTAAATTATGCAAATAAGGCAACAAAGTAACAGACACCACAATCTCATTTCTAAACATAAAAACAAAAAATGTAATATATCACCTATAAATGTAATACTGTATATCACCCATTTATTATAACAACGTAACTATTAATGTAAATGAAAATAATACATTTTAATATAAATAATAATAATAATGATATTGATTTTAAATTATGCAAATAGGGCAACAAAGTAACAGACACCACAATCTCATTTTTAAACATAAAAACAAAAATGTAATATATCACCCATTTACCAGTCTTTGCCTGTAAACACCTGAAAAAGCCATAGTGTGCATGGACACATTGGCTAACATAAAGGGGAGTTATCAGGCAGAAAAAAAAAAGAGAGCTTAAAAAAACCTCAAAAGCCTGTAGGAGTAGCTTCTTTGAGATTCAGTGTGCATGAGCCATTTAGATGTAGTGGTTGAATTTGTTTTCTTTTTTTAGGCTTTTTTCTTTTATTTTCTTCTGGTGTTTCTGCCAATAACACACTTCCTGTCCGAGGGTGACAACACTCACTATACTGTACCTATGCATACCTCCCAACTATTTGAGATGGGAATGAGGGACACCTATCAGCAAAAGTATGCAGGAATAGGACACACCCCTTGTCACGCCCCCTTAAAGGAGAATTGTACAAAAAAAAATAAAAGATTGGTTCAACCCACAAGTGCTTTATTTACCACTACTCTTTCTTTTATATTGGCTTTTAGAATTTACAAATGCAGCAATTTAGAAATTAGATGAAAGGTTTAGTGCTGGAAAACACTTTTTGATAGATAAAAAGTACATTTTATATAAAACTATATAGATCAGATCAAAATGAGGGACAAATGAGGAGGAATGAGGGACAGAAGGACATCAGGGACAGTTGGGAGCTATGCCTATGGAGGGGCAGCATTGTCACCCCAGGACAGGGGTCTCCAAACTTTTCAAACAAAGGGCCAGTCTACTGTCCTTCAGATTTTAGGGGGCCGGAATGTGGCCAGTGGGGGTAGAAAATGTCCCATGCTCAACATCAGTGAGAAAAAACATTGCCGCAGGGTTGATGTTCAGCAGGAGGAGGAGGAGTATTGCCCCATCATTGGTATTAGCTGGAGGAATACAACACCCTCATTGATGTCAGTGCAACAAATAGTGCCCCATAGTAGGTGTCAGTGGGAGGAACCATGCTTCATATCATTGGGAGGAATAGTACCCCAAGGGCCAGATCAAGGCTAGCAGAGGGCTGCAGTTTGGAGACCCCTGACCTAGGAAATTCACATATAAATATAGCGCTCGCAAACACAATAAGTGAAAATATGTTGACCAAAAAGGAAACAAAGTCCAAATACAATAAGTGAAAATGAAGTCCAAATAAAGTGACTAAAGGTGCTCCAATCCAAAGTGAAGGAAGGTGCTTCAGAAAAATTCAGGTGTGCAACAACCCCTCATGTATCCCCACTCACCAGATCAGAACGACCCCCAGCTTTTCAGTCTGGTGGACCATTTAAAGCTTGGTAAAGAAATCTTGGGATGACGGATATGGTGATAAGTCTTCAGGTCCAGAATTCCTTTATGGAGTTTCTCAGCCAGTTACAACAGGTACCCTTGCTCAAAAGTCTGCAACATGGGTCATGCAGAATAATCTCATGTGTCCATAGACTGACCAGTCCTTGGTCTTGTGTCCTTACAAATGCAAGCCCTTTATTTATAACATCAGGTATGAGCAGCCATGCTCCTAGATGTCTCCTCACATGGAGACACACTCTCTCTCCAGAGAGAGAGTGTGTCTCCGTGGATATAAAGGACTTGCGTTTGTAAGGACACTTACTACAAGACCAAGCACTGGTCAGTCTATGGACACATGAGATTATCCTGTATGACCCACCATGTTGCAGACTTTTGAGCAAGGGTACCTGTTGTTTATGGCTGAGAAACTCCATAAAGGAATTCTGGACCTGAAGACTTATCACCATATCCGTCATCCCAAGATTTCTTTACCAAGCTTTAAATGACCCACCAGACTGAAAAGCTGGGGGTCGTTCTGATCTTGTGAGTGGGGATACATGAGGGGGTGTTGCACACCTGAATTTTTCTGAAGCACCTTACATTTCCTTCACTTTGGATTGGAGCACCTTTAGTCACTTTATTTGGACTTTATTTTCACTTATTGTATTTGGACTTTGTTTCCTTTTTGGTCAACATATTTTCACTGATTGTGTTTGCGAGCGCAATACTTATATTTATAATATATTTAGTATATATTTATACTTATATTTGTTTTTCAAGTGATTAGCACGTTGTGTATAGCAGCTGCATTTTGAATTTTCATTTTTATTTTTTGTTGTTTCATACACCATTAGCGCGAGCGTATATATTTAGTATATATTTTCACACTAGGAAATTCACAGTTAACTCCAGACTGATGACCTATGAGGGCTTTTAAAGGGTCACCTATGGGCAATTTTGGGTACCAAAGTTTGACATGTTGGGCATCTATCTATTCGACGAACCCTCATTTTTTTATATTTCACCAAAATAATAAGTAAGTGATTGTGTTTCTGTGAACTAAAATTGCCTTTAAGCTTGGTTCACATATATGCGAGTCTGGGTTTGATGCAAAGTCCAGTGTGGTTTCCATTCAGCAGTTCAGGTGCGATTAAAGTGCGAATTTGACACTAAAATTGAACCTAAACCAGACAGGACACTTTTAAAATTTGCACCGCGACTGGCCTGCATATACACTACATTACCAAAAGTATTGGGACGCCTGCGTATACACGCACGTGACCTTTAATGGCATCCCAGTCTTAGTCCGTAGGGTTCAAAATTGAGTTGGTCCATCCTTTGCAGCTATAACAGCTTCAACTCTCCCGAGAAGGCTGTCCACAAGGTTTAGGAGTGTGTCTATGGGAATGTTTGACCATTCTTCCAGAAGCACATTTGTGAGGTCAGACACTGATGTGGACCAGAAGGCCTGGCTCGCGGTCTCTGCACTAATTTATCCCAAAGGTGTTCTATCAGGTTGAGGTCTGGACCCTGTGGAGGCCAGACGAGTTCCTCCACCCCAAAATCGCTCATCCATGTCTTTATGGGCCTTGCTTTGTGCACTGGTCCAAATCATTTGGTGGAGGGGGGATTATGGTGTGGGGGTTGTTTTGCAGGGGTTGGGCTTGGCCCCCTAGTTCCAGTGAAGGGAACTCTTAAGGCTTCAGCACACCAAGACATTTTGGACAATTTCATGCTCCCAACTTTGTGGGAACAGTTTGGGGATGTCCCCTTCCTGTTCCAACATGACTGCGCACCAGTGCACAAAGCAAGGTCCATAAAGACATGGGTGAGTGAGTTTGAAGTGGAGGAACTTGACTGGCCTGCAAAGAGTCCTGATCTTAACCCAATACAACACCTTTGGGATGAATTAGAGTGGAGACTGTGAACCAGGCCTTCTCGTCCAACATCAGTGCCTGACCTCACAAATGCGCTTCTGGAAGAATGGTCAAACATTCCCATAGACACACTCCTAAACCTTGTGGACAGCCTTCCCAGAAGAGTTGAAGCTGTTATAGCTGCAAAGGGAGGGCCAACTCAATATTGAACCCTACGAACTAAGACTGGGATGCCCGTAAAGTTCATCTGTGCGTGTAAAGTCAGGCAGCCCAATACTTTTGACAATATAGTGTATATTTAACAGACCAAAAGAGAGAAGTTATTGGCGGTTTAGCTTCACTTGAACAGGGCCAGCTGGCAATGCTAGGACAAGGATGGGGGGGGGTTGATGCACATGCCCCGGGCGCAGGGTTTTCACCTTGGAAGGGGTGGTCTATTCCTTCACTACATTCCTTTATTTTGCCAGCAGCACGAGGTGGGCATGGTACCAGTGCTCCTCACCCCTGAACGCTGCTGATCCTGCTCCTCAAAAAAGATGTCAGCACCCTCTCCTGCAATTTATATTAGTGCCACTGGTCAGCCTGGACAAGCAGCGGAGCCTATCCCTATACTGCAACAGGCGGCCTACTGTGATATCAATCCCAAGTGACAATCAGGAATTTCCTCACGTTGAAAGGATTTCCTCTCACTTCCTGCTTTGGTTGATGGACAGGAAGTGAAGGGAAATCTCTCCAATGGGACACAGATGGCAAAAAAAACTGATGGGGGTTATAACCCTACCTTTCCAAAATGGGAAAAAAAGTTTTGCCTTTAGTTACACTTTAAGTGAATATAATACAGGAATAGTTATTTTCTTTCAGATCATATTCCATAAAATGTCATTCTTACTTACTTCTAATCCTTTATTAACAAAAGAAGAAAATAAAACTGACAGTGGTTCTGACCCTTCTACAAATCCAAAACTAAAACAGAAAAAGTTTTGACCTTAGGTAAACTTTAACTTTTCTTATTGCATACCATTGAGGTTTTTGTATGTGTATTTTTGGTATTGGTGTGTAAGGGAATGATGTGTTTCGTGTGTTTAGGAATTTCACGGACACGCTTAACAGTTTAAACTTTTCTTATTTCCTTCTTTGTTTGTTTCAGAATGATATTGAAGAGGAACACTACCTCCACCCCCATATTTTTTTTTTTTGCTTCACTTCTTACCTTTTTTTGCTGTGGTTGTAAAATAATCCTCACGTACCCAGCAATTGCAGTGTTGTCCTGCTGTGATCCTGCACTCTGGCCCTTCCACCACCATCTTCGTTTCTGATGTCACCAGGAGTCAGCTGTCTCTTCCCGGTTTAGGCAGCAGAACCCCTAATGAAGCGCAGCAGGTCCCCTTCCCTCCAGCTGATGCCTCCTGGGATATGTGACCTGCATATCTCAGGAGGCTTCAGGAGCAAAGGAGATGTCATGCTCGTCTAGATGTGGCTTTCCTCCGGGTACTCCAATTCTCCAATTTCCTCCCACAAAGACATGCTGGTAGGTTAACCTGTTAAGGACCACCCCATGCAGATATACTGTACTTTGTCAGGGCGGCCCTCCTGAGTGAAATCACGTACCTCTGTGCAGGTCAGTCAAGTTCCTGTGCCCAGAGGCGGCTCTAGGCTTTGTGAGGCCTTAGGCAAAACTTACACATGAGGCCCCACGGACTGGGAGGCTCCGCGATGAGGCCGCTATTCCTCAGGCTGCGGGCAGTATCTGATTTGTCCGTCAGCTCCTAAGCCACAGAGTCCCAGTGGGGGTAGGCGGAGCCGCCGGCGTCAACTTCAGTGATTGAGAACAGGCAAATTAGGCGGCCGCGAGGCCCCTGTGAGTGCGAGGCCTTAGGCGACCGCCTAATTTGCCTAATTAGAGAGCCGCCTCTGCCTGTGCCCCAAACTCGCTCATCCATGGACCTTGCCTTGTGCACTGGTGCACAGTCGTGTTGGAACAGGAAGAGGCCATCCCCAAACTGTTTCTACAAAATTGGGAGCATGAAATTGTCCAAAATGTCCTGGTATGCTGACGCCTTAAAAGTTCTCTTCACTGGAACTAAGGGGCCAAGCCCAACCCCTGAAAAACAACCCCACACCATAATCCCCCCTCCGCCAAATAATTTGGACCAGTGTACAAAGCAAGGTCCATAAAGACATAGATGAGCGAGTTTGGGGTGGAGGAACTTGACTGGCCTGTAGAGAGTCCTGACTAGTGGGTCTAAGTAAGAAGTCCCCTAATCAGGGAAAGATATACTACATGCTTCCCTCTGTTCCGGGTCTCCAGTGCCTCCTATCAGTGGTTTGGGTTCCCAATCAGCGGCATATGTGAACAAAAT
Source organism: Lithobates clamitans (assembly GCA_037952925.1). Taxonomy (NCBI): domain Eukaryota; kingdom Metazoa; phylum Chordata; class Amphibia; order Anura; family Ranidae; genus Lithobates; species Lithobates clamitans. Next base: position 1,518,461 of record JBBGZY010000309.1, read on the forward strand.
GAGGGCTATCTAGTACTCTCTGTATTAAAACTTTAATAACGAATAATGAACAGGTAAAAAACTCACATAGAAGGCACTCGGCCATGCCAGCGTATCAAGCAGATGTATAAGAGAGTCCCGACAAACTCATCATTCAGCAAGAATGATGACCGCATAGTGATATCCAAGGGTTTTGGCTCCTAGTTCCAGACGCGTGTCGTCCTGAGCATGGCCTTCATCAGTGGGTCGACTTCATCAGTCTGGGACTAGGAGCTGGATTTGACAGGTATTCCCATCTCAAAAAGTTGGGTGGTATGATGTTGAGCTAGACTTATAGCTCACACCCACTTCTGATTAGATCAGTAGGGGGGGCGTGGCAGACTTCTGCAGGGAGACCACTGCTTCCACAGAGAGCATTCTCCCATGGAACTGGCTTTTCTGCTGCTGTGGTTGCTTTCTAAAGAAAGTGAACTATAAAGCTGGCCATACATGGATGGAAAGATGGTGCTGTCCTACTGCAGAGTAAAGCAAATGTAAGGTATTGTCAGGGGGAATACTGTGATCTCTGTGAGAGATAATAAACACCTGGAAGTGTTACACTGACACATTACTCAGCATTAGTGAACCTGTATATAAGGCTAGATCCAGGTTAAAGTTAAATAAGGGGGTAAATACAATTTCTTTTATTAGGCAAAATTAAAATAATTTGAGACTGTCGGCAGATTCCCGGAAAAGCCTAATCGGGACGGGTCCTCTTTAAACTCCCACCTGTAGTTGGACTATTAAAGGGCAGGTCAGTCTGTCTCTGAGCTCTCTGATTACTCAGCAGCGCGCCGCGATCGCCCCAGAAATTCCAGCTCTCATCGAATCCAGCTGTTCCACTGCAAACCCAGCCCGCTCATTACACTTCACCGCACAGGACCTAAATCTAAGAGGACAGCAGAAACCGCAGGGGGAAACTTCCATCCAGCCACAACCTGTGTAATAACTAACTGGATAATAGAAGCGAAGGCTGCGTGGTGATACGGCTCATCGCATTGCTGAAGTTAATGGCAGAACTTTCTTAAAGTGGACCAAACATCAGATATATTTTTTATGCTAAGCATGTGCTAATGCAGATATTTGTTACTTAACAATGCCTTCGTCTGCTTTTCTCTCCAGAAGGACAGAGCCATTGTCTAGTGTCACCATCTACTTTCAAGACTGAGATGCTGGCTGAGCCACGTAAATCCCAGTGCCAGTGCAGTTTTTGGCTGTGTTAACAAATGTTTGACACAGACCAGCCCCTGCTTCAGCTCGCCCTGCTACAGTGTACAGATCACTAAAGGTCCACTTTAACTAGTGGACCATTTTATATGCTCCGTGTACCAGTGCCACAATGATTCACGTAAGGTCAATATGGAGGTTGCCCTGCGGACCTTATCCTGAACATGTTTGCCCTTGCCATCTTGCTGATCCCCTAGATCAGGGCTGTCCAAACTTCCTAAGCAAAGGGCCAGTTTTCTGTCCTTCAGACGTTACAGGGGCCGGACTGTGGCCAGCAGGGGGTGGGGGTGGGGTGTCTTCGGGTCAGTGGAAGTAATCCTTCATCTTTGGTATTAGGGGGAGGAAAAGCATCTCATCATTGGTGTCAGTGGGAGGAGTAGTACCTCAATGTTAGTGTTAGTGGGAGGAATAGTGCCCCATCATTGGTGTCAGTGGGAGAAATATGGGCCCATTGTTTGCGTCAGTGGAAGAGTGCCCTATCACTGATGTCAATTTGAAGAACACAGGCCCATTGTTGGTGTCACTGGGAGAAATAGTGCCCCATCATTGGTGTCAATGGGAGAAATATGGGCCCATTGTTGGTGTCACTAGGAGAAATAATGTCCTATCACTGGTGTCAATGAGAAGAACACAGGTCCATTGTTGGTGGCAGTGGGGGGAATAGTGCCCCATCATTGGTGTCAATGGAAGAAATATTGGCCCATTGTTGGGGTCAGTGGGAGGAATAGTGCCCCATCATTGGTGTCATTGGAAGTAATCAATCCCTCATCTTTGGTATTAGGGGAAGGCAAAGCGCCTCATCATTGGTGTCAGTGGGAGGAGTAGTACTTCAATGTTGGTGGTAGCGGGAGGAATAGTGCCCCATCATTGGTGACACCAACATGGGCCCATTGTTGGTGTCAGTGGAAGAGTGCCCTATCACTGATGCCAATTTGAAGAACACAGGCCCATTGTTGGTGTCACTGGGAGAAATATGGGCCCATTGTTGGTGTCACTGGGAGAAATAGTGCCCTATCACTGGTGTCAGTGGGAAGAACACAGGCCCATTGGGGGAATAGTGCCCCATCATTGGTGTCAACAGAAGAAATATTGGCCCATTGTTGGGTCAGTGGGAGGAATAGTGCCCCATCATTGGTGTCAATAGAAAGAATACGGGCCCATTGTTGGTGTCAGTGGGAGGAATAGTGCCCCATCATTGGTGTCAATGGAAGGAAAACTGGCCCATTGTTGGTGTCAATGTGAGGAATAAGGGCCCATTGCTGGCATCAGTGGCAGAAATTATGCCCCAAGAGCCATACAGAGATAAGTAAAGTGCCACATCTGGCCACCAGGCAGCAGTTTGGAGGCCACTTCTCTAGACTGAATGCCTGGAACAAGCATGCAACAAGTCAGAACGCCCGGATAACTGAAATGAATTTATCTACCCTTGAAAAGAGGCAGTTAAAGTAGCACTAAAGGCGCAACTTTTTTTTTTTTCATTTTGGATAGAGTAAAGAAAAGTTTATGACCCCCTTTTTTTTTTGCCATCTGTGTCCATTTGGGGAGATGACCATTCACCTTCTGTCCCATAGCCAAAACTGGAAGTGAGAGGAAATCCCTCCAAAATGAGGGAATCCCTGGTTGTCACCAGAACTGGTGTCCCCATTGGAAGATTTCCCCTCTATTCCTGTGCTGGTGACGACTCAAAATGTGGGATTTCCTTTCACTGTCAGTGATAACGGTAAATAGGATAAACAGAGAGGGTGAATCTCCCTAATGGGGACACAGACAGCAATAAAACCTGACAGGGGTTCTAATCCTTTTCCACTCTATCCAAAAAAAAAAAAAAATTACCTTTAGTTATACTTTAAGTAGGGATTTGACAGCCTTGTATAAACACATAAATAGCCTATATAGTAAACTGAGTACAAAGGAGATTCCTTTAGCTGCTTCCCAACCAGCGCACGCCAATATACGTCGGCAGAATGGCACTGGTGGGCAAAAGGGCGTACAGGTACGTCCCCTTTAAGAAGCAGTGCTGCGGGAATTTCCCCATTCTGCCTGGTGACAGCACAGAGATCACTGCTCTCTGTCATCGTGAGCAAAGATCGCTGTCATGTGTGTTGTAGCCCATCCCCCCCCACAGTTAGAATCACTCCCTAGGACACACTTAACCCCTTCACCGCCCCCTAGTGGTTAACCCCTTCCCTGCCATTTACACCGTAATCAGTGCATTTTTATAGCACTGATTGCTGTATAAATGACAATGGTCCCAAAATAGTGTCAAAAGTGTCTGATCTGTCCGCCATAATGTCGCAGTCCCGATAAAAATCACAGACACTGATAGAAGTTGCAAGACTGCTATCTACTGCTGATGAGAAAATGTATTTAGCAGTTTATAGTTACTAAAATAATTGCATTTCCATGCTCTGTGTACTGTGGGAGACCAGATATAGTGAATGCAGGCTCCTGGGTTTAGTAACACTTTAAATATGTTTATTCATCTTCAAAAATGCAAGTTAAAAAAAAAAAAAACGAAGTATAACAAGAGACTTTCCAATACTGGGAGGATAATATACAAAGGTCATCAGATGGTAATGCAGTTTCAGATAACACCATCAACTATTTTTATCCTCATGTAATATATACAGTAGATAGGAAAGTATATCATATTTACTTGTTTTAAAACATATTTAAATTTCTTTGGTTACTTCCCGGTTTCTTGCCTAGGCCAAAATGATGTCATAAATCCCAGGAGTCTTTGAAGGGAGGAGGGTTTTTCTCAGCTAAGCACACCCTCCTGCCTGCATGCCTGAGCTAAGGGCAGATGGATTCCAGGAAGTAAATGCTACATGAACCATCTGCCCTTACTCAAGATGGCCACAGCTATAAATGCTAGAGGGGTGATTTCTCAACAAAATACAGCATGGAGACATGGCTGGATGGGGGATTGGCTTTGAATATTAAAAATGAATCAAAAAGTGTATTTGGTTTGTGGTGCTCAGATGCTGTGTAGTTCCACTTCAGAAAACTGAGGGTTTAAAGTGGAACTAAACTCTCATTCAACATTAACTATTTTAATCTATATGCTGGTAGCATTAGTAAATAGATAGGAAGGTATATTATTTTTACTTGTTTTACATGTTTTTATAAATTTCTTCAGTGCTTCCTGGTTTCTGGCCTAGGCCAATATAATGGCATACAACCCATGGGTCTTCATGGGCATTTTTTCCCCTTCATCTGAAGGCATGGAGGAGGGGTTTTCTCAGCTATGCACATTCCCATAGACACACTCCTAAACCCTGTGGACGGCCTTCCCGGAAGAGTTGAAGCTGTTATAGCTGCAAAGGTTGGGCCAACTCAATATTGAACCCTACGGACTAAGACTGGGATGCCATTAAAGTTCATGTGTGTGTGTAAAGGCAGGTGTCCCAATACTTTTGGTAATATAGTATATCTGTATGTATGTACATACAGTGGGGACGGAAAGTATTCAGACCCCCTTAAATTTTTCACTCTTTGTTATATTGGAGCCATTTGCTAAAATCATTTAAGTTCATTTTTTTCCTCATTAATGTACACACAGCACCCCATATTGACAGAAAAACACAGAATTGTTGACATTTTTGCAGATTTATTAAAAAAGAAAAACTGAAATATCACATGGTCCTAAGTATTCAGACCCTTTGCTCAGTATTTAGTAGAAGCCCCCTTTTGATTTAATACAGCCATGAGTCTTTTTGGGAAAGATGCAACCAGTTTTTCACACCTGGATTTGGGGATCCTCTGCCATTCCTCCTTGCAGATCCTCTCCAGTTCTGTCAGGTTGGATGGTAAACATTGGTGGACAGCCATTTTTAGGTCTCTCCAGAGATCCTCAATTGGGTGTAAGTCAGGGCTCTGGCTGGGCCATTCAAGAACAGTCATGGAGTTGTTGTGAAGCCACTCCTTCATTATTTTAGCTGTGTGCTTAGGGTCATTGTCTTGTTGGAAGGTAAACCTTCGGCCCAGTCTGAGGTCCTGAGCACTCTGGAGAAGGTTTTCGTCCAGGATATCCCTGTACTTGGCCGCATTCATCTTTCCCTCGATTGCAACCAGTCGTCCTGTCCCTGCAGCTGAAAAACACCCCCACAGCATGATGCTGCCACCACCATGCTTCACTGTTGGGACTGTATTGGATAGGTGATGAGCAGTGCCTGGTTTTCTCCACACATACCGCTTAGCATTGAGGCCAAAAAGTTCTATCTTGGTCTCATCAGACCAGAGAATCTTATTTCTCACCATCTTGGAGTCCTTCAGGTGTTTTTTAGCAAACTCCATGCTGGCTTTCATGTGTCTTGCACTGAGGAGAGGCTTCCGTCGGGCCACTCTGCCATAAAGCCCCGACTGGTGGAGGGCTGCAGTGATGGTTGACTTTCTACAACTTTCTCCCATCTCCCGACTGCATCTCTGGAGCTCAGCCACAGTGATCTTTGGGTTCTTCTTTACCTCTCTCACCAAGGCTCTTCTCCCCCGATAGCTCAGTTTGGCCGGACGGCCAGTTCTAGGAAGGGTTCTGGTCGTCCCAAACGTCTTCCATTTAAGGATTATGGAGGCCACTGTGCTCTTAGTAACCTTAAGTGCAGCAGAAATTTTTTTTTGTAACCTTGGCCAGATCTGTGCCTTGCCATAATTCTGTCTCTGAGCTCTTCAGGCAGTTCCTTTGACCTCATGATTCTCGTTTGCTCTGACATGCACTGTGAGCTGTAAGGTCTTATATAGACAGGTGTGTGGCTTTCCTAATCAAGTCCAATCAGTATAATCAAACACAGCTGGACTCAAATGAAGGTGTAGAATAATCTCAAGGATGATCAGAAGAAATGGACAGCACCTGAGTTAAATATATGAGTGTCACAGCAAAGGGTCTGAATACTTGGGACCATGTGATATTTCAGTTTTTCTTTTTTAATAAATCTGCAAAAATGTCAACAATTCTGTGTTTTTCTGTCAATATGGGGCACTGTGTGTACATTAATGAGGAAAAAAAATGAACTTAAATGATTTTAGCAAATGGCTGCAATATAAAGAGTGAAAAATTTAAGGGGGTCTGAATACTTTCTATATATATATATAAATATCTTTATTTTTTTATCTTTGTAATATATATACCGGGGACCTTCAGAGGGGGCCGGTTGAAGGACATCCCAATATTCTATTTAAATATCTTTATTTTTTGTATCTTTGGAGGCAGATTATCATGAATATGTATGATTAAGGAAAACAGACTACAGACAGTCCGCAGACAGCTTGTAAGCATGGCGGTGAAGCATTTATAAGTGAGCAATAAAGCAGCCGCGGTGTTCCCAGGGTTACTGACTCCATTCTTCAACTAAAAACCTCTCATTGTGGTCACCAACCACAGTAAAGACATTAAGCATTCCCCCACAAAAAACTCATTATGAATTCCAGCATATGCACAAGAAAGAAGTTGGCTGATGATACTATAATAATTTTGCTTGTTCATTCTCAACCTATTTTATAGACCAGTTTCAAATTTCATCTAACGCTAAAAATGTTCTCCCTACTGCTAAATATACAATTAAAAATGATGTCTTATACCTCTTTGACAAATGCAAAAAAAAACAAAAAAAAACCTGTTGATCCTGCCAGAAATCTTGTGAGCTGGTATCTTCCTGTGCTCTCTGCTTCTGCTGAACTGTTGTCGGTCCAGCTTTCTCTGTGAACTATAGAACACCACTCATGTGTATTATGGAGAAAAAAACGAGTAATCAGTATTTTAAATAACTCGAATCAGTCTGCGTGAACTGATCAAAACTGAAAGATAAAAGTAAAATTTACTGTTCCCCACAGAAAGATAGAAGAGTGACACCAGAAAAAAAAGACCCAAGTGGTTTATCGAGTCTGCCCCAATTTACATAAACAGTGCCTTGCAAAAGTATTCACCCCCCCCCCCCCCCTTGGCTTTTTACCTATTTTGTTATATTACAGCCTTTAGTTCAATGGGTTTTTTTTTATCTGAATTATATGTGATGGATCAGAACACAATAGTCCAAGTTGGTGAATTAAAATTAGAAAAATATATACCTAAAACTATTTTTCAGAAATAAAAAACTGATAATTGGCATGTGCGTATGTATTCACCCCCTTTGTTATGAAGCCCATAAAAAGCTCTGTTGCAACCAATTACCTTCAGAAGTCACATAATTAGTGAAATGATGCCCACCTGTGTGCAATCTAAGAGTCACATGATCTGTCATTACATATACACACCTTTTTGAAAGGCCCCAGAGGCTGCAACACCTAAGCAAGAGACACCACTAACCAAACACTGCCATGAAGACCAAGGAACTCTCCAAACAAGTAAGGGACAATGTTGATGAGAAGTACAAGTCAGGGTTAGGTTATTAAAAAACATCCAAATCTTTGATGATCCCTAGGAGCAGGGGCGTTGCTAGGTCTACAAGAGATCTGGGGCTAGAGCCCATAGCAGCGTAGTAAAGAAAGTTGTACGTTTGGGCGGGCATACACATGTGTATATAATATGTGGGTGTATGTGTATATATATATATATATATATATATATATATATATATATATATCCCCAGAGAGCCCCCACTTACATCAGGGTTCCCAGAGAGCCCCCCTCCCCTTGGGGACCCCTGCAGAGACTCTGGGCTATGGGCCCCAGATTCGGGGCTATAGCCCCAAAAGCCACCCCCTAGCAACGCCACTGCCTAGGAGCACCATCAAATCTATCATAACCAAATGGAGAGAACATGGCACAACAGCAAACCTGCCAAGAGACGGCCCCACACCAAAACTCACGGAGCGGGCAAGGAGGGCATTAATCAGAGAGGAGCACAGAGACCTAAGGTAACCCTGGAGGAGCTGCAGAGTTCCACAGCAGAGACTGGAGTATCTGTACATAGGACGACAATAAGCCGTACACTCCATAGAGTTGGGCTTTATGGCAGAGTGGCCAGAAGAAAGCCATTACTTTCAGCAAAAAACAAAATGGCACGTTTTGAGTTTGTGAAAAGGCATGTGGGAGACTCCCAAAATGTATGGAGGAAGGTGATCTGGTCTGATGAGAATAAAATTGAACTTTTTGACCAAAGAAAACGCTATGTCTGGCGCAAACCCAACACATCACATCACCCAAAGAACACAATCCACCAGTCAGAGTTGAGGGAAAGATGGATGGTGCTAAATACAGGGATTTTCTTGAGCAAAACCTGTACCACTCTGTGTGTGATTTGAGGTTAGGACGGAGGTTCACCTTCCAGCAGGACAATGACCCCAAACACACTGCTAAAGCAACACTGAGTGGTTTAAGGGGAAACATGTAAATGTGTTGGAATGGCCTAGTCAAAGCCCAGATCTCAATCCAATAGAAAATCTGTGGTCAGACTTAAAGATTGCTGTTCACAAGTGAAAACCATCCAACTTGAAGGAGCTGGAGCAGTTTTGCAAGGAGGAATGGGCAAAAATCCCAGTGGTAAGATGTGGCAAGCTCATAGAGACTCCAAAGCGACTTGGAGCTGTGATAGCCACAAAAGGTGGCTCTACAAAGTATTGACTTTAGGGGGGTGAATAGTTATGCACATTGAGTTTTTCTGTTATTTTGTCCTATTTGTTGTTTGCTTCACAATAAAAAAAAAACATCTTCAAAGTTGTGGGCATGTTCTGTAAATTAAATGATGCAAATCCTCAAACAATCCATGTTAATTCCAGGTTGTGAGGCAACAAAACATGAAAAATGCCAAGGGGGGTGAATACTTTTACAAGGCACTGTACAGTGTATACACACTATATTGTCAAAAGTATTGTGATGCCTGCCTTCATACACACATGAACTTTATTGGCATCTCAGTCTTCGTCTGTAGGGTTCAATATTGAGTTGGCACCGCCCTTTGCATCTTTAACAGCTTCAACTCTTCTGGGAAGGCCGTCCACAAGGTTTAGGAGTGTGTCTATGGGAATATTTGACCATTCTTCCAGAAGCGCATTTGTGAGGTCAGGCACTGATGTTGAACGAGAAGGCCTGGCTCGCAGTCTCTGCTCTAATTCATTCCAAAGGTGTTCTATCGGGTTGAGGTCAGGACTCTGTGCAGGCCAGTTAAGTTCCTCCACCCCAAACTCACTCATCCATGTCTTTATGGACCTTGCTTTAAGTTTGTTCCAAACATGTTTGAATCATGGAAGTCAAATCTACACAGAAAATGTTTTTCTAAAATTACAACCTGAAATTCAAAGTTTGCACAGCTAATGATGAGTGTCACATGTGCTGCTGCATTAGGCAAACCTTTTATTTTTATTTAGGCCGGGTTCACACTGGTACGACAAACGCTCTGACATTGGGAGATCATGTCGCATGACGTGTGAAAATCAATGTTTCCCTATGAGAGCCGTCCTAACTGGTCCGACACAAGTCGGTCCGACTTTGAAAATGCTCCCTGCACTACTTTGTTCCAACTTTGATCCTACTTCAGCCCATTGAACATCACTGAAGTCGGATGAAAGTCGGATCGCCGTCTTAAGTGATCCGAGTTTGGCATGCGACTTGTGCTCTGATAATCTTGAAGGGGAACTCCACGCCAAATTTAAAAAAGAAAAACGTCATGGGGTCCCCCTCAAGGGGCATACCAGGCCCTTCGGATCTGGTATGCATTTTAAGGGGAACCCCCCACGCCGAAAAAACTGCATGGGGGTCCCCCAAAAATCCATCCCAGACCCTTATCCAAGCACACAGCCGGCAGGTCAGGAATGGGGGTGAGCGCCCCTCCCTCCCCCTGAACAGTACCGGGCCGCATGCCCTCAACATGGGGGGGTGGGTGCCCTGCGCCCTCACCCCAAATTACCTTGTCTCCATGTTGATGAGGACAAGGGCCTCTTCCCGAAAACCCTGGCCGTTGATTGTCGGGGTCTTATTAGAGTCTAGAAGCCCCCTTTAACAAGGGGGCCCCCCACCATATGTGTACATTGTACCCCTACCCATTCACCTAAAAAAAAAGAGTGTCGAAAATAAAACGCAGTACACAGGTTTTTAAAGTAATTTATTAAGGCAGCTCCGGCGTCTCTTCCGACTTATTCTCCCCTCTCCGGATCTTCTGCCTCCTCCGCTGATGTCTTCTGCCTCTGCCGGTTCTTCTCCTCTCTCTGGGTCTTCTCCGCTCTCCACTGATGTCTGCTAGCCCTCTCCGGTTCTTCTCCCTCTGTCCGCTGTCTTCTACCTCTTCCGGATCTTCTCTGCTGTCTTCTCCTTCTGTTCTTCTTCAGATGTTGACTCAACGCTCTCTCCTGCTCTAATGCTGGGTGCGTGGTGTGCCACTACCAGGGGCGGACTGACAACTCATGGGGCCCCCGGGCAATAGGAGATTATGGGGACACACAGTATACACACACAGTATACAATCACACAGTATACACAGACATGTTTCTATTGGCTGAGAAGGTACTGGAGAGGTGGGGCAGCTATATTCTCTGGATTTTTAGACCAAAAAGATGTCGGTAAGGGACATTTCAGAGACAGATGTAAAAAAAAAACACAGATTTTTGCATACTGTCCCTGGTTTTACTGAGGCTGGCAACCCTGATGGGGCCCTGTAGTGGCCCAGGGCCCTCGGGCAGTGCCCGAGTGGCCGAATGGTAAGTCCGCCCCTGGCCACTACTTATATTGGCATGGGGAGGGGGTCACCGAGTGGCGACATCCGGAGGCCCGCCCCTTATGCAGTCACCTCCCGGAGCATGATGGGCGAGGACATCATAAGGGGCGGGCCTCCGGTGACTGTGCCCCATGCCAATATAAGAAATCACCTAATTAGTACAGCTGTGTGTAATTTAATCTCAGTATAAATACAGCTGTTCTGTGAAGCCCTCAGAGGTTTGTTAGAGAGCTTTAGTGAACAAACAGCATCATGAAGGCCAAGGAACACACCAGACCGGTCAGGGATAAAGTTGTGGAGAAGTCTAAAGCAGGGTTAGGTTATAAAAAATATCCCAAGCTTTGAACATCTCACAGAGCACTGTTCAATCCATCATGCAAAAATAGAAAGAGTATGGCACAGCTGCAAAACTACCAAGACATGGCCGTCCACCTAAACTGACAGGCCGGGCAAGGAGAGCATTCATCAGAGAAGCAGCCAAGAGGTCCATGGTAACTCTGGAGGAGCTGCAGAGATCCACAGCTCAGGTGGGAGAATCTGTCCACAGGACAACTATTAGTCGTGAACTTCACAAATCTGCCCTTTATGGAAGAGTGGCAAGAAGAAAGCCATTGTTGAAAGAAAGCCATAAGAAGTCCCGTTTTCAGTTTGCAAGAAGCCATGTGGGGGACACAGCAAACATGTGGAAGAAGGTGCTCTGGTCAGATGAGACCAATATTAAACATTTTGGCCTAAAAGCAAAACGCTATGTGTGGCAGAAAACTAACACTGCACATCACCCTGAACACACCATCCCCACCGTGAAACATGGTGGTGGCAGCATCATGTTGTGGGGATGCTTTTCTTCAGCAGGGACAGGGAAGCTGGTCAGAGTTTATGGAAAGATGGATGGAGCCAAATATATGGCGATCTTATGCCCTGTACACACAAGCGGAATGTCTGACAGAAAAAGTCTGGCGGAAGCTTTTCATCGTCTATTCCGATCGTGTGTAGGCCTCATCGGGCTTCTTTTTTCGAAAATTCTGACGGACCTAGAAATGAAACATGTTCTAAATATTTCTGACGGAACCAATTCCTATTGGGAAAAACCGCTCGTCTGTATGCTGTTCCGACGGACCAAAAACGACGCATGCTCTGAAGCAAGTACGAGACGGAAGCTATTGGCTACTGGCTATTGAACTGCCTTTTCCTAGTCCCGTCGTAAGTGTTGTACGTCACCGTGTTCTGGGCGGTCGGACTTTGGTTTGATCGTGTGTAGGCAAGACCGCTTGAATGGAATTCCGTCGGAGAAACCTTCGGAGTTAATTCCGACAGCAAAACCGGTCGTGTGTACGCGGCATTAGAAGAAAACCCGTTCGAGTCTGCAAAAGACTTGAGACTGGGGCAGAGGTTCACCTTCCAGCAGGACAACGACCCTAAACATACAGCCAGAGCTACAATGGAATGGTTTAGATCAAAGCATATTTATGTGTTAGAATGGCTCAGTCAAAGTCCAGACCTAAATCCAAATGAGAATCTGTGGCAAGACTTGAAAATTGCTGTTCACAGACTCTCTCCATCCAATCTAACAGAGCTTGATCTATTTTGTAAAGAAGAATGGGCAAAAATGTCACTCTCTAGATGTGCGAAGCTGGTAGAGACATCCCCAAAAAGACTTGCAGCTGTAACTGCAGAGAAAGGCGGTTCTACAAAGTATTGACTCAGGGGGGCTGAATAAAAATGCACCCCACACTTTTCACATATTTATTTGTAAAAAAACTTGAAAACCATTTATTATTTTCCTTCCGCTTCACAATTATGTGCCACTTTGTGTTGGTCAATTACATAAAATCCCAATAAAATACATTTACGTTTTTGGTGGTAACATGACAAAATGTGTAAAATGTCAAGAGGTATAAATACTTTTTCAAGGTACTGTATACTGTGAAAAGAATACAAGGTGTTTTGTGAATGGATGGGGTGGAGAGCAAGCAACCCTCTATCATCATGGTACTAGAGCCAGTGCCTAAAACTTTTAGTGCTGGAAGTTCAGCGCCTACTGTAGTGTTTAGGTAAAATGATGTTTTACTTAACGCAGAACATGGGACACCCATCATTAGTAGTCTTTTATTTGTAAAAGGGAAATGTAAAAAAAAATAAAAATAAAAAAAAAAATGTTTTTTTTCCCCCCAGAACTCAGCTTTAAAGCTGAACTCTGGGCTAAACAAATATTGTCTAAATCCATTCATCATGTGTATTCTTCCTGGAATCTCGGTGTGTATTTCTTCCAGATCTGTGCAGTAATCCAGTGTAAGACTTCCTGTAATAAAGACCGCTCACTGCTGCTCTCTCTCCTTGTGCAGGGTGACTGGTCTTGTCTCCGCCCACTTCTGTAGTTTTCTGCAGGCAGCCTGTAGTGGGTGGAGTCTGCTAGGCCCCTCCCACAGCTCTGCTCTCTATCCTTGTACAGGATAACTGACCTGGTCTCCACCCCTTCCTGTAGTTTTCTGCAGGCAGCTTGTAGTGGGTGGAGCCTTATGGGCCCCTCCCACAGCTCTGTTCTCCCTCCTTGTGCAAAGTGACTGGTCTTGTCTCCGCCCACTCCTGTAGTTTTCCACAAGCAGTCTGTAGTAGGTGGAGCCCACTGGCCCCTCCCGCAGCTCTGCTCTCTGCACAGACTATGTACAGCACAGTGATGATGTCACAGCTACTTTTTACAAGGTAATAACTTGGCTTGCAAAGGCATATGGTGCATACAAAGTGATTTATATCCATTGTGGCTGTAGAAGAATATATTTAATTGAAAGCTCATCTTTACAATTATTAAATTTAAGCTGATCTCGTGCACATCATATTTTTTCAGCACTATAGACCCCCTTTAAATGAGGTGAATGTGTAGGTGGGCTGAGAACACAGTACAGTACTGCCTGACATGAAAGGTCATTATTCATGTACTCTATGCTGTTTTCTTTGTTCTGGTGTGACATCTCAGCCATTCCTTTTCCATAATTCAGCTGCTTTCACAACGTGTCCATGAGAACAGAATGAGTCTCTTATCTAGTGAGTCACCGGCGGGCACCATGCTAATTTTGAGGTACACAGTGGCCGTGGCGCACTGCGTTCTATATCTGTAATTTACAACAGCCGCTTATCCTGACATGAACTGTCTAATCCCCTCCGGATGAGTCAGACCAAGCCTCAAAAATCTCTGATCTTATGTTCATATGATCATCACATTTTATATATATTTTTTTACTTACTAAAGGGAAACTGGGCCGGCTATGAGACCCCCCCTCCACTGTTCTTCCATATCTCCTTACAGCCATTCCAGCCGTCACACCGCCCTTATATTACCGCTATCGCACGAAAAACAAAAACCGCCAGCCGAAATGTCATCATTGGAGAAAGCCCATGGAGGTTACCTTACAGCAAACTACTGAGTTTTCTATTAGGATTATATTGTATAGAAATTCAGACAATAGGAAGGAGTTCATCTCATGCTCTATATCAGGGGTCTCCAGACTTTCCAGAATGAGGGTCTCATCCCGCATTCTACAAATATTCCCAGGCTGAAAAATATCAGTTTTATAAATGAAAGAATCAAATTTCAATAAATTTAGTGCAACAGAAGCAAAGAAATCCAAATAAACCTGAGCCCATCAATCACCCCCTTATGTCACGTCCCCATCACGGTAATTGCTTACTTTATGTTCCCCATCAGGGTCCTTCCTTACATCACGGTCCCCATCAGGGTCCTTCCTTACATCACGGTCTCCATTGGGGTCCTTCCTTACTTCATGGTCCCCATCGGGGTCCTTCCTTACTTCATAGTCCCCATCAGGGTTCTTAGAGTCCTTCCTTACTTCATGGTCCACATCAGGGTCCTTCCTTAATTCATGGTCCCCATCAGGGGCCTTCTTTTCATTTATGGTCCCCTTCAGGGTCCTTCCTTACTTCATGGTTCCCTTCAGGGTCCTTGCTTACGTCATGGTCCCCATCAGGGTCCTTCCATACTTCATGGCCCCCTTTAGGGTCCTTCCTTACTTCATATTCCCCTTCAGGGTCCTTCCTTACTTCATGGTCCCCATCAGGGTCTTTCTCTTCCTCATGGTCTCCAACCCATCAGAGTCCTTCCTTAATTCATGGTCTCCAACCCATCAGAGTCCTTTCTTACTTTATGGTCCCCATCAGGCTCTTTTCTTACTTCATGTTCCCCATCAGGGTCCTTCCTTACTTGGTGGCCCCCATCAGGGTCCTTCCTTACTTGATGGTCCCCTTCAGGGTCCTATATCTAGTAAGTCTCCTGCTGACATAAACATTTAAAATGTTTGGCAGCAGGAAGACTCCTGGGGATGGCTTCAATGACCCAAACTTGGAGACCCGCTGTGGATTTTCAATGTTCTCTCAAGTAGTGTCTGGGGACACTTTGTTCATCACACCCTTTTTTGATAAATCACCTATGTTTACCAAATCATTGGCGCAGGGGGCGAGTGGTCCTCCCTACATACCAGAGGCCACAGAGGCATGTCAGGCAATACAAAGCATACTGGAACAATTGTGCAAATCCTTAAAGGGTATATTTTTTCCCTTGGTTGTAAAGGTTTTTAAGCTGCTCTCCTCCAGTCAGCAGTAGGACATTAGAAGGAGCTGTGAGCTCCGAGCGCGTAGCCTGCCTTCCAGACTGACAGCCCTAGTTCTGACTTCCTGCCCCGTTCCGGGGACGTTGCATCCGCGTTCCAAGCATGTCAGCGTGGAGCTTCCTGATACACCTGGACTCCTATCCAGCCATTTACTGCGCGTTCTCCCCCACCAGCCACCAGGATCGCATGTGGAGCCTGCAGGGCGGCACAGAAGCTGCCAGGACTGAGTACACCATGATGGGCATGAACTTCTCTTACAATTTGTAAGTGTTTTTATCTTCTGTATTAAACGTTTTTACCATTATACCACACTTAGTTGGTGCCTCCCCCTCCCTGCTCTTCCACTTCCTTACTTCATGGCCCCCTTCAGGGTCATTCCTTACTTCGTGGTCCCCACCAGGGTGCTTCCTTACTTCATGGTCTCCAACCCATCAGAGTCCTTCTTTACTTCACGGTCTCTAACCCATCAGAGTCCTTCCTTACATCATGGTCCCCATCAGGGTCCATCCTTACTTCATGGTCCCCATCAGGGTTCTTCCTTACTTCATGGTCCCCATCAGGGTTCTTCCTTACTTCATGCTCCCCTTCAAGGTCCTTTCTTACTTCATGATCCCCATCAAGGTCCTTCATGGTCCCCATCAGGTCCTTCCTGTTGTAATATGTTCGCCGATTTATGTGGGATATTATATTATTATATATATGTACACATACAGTACAATATTGACCTAGCAGAAACTCCCTCCTGGGGTGCTAATATGTCAGGGGGGACTTGTTGATGTTAATATGCAAGAATACAGATTAGGAATGTAGGTATTCCAGGGCTCAAAAGGGTGTTCAGGTGGTATATGTTAATCTAATCTAATTACACATATCTAAGGGGACTTGTTGATGTTGATATGCGGGAGTGCAGATTGGGGCGGTTTATGACTGCAGCTGTTCACGGCTGGGGGTTGTTGTCTGTCTGAAAGACTAAAGTATATCAAAGGCCTGTGTCAGGGACCTGTCAGCACCGGACCGGCACATGTGCGTACGCCAATGCGCCGATGTGCTCCTGCTCGGGCAATTCAGCAATCTCCAGCTGTCAGTGTGCGTCAACGCGGCGTTCGGGCGCGCGCGGGTGCGCGGCACGCGGGTGTACGCGCGCAGGTGCGTGCGCGCGTTCGCATTAGCGCCGTTTTGGCGCCAAGAGGTGCATAAAAGTTCTCCTGTTGCAGGAATGCGCTGCTGTTTCGTCTCAGCTCTGTGGATCTGCTTAACCTGTTCCTGATTGATTGATTACCTATTGACCCGGCTTGTCTGACCATTCCTCCTTCTCCAATCCTACCCGGCCTGCCTGATTCTGCTTCTGCATCTGCCAATACCGTTGCCAACCTCTGCCTGTCTACCGACTCTGCCTTTTGCCTCCTGTATTAACCGCCTTGCTACCTGCTGACCCGGACTGTTTGACCCTGCCTGTGCCTGCTGTTTGTCTGCTGTGCTGTTGCACCCTCAGCTCCAGCTCCAGTGACTTCTGCATCTGCATCTTCAGTGCTACAGCCTGCTGCTTCCAGTCATCACCTTACCTGCAGCCCAGCCATCCCTGGAGGGATCTCTACTCTGCTCCAGCATCAGAGCCTTCATCTCAAGCAGGCACTCCTACCCCACTGTGCTCTCGAGACCACTGTTCCCATTCCAGTGGCTCTTGAACCAGCGTTGTATGAGAGGTCTTCTCCTACAAGTCAGGCTCACTACCAGGTACCTAACAGTACGAAACAGCCATGACTGAGCCTGCAGGAGAGACCTCCCCTATGAAGGAGATCTGCACGCACCTTGCGGGCCTCACTCAAGCGGTGCAAGCCCTTCAGGACAATTATACCAGACTTGAGGGACAAGTTCAGAATCTTGCTGGCCCTAGTCCCATGGCTTCCTCCTCAGCCGCAGCTCCAACACCGCCTGCTCCTGCTCCCTCCGTGATGATGCTCCCACCTGAGCCAAGGGTCCCCATCCCAGAGAGTTTTTCCGGGAATCGGACCAAGTTTCGGGCCTTTCGCAATGCCTGCCAACTCTTCTTTGCTCTACAACCCCGAACCTTTTCACTGGAAGCTACCAAAGTGGGGTTTGTGATTTCCCTCCTACAAGGGGAACCCCAGACCTGGGCTCACCTTTTACTGGAGGGGGACTCAGCCTTAACCCAATCGCTACCCTCCTTTTTTGAAGCCATGGCTCAGCTCTATGAGGACCCTCACCAGACTGCCACAGCTGAGTCAGCCCTGTTCGCGCTCCAGCAAGGCCGCAGACCGGCTGAGGACACGCAGTGGAATGACGCGGCCCTGCGTCATCAGTTCCGCATGGGCCTATCTGAAGGGCTAAAAGACGAACTTGCTCGAGTTGGCATACCAGACACTCTTGAAGCGTTGATTTCCTTGGCAATCCAGATTGATCGTCGTCTTCGAGAACGTCGATCCGAACGCTCTGCCCAGCAAACCCGCCCGACCTGGATGACAGCACGAGCTCCGGTTCCTGCAGCACGTCACTTAACTTCACCCAGTATGAATTCAGTGAACTCCACGCCTGACACTTCAGAACCTAGGCAGCTAGGACTGATGCGACCTGCCTTGTCCCCTGAAGAACGAGCACGTCGTCGTCAACTTAACCTATGCCTCTATTGCGGTGGAACTGGTCACTATGTCCATAATTGCCCAGTCAAGATAAGTAAGTGCTCATCCCCTATGTCTACCAATCTCGCTGCCTTGTCTGCCAACTCTACCCACCTTGCCATTCCTCTATCATTACAGCTCCAGGAAGAGATAATTACAGTCAATGCCATCATTGACTCAGGAGCTTGCAGCTGCTTTGTTGATTTGACCTTTGCCAGCCAACATAACATCCCACTACGGACTAAAACCCATGGACTTTCTGTTTTCTTAGCTGATGGCTCCCGCATCAGATCTGGACAAGTAATTCAGGAAACTCTTCCCTTGCCTGCTACTACTTCTTCTCAACATAAGGAACTGCTGACCCTTGATGCCATTACATCTCCTCTTTTTCCAATTATCTTGGGCATTCCCTGGCTACAAGCCCACAACCCGCACATCAACTGGGTCTCCGGAGAAGTGAAATTTGTATCATGCTACTGTCAGGAACACTGTCTGGTGGGAGACCCCGACTCTTCAGCTACTCTGCTATGTCTTGACACTGACCAGAAACTATGCCAGTCCATACCTAAACATTACCATGAGTTCATCGATGTTTTTAGTAAGAAGGGGGCAGACTCCCTTCCGCCTCATCGGCCCTACGACTGCCCAATTGAGTTGTTGCCAGGATCCGAGATTCCATTCGGACGTATTTTCCCTTTATCGGAGAAGGAGCAAGAGGCACTAAAAACATATATTGATGAGAACTTGGCTAAGGGGTTCATCCGCCACTCAACTTCTCCAGCAGGTGCCGGAATATTTTTTGTCACCAAGAAGGACAAGACTCTTCGCCCGTGTGTAGATTACCGGGAACTGAACAAAATTACGGTTAAAAATCGATATCCTCTACCCTTGATACCTGAGCTGTTCCAAAAACTAAGGTCTGCGGTTATCTTTACTAAACTCGATCTAAGAGGGGCTTACAATTTGATCCGCATTCGGGCCGGGCATGAGTGGAAAACAGCTTTTCGGACCCGATTCGGGCACTACGAATACTTGGTTATGCCCTTCGGACTCTGCAACGCCCCTGCAACCTTCCAACACCTGATTAACGATGTTCTCAGGGACTTTCTAGACGTATTTGTGATCGCATACCTGGATGATATCCTGATCTTTTCTGAATCTCTTGATCTGCATCAAGAACATGTCCGCAGGGTGTTGGGTCGCCTCTGTTTACACAGACTTTATGCAAAGGCAGAGAAATGCGAGTTCGAGCAACAAAGCATCCAATTCCTGGGACTAATAATCTCTCCAACAGGCATTAAGATGGATCCCCAGAAGGTATCCGCTGTGCTGGACTGGCCGGTACCCCTAGACAAGAAGGGAATTCAGCGGTTTATTGGATTTGCAAACTTTTATAGAAAATTTATCAGGGGATTCTCAGCCATAATTGCACCCATCACGCAGTTGACCAAACAGAATGCCCGTTTCTCCTGGAACCAGTCAGCTCAAGATGCCTTTGAAAATCTCAAAAGACTGTTTACCTCGGCCCCAATCCTCAGCCATCCTGAACCATCACTACCGTTCATTTTGGAGGTTGACGCTTCTGAAATAGCGGTGGGTGCAATACTATCACAACGAAGGGGCAGCAAAGATCTAATGCATCCTGTGGGGTTCTTCTCCCGTAAACTTTCTCCCGCGGAGAAGAACTACGATGTTGGCGACCGGGAGCTCCTCGCTATTAAAACTGCTCTGGAGGAATGGAGATACCTGTTGGAGGGAGCTGTGCATCCGGTATTAATATACACTGACCACAAGAACCTAGAGTACTTGAGATCTGCTAAACGCCTGAAGCCTCGGCAAGCCCGTTGGGCCCTGTTTTTCTCCCGTTTTTGTTTCCATATAACTTACCGGCCTGGCTCAAAAAATATCAAACCGGATGCATTATCACGCATGCATGACAACCCGAAGGACTCATCCATTCCTGACACCATCCTGCCCGCAAACAATTTTCTACTCTTGCAAACAGATCTGCTCTCTCTGATTAAAGAAGCATCCACTGAGTCATCTAGGCCTCCAGGGATTACTCTGACATCCAGAGATGGATTGCTATGGAAGGGGAGTCAAATCTTTGTCCCTGAGAAGGTTCGGATCAAGGTCTTGACGCTTCTGCATGATCATCCACTAGCAGGCCATTTTGGGGTTCGCAAGACCCTGGAACTTGTGCAACGCACATTCTGGTGGCCCAATCTGAAGGACTTTTGTGAGAAATACGTCGGTTCCTGCCCTACCTGCACCCAGAATAAGACGTCTAGAAATCGAGTCTGGGGTCTGTTGAAACCTCTGCCTGTACCTGATAGACCCTGGAAGATGATTTCCATGGACTTTATAGTAGAGCTTCCATGTTCTGATGGGTGTTCAGCCATCTTTGTGGTGGTAGATCGCCTAACCAAGATGGCCCACTTCCTTCCGTTAAGGGGAACTCCATCTGCTATTGAAACCGCCCGCATATTCATTAAAGAAATCATCAGACTACATGGAGTACCTGCAAGCATAGTTTCGGACAGAGGAGTACAATTCACCTCACATTTTTGGAGAGCCCTGTGTGAAATCCTGAAAATTGAACTGGCCTTGTCCTCGGCCTATCATCCTCAAACTAATGGGCAGACAGAGAGGACCAATCAGACTCTTGAACAGTATATCAGATGCTTTACTTCCTTCACACAGGATGATTGGGTATCCCTGCTACCCTTAGCAGAATTCGCGTATAACAATGCCAAACATTCAGCCACCGGTCAATCTCCTTTTTTCGCCAATTATGGCTTCCATTTAACCTTTCTACCCGATTTCCTTTCAGAATCCTCAGTTCCGGCAGTACAGAATACAGTGGATTTCCTCAGCCACAACAACCAGCTGTTACAAGAGGCGGTGTCCAAGGCCCAGGCAGACAGCAAGAGAGCCTTCGATCGAAGAAGAAGAGGAGAGTTGAAGTTACAACTTGGTGATCAGGTATGGCTTTCTACTTCCAATATCAAGTTAGCATGTCCATCTAAGAAACTGGCACCTAGGTTTATGGGACCTTTTCCGATCAAGAGAAAAATTAATGAAGTGTGTTATGAATTGACTTTGCCTGATTCTCTCAAGATTCACCCGGTATTTCATGTGTCTTTGCTCAAACCTGCTATACCTGATCCCTTCCCTGATAGAGGAACTAGACCTCCTGAACCCGTCTTAATAGATGGAAGCGAGGAATTTGAGGTTGAGGCTATTCTTGACTGTAGAAGAAAAGGACAAAATCAATTTCTCATCAAATGGAAAGGTTACGGCCCAGAAAGTAACTCATGGGAACCAGACAGCAATGTCCACGCCAGGCGTTTAGTCCGTGCTTTCTTCTCTGCCCACCCTGAGAAAAGAAGGCGTATGGGCATCCGGAGGCTGCCCCTTGGGGGGGGGCAATGTCAGGGACCTGTCAGCACCGGACCGGCGCATGTGCGTACGCCAATGCGCCGATGTGCTCCTGCTCGGGCAATTCAGCAATCTCCAGCTGTCAATGTGTGTCAACGCGGCGCTCGGGTGTACGCGCGCGGGTGCGTGCGCGCGTACGGGCGCGCGCGTTCGCATTAGCGCCGTTTTGGCGCCAAGAGGTGCAAAAAAGTTCTCCTGTTGCAGGAATGCGCTGCTGTTTCGTCTCAGCTCTGTGGATCTGCTTAACCTGTTCCTGATTGATTGATTACCTATTGACCCGGCTTGTCTGACCATTCCTCCTTCTCCAATCCTACCCGGCCTGCCTGATTCTGCTTCTGCATCTGCCAATACCGTTGCCAACCTCTGCCTGTCTACCGACTCTGCCTTTTGCCTCCTGTATTAACCGCCTTGCTACCTGCTGACCCGGACTGTTTGACCCTGCCTGTGCCTGCTGTTTGTCTGCTGTGCTGTTGCACCCTCAGCTCCAGCTCCAGTGACTTCTGCATCTGCATCTTCAGTGCTGCAGCCTGCTGCTTCCAGTCATCACCTTACCTGCAGCCCAGCCATCCCTGGAGGGATCTCTACTCTGCTCCAGCATCAGAGCCTTCATCTCAAGCAGGCACTCCTACCCCACTGTGCTCTCGAGACCACTGTTCCCATTCCAGTGGCTCTTGAACCAGCGTTGTATGAGAGGTCTTCTCCTACAAGTCAGGCTCACTACCAGGTACCTAACAGCCTGAAGGGAGATGGCCAATCAAATTGCTCAGCCATTCAGTGTCTAGTGAATATAACATGGCGTTCAGTCTATAGTTTCGTCTTGTCTGTGTATGACTATGAAGGCGCAGACCTAGGAAAAATAGGACTCTAAATTATAGTTCCTCTGTCAGATTTTTTGTCATCTGTGGACTTTGGACCTTGTTCTGTGTTGGAAGTCAATAAAGTGCATCTCTCTGGAAGAATTGGGTTGCTGCAGAAGAGTACTTACATCATCATTATAATAACTACTAATTAATTACCCACTATATACTTCATATCACTACACTTCCTTCCTTCATGGTCTCCAACTCATCAGAGTCCTTCCTTACTTCATGGTCCCCATTAAAATCCTTCCTTACTTCATGGTCCCCATTAGGGTTCTTCCTTACTTCATGGTCCCCAACCCATCAGAGTCCTCACTTACATCAAATTATCCTCTTAAGTCCATATCAGAATCCTCCCTACATAAAAGTCCCCATCAGAACCCCCCTTCATCAGAATCCCCAGCAGAGTCCCCCTTACCTCAGAGTTCTCCTTACATCAAAGTCTCCTCTTACATTATTATTATTATTAATATTATTATTATTATAATACAGGATTTCTATAGTGCCAACAGTTTGCACAGCACTTTAGAATCTGAGAGCAGACAGTACAGTTACAATACAATTCAATACAAGAGGAATCAGAGTCCATATCAGAATCCCCCCTTACATCAGAACCCCAATCAGAGTCACCCCTTACATCAGAACCCCAATCAGAGTAACCCCTTACATCAGAATCTCCATCAGAGTCCCCCCTTACATCAGGTTCTCCTTACATCAAAATCCTTCCTTACTTCATGGTCCCCATCAGGGTCCTTCCTTACTTCATGGTCCCCATCAGGGTCCTTCCTTACTTCATGGTCTCCAACTTATCAGAGTGCTTCTTTAATTCATAGTCCCCATCAGGGTTCTTCCTTATTTCATGGTCCCCTTAAGGGTCCCTCCTTATTTCATGGTCCCCTTAAGGGTCTTTCCTTATTTCATGGTCCCCTTAAGGGTCCTTCCTTATTTCATGGTCCCCTTCAGGGTCCTTCCTTATTTCATGGTCCCCTTCAGGGTCCTTCCTTACTTCATGGTCCCCTCAGGGTCCTTCCTTATTTAATGGTCCCCATCAGGGTCTTTCCTTACTTCAGAGTCCCCATTACATTATAGTCCCCATCAAAGTTCCCCCTTACATCAGGGTCCACATCAGAGTCCCCCCTTACATTAGGGTCCCCAACAGAATCTCCCTTATATCAGGGAAGTTAACAGAATCTCCCTTATATCAGGGTACCCATCAGAGTCCCCTTTAAAGCCCCTTACATCAGAGTCCCCCTTACATTATAGTACCCATCAGTGTTTCTCTTAGATTAGAGTCCCCATCAGAGTCTCCTTATATCAGGGTCCCTATCAGAGTACCCCTTACATCAGATTCGTAATCGGAGCCCCCTTACATCAGAGTCCCCCTTACATCAGAGTTCACCCTTACATAAGAGTCCCTATCAGAGGCCCCTCCTACATCAGAGGACTGGATAAAATCTTACAGCAGGCCATAGTTTGGAGACCCCTTCATCTAGAGTTAAGCTCTGGTGCAATTGAAAAAATGATGGCATGGCCTAGGAACAAGCCAAAACATATTATTTATATAGCACCAACAGTTTGCACAACACTTTCTAATGTAAAGGGAGACAATACAGTTGTTAATTGTTCTTTAACAAATACATAACCAGATGAAATTGTGGGTTCTTCTATATTGACCTGGAGGTTAGCTGTAACAAATGAATGACTTGTCAGGCTGGCTGCGCCCCTTGGCCCTTATCTGCCCTCGGTTTGATGATTTTATATCTATAAAACTCTGCCAAGGGCAAGTTCTGGAGCAGAGCGAGTCATTCTTAAATCGGAGACTCGGAAGTTGCTTTCATAATGAAGGCTTTGGAACAATAGGCTTTGTGTTACCAAATGGTGGAATGTCGCAATGTGCTGGCAAAGGTGAAATGGGGTGAGCTTAGTGCAGCATGCCAACTTAATGAAATACAGCTTCCTACAGGAATCATTACAGCTGGGAGGACGACTCTTGTTTGTTCACCAAATTAAAAATGAATTTGTTTGCGCTGCTCGTTAGCTTTTCTATCACACGATCTCAGCGGCTATTGAATCCTGCTCTTCTAGGACAATGACCTGGTAGAGGGGTTTTCTGCTCCACCTAGACCTTTGTCCATTCTTCAATGACTTCATAACAGAAGAAGAAGAGTATTGTATCATGCCAGCCATTAATGCACAAACTTGGATTTTAGGCAATACTTTTTATTGACTAACTTCAAGAAGATCTCCAGGTATAGATATGTTTGCATAGTTACACTGGTACATCTTGGACCAATGTAACTCTGCATATACCATACATGTGGGATCCCTCAAGAACAGTTGTCTCCAAACTGAGGCCCACGGTCTGAAAGTGGGTCTTTGCTTGCTTTTAGGGCACTATTCCTTCCACGGACACCAACAATGAGGCACAAGCCCCCCCCAATGACACCAACAGTGAGCCACTATTCCTTCCACTGACACCAACAATAAAGCATCATTCCCTTCACTGACACCAACAGTGAGGCACCATTCCTTCCACTGACACCAACAGTGAGGCACAATTCCTTCTACTGACACCAGCAATGCGGCATTATTCCTTCCACTGACATCAACAATGAGGCACCAGCCCCCCCCCCCCCCACTGACACCAACAGTGAGGCACTATTCCTTACACTGACACCAACAATAAGGCATCATTCCCCTCACTGACACCAACAGTAAGGCACCATTCCTTCCACTGACACCAACAATGAGGCACCATTCCTTCCACTGACACCAACAATGAGGCACCATCCCTTCCACTGACACCAACAATGAGACACTATTCCTTCCAATGACACCAACAATGAGGCACCATTCCTTCCACTGACACCAATAATGAGGCACCAGCCCCCCACTGACACCAACAATGAGGCACCATTTCTTTCACTGACACCAACAATGAGGCACCAGCCCCCCCCCCCACTGACACCAACAGTGAGGCACTATTCCTTCCACTGAAACCAACAATAAGGCATCATTCCCCTCATTGACACCAACAGTGAGGCACCATTCCTTCCACTGACATCAACAGTGAGGCACCATTCCTTCTACTGACAACAACAGTGAGGCACCATTCCTTCTACTGACATAAGCAATGAGGCATTATTCCTTCCACTGACACCAACAATGAAGCACCAGCCCCCCCACTGACACCAACAGTGAGGCACCATTCCTTCCACTGACACCAACAGTGAGGCACTATTCCTTCCACTGACACCAACAATGAGGCACCATTCCTTCCACTGACACCAATAATGAGGTACCAGCCCCCCACTGACACCAACAATGAGGCACCATTCCTTTCACTGACACCAACAATGAGGCACCAGCCCCCCCCCCACTGACACCAACAGTGAGGCACTATTCCTTCCACTGAAACCAACAATAAGGCATCATTCCCCTCATTGACACCAACAGTGAGGCACCATTCCTTCCACTGACACCAACAGTGAGGCACCATTCCTTCTACTGACAACAACAGTGAGGCACCATTCCTTCTACTGACATAAGCAATGAGGCATTATTCCTTCCACTGACACCAACAATGAAGCACCAGCCCCCCCACTGACACCAACAGTGAGGCACCATTCCTTCCACTGACACCAACAGTGAGGCACTATTCCTTCCACTGACACCAACAATGAGGCACCATTCCTTCCACTGACACCAATAATGAGGTACCAGCCCCCCACTGACACCAACAATGAGGCACCATTCCTTTCACTGACACCAACAATGAGGCACCAGCCCCCCCCCCCCACTGACACCAACAGTGAGGCACTATTCCTTCCACTGAAACCAACAATAAGGCATCATTCCCCTCATTGACACCAACAGTGAGGCACCATTCCTTCCACTGACACCAACAGTGAGGCACCATTCCTTCTACTGACAACAACAGTGAGGCACCATTCCTTCTACTAACATAAGCAATGAGGCATTATTGCTTCCACTGACACCAACAATGAAGCACCATTCCTTCTACTAACATAAGCAATGAGGCATTATTGCTTCCACTGACACCAACAATGAAGCACCAGCCCCCCCACTGACACCAACAGTGAGGCACCATTCCTTCCACTGACACCAACAATGTGGCACCATTCCTTCCATTAACACAAAAAATTGGGCACATTTCCTTTAACTGATACCAGGGTCAGAGCACTATTCCCCCCTTCTCACGCCAACAATAGGGCACTATTCACTTTCACCATACCAACAATGGGGCATTATACCTTCCACTGACACCAACGACGGGACACAATTCCTTCTACAGACACTAATGATGGAGCACTATTCCTCCCACACACACCCTCCCACTCCCACTGACTGGGGCATTGTACCTCTCACTCACAGCAAAATTGTGTCACTATTCCTCCCACTGACACCAACGATGGGGCATTATTCCTCCCACTGATATTAACGATGGGGCACTATTCTTCTTCCTACACCTAATAAAACACAGGCACTATTTTTCTTACTACCACCAACAACTGGGAATTTTCTATTTCAATTGGCCTCAGTCCGGTCCCCCTTAAGTCTGAAGGACAGTCATTTGTCCCTTTCTTTAGAAAGTTTGGAGACTGCTCTAGAATCTAGAAATCACTGCAGTAGAATAATTGGAGTTAATATAATAAAGGCAAATGGACTATGTACTTTGCAAGTACAGTTGCATTCTGCAATGGCATTTTCTCTAGAACCTAGTAAATGAGGTAAAGCTTCACTTTTCAACGAATACCCAATCACATGCAAGGGAAAAAAAACAGCATTTTTGCTTGCACATGATTGGATGATTAAAGTTGGCAAAGCTTCCCCTCTTTTACTAAGCTCAGGAGCAAATGCCCTTGTAGAGTACAACTGCACCTGCAAAGTACACAGTCTATTTGCCTTTAGTAAACCAACCTTAATGAATGTGATTGAACAAGGTGAAGGGGTGGGTCATATAAAATGAATACAACATCTGGAATTCTTCTTTACATTATTAAAGATACAAGCTTTTGGGATGACTAATGGCTTGAAAGTTTCTATATGATCGATGCATGATTAGATCAAAACAATCAAATGTGCAAACAATAGAAAAGGCTTAACTTCTAATCTATTTAGACTCAATTTAGGTTGCATTCTCTAAAACTGAACTGATCAGACAGGGCAGAATATCGATTATTTTGCATCAATCGGTGTCACTGAGATACGTTCTTCATGAACACAATCGTATGTTAATCAATCACATGAGATAACAAGGTAGAAACAAGAATGCAATAGATAACCTACAATTCTTTCTTCCAACTATCATTCGAAATCTACTTCCTTGTGTGTGACATATCGATTAAATAGGTTGTCAACTGTGAATCAATTACTCAAATCAGAAGAAAATCATCAGAAAATAAATCGATCCTTTATCGAAGCATGTATTGTCACTATTAGATTCCTTCTTCAATAGGTATAATAATAATTCCAAGGCATATAGAAAGTTTGGAATAACTTAAGTTAGCTGACAAAGAGTTTCACTTAAAGGAGAAGTAGGACCAAAGCCCTTTTGGTCCTACTTCTCGTGTGGGTCACGGGAGTGCACTTAGTTTTGCACTCCTGTGACCCATATTCAGCTAAAACCTGCTGTTGGCTCACGTCAAAGAGCCGATCCAGGCTCTGCAGGGACCCGGACAATATTGTCGGGATCCACCCAGATGCCTTACAAGCAGCCGACTCATCCTCACAGGTCACTGCTGGGAGACTAAGCCAGCGTCTTCCTCCCCCTCCACAGCCCCGCACTCCAGTGAGCGCTGGAGGAGCAGACCGGACCCAAGAACTCAGCGATCAGCAGCTGCAGTCATCTACGTAAGCGTGTAGGTTTGTTTTGTTTGATTCTCGCACTTCTCTTTTAAAGTCCACATTTTTCAATTGCAGAAGCAAACAGCTATATAAAACACAAATATGTGTGTGGTCTCATCTGTTCAAAAATATGAGATTCTGTTTGGCCAATCTTGTGATCTAGGCACCTCAGCCCTACTAGACAGTCCAACCTAAAGTGGTTGTAAAGGCTGAAGGTAAAAAATCTTTTGTGTGTTGCTCCCCCCACCCTAATACTCACCTGAGCCCCCTCTCGGTCCAGCGATCTGCACGGAAGCCTCGGCTGTCCCGGGTCTCCCTCTCCTCATTGGCTGAGACACAGCAGCGGGAGCCATTGTCGATCACAGCCAGTGAGCCAATGAGGAGAGAACGGGGGGCCGGGCCGAGCCACAGCTCTATGACTGATGTACGCATAGTGCAGGGCTCAAGAATGAGCATGCACCAGTGCCCCCATGACAGGTGGCTTACTAATGGGGGCACTAGTCGAGGGGGAGGAGCCAGAAGTGTGCCGGTGGGGGACCCCAGAAGAGGATTGGGGCTGCTCCATAGGCCTGGGCACACCCTAATGATCCTGTGTCCCAGGGCCAATGATAAGGCAGTACAGCTTGCCCTCCTGTACCGGGCCCATGCCCCAAGCACCTGCCAAGCAGGCGGACTGGCTATACTACCTTTTTTGCAGATATCGATCTTGTTCCTCCTATTGCAGTGCTGCCGGTTTCTCCTCCTCTCCCTCCCTCCGGCTGTGCTGTAGGGGGATCGGTTCTAGCATCTGCGCCTCCATCCTGTCCTCAGTCCCCTTTTCAGTCTTTAATGTAAGACATCAGTGGTCTGTTTAGAACCCTGATATTTTCCGAAAGCCCCCCCAAAGAGCAATTAAAAAATGTTAAAAAAAAAAAAAATCTAAAAAAGATGTAAAAAAAAAATAAATGTAAAAAAAAAAAAGAGGACTCATTCACATGTGCTTTGCACTCGCCACTGCCTAGCTACTGCCTCTGTTGTTTGAACTTTGGGGTGCACACCCTAATACAATAGGATGCGCACACCTATGGGCTGCCCTGTGCAAAACCATTACACAGAGCAGGTAAGTATAACATGTTTATTATTTTAAAAAAAAAACTTTAATATAACTTTAATGGTAATCTCATTTTTCTTCACTGCAGTAAAGCAATACAACTTGGTGTTTGGCATGCTGCTAGTATGAACTAAAAGGAGCATACTGATAAGATCATCACTCTGCATTCCTACCCTGTCAGCAAACTCCCTATGTTTGAGTGACAACACTGTGCAAAGCAGTGGAGCCTGACTGGCCCAGAACAATGGTATTCCCTCTACCAGTCTAAGCACTGCTGTGCAGGGCATTACAGGAAGGTAATAAAGAAAACAGATGAATTTCAATTGTATTAAAAGAAATACATAGCTAGATGTCACGGTTTAGTTTATGTTTACTTTTCTACTTTACTTGTAGCCACAGAGTTGCTTTCACGACCTGCAGTCTCCTGAAAATTGGTCTATAAGAAGCCTCAGTGATGTCATAGTCACCTAGCCAATAGACTGCTTTGTCTCAAATGAACAAATGAACAAAATGGCCGCTGGAGACGTCTGTGCTTTTACATGCTTCATTTAAACCGAACAGAGAGAATTCTCTCCTAATGCGACTGTTGTGTCTCAATGCATTTGTTATGTCAATACGGAATAAGCAGAGTTCTGAAAACTTTCATGTTCCCTTTTGTTAATCCTTTAATGAGCTGCATCCACCCAAACCACGTGGGATGACATTAAAGCCTCATTGAACAGCACGTGATCCTCAGGTCTCTCCGAGTACCATAAAGCTATCATGTAATATTGACAAATCTTGCATCACACACACCGAGTGAGAGGCACAGCACATGGTGCCAAGAAAAATAACTAGTTTTCCTATAGCGTTTATTACAAGAGATCACTTACAAGGTTTTCATAGCCCTGAATGTCTGCACTATGGGGGAGGTCAGTGTTATGACTAGAATGGTGTGATATACAACTTTATATAATAAAGATTTTTTTTTTCATTAGAATTGATTCTTTAGGGCAAAGAATTCACTTGCTTGAAATAAGGACAGAACAATACGAAATCCAATTAGTTTCTGTGGGTTGCTGCGCCTTAGAATTAAGAGACATTGAAGGTATAAATATGTGTGCAGATGTTGGGGCAAGTGATCTCCCACTTGAGGGTATCTGCATAGTTCCACAGCTGGCACCATTCGGCAGGACCAGAGCAGCTCAAGATTAGTAGAGCCTCTTCTTTCTTCTTCAATGATCAACAGTTTGCATCATCTACCAGTGACTAGTGTAAGGCGGCATTTATCCTTCAACTAACCACCAAGGTAAGGGGACATTCTTCTTTGTGATGACCACCAATGTAAGGAGGCATTTATCCTCCAAGTAACCACCAAGGTAAGGGGGCTTTCTTTTTCTTGATGACCCCCCAATGTAAGGGGGCTTTTATCCTTCAACTAACCACCAAGGTAAGGGGACATTCTTCTTCCTGATAACCACCATTGTAAGGTGGCATTTATCCTCCAACTCACCACACAGGTATAGGGACATTCTTCTTCCTGGTGATCTTCAATGTAAGGGGGCATTTATCCTTCAACTAACTACCAAGGAAAGGGAGAATTCGTCTTCTTGATGTCCCCCAAAGTAAGGTGGCTTTTATTTTTCAAGGTATAGGGACATTCATCTTCCCAACCAGTTTTCCTATAGCGTTTATTACAAGAGATCACTTACAAGGTTTCCATAACCCTGAATGTCTGGACTATGGATGAGGTCAGTGTTATGACTAGAATGGTGTGATATACAACTTTATATAATAAAGATTTTTTTTTCTTTAGAATTGATTCTTTAGGGCAAAGTCAACTAGAATTAACTTTCTTGAAATCAGGACAGAACAATATGAAATCCAACTAGTTTCTATGGGTTGCTGCACTTTAGAATTAGGAGACATTGAAGGTATAATTATATGTGTGCAAATGTTGGGCCAATCGATCTCCCACTTATCTGCATAGTTCCACAGCTGGCATCATTCAGCAGGACCAGAGCTGCTCAGAATCAGTAGAGCTTTTCTTTTCTTCTTCAATGACACCAATGGTTTGCATCATCTACTAGTGATGAATGTAAGAGGCATTTATCCTGCAACTAACCAACAAGGTAAGGGGACAGTCTTCTTCCTGGTGACAACCAATGTAAGGTGGCATGTATCCTCCAACTAACCAAAAAGGTATAGGGACAGTCTTCTTCCCGGTGACCACCAATGTGTGGCATATATCCTTCAATCAACCAACCAACAAGGTATAAGGACATTCTTCCTCCTGGACACCACTAATGCAAGGGGGTATTTATCCTCCTACTAACCACCTTCCTCCATTCTTCCTCCTGGTGACCACCAATGTAAGGGGCATTTATCCTCCTACTAACCACCAAAGTAAAGGGAAATCGTTTTTCCTGATGACCACAGATGTAAGGCAGCATTTATCCTCTAACTAAGCACTAAGGTAAGGGGGCATTCTTCTTTCTGATGACCACCATTGTAAGGTGGCATTTTTTTCCTACAAATAACCACCAGGGTAAGGGGGCATTCTTCTTCCTGTTGACTTCCATTGTAAGGCATAATTTATTCTCTAGCTAACCACCAAAGTAACGGGGCATTCTGCTTCCTAATGATCACCAATGTAAGAGGGAATTTCTCCTCCAACAGACCACCAAGGTAAGGGGGCATTCCTCATTCTAATTACCACCAGCATAATTGGGCATTTTTCCCTAAACTGATCACCAAGATAAGTGGACATTTTTTTTCCACTTATCACCAAAGTTAGGGGGCAATTTCTTCCAACAAACCACCAAGGTACAGGGAGATTATTTTTCCCACTGACCACCAATGTTTAGGGGCAATTTCCTCCAACTTACCACCATTGTAAGGCAGCATTCTTTCTTCCCCTGACCACCACTGTAAGGGGGCACTTATCCTTCAACTAACTGCCAAGGTAATGGGGCATTTTTCTTCCTTGTGATCACCAAAGTAAGACGGCATTTATCCTCCAAGTAACCAACAAGGTAAGGGGGCATTTTTCTTTCCAAATACCACCAATGTAATAGGGCAATTCCCTTAACTGATCACCAAGGTAAGGGGGCATTCCTCTTCCCACTGACTACCAATACAAGAAACTTGCACTGGCTGCCAGTATAGTGGGTGCATTTACACTAACCCCTAATGCAAAGGGAACATTGTCTACCAGTGTAAAGGAACATTTATTAGGACATCGTGCCCTTTCTACAGGCCACCAATGTGCTTTTACCACCACTAAATGAAGTTTGTTATTACGAGTGCAAAATGCCAGGTAACACATGGATTTCACTGGAAACTACCCAGTATCCCCAGCACCAGAGAGATCTTCAATCCAGTATATACAGAGCACTCCCCCGTATCCCCACCACTAACTAGATCTGCTCTCCAACACACACAGCTCACTTTCCAGTTTACACCAGTATGATCTTCATTCCAGCACACGCATATTACACAGCTCTTTGCAGGATCCATGTCACCAGTGAGATGCTTCATATCTCAGTTTTACATGCCGTGACTAATACCTCTGTTACAAATGTTGTCTCCGATCTCTCTATGACACAAAAAGGTTGATTTACTAAAGGCAAATAGACAATCACATGCAAGGAAAATAAAAATAAAAAAACAGTATTTTTGCTTGCACATGATTGGATGATGGAAGTCAACAGAGCTTCCCCTCGTTTACTAATCCCTGGAGCAAATGCAATTGCAAACTGCACAGTCTATTTGCCTTTAGTAAATCAACCCTGAAGTGTCTCATACATCTCTGGTACAGGCAATGGGGTTGATTTACTAAAGGCAAATAGTCTGTGCACTTTGTAAGTGCAGTTGCACTCATTTCCCCCCAGGGGTTTGTGAATGTAGTGAAGCTCTGCTGATTTCCATCATCCAATCATGCGCAAGCAAAATTTTTAATTTTCCTTGAACCTGATTGGATATTCTTTAATGAAATGAAGCTTCGCCACATTCACAAAGCCCTGGGAAGAATGAACGCAACTGCACTTTGTGCAAAGTGCACAGCCTATTTGCCTTTAGCAAACCGACCCCAATGTCTTATTACCCTGTATACCTCAATACCACAATACCTCAGACCTTATATTATTCCAAGTACCTCCTTCCTCTATATTACACACAATGATTTGCTGTACATTTCCCTCTGTTAAACACAGTGCCTCTCTTCTTACATGCAGTGCCTCATACCTCTGTATTACAGTGCCTCATAGCACTCTTTATTAAACAGTGCCTTATAACTCTCTATTATACACAGTGAGGCTCTTGTTTCCATAACATACAGTGCTCCCATACCTCTGTATAGATAGGCCTGAAGCAAAAAAAATAGTGCTGTTACTGATTAAAATTTTCGTGTTCGATTAATCGATTCTTTTTTTTAAATCGATTAATCGACTAATTTTGATTAATTATAACGCACATACAGATCCAACTACTTTTAAGAACAGAACAAATAATAATAAATCTGAAGGTAATTAGAGAGATGAAGTAGCAGTCCAGAGAGACGATAAACAGCCAGATCCACAAGTTGTTCCACCAGTGCTGAAACAGTCCACAGTAGCGTGACAATCCCTCCACCTTCGGTCTAACTAATCACTCTCACCTTATGGCATGGACCCCTGTGCAAACAGGTGGTCATGCAAGCGGGTATGAAAAGGGTTAACACGGACCATAAACTTCTCTCAAGTCTCCTTAGATCTCAGCAAGGACGCCAGGTCATGGGTAGAAAGAAAAGATCTAAGTGCTCACCGCTTAAGTATTAGATTTAATTTTTGTGTTCAAACACAAACTACTCACATAAAGAAGATAAAAACACACCATGTAAAGCCGACAATCGTGTTAGTTCCGTAGGGCAGCAGCGGGTGACGTCATGTGTAGCTCCTCCCCCATACGCGTTACGTTCAATCAGAACTTTATCAGAACTTCCTCAGTGGGGTGGGGCTACGGCGTCACCCTGCAGTCTATTTAAATAGCACTGTTGTTATGGCAATGGCCGAAGCCGGACATAGCGGGGCATGGCTAGGACGTCACACGTCAATTAAAAGCAAGTGCCGCCATCATGGCAACAGCAGAAGCCAATCCACACAGTAAAAATATCACAGTTTATCAGTCTCTAAGGACAACAAAGTTAAAAATGGAGGTTATCAAATCTGCCTACACTTAGCTCACTGAATGATTCCAGTTAACCACATCCATATTTACCATCACTGTCCAGGCTGTCCGGTGACGTCACGAACATCGATGTCACCGGACTCCGGAGCCCTTCCCTTCGTTAGCAGACGGAGGCACTTGGGGAAGGGGGGAGGATTCCGGTGACGTCGATGTCCGTGACGTCACCGGATCTCCGACGGAACTCCCTTAGGACCTGGAAGCCGGAGAAGAGGTGAGTACCGATCAAAAGAATTTTGATTGATCAAAAAAATAAACGATTAATCAAGGAATTAATTATTAATTTCCGCAGCCCTAAAAAAAATAAATAAATAAATAATTAAAAAAAAAAAAAATAGGCGAAGGGCTGGCATGACTGGGCTAGCAGGGGAGTACAAGAGTCAGAGGGTTAAAATAAATAGCATGGTCATAAGTTCAGGAGAAGGGGCATATACCTGGATTGGTGGAAGAATAGATAGAGAGGGGCAGCAATTATGCCGAGGTGGGGACGCAAGGTCTGTGAGCACTTCGAGGCAAATGGACGATGAAGAAACTTCCCACCCTCCCGCCCTGTAGATGGTGGACTTGTTGGGGGTTGTCCTGGCTTGGCGGTTGGGGTCCTTGGAGTACTGTGTAACATCAGAGTAAGGATTTCTCTATGGCAGGGATATGCAATTAGCCGACCTCCAGCTGTTGCAAAACTACAAGTCCCATTATGCTCTGCCTCTGGGTGTCATGCTTGAGGCTTTCAGAGTCTTGCTATGCCTCATGGGACTTGTAGTTCTGCAACAGCTGAAGGTCCGCTAATCCCTGGTCTATGGTATGGTGTCCTCTGTATATTCCCAGTTAATGGTGGTTTAACGAGAATTGGTGAAAATGGAGGTGAAAGTGGAAATTTGGTATTGTCCTCGAGGCAGTGTTCTGCAGCTGAGGTCCTTTAAGTGGTTCCGCAGATACAAGTTTGTTGTTGTTTCATCAGTGCCTCCAAGGTTCGCCAACCCTGGTCATTATCGTTACTCTTATTATATTTCTGCTCAAAAGAATGTTGATATATTATTGTTAATAAATGGCCGCTATGGCCAATTTTCACTCAAAAAAAGTGTGTCGTTCTTTTCATTTTAGCTGTAAGTGGCAGGTGGGGTTCATGTAGGCCTTAGCGGTCTATGGTGGCAAGTGATGCACTACCTCTGGTATGCCTTAGTCATGTTTTCACAGCCTTTATAATTCTCTATTAAGCATTACCTGTCTATTGCATGCATTGTACCATTCCTCCTTATTACATGTTAGGCTTCTTTCTTCTGTATTAGACAGTAGACACATAGACAAACAGTGCCTCATACATAGTACCTGTACCTTTGGAGCAACTCCCCCTCTTCAAGTCTTGGGGAAGTTACTACACAGTATCATACAAGTTTTTTGCTCCAAAACTATAACATCACATGAGGCCAGTGCCATCAGAAAGAGGTAAATAGCCTATATTAGACTTGCATACAATGGCCAATATAAAAAAAGATGCTACAAAATAATAGCATTATTCATATAAATAGTACTAGAATAATAATACAAAGCTGAAAGTTCTTCTTTTTCGTTTTTTGATTTTTGGATAGCATGGAGAAGTGTCAGGACCTCTTCTCTATGCATTGCCACCAAGTTTTCTAACACAATAAAAATAGTTTTATTGCTGCAGTGTCCCCAATAGAGAGACTTTCCATCACTTTCTGCTGTCACCAGATATGAACTCTCCCCAACAAGGCCACAGATGGCAAAAAAAAAACTCTGATAGAAATCCTAATCTCCCCTGTTTTATCTAAAATTAGCAAAAAAAGATTAGGCCTGTGTTATATTTTAAACACTTGTGACTTTTTTCACCCCTATTTTTTATAGGTTTTATTTGAAATTATACAATAAAATATATAAAAATGTAGAGCATCATATTTGTATTAGTTCAATAGAATGTTTTTTTTCTTTTTTTACTGATTTGTATAAGAGGGGGCAGCTGAGGAGGTCGGGGGGACAGAGTGTTCTCAGGTTCTAAAAGAGGGCCAGGAATTTGGAACCCTCAGATCGCCCCCCCAGGATTAATTCTCCAAATCCAGTCGCCATTAAGGTGCACTGCCCTCCCTCTGAACTTTATTTTGGCACCAGTCTAATAAAAGTCGCAGTCCCTTTTAAATTTCTAGCATGGTGATGTCATAGATTAACATTCCACAGTGGCTCAGTGAAAAGTAGCAATAATGTAACAAAACACTGATTACAGAAGGTTGGGCCCCAGCCATGATTTATTGGCCATTTTATGTCATTAACTCATGTACTCTCCCCAGTCTGCAAATCGTGATTTTGGAAATAATTATGAACATAATACTTAATGAAAGATGTTATGTTTTAAGAAAATCAGAAGATTTTATTATTGTTGTACAAGCATTCATTCAAGTAACATTCCACCTCTGCTATGACATGTTAGCTTTCAGCTGCCCCCGCGGTTATAGCTTTTAGTGCAAAGAAATGCTAAGCTATTACAACTCCCCCATAACGCTAAGACCACATGCACCCTCAGCATCTAGCTCCTGTGTGACCAGTCCCAGCGTTTTTATGTGCCTAGGAGGCACGGGTGCAGTGGCTGGACGGGGCTGGACACTACCAAGTGGTACTCACGTTTGGGGCCATATGCATTCAGGGGCATATGCCCATAACACAGGTATTCTGCCTTCCAACTATACTTTCCTGAATGCACAAGGCCCTAAACGAGAGTACTACTCAGTATAGAGTCTAGCTCTGTCAGCATATTTCAGCCTGTCATAGATAGGCTGTAGGCAGTGGGGCTGGATGCTGCACCTGTGCCTCCGGAGGGCACGAAAAATGGCAGGGTTGGATGCACATGCACTAAACACTCAGTGTACATGTGGACCAACTTTTCTTGTAACTATAACACTGTAATCCTAACACTAATGCTCCTGGTAGCCCTAATATTAATGCCCTGTACACACGATCAGCACTTCCGAAAACAAATGTTGGATGTGAGCTTGTTGGTCGAAAGTCCGACTGTGTGTATGCTCTATGGAACATTTGTTGGTGGACTTTCCGCCAACAAATGTTGGCTAGCAGGTTCTCAAATTTTCCACCAACAAAACTTTGTTGTCGGAATTGCCAATCGGGTGTACACAAGTCAGACGCACAGGCTATTCAACCTCCTTTTTCTCGGCTTGTCGTACGACCATGTTTGTAATTGTTGGCCAAAATTTGTGTGACCGTGTGTAGGCGAGACAAGTTTGAGCCAACCTCCTTCGAACAAAAATCCACGGTTTTGTTGTCGGAAAGTCC
This sequence comes from Lithobates clamitans, assembly GCA_037952925.1. Classification (NCBI taxonomy): domain Eukaryota; kingdom Metazoa; phylum Chordata; class Amphibia; order Anura; family Ranidae; genus Lithobates; species Lithobates clamitans. Next base: position 1,556,363 of record JBBGZY010000309.1, read on the forward strand.
GATCGTGTGTACGGGGCATTACCCATCCTGTAACCCCAACACTATCCTTGCCTGTAACCTTCACATTAAGCCTCCTTGTAACCATGACATTATCCCCCCCAGAAGCCCTAAAACTAATCATCCTGGTAACCCTAACACTAAGCCTCCTGATAACCCTAACACTAACCCTCTAACCCTCCCAGTAGCCCTTACACTAACCCTCCTGGTAACTCTCACACTAACCCTCCTGGAAGCCCTAACACTAACCCTCCCTATAACCTAGGGCCGGCCCTACTATGGGTCCCACTGGATCCCAAAACTGGACACAATATTCTAAATGAGGTCTCACTAAAGCTCTATACAGGAGGATCAGCACCTCCTTTCTCCTGCTGGTAATGCCTCTAGTGATATAAATATCTATATAATGGAATCAGGACCTCCTTCCTCTTGCTGGTGATCTCTCTAATGATAACTAAAGATTTATATGGAGGAATCAGGACCTCCTTCCTCCTGCTGGTAATTCCTCTGGTGATATAAATATCTATATAAGGGAATCAGGACCTCCTTCCTCTTGCTGGTGACCCCTCTAGTGATAACTAAAGATCTATATAGAGGAATCAGGACCTCCTTCCTCCTGCTGGTGATCTCTCTAATGATAACTAAAGATTTATATGGAGGAATCAGGACCTCCTTACTCCTGCTAATAATTTCTCTAGTGATGCAGTCTTGTCTATATCCCGATCCCGATTTTCCTGGAACACAAGGCTCATCAGTAATGGGTGCTGTAGAGACTACCAGCCGGATACTGGATACATCATGAATCAATGCACATATTCGCCAGCACACAGTGGCTCTTCAAATGTAGATTCATGGTGTGCTTTTATGTGCTTTAATCCAACTAGTGATGCATCCTAGATAGCAAATATAGTGATGTGGAAATATCTTTCCCTTGTTACAAATTTCCAGGAACGAAGCCGCTCTTTTTCTTTCTGTCCCCTGCTGTTAAGACATTTAGATTTGAGAAGAATCTGTCTTTGTGTGGTGCACATGGGTTATAATTGGGCTCTGTGATTTAATGTAAATTGCTGCGACCTAATCAAGAGGAAGCAGCAGAGGAGAGACTATCATGGTTTCCTGATGGGAAGCCTCACCTTTCCTGCCAGCGCAGGCAAAATGTTACCGGGATATGCAGTAGTGAGGTGTTGGACTTTCCATGAGGAAATGGAAATGTAAGGCAACGGTGACCTCATACATGAAACAGAAACCATGACCTTGGCAAAGTGCCTCCTTGGAGTCACTGATCACTGGAAGAGTGCGGTCCAGTGTCCTCAGCGGGAGAGGTGCGAGTTTATAGAAGGTCATCCTGGAGTTTTGGGTGGAGTGGTCATAATTTGGGAACATTGGGAACATTTTGTTTTTTTAATTGGTGTGATTTATGTTGGAGATGCAACTCTAATGCATGTTTCATTTCTATTGTGCATTACATCCATGTGTCTAAAGCCAAATGCTAGCCTTACCTTCAGTTGTGCACAATTGTACAGGCTCCCCTTATGTACTAAATTGCTTTGCCTGATCTCACTCACAGTGTGTGTTAGAAGCTGCAGGAAGCCAGACGGAGCCCATTTCATTCCCTAACAAGAGGACATATTGTATTTGTCATGTTTCGCCATATGTGTCTGTTCCCATCTCACTGCTCTAGTGCAGTGCGTTTTGAAAAATATGACGTGTCCATTGTTTCTGCATTTTAGTGCTTTAGGAGGCCCATCAAAGTCAATAACAGCCCATCAAAAGGCATACAACGTGTATTGATAACAGGCATTAACAAGCCTTGGTCAATGACCATTAAGCCTACCCATTCCAAATACTAAATTTAAAAACACATTGAAAATACACGCCAACGTGCATCAAAGCGCATGTCAGCACATGAAAGAAAAACACACTGACGCAAAAAAAGAAAAAATTGCACTTGCCTAATGCTTTGAAAAAAAGACCAGGCATTGATCAAATAGGCTTCGAATTTTTGGGGTCTCTATAAATGTTTTCACACAAAATTCAAAAGTTTTCATCCACCATTTTCCATCTGAATTAGGCCCTGTTCACACCTGAGCGACACTACCGCATTGCGTATTTTTATGCGCGTCTAGGGGGAGGCACCATTCATTTTGAAAGGGCGTCCCTCTGCTCCAAAAACGCATCAAATAAGTTCATGTACCAAATCGTTCCATGTTTTCCCACGACTTTTATGTGTTTTGACGCTTGACAATCACAGCAAAATCGCACCGCGTTTTGGGTGCCGTTAAGAAATAATGGCACCCCCAGGTCATGGCATGTTTTGTTGCAATTCTGCACGCAATTCCAAAATGCTCAGGTGCAAACGGGCCTTGGAAAAATGTGTGAATTTTGAGTAAAACCAGTTTGAACATCACGTGAAAACGTTTATTAATAGACCCCTACTGACCTCACAGGAGTTCTAATCCTTCTACACTCCAAAACTAGAGAAAAAAGTTCTGGCTGGACATACATTTTAAAGAGACTCTGTCACCAACGTAAAAAGATGAAGGAAAAGCACAGAAAAAGCCAGTATTTTACATGCTTATGTGCAGCATTTTTCTTTTTCATAAACAATTTTGCATTCCGATCAGCCATAACATGGCCACTGACAAAGTGAATAACATTTATTATCTTGTGACAATGGCATCTGAAAATGGGTGGGATATATTAGGCAGCAAGCGAACATGTTGTCCCTGACGTTGATGTGTTGAAAGCAGAAAAAATGGGCATATGTAAGGATTTGAGCGACTTTGACAAAGGCCAAATTGTAATAGCTAGACGACTGGGTCAGAGCAACTCCAAAATTGCAGCTCTTTCTAGGGTGTTCCTGGTTTGCAGTGTTCAGGACCTACCAAAAGTAGTCAAAGAAAGCAGAACCAGCAAACTGGCAACAGGGTCATGGGTGGCCAAGGCTCATTGATGCATGTGGGGGAGCTAAGGCTGGCTGGTGTAGTCCAATTTAATATAAGAGCTACTGGAGCGCAATCAAGAGCTGAGAACCCCGGTCAGAGAGACAGCGCCTCCCCACCGCGTCAAATTCCAGGGCTCAGGTAACTAAAACGGGGGTGCTGGGGGGCCGGTCACTGCCAGGTGTTTTTTCACCTTAATGCATAGGATTCATTAAGGTGAAAAACACGAGGGTTTATAACCCCTTTAACTACTTAAGGACCGGGCCTATTTTTCAGACTTGGTGTTTACAAGTTCAAATCTTTTTTTTTTTTTGCTAGAAAAATACTTAGAAATTACCTTACCTTTTCAGACACACTAGAAAATAAAATGGCGGTCGTTGCAATACTTTATGTCACACCGTATTTGCGCAGCGGTCTTACAAGCGAAATTATTTGGGAAAAAATACACAGTAAAGTTAGCCCAATTTATTTTTATATTGTGAAAGATAATGTCACGCCGAGTAAATTGATACCCAACATGTCATGCTTCAAAATTGCGCCCGCTCGTGGAATGGCAACAAACTTTGACCCTTAAAAATCTCCATAGGCGACGTTTAAAAATTTCTACAGGTTACCAGTTTTGAGTTACAGAGGAGGTCTAGTGCTAGAATAATTACTTTCGCTCTAATGATCGCGGAGATACCTCACATGTGTGGTTTGAACACCGTTTTCATATGCGGGAGCGATTTACGTATGCGCTCACTTCTGCGCGCGAGCTCGGCGGGATGATTTTACTTTTTATTTTTACACTGTCCTTTTAAAAAAAAAAATTGGGTCACTTTTATTCCTATTACAAGGAATGTAAACATCCCTTGTAATAGAAAAAAACATGACAGGACCTCTTAAATGTGAGATCTGGGGTCAAAAAGACCTCAGATCTCATATTTACACTAAAATGCAATAAAAAAAATACAGAACGCCTCCAGGTGGCCATATTGCATTTACAGAAAATTACAGAGCTGCAGATTGAAAAGGAAAGGTCATTTTTAATAACATTGAATTACAATATGACCTGTGTCGCAATTGTATACGTTATATTCTTTTTTTTTTTTTCAAATTTGATCATTCCCCGCTGAAAGTGGAGTTACCTTTACGTAGATGTGAATGTTGGACAGTCTAAACCCCCCACAGCTAAAGACCATGAGGCAAGTTTCTTTGGCATGTGGTTTCCTTGCACCTATGCACCACTACTGGTAGCCAGTGTGATTTCCAGAACACTGCACAGTCAAAAGGATCAATTTAGGGTTTTTAATTACAAGTCTCCAGGACAGCTGCCATCTTCCAGCTTCCCCTGGACATGGTTCAGAGAGTGAGACAGTTCTTCTCCAGACCAGATCTCTTGTGGTGAAGACCTGCAATCGGCTTTTAGGAAGATCCATCCAGGCCCTCAGCCCTGGCACCGCTGGGGCCTCAAGAACAGCTACACAGTCCATTGGCTGTCTAAGGTCAGCAGCCCCTTAGGCTCTGGAACCCTCCTGGGAAGAAGGAATCCAGCTCTCCAGTGCTTCAGAGCAGCAGTCACCAACCAGTCATCCGTGGACCACTGATGGTCCATGAGAAAATGTTGGTGATTCCCAGGGGTTCCGCAGCAAATCAACATTGTGTCGGATTTACACCGCCCAATGTTGTTTTCCGGGGTGGTGTTCTCAATGCGTGCTGGCAGTAAATACTGTCAGTGTGTATTGATACCGAATGCCTCCTCTGTAGTTCCAGCTACTAAGAGGGAGGTGCCGGGAGTAGTGCAGAGAGAGGGAGTTGAATAGGGAGGGGACTTCCAATGGCAGCAGCGATCACAGACTGTGAGAAGGAGCACGGAGCTTCAGCACATGGCTAGACAAGGAGGTGAGATCCAGTAATGAGTCTGCATAAGGCAGCAGTGTGCTCCAGAGTGCAGGGGAGGGGGGCAGAGAGTTGAAGCATTGTGTGTATAAGGCAGCAGTGTGATCCAGTGGGAGGGGGGCAGAGAGCCGGAGCGTTGTGTGTATAAGGCAGCAGCGTGATGGGGGGGGGCAGAGAGTCGGAGCATTGTGTGTATAAGGCAGCAGTGTGATCCAGGGGGAGGGGGGCAGAGAGCCGGAGTGTTGTGTGTATAAGGTAGCAGTGTGATCCAGGGGGAGGGGGGCAGAGAGCCGGAGCGTTGTGTGTATAAGGTAGCAGTGTGAATCAGGAGAGGGGGGCAGAGAGCCAGAGCGTTGTGTGTATAAGGTAGCAGTGTGATCCAGGGGGAGGGGGGCAGAGAGCCGGAGCGTTGTGTGTATAAGGTAGCAGTTTGATCCAGGGGGAGGGGGGCAGAGAGCCGGAGCGTTGTGTGTATAAGACAGCAGTGTGATCCAGGGGAAGGGGAGCAGAGAGACGCAACATTCTGTGTATAAGACAGCGGTGTGATCCAAGGGGAGGGGGCAGAGAGCCCGAGTGTTGTGTGTATAAGGCAGCAGTGTGATCCTGGGGGAGGGGGAAGAGAGCCGGAGCATTGTGTGCATAAAGCATTTAAAATTCATGTTAGTGGTCTGTGGGATTCAAAATGATGAGTTTAGTGGTCTGAGAGGTCCGAAAGGTTGGCGACCATTGCATTAGACTATTTACCACCTTTTTAGCCCCCTTCTGGACACTCCTCTCCAGGGATTGGCTGGAGCACAGCTTGGTTTTTTTTAATGCCCTGCCCTAAGCTCTGAAAGCTTCTTCCAGATGCAGGAGGACACAATCAAACTCCCAGCCTGCAAATTCCTGAACAGACCAGGTCAAATTATTACTGCTCCCACAGGATCCAAAAACTAAATGTACCTAGCATCCTATGCTAGGAGGGTGCTACAGGTGGGCGGTCAGAATGTTATATCTGATCAGTATGTGCAGCCATGCAAATCCTTGTGTATCCAGGGATTTACACCTGTGTGCATGAGCAAGTATACACAAGCACAACATATACCCGCATACAACAAGGTTCAGGAATGTATGCGTGTGCATGCGCGTGCATGCGCTCAAGTTTATATAAGCATAAAATATATCCATGTACAGCCATATACTACTACAGGCTGCTGTACACTGCATGTGTCTCTCCCAGGTGTGGAAATACGCCTCCAATTGACGTCAGATGCCAGAAAGCGTCCTTGTACATGAGGCCCCATAGTATCCAGTGTGTATAAAGGTGTCGCTGTGTTTAAAATGGGAAGTAGGAGATGTTTTCACAGTGGCATTCCTGGATATCCCTCGGTTTCCCCCCAGCTCTCCGGATTCCTGACAGTCTCCAACACAAACAATAGATGTGAGACTGTACATGGATGTACATTACATAAACAGTAAAGGACAGGCTGCAGACCAGACGTATTTACATTAGACAGGGGGCTCTGGATGGCAGACATGATCCCCATACACAAGTATGTACCGACTCTGTATAAAGGACTCCCAACAGCTGGAATCCAGCAAAGACCCCAGAACACGGCTCTCTACCTGACATACCAGCCCATCGCATAATGGGCTGACGACAGACTTGCGTCAACATTCAAAATGAGTCTTGAGATTAGGATTGAGTGAATCTGGCCGGGTTCAGTTTGTGAACATTTTTACGAATTTTGCTAAAAATTTGCCATCTTTGCAGGGAACCCCATTGAACACTGTGGTGGTGGGTGGCAAATCTTGTTGTTCAGTGCTGCCCACTTGTAGCAGTCAAAACAATAGGCATAGTAATCCAAACACTGACATATGGAGCACATGCCAACAAATAAAACAAAAAAACTGTGGGGTTGATTTAGTAAAGGCAAATAGACCTTGCACTTTGCATCCAGTTTGCTCCAGAGTTTAGTAAATGAGGTGAAGCTTCATTTTGCCAAGAACATCCAATCACATACGAGGAAAAGTCCTAAGACTCCCGGCCAATCGGGTCTCAGTTCCTAAATGGCCAGGAGGAGAAGCAGGAAGACGAGGCCCAAGTGGGTAGCCCATCCTTTTTTGAAGCCAAGTAGAGCCTCAGGCTTCAAAAAAAAAACCCATTGAAATCCATGCATCCGGCGCCCTTCATGTAGATTAGGGTCCGGGCGCATGGATTAGGGGGGCGGCGCCCCTGCGCCCATAATGGAGCGGCCACCACTGTTGAAATTAATGGGTTGCCCTATATGCAACACGCAGAAGCGTGCACACTCTTGGCCACACCTGTAGGCCTAAAACGTACCACACAGTGTGCAATATGATTGTACAATCTCCCAACTACTATTTAGTGCAAGGGTTTGCCTAGTTGGATAAAAATTGATTGGATGGATCAAGTAGGTCCTCGTATTGTACAAAGATTGTAGAGTCGGATTGTAATGTGTTTGGTGACCCTTAAGGGCGTAAGGGCTCGTTCACACATGTGGCAGTTCTTGGAGCTCCTCTAAAAAAAATCTGTGGTGGATTGCTTTACAAAAGCTTTAACCCTCAAAATGCTGCACCGCTAGGCTGGAATTGTGGCAGTTGCGGCACGACCCTATTCACTTGAATGGATCACTTTGAGAAGTGGTACCGCCTGCCAAATGCAACATGCTGTTTGGTTTTTGCCCTGGGTGCGAAGTAAAGCATCCTGGCCATGGTGTGAGTACAGCCTTAAGTGGCTCCATGCACTTGTTTCGGTGGGTGGTTAGGGAGTTCAGTAAAATCACGGTTCAACTGCATGCTTTTAGCACCCCCCCCCCCCCGGCCACCTGTGTGAACGAGCCCAGTTCCAACATGCACTGACTGTAGAGTATAGAAAGGGGGCTGGGGATATCCATTCCTTCAAATGACTGGCTCTTGTAGCTTACCTGACCAGGAGGAATAGCTATTTCATGAATTATAGGTTGCTGCTTATTTCTGACGGTGAAACTGCAAAGTTTTCATCCAAAAGGTCACTTTTTGCAACTTCTGTAAATCCCAGGGATTCACCGCCAATCCCATGGTACCAGCCAACTCAAATCTCGTTCCTACTTGAGAAAGATATAGGGAGCATAGGCCCACAAGGTCCAGAGACATTGCCACACCAATTATTAAATCTTCTTTGTCAATAAATTTGGCCATACAGTATACTAGTAGATATTCAAAAGAGCATATACTGTATATAAACATTTGTACAAAAACACAGTGGACCAACACCAGCAGATGACATGGCTCCCCAAACCTTCACTGACTGTGGAAACTTCACACTGGACCTCATACAACTTTGTGCCTCTCCACTGCTAAATTTTACAGTCAGTGATGATTTGGGGAGCCAAGTCATCTGCTGATGTTTGTCCAACTGTGTTTTATCAAGTCCAAAGTCAGCGCAGCCCCCTACCAGGAAATTCTAGAGCACTTCATTCTTCCCTCTGCTGATCAACTTTGTGGAGATTCTGATTTGATTTTCCAGCAGGAGTTAGCACTTGCCCACACTGCCAAAAGTACCAATACCTGGTTTATTGATCATGGTATCACTGTGCTTCATTGGCCAGCAAACTCGCCTGACCTAAACCCCATAGAGAGTCTGTGGGGTATTGTCAAGAGGAAGATGAGAGACACCAGACCCAACAATGCAGATGAGCTGAAAGCCCCTATCAAAGCAACCTGGACTTCTATAACACCTCAGCAGTGCCACAGGCTGATCACCTCGATGCCACGCTGCATTGATGCAGTAATTCATGCAAAAGGAGCCCCGACCAAGTATTGCGTGCATACTATACTGT